>OY735249.1:11911717-13111717 GCA_963457695.1 Neria commutata | reverse complement strand
TAGAATCTATTTGCAAAAAATTATTTAAATGAAATGTGGTAACTGGTTGACAAATATTGAACACATGAGCGCCCCAAGCTTTTATTGATAGTAAGATACAGGTGACTTGGAAACAATTTATTTTCTACTTTTTAGTACATTAAATAAATTAAAGCTTATTTTTAAAAAGTTTTTTTTATATAATTTTATTTATATTATGTATATGTAAACGCTTATAATTCTGAATCTTATCTCTTTCGTTTCAGGAAAATTCAGCGACTTTCGGCATCATAGTTATTCCTACTAATTGCATATATCGAATTCGATGTGAAATGGAATATCCATCAGTATTTCCGTGCTATTGATGCTTCCTTTAGTGCTATAAAATTTGTATCCAAGATTCCAGCAGAGCGGGTTAAACTTGATTTTGCGTACCAAACAAATGGAAATGCAACGAATTTGAAAATGTTGCCAAACTATAAATACTTTTTTAAGTTGAGCACTTTTCTCACCTCTATGTTTTAATGTTTAAGTAGGGTAGTTTTGTAAATAAATTCATAGTTTTGTATTTGCGTAGATCAAGTATTGACAAATAAAATGGCAAATGAAGAATATTGTACATACATAAGAACTTATATTAATATATATTAATGTTTAACTACAAACATATATAAAAATAGATTCAAATAGCATATACTTAATTCATCAGGTTTTAATTTTGTTCAATTATTAAATTTTGTAAGTAATTGATTAGCTTAAAGTTGTCAATAAGTTGTTTATGTAATTATTGAAGTCTATTGTTAACTCTGTTCCACAATCTCCGGAAATTTTCCATGCGATAATATTACATTCTTGGTTCCTATGCCGACATTTTTTTAGTTACTCACTTAAACGGCCATTACGCCCCTGCTATGCGCACGTCTCTTTCAGTGCCTGGTTCCAAGCTTAGGTAGGGCTTCTTCCGCCTGGTCCCTTCACCTTCTGTGCCAGCCCTTAACCCTCGGACGAAAACCTTCTTGGTTGGGGCATTGCAGTTCATTCACTTGACGTGCCCAAACCAGCGGACCCACAGGATGTGGATCCACTCAGCAGCGTTCATGTCGGCGTACATCAAAAACTGCTTGCGGTCCGTCCTAGTAACTTCTTTATCGATTCATTTATCTTAGTCGATAAATGTATTGTTAGTTCTACAATGTCAATACATAGTTTGCGGGGTTTTTATGCGTCGTTTTTGTTGTGAAACGTTCATTTTCCAACAAGAAAGTTTTTGCAGAACATTTAAAAAAATAAAACTATTCGATTGATGCTGGAAATAATTGTATAGCTATAGCTCAATTGATAGAGCAGGTGCTCCGCAGTAATGAGCACTTCCAAGTTTATTTATCAATGCTTTTCGCAGCAGTATGTTTTCTGAACGGAGTCGACAATGGACCCCATTTTGTTCTGTTATTATTGGCTTGATTTACTTGCGTGCATAATGCAACTGTTGGAAATTCCTTGTTTATTTTGCAATAGCAAGATATTGAAATAAGAAGATAATAAGCATGTAATAAATTTTTTAAATACAAAAAAATGTTATTTCATTTCAGATATGTATTTTAAAAACACTGACTTCTTCGACTGCACTGTTCATTATACTATGGACTGCCATACGTTCTTAAAGCAGAATTTTAATTTTTTTTAGCAGTTAAATTTCGTATTCTTCCCGTTTCCTTTATATAGCACTTGTTTGATTTTTTTTTATAGTAATTCTGATTTCCAAGCGGATTATAGATCAAGGACGATTTATAATTAATTGACTGGCAGAACAGCCCGTGTAGGCTTAGGCCTAGTTTTCTCGCATTAACTTGTGTGTGCTTGTTATATTTTTTGCACAAGTTAACGGGACCTACTTTACCGAATTCGAACGGGGTTGAGAAGCTTTTCATGGCAAAGATTATCAAGATCAAGGACGATTGTTACAGGTTTAATTTTTATTATTTATTTACCAAATTTTATGAAGTGACAATGCACTGATTAATCGTAAAAAGTGGAGTGCACAGGTCTGACTATTTATATCTGAAATTTCAGTACTGAATGGACAGGATGGGTTCAATATTGATAACCAACGGTTGTAGAGTCACCATTGAAAGGTCGTGGTGGAAATGGTGGTGCTGGAAAAGCTGTTGAAGGTCGCCAATTTGGAGGTGGGCGTGGAGGAGCGGATGGAATACCACTTGGAAATGGTGGTGGAGCTGTGGAACCTGGCTGCCATGTGCCTGGGGCCGGTATCATTCGCGGCGGTGGCGGTATACCAACCGGAGGTGGTAAAGGTGGCTGATTTGCTGCCAACGGCGGTAAGGGTGGTGGTGGTATAGAGGGAGGAAATCCGGTAGCTTGCGGCGGAGGTACAGGAGGAGGTGGAGGCATTACACCACCATGCGCAACTGTGGGTGCCGCTGGAGGAGGCGGCGGAGCCATTAGTGGAGGAGGTATTATCTGCCCTGACATAACGGTTATCATACTCGGTACAGGTGCATCAGCAAACAATTGATGTGGTCGATCTGCATGCGAAGAGGGATTCTGTGCAGCCAACAGACGTTCCGCAGCCGAACCATGACGCTCTCCTTTTGAGTCCTTTTTAAAAGCGTAAGAAACTGATATCGGCCTATTACATAGGTACTGCCCATTCATAGCATCCATAGCCGCGTCAGATGCCTCGAAGCTCGCAAAGTTTATAAAGGCAAAACCCTTCGAATTTCCTGTTTCTGGGTCCCGCATAATTTTTGGTGTCTGCAATATGACTCCAAAAGCAGAAAACGTATCATATAACAGTTTTTCGTCTACTTCGGGGTCCAGATTACCGATAAAAATGTTAGCTCCCACGTCCAGATTTTTTTGATGTGCTGAAGCTTTATTTACACGAATAGGCTTTCCATACAGCTTAATCATATTCATGATTTTGATTGCGTAGTCTGCATCGTCTTCGCTAAGAAACTCAACAAATCCATAACCCTGGTGCATTTGAGTTACCCTGTCTTTTGGCATGTGGACGTTCACTACGAAAAAAAAATTAAGGATACCGAGAGCTTTGTTGAAGTATGTACTTGCACTTACCTACTGGCCCGGCTTGGACAAATAATTCCCATAAGAGAGTCTCAGATACTTTATCATCGAGCCCTCCGACGTAAATTGTTGCGTCTGTGGGCAATACAAACATATTTATATAAAACACGTTTACATCCGTAAACCAAACGAGTACAACGGAATATGGAATATCAAACTTACCTTGATTTCGCTCTGCTATTGGTCCTGCCGCCATAACTCAAGGTTTTTTAGAAGGGCATATACAAAATTATGCGGAAAATGATAAAACGAAGAGTTCTCAGTCCTTAGGCAAAAGTTTATTATTCGTTAAAGATGTCAAAAAGCGAGCGATTACGTTGCATAGCATTCGATATTTTCTTAAGAAGAGTCGGTTTTTAAGTGTTGCCAGGCTAAGACACAAATTTAAGACCCAATTTTCAGAGCCAAAAATCTGGGATTTCATACAATCTCTCCAAATCTTGGCTTTCGCGAAATCTTGAAAATTGTATTGCGAAAACCAAGATTTGGAGAGATTGTATGAAATCCCAGATTTTCCTGCTGTAGCTCACCATTGTATACTAGACCGAATACCAGAAAATAATATGACAGAGGAGAGACAGTGCTTGTTGTTGTTAATCACCTTCGTAGTTCGCGGACGTTGTCTAAAATGACACTACAAACCAAAGCTACATTTGAAAAGAGACTTATGGGGCCCTTACACGGTCAATCATCTGATGTCAAGCATGTGTACATTTAGATTAATGCCTAGCCCTTACACGCATCAATAATCGCCATCAAATTTTCATTATTTCTATCTTTGTGGTGTGCAGACAAATGATGAGCGATGAGTGGCACGGACGGCTGTAACTTGCACTAGCAAAGTGCATCAAAAAGCGAAGAATATAACGGCCTTACCGTATAAATCACCGTGATCGAACGCAACGCGAACACGAAGCCAACGCCGGGATCAAAAAACGGCATTTTGTAAATCACGGCGTAATTGCGTTCGTTGTCTTACGGCATCACTTGAGCTGTCAAGTTCTTACGAAAAAGAGTTGTATTTTTCTTAATTTATCAGCCAAATACAAAACACACAAAATTTGCTGCATCCATTACATACCTCCCATAGCCTAGTGGTTAGAGCGTTCGACTAGCACGCGAGAAGTTGCGAGTTCAACCCTCAACCGCGATGCATTTCTTTTTTTTTTGTGATTTCGATCCTCAACTGCAGTGCTAGTATTTTCTTTTTTTTGTACTTTTTTCTTTAGTATTTGTCTTTAAAAAGTACTGCAATACTTATTATTTGCTTCTGCAGATTACCACAAATCAATTTTCACTCGAAATTACCAAAAATTTTGCGTTTAAAAAACTGAACGCGAGCACAAACCCAAGTGAACGATTTGACAGTTCAAGTGAGTGAATGCGCCGCGTTGCGTTTTACGCGGTACCGATTTTCATATGAAACTACGTAAGACAACGCGAGCAGTCACCGAGTGAGGTGATGCGTTTTACAAAATACCAAATTAGTGAACGCAGGGTGAAGTGAGGCGTTGGGATTTACAAAATAAGCACCTAAAAAGAAGAGAATTTTGATGAAAGAGTAGTTAGGGAAAAGACATCAGTTATCGCACGAGCATCTTTAAAATGAACTAAAAATATCTGCGCCGAGCGATGTTTACAACTTCATGCGCATGGATAATTCCACTTATCAAGAACTACTTGCGTTAATTTCGCCTTTGATAATAAAAAAAAGACACATTTATGCGTGAACCTATTCCTATGAATCAAATATTATCCACTGCCTTTCGATATGTTGATTCTATTGTGTCTGACAAATATTGTTTTTCCGTTTCGCTTTTTTTTCCCGATATTTTTACGATGCTCACAGCGCAACGAACCAAACGAAATGACAATTATGCCTTCAGACGGGTACAACGCTTGTCGTGCATCGCGAAATATCTACATAAATCATTTTGAATGTGAACGAGGCTTAACGAAGAGCGCTTATTTTTTTCTTCAAAGTTTCTGTATTGACATTCGGCTCAATTTCTTTTACGTTCCTTAAAAGCACTTCGTACACTTTATTTTGTGCGTTTCTATTTTAATGAACTCCGGCCTTAATTTTTAAAGTTACAGGTAAATTAATTAATTAACCTATTTTTGAATCCGGTTCCATCTTAACACGTTCGCTGACGCGACTTCTATAGAATTAATTTTCATAGTGTAATTTTCAAAATGACATGAATGCTATAGCATTAAAATTTAAAAGCCACTTTTTATTAATTTAATATTATACAACCTTAAGTTTTTGTAATTAATATACATTTCATCAAAGTGATTCAAAATGACATGAATGACATGGTATATCCATTACAATTCTAAAGCAACTTTTTATTCATTTGATTTTATACAACCTTAAGTTTTTGTAATTAATATACATTTCAAAGTACATATGACGCGCACAGAGTAAAAACGCAGTTTATAACTTCACAGCCCATGAGCGCAATGTGGCGAAAATTGACACTCGCTGCGTTTTTACTCTGTGCGCGTTATATGTAATAACCAACTACAGGCTGCAGCTCACTGAATCTCTTACTGTCCGTGAACATGCTAACAGCACGAACAATTTCTCAAAGTGACAAAATACACCAGGCTTGACCAACTCGTGTTTACACAGGTTAGATGGTTTGACAAGCGAGCAGAAAAATAAAAAATGTTTGAAAACCATCCCACATGTGTGTCAAGCGGTTGTTTCTTGCGTTTACAACAACGAACAGTGCACTCGTTTGTGACCATGTAAACCCTGCCTATAGCGCCTATATTTTTACGTAAGAAGCGTAAAGGCGCTATACGCTCCAATTGTGTTTCGGGTCTTTGGTGGGAGAATCAGTAATGTGGCATCACTGCTGTTGATATAAATTTGGTGAAAATATATTTCATTCATTGGTTTGTATATGTACAAAAGTTAAATAAATTCAATAAAAATTATTGAATTAAAAGAAAATGTGTACCGTGTTACTTAAATTGCCATACAAACATTAAGGATTTAATTGTTTCTGGTAATGAAATGATTGCGATGTGTATACTCCAACAATGAAAAAAGATGTATATACGCATAAAATACTACATATAGGCTCGCTTAATCGATTAAGGATGGTTCTCTACATAGTGCCGTGGAAAAATATATTTACCGATTGCGTATAAAAAGTAATAGTAATACGAAACAATTTAACTCAAAACTCCATATACAAAAGGAAAATAAACATATATAACAACCCAAAGGCATGTGAATTTCTGCTGTGAAGGTATTTTACGTAAAGTCGGCAAAATCAAGACAAGATGTACTGGATTTTAATATTGTTCGTATCATTAATAAGTAAGTGCCTTACCTCTATCGAAAAGAAAAGCATTTTTGGATTAAAGTTTTCTAGAAAAGAATTTTGTTAAAACAATATTAAGAGCTACATGTCTGAAACGTAATGTAATATGCAACAACACAATCGTTATTAAAGGCTCAGTTATTCCAGACGTATCCTTTTCGTAACTCTACTTAAAAGAAAAATTGGGCTATTCACTCTAACCCGTAAAAGTATCGCAAATGTCAGTCTATTGCATGTTTGATCATAGGTGTTTCGATTGAGAAGCTTTTCATGGCAAAGATTATTCTCGGAGAATTGCCAATTCACCGCGAGAAGTGGCGCCGCTGAAAGAAACGATTTGAAAACAATTTTTTTTATTAGATGAACCCAGGTCCTCCGCGTCAGCGACCAAGCACTTAGCCCACTGAGCCATCAATGGTGGGCTTCATCAAATTGATCTTGCTCCTCCTGGTGTAGGATACTATGGTGGTATTTGCTGGGTTGATGTCTAGACCCTTTTCTTTGCACCACTTGTGTGTTGTGCTCAGGGCTTTTTGCATTTGCTCTGTAATGGTTTGCTCGTGCCAACCCACGATATATATTACTAGGTCATCCGCATACCCTTGAGTGTGAAACCCATGTTGTTGAGCTTTTCTAGGAGGTCGTCAATGACCATGGTCCACAGAAGGGGAGAGAGTACCTACTGTATCGGAGATATGTTTTTCCTAATCATAGCATGTTTTATTCATATGACGTGTTGTTAAACGCTCCCGAGATGTCTATAAAAGCGCACAGGGCTATGGCAGTCACTGTCGATTTTCCTTTTTGATAATCAAATTGGAGCTCACTCAGCGGGCACTCCTTTAAGTTGGTGTTCCTTGTGTGGCTGTCCAGAATTTTTTCCAATGTCTAGGAGAAAGCAGCTGAGCCTAATAGGTCTATATGATTAGGCAGGTGCTCAGATTTTCTCCCTGCCTTAGGAATAAACACTACTTTCGTTTTAGCCCATTAACTAGGTATGTGGCCTAGTGTTAAGCTGTATCTGAAGATCCTTATTAGCATTGGGGCAATGAGGTCGAGCCCTTGCTGTAATAGGCACGGATATACCCCATACGGTCACGGAGATTTGTATGGGCTGATGGTTGATATTTCCCATTGCACCCGCGTGTGGTGGAATAGTTTGCCTGCAAGTCTTTTGTATCGTCCAGAGGTGAAGGTGTGTGCCTCCAGTGCTGGCGGGTCTGCTTCTTTGAGCACACAGCCCGGGAAGTGAGTTTCTAAAAGTATATTACTCGTTTCCTCTGAGTTTTCAGTGTAAGATTTCTGCGAGAAAACTGAATTGGGATTGTTGTTCGTTCTTAATTGTAATTTAACATGCAGGAATTGGATAAAAGATTGGGATTCTTCTAACGCGAAATTCAGGTTAAAATGTACAGCTGAATTGTTTATGCACATTCTTATATTTCTCGCATAACATCCTAATTGGCGTTGACAATAAAATTATTCGAAAGAAATTGATTGTTGCTATTATCTTTGATCTCAACATTTATGTCATCATGAAATACAACAACGTTACTGAAATAATTTATTAAAAATCTAGATATATGTATATTTAAATAAATAAATGGACCTACCGCGCGTGTGAATTGTCTTCCATTTCGATATTTCACGTTCACTTGTTTTTCGAAAATGGATTGCCGCCCGGTGCCAGTGGCGGATTTTTTTTATTTAATTTGTTTTTAGAAAATGGACAGCGGCCTGGGTTCTCGCCAACAGTTGTTGAATTTCGAAAATTCTCTCATTCGCACTCCTCTCGATGATGCTAATAGAATCCAATAAGAAACTAACTTCGCACATTTGTATTTCTGTGACACCAAATTTTGGTTTAACCCGTCCGCAAAGAAGTTTTACTTCATCCGTGTGGTCTAAGCGCACGTGTTTTTTTAGTACATTAAATGAATAAAAGCTTGTGTTTAAAAATTGCTAGCAAGAAATTGCTAACATTTTATTTATCAGGCCCATTATATGTATGCAAGTGAGCAATTTTCACTAGTGCAAATGCCAATATTATGTTAGGTAGCTTTTGAATATGTTGATAGTCTTACGCTTCCTAAATGTACACTTCTGCTCCCGAATCGATAGCTACTTCGGCGGAACGCGTATCTTTGGTCGCTTTTTAAATTGACCACCTAATAGATTTTGACCAAATAAGTTAAATTTGAAACTGTATCTTTCTTTTAATGTAATCCTCTGATCTTACCCTGAAATGCTATTTTAAGATAGTTACAAAATCTACATAAACCGCACAAAAAACTATTCTTATAAAAAACAAATATTTTCTTGTATCTTCAGACCATCACAACTGCGTGGAAGTCCATTTTGAGGCTGCAGATAACGGATTTTTTCTCAAACATTCTCGTCAGCCTCCAGTTATGCCAGAAATATCAAACATTCAACCATCTGCAACTCCTCCACTTCGGACAAAAATATACGACTCTATTTTATCTATTGATCGTTTTACAATAGTTCAAACAACTCAACCTGTATCTATAAGAGCAAGTTATGGACCATTTTCCACAAAGCAAACGGTACCAGCTCGTTATATAGTTCCAGACACAATAGAAAACCGAAGAGAGTATTTAAACGTAAGTATCAGTAGGTTACGAACAGCTACATTCTGCTGACGGTAATTAATAGTATTTTATCAATTGCCTAGTAACATCATAAATGTAAATAAAAAATTACTTGATTAATGTAACTATAAGTTTTATAACGATCCCCCTATTCAAAACATTATTATTATTAAATAAATATATAACAAGTATACCAATTATAATATTGGCAATTATTCAGTGATCTCTAAATAATTACATTTCATTCGAATAATAACATTACATCAATAATATTAACCATAGTGTGAATTTAAATGAATACAGGAGTTTACGGAAAAACTTAGTAAAGATGATTAAGTTCAATATTGTATCAAAAGTTTGACAAATTTCGAACACATGAGCGCCCAAGATTTTGTTGATAGTATGATACAGATGACTTGGAAACAATTTATATTTTAGTACATTAAATGAATAAAAGCTTATTTTTAAAAAGTTGTTTTTTATCCAATATTAGTTAAGAACCATTTTAGCAATGAATTAAAATGTCATCTCAGATTTTAATCTAATCTGACTTTCGTCTTATTTGACACACATTTTTAGAACACCACCGCCGCACTGATAGAACTCCAGCAATCTAATATGCATTTAGATATATCCGCCCATTTGGTACGCGCGAGTGTTCCTCAGGATTCACCAGTTCTTCGGGTCCTTTTTCACGCTGGTGCTGATCAAGGCGGTCATTTACAAAGGCAGAAAATTTGTGTATTGTTGCATGTGTCAATGGCGAATAGAATCCCTTTAAAAGGACGATGCATGCCAGAAGGTGAAGATGGTGTCTGCGTAGCTGAAGTAAGAACTATTTAACTTTTTTATTCAAGATTTTGTTTTATATTATTTTTAACTGATTGAAAGTAATCATAATTCATATCTTTGTCAGGTTGTCATTCCATTGAACTGGTGGCCTCCACTCTCACTTCCAACCAGGAATAATTATGTTGACACACCGATGAAAGTTCCACAACGATTTGTTCAAGTTTCTTACAGTGTTTTTGAACCCCCCTTACGAAATCCGGAACAATGCGAACCAAAGGTTCAAATTCAGCCTCTTACAACATTCGCAGAAGTACCACTTGTGGTTGCAAGCACAGCTTTTAAAGAAGTTCGAGCGGATGATTTTTTAACTGTTCTAATACCGCAGAATTCTCTTTATCCAATGTCTAAGATTCACGTTCCAGTTTTTCTACATCATTCGAGCGATTTTCCTATCCTTGCATTTACTATGAAAGCACGGGTTAAGTCTGGTGTTAAATTGTTAAGTGCGACGGTCTCATCTGAATTTTGGAATATATCAATTGAAAAGGAGAACCCTAAGCACACAACAGCTCGGGTAACTGCTTTTAAAAAGGAACCGGATGTCAATGCCGATCATAGGAATAGTTCTGACTTGACTAATAATAAAAAAATGTAAGTATTTCTGCAAATTGTTTATCTTGGGAATAGTCGGGGCCGTAGCCAGGAGAATGCAGGGCGTTTATTTTTTGGGAAGATCCCTCAAAAACGAGCATAAATATACCAAAAAATTTGAAGCTTTTAAACAAAGTACATTCAAAACGTCACTTTTATTGGGAAACTACTTTTTTTCGAGTTTTTGTGTCTTTTTCAACAGACGTTCCTTTTTAAGTGCGAGACCCCCCTCGAGTTGAAGACACATACATATTTCTAAAAAATGATCCTCTGCATCTTTCGAGAATCAAGCTTCTTGCTATGGCCTTGGTCACAGTGGTTGATTTTTGTGATTTTAAATCGTTTAATTTAAAATAAAGAGACTGTCTGCTAAATTTCTTTCTTAATATGTAGATTTTCTTGCTCATTCAGGAATTTTAGCTGGGTTGTGATCAAACAAACCCTATCATTCTGCCCGGGCAGATCGATAGGAATTTGGTTCCCTAATGGCCTTTTATTTGATTTTGGTAAAATTACACAAAATACAGTTTTTGTTTATCATTTTCGAAGTTGGGACACTTTTAGTATTTTGTTTGCTATATTACATGCTAAATTGGTTTGTGTTTTTTGGCGTGATAATTTGAATTACTATTTTAATTTCTTATCAAGAAACTCAACATACGTCTAAGAGGTCTACATCGGATAACTTCGTTGCATATGTGAAGTTCGCCGCCGTGGCTCAGTGCTCGGTCGCTGATGCGTTTAGTCGGTGGATCAAACTCCAGCTCAGAACATCCAATAAAAAAAGTAACTTCGTTGCTTTGCATGCGGCGCTGTCTCTCTCGAGCTAGTTGGCAACACTCCGAGAGTATACTTGGCCATGTAAATAACAGTTTCTCAGTTCCCGTTCGGACACGGCTACAGAATAACTGAGTAGGTCCTGTTATCTTGTGCTAAATATAGAACGAGCACACACAAGATAATGCGAGAAAGCTAAGGCCTAAACTTACACGGGATGTTGCGCTAATCAATTATTATTATAAATATATGAAATTCGCCTTCGAGTATGTGTACATACTCGTACCTTTCTCGAAGCGGAAGCAGTAAAATGACGTGCAGTTTTGTTTTTGGTGTACCAACGGGTAAATACCGCTGCATAACTTGTTCCGAAAAAGCGGAACATAAAGAAAGAGCTATCTACATCGCTGAGAATATTCCTCATACTTATGGTTAGGAGCAACTAGAGCTCCTGGGCCTTATGCAACGTGGTGTGATACAGCTCATAGGTAATGATGGGGTCACCAGTTTTATCAATTCTTTGGAGCACCATCAGAACGTGGACATTTAAACATGTGCTCTGTTGAGATAAGAGATCTTATCCCATCTGCTCGATCTCTCAGAGAGTTGCTAATTCTTCGTAAGATGGCGCCGCGCAAAGGAAAAATCTATTTTTTTAAATCAGGTTCATTAGTATTAAGAAGAAATGTAAAACTTCATTTTGAAATTTCACTTTCAGGAAAAATAGAGAACTAAATCCGAAAATGTGCCACGGAAAACACCTCGGTGGAACTGTGATTAGTGCTCCCTATATACATACAAATAAAAAAAAAAGCGGCTGCCAAATTGCCGCAACAGCCCGTAAAAGAGACTTAGGCCGAGATTTCTTGCATTAACTTTTCTGTGCACGTTCTATATTTAGCACGATTGTGGGGCCTACAAATTTATTATATTGCCGAGTCCGAGTGTTAAAGTTCCAGCTTTTTTCGGAACAATATTTTCCGCGTGTTTTAAGTTTTAAGCACAAGTTAACGAAACCTATAAATTTACAGTACCCCACCATAAAATTAGAAACATGGCAAGTTTTTTACAAAAGATTTTAATTCATTTCTATATATGTATATATGTACATATGTAATGAAATTCTGACATGTTATGTTCATCGCGAACAAATCGGGTAATCTGCTAGTTTAATATATAAAATAAGTTTCTTTTCCATAGCCCAAGAATTTACTTCGACGATTTTATAACTCATAATGTATATAATATAATTCCGCAAATTTTTTTTCCTTTGGAAAAAAAAGATGCTCAAGTTCTGACCGACTCTATACCAGCTATGATAGTTAATATATATAAAATTGTATACTGGTGTTAAGTATAATATCACAAAGCAAAAAATTCTATTATAACAAAATTTTATACTTTTTTATTATAACTAAATTTTATATTTTACAGCCATCCCGAAGTTTTTTCTTGGTTACTGGAAGTAGCGGATGATATGAAAGAAACATTAGAGAGTGGGAAAATAGTATGGTCTGTCACATACGTTTTTGATAATTCCAAAGTTAAGGACACTTCATCAGAAACACTCACTACAGATGAAACAAAAAGAAGATTGATTGCTAAGTTACAAGTTAATAAGGATGACATTCAAGCCGTTTTACCTATGGCTAAGGTATATACTTAATATTATATTTATTACTTTTTTGCACTTATCCACTTGTGTTTCAATTTAATGACTTGGACTGTGTAATATTTAGTAACTAATATATTTATACTTATATATGTATATCTATTCTTAAACGGTTCGCTTCCTTTTTGCACAAAAATATATAATTTGACTGGATTATTTATTAAAGTTATATGTTTATTTCTAGAATTGGGAATTAATGAATACTGCTGTATTGACTGGTCGTCAAGTTGCCCAAGCTATGAAAGTATTTATTGTATCTCAAGCCGGAAGAGTCGCTGATGTTACTTTACAAACGTCGTGCCATGCAGAAGACGAAAGTGTAATTAAGGTAAAAACTTATTTATTTAATAAGTTCATGTAAAGTTTTAAAGTAAAAAGATAATATACATATGTATATGCAGTATGCGATTCATATTTGAAGACGAAGATTTTTTAAGATAATTTATATGGTCTTTAACATTATGTATGGAATATGATGTCGGTCAAGTAACAGCCTCTGGCCGTGGCGCAAAGGCGAGCTATTCTTACCACGCCTTCGTGTGAATTTTCCCACGTCATTATAATATTCGCGGATTCAAATGTCCACCGGAGCCACTTTTTCCAGAATAAACCGACACTCAAGGGATGCTCCCTATACATGCAAAGCACTTGTTGGTTTAGAAAAGATCATAGGTTAGTGGGTGGGGGAAACCGGAGTAGTGGCGGTGGACGTTTGCCTTGAATTCGCGAATATTTCAATGGCGTGGGAAAACTTCCGCAGGAAGACTATTCCACAACCTCGATGTACGACCGAAGAACTAATTCCTCCTGTAATTCGTGGTGCGTTGGAGCTGTAAATACCTGATTTTACATCTGATTTACGCCACTACATATATATATATACAGAATATAGCATCATGTATAACATTAATACCATTGAATATACCATCAAACCACATTGAATACACGTCAATACAGTTTCCAAGGTCAGATGGAGAAAGCGAAGCACCTTGAAAGAACCGTAATCAAGCAAAAACAGACAGGCGAAGAAGAAGAAGCACTCTTGTATAGCAGACAAGTAGAAGGTGGGCAGAGCAGAAAGAACAAGCACTGCTGAATATAAGCAGCAGCCAGAAAAAAGCACTTCCTTGCTGACTCCCACACAAAGAGGAAGGATTCTACTCCATTCAAGAAATGTAAAACGTATAACCGTAGTTTCAGTCCCCACCAAGATAGAGCCAATAATTTGAAACTGTTACTGAAAAGTGAAAAGAAATAGTGAACGCACATCAATGCTTAAAGATGTGGACTACTTATTGTCAAAATGCAGAATTCATTATTTTGAAGAATAATCTGGAACTAGCTCATCTTACCGCCTATATAGTGGGCAGACCACACCCATTTTTTGTATGGTGCGTAGGGCCGATATAGACTTAAGAACCAAATTTAATTCATATAACTTCATAAATAGTAAATTGAGAGCTATTTTACCGGAAAAATTTTGCCGCCTTATAGTGGGCGCACCACGCCTATTTTTTCATATGACGAAGAAAGCCCACACCTCACCTTAAATACTAAATATTATTCCTTTAAATGAGTAATTTAAGAAATTTAAGCCATTTAACTGGAAAAATTCCGAGGTAGTGGGACTTACTGGCCCGTTGTGGGCGTGTCCTTCGGCCGATTTTGCTAATCTCGGAAGTTAATCCAAGTTAAGGTTCACTGCGACTGTGTACCAAATTCGGACAACTACTTTTTTCTCTCCTGCGCTCACAGACAGACAGACGGACAACCGGAAATCAGCACAGAAAGTGATTCTGACCATTTCTGTACACTAATGTCTATACCTAGGACGGCTCCTATAATGCGTTACAATTTTCGCACAAATGTTTTATACCCTATTACCATAGGTGTAGGGGGTGTAGGGTATAAAAATAGTGACACAAAAAAGAGGAAATGCAAGTATTAGTAGGGGGTATGACAAAAGATGGCGTTTTATTCTCTTCTTTCTATGTAGTATATGTACTTACAAAACTGCTGTGTACTGTTTGGTGGTCGAAAATAGTAAGCCACAAGCTTCTACAATGTTAAGCCCACGAACCCTTGATATCAAGGCGTTCGTTTTCTTAACCGTTTCGTGTATGTATCTTTCGAACACTGTATATTACAGCGGCAGACCATAAGGGCATTAGCGTTTGGCGTAAACAATAATCATTCGAGAAATTGTAAATCACTTAAACCTATTATATATGTATGTACATACATATATACCGCTTTGTTTTTAGGGTGATATATTTAAGGTTGAATACAGTAGATAACCGATTAATATCTGTTCATCGCCTATTTTTATATTGTTTCTTTTAGGTCTCTTCGTCTTGCAGTTCAGTATATGTGGATGGTTCTGAAATACGGGGCTCTTCAAATGCTTCAGTGATTGTAAAATATGGAACCTATATTGGATTAGCTAAGTTTACGGTTTGGATGCCTGAATTTCCCCTGGAAGTTCATATATCGGACTTCAGATTATCACAAATTAAAGGATGGAAAATTGTAGATGAAAGCCAATACATGTAAGTTCCAAAGTAATCGAAATAACATGAATTTTAGTCAGACAAATTTTTTGCTAAAACCAATGTTTACGTCATAAGTTTTAAAATATTGAAAAGAAAATGTGTCTACAGTAAACGCTTTTGTGAAGTTCCTACAGTTCAATAGCGTTTCTCAGACTAAGACTTAACCGAGCAAACGAAATTTAAAACATTTTAAATGAATACTCAATGCTTGTTACCCGCTAATTTTTGATCAATACATATAACGCAACAACAAAAAACCCGTTTGCAAACAATCCTCCCCTCCGGAGACTTCACTGCAGCTGCAAATTTCAGCCAAAGTGCCGATAAGTTGACACTCCAAAGTTGGACTGGGTTAAGCAAATAGAGAATAAAATTTAAATGCAAAATGATAGATGTATCGAGAGCCTCAATAGATCTCTCTAAAACTCTGAATAAAATGTCGATACAAAAAATTGGTGAGATTGTAGGTGATCTTGCCAATATGAAGGCATCAATAAGAACATTTGTAGAACGAGTCACTGTTGTCGAAATCAAGTGAAATTCGTAGTTTGAAAAGAGATCCAACTCTACTGACCTAAAATAAAGCAGTCAAGTGCGAGTTGGGCTCGCTCACTGGTTCCGGGTTCCGTACCAGAAATACCCTTTTTAGCCTTCGAATTTAGTTTCTCTTTGCCCGTCTGACCATAAAATTTTTGACATTTTGACCTACATCTTCGAAACCAATTCACCTAAAATTATAAAAAAAAACATTTTTGGAATCCACGGACGTAGCCCTTTCTAACGATACCCCACAATATTTAAACAACAAAAATTTTTCGCTGAGGAAATTTTTTATTATGGTAATCTTAAATAAAATTTTAAAAAATAGAAAAACAAATTTGTCGAAAAAGGTTGCAGTTTTCCAGTAATCTATGACTAAAGGCCTACTAACTCTGGTTTTATCAAAATTTTAGCTTAAGAAAAGTAGAAAGACAAGGGGGTATGGTCATTTTTTCGACATTTTGTCCTATATCTTCGAAACCACTTCACCGAAAATTATAAAAAAAATATGTTTTTAATCCATGGACGTAGCCCTTTCTAATGATACCCCACTCGATATAAACAACAAAAATTTTTTCTGTGGGGGTCATCTTAAATTTAAAAAAAAATAAAAAAATTAAAAATTCGAAAAAACCGGCAGCCATTCAGTCTTGCGTGATCAAATACCTAGTAAGCCTGATTTTATCAAAATTTTCGGTTAAGAAATGGTGTGTGCAGATGGGATCATGTGGGGACAGGTCTGTTTTTTCACCTTTTTAACTATATCTTTCTAACCTGTTTACATAAAATAAAAATAAAATACATTTTATAATCTATGGACGTAGCCCTTTCTAACGATACCCCATACGATACGTTTTAAAAATATTTTTTTTTGTCCGACCCGAAAACCTTTAAAAATTATAAAAAAAATATTTCTAAAAATATTTCTTAACTTTTTATAGTGAAAATGTGTTTAGGTTATTAAGACCTAACATCGTGCCAAATTTCAGGTTTCTACGATTAAAAAAAGGTCGTTTTATATACACACTCCCAAAACAAAAGTGACCTTATAAGTGTTCCCGTGTTTTCCCTTTTAGGGGAACGGAACCCTAAAAATGAAATTAAAAAAGTCGGAAAGACCACATTTACGAACACTCATATGTATGTAAAACAATAAATCCACCTCCCCTACTGTGCATTAAGTTTCCCATTTCTCCTTTTTTAAATCACGACATACGCGTTTATAATTGTCAATATGCACTCATCTTATTTTTAACCGTTGTATCAGAAATTGTGATATTTGAGTTTAAAGTAGAAACAAGTATGCAAAATATAAAACATTGTCTTAGATCTTAAATTTTCAGGATAACGCGAGAAAACTGGATCGATTGTAGTGCCATGTCGTGTTGTAGGCTCATTTGGATTGTTGTTCATTCGTAATTAAAGTTTATCACGCAGAAATTTGATAAAAGGTTGGGAAATTCAGGTTGAAATTTCAAGTTAAAATTTGAATAGAGACAATACTCAGTGATTCCCTAAATGAAATTTTTACAAATTGTTGTATGATGTATGTATGAGCTGGCCACTATTCGGCGGTCACAAAATGTTATTGAATAAATTTAAATTTCAAAGCTTTAAACATAAATTTATTGTACGCTTTTTCGTTTTTAGACATAATAAACAAATTCGGCGACGAAAGAAACGTTCGTATATTTGGGGACAACATTCTACAAACTTTTATAACAATGTGGGTGCAGATAAGATGACATGCAAAGCTAGATATCAGCAAAGCCCGGTAGAAGTGTATGCCAAATTTTTGGCAATAGATCAGGTAAACTAACATTTCCAGGTGTCTTGAACCAACTAATTGCAATAAGCAATATTCTCTAGAATTCTGGAAGGATAAGCTACTTCATTTCCCGCAGAACAGGTTTGAGGGTAACAGATTTGGTTCAACCACTACTTCGCGTTGCAGATCCGAAAATAGCCACTCTGAAAGGTAGGATTCTACAAGGAAAATCTATGGGCCGAACCGATGTCCAGGTAACTTCTATATTCATTCTTGAAATTTGTTCGATTTTTAAATAAATTTTTTTTATATTAAAAGGTTCTATCTCCAATAACTGGTCGTGTCATTGGCGCAAAAGAAATTCGAGTGGGAAGCGATAAAGTCAGTTTATCAAGACTGGTTGTTCATGTTGTATCAGGACTTCAGTTGTCGATTATTCCTGATAACAGCATTGAAAATGGTTACATCGCCGATACCTCAGTTACTCACAAGCTTACAGCTCAATACCAAGAGGGCTTACTAGATATAGACTTGGAGTTTTCAGATGGATCCAAAACACCATTAAGGTGAGCATTTCATTTTCAGAGTTCCGTGTATTAAAACGTATTACTTGAACTTTGTATAGAGATATATCAGTTGAAGACTACTTCTTGCTAGTAGAGAGCTTAGATACTGAGGTCGTTGCCTTTGCGCCAATGCTGGCATCACACCACCCGCGAGTTATTGCCGTTGGTGAAGGAAATGGGAATTTACTTAGAGTATCGTTACTACTCTCCGAGGACTGCCGAACGCGTCGAAATTCATTATCCGCCAAACATGCCAAATCTAATATTTCGCCTCTAGCAAGTGCGCTTGCTTCGGTTGAAGTTGATTTTAATAACATTGAAAACACGAATAAACAAGAACCAGTACAGAATGATGGAATCGGAGGAAGAGATAGAAAGGCATTCAACAGTAATGGAGATCTAGCTGATATAATAGGTAAAATAACAATTTAGGGAGCTATCAAATAACTGGTGTAAAATAATGTTTGATTGGTTTATGTATTGTCACATTAGTGGGCATTCCCTTAAAGGACTCTAACCATCACGAGCCAACAGTACAAGCTAGACAACACCGTGGCAATATATATTCGCTAAACAAGTTAAATAGCAACAGGAAGGCTGTTCATGCCAACATGACTTCTATGGAAGTGGGAATGTATATTCTCCTAACAGCATTTTGCTTCGCCATCATTATCTTCGTTATTTCATGCGTTGTGTACGCATCAAAATTCAGGCCTATATCTTTTGAAACTGGCCTAAATCGTTTGGAAGCATCGAATGGTAACTTCAACTCAAATATTCTGCTACGAGACTCACGAATCAAAAAAGAATCTACTACAAATGTACATGATTGGGTATGGTTGGGTAGATCTACCATGGACAGAGCTTCAATTCACGAATCAGCTGTAGAAAATAATCCAGGTAATTGTTTTTAAATTACAATTACATTTACAGGGATGAAACAATTTTTGGTAAAGTTTAGTCGATCTCAATTTACGGATACGCTTAAGCGCCATTTTAAGATTAAGTTTTATTGTCATTTACTATTATTTATTATTTAAGTAACAAATTTCTGTTAAGTTATATATGTATATTTATTGAAATTGCATTTTGAAATGCAACGAATCACACGAATAAAAGCCAAAATTATGAAAATTGGTTATTTATTTATTTATTTAATTCATTTCATCAAACAGAGTATTATTTCTCTTACTGACTGTAGCGGTTTGGCATGAATTTTGATTTCTGTACAGTCACGGCAAAGAACGTGAGGGGACGCGAAAAAACTTTATTTAGCCAATATCTTGCTTTTAAGGTTAAATATTTAAATTTCCAATTTCGAAGTAGTCGGGAAGTGGGTGAAAAACTGATTACTAGATTTGACTACAAACCGGTAGTGAAGTTAAATAAAAGGTTATAAAAAAGGCAAAAGTTTTGCGTCTTGCTGAATAAATATTTGACCTACTTTTGGGAAAATTTGTACATATTTCCTCTTGCAAAGTTTTTTTAAGAGCAAACAAATCAAACAAAAGCTGTACGGGGCGCCAGTAAAGTCCCCCTAAAGGGACTCTTCCTATATTTGAAATTATAAGTAAAAACTCCTACGCCTACCCTACTCAAAGCTAATGTTGCTGACGCTGCGCTTCCCGCAGTTGAACGTCCGTGGCATTGAACTGTATACGCGTACACTTTGGGTTGCATGCCTCCAAAGCATGGGCATGGCGTCAGCACTTTTGGGCAGACATAGTTGCTAGGTGCTGTCTTAACTTAATTTTGCTTATAAAATAAATAAATATTTAATTGGCGCAACAGCCCGCTAGGCTATGGTCTTGCTTTCTGATATTAACTTGTACTTCTGGGCACGTTCGATTATAGCCCAAATTAACGGGACCTACACATTTATTCTGTAAGGTGTTCCAACGGGATGTTTTATTAAGATTTCTTTTGTGATAAGCTTTTCTATCATAGCACAGTAAACTCTCGGAGAGTTGCTAACAAGCTCGCGAGAGACGGCGCGGCGTGCAGTGAAACTATTTTTCTTTTTATTAGCCTTTCATTATCATTGCCCATTAGGTATTGTTTAATACTTATCAATATATTTTTCGTTTACAGAATCAAGGATAAGAATAACAAGCAACCCTATCCTCTCATGTGGAAATTATAATAAAGCAAACAAAAGCGTTACATCATTCAATAGAGATGAATCATGTCAATCCGATTTTAATCTTTGCCTCGCCAACAAACGCGACTTAACAACGTAAGTGTGAAAAATAAATTTTCCAAACACGAAAAAATTGTTAACAACGTATTTGATTTAATTATAGCGTAAACGACAACGATTATAGACCTCCTGTACCGCCGCATCGAAGTATGGGGGTTCGAGCTGTTCCGGGCAATACCAATCAGAATTTTAATGCACCTACTAAAGTAAGTATTGAACCATTTGGTGAAAACTAAAGGGTTAGCAGTCAAATGTGTATGGGATTTCAAAATTGTGCATTATTTTTTCAAATGTATTTCTGAAAAGTCTATAGACCATTATAGAGGCGATAAGGGACATTCAACTGAGAAAACTCTTTTATAGGTGAGAGAGTCAACTTCAACCCATAAATATACAAGTAATTGGCGCAACAGACAGTAATGAGCCGTTGGCCTACCTTTCTCGCATTAACTTGTGTGAACATGTTCTATTTTAAGCACAATTTAACGGGACATATTTGTTCTATCGCCGTGTTCGAACTGAATTGAGAAGTTTATATACTGTGCACGTATAATATTAGGGTATATAACTTGCGTGCGAAAATTTTAACGCATTAAAGAAGCCATCCTAGGTATACACATAAGTACACCAATACCTCGCTTTGCAACGTTTTACATTGCGTCGAAAAATTCTTACGTTTTAATTTTCAATAGCCCAATTCACAATCTTGTGCAAATGGTCTGGGATTTTTGCAATTGACAGTTTTGTAGCAAAACTACAGTAGTTTTGACAGACCATTTGCACAAGATTGTGAATTGGGCTTATATAAATAAGTCAATTTATTAGAAACTGGAAATTGCTTTGTTTTTGATCAAATAACCGTTTTGATTTAGCATTGGAACGTATGCATCTTTAATATTTTAGCACACCAATTATCGTCGCAAAGTTAAGTATTGGTGTGTATAAAAATGATCAGAATCACTTTCTGATTGTTTGTTTCTTCGGTTGTTTGTCTGTCCGCCCGTGGTCGGAGAGAAAGAAGAAGTTGTCCGATTTGAACCAAATTTGGTACACAGTGAGTCTTAACTTGTGAAATTTGGTTCCCAAGTTTATGTTTTGACCTTACTTGACCTACGAAAAAATGGGCATGGTCCTCCCATTATATAGGCGGCAAACACAGTCTTAAATTTATTTCTTTTTGTATTTGTATGTATATGACGGATGCATTATGATCTGAAGAAATCTTTGAAACCATGGGTTTATCATATTTCCTTAAATTTTTAGAAACTTCCTAATCCTGGACAATTGAAAGGTTCCCAGCAGCACAACCAAAACGAGACCATATGTCCTGGTCGCATTCAAACTTCAGAAGGGGTGCGACCAATGTCAGAATTAAATCTATCACAAAGCGAACCTCAATCAATACTTTCATTGAATAAAGTGATAAATGGAATCTGCCAACCGTCTTCGAAACAAGTACTTTCATCAGATGAAATTGGTATGCTGGATGACACACATAGTAAAATATATAAAGAGATGCATAATGCCGAAAGACTTGTTGAAAACACAGATCATCAGCAAAAGAACGCGTTTCAATTTGATTCGCTTACACCTGAAAACATCCTAAGCCGTTTAGAAACATCATCATTAAGTGGTAAATATATTATAAAATTTTATCATGTATATATGTATGTACGTACAATGTTTGAGAAAGCGATTTTTGATATAAGGGATAATAATACTGAGAGCGAGGTTCGTGATGATTTGCATTGAAATTTAACAGCGCTGTGCTAAAATCGTATGCTCAGCTTGAGAATTAATTCCGTTATTTTCAACACCGGGCTTGGATTTGCTTTCATACAAAACAAAAAACTAAATTGTTTTAAGGATTTCGAGACATCGATGAAACACGGTTTATGTGTATCAATTGAAATGTATTAAGTTGGAAAATTTTCCAAAAATGGAGCATAGATCCGACATAAGTAGATATAAAAAAATTAAAATAACACAAGTTAATGGCAGAAAGCTACGTTAAGTCTGTTGCGGCAATTATTTTTTTTACCGGTCTTGAACCAAGGCCTCCCATATCAGCGACCAAGAACTTGTCCTCTGAGCCACCACGGCGCCTGGAATATCCTTATTTCCTATTAAATTTCTCTCAAGAACTTATTTCGGGGCCAAAGTCCTGAATACCATTTTTCAACAGTTAAAGGTTTTACCTTAATAAACGTTTTCAAAGAAATTGTCAACACGCGGCCGCCGTAGCTCAGTGGAAAAGTGCTCGATCGCTGATGAGTGGAGTGGGTGGATCAATTAGAATTAGGATATTTAGAATTATCGTATAATACTTTTTTTCGCGGTTTTTTGTCTCAGCTCTTCGCCTCTGTTGAACAGTTGCTCGGCGTTTTGATTCACTTTTCCATTAATTGAATTAACCTCAACTTTTTTTACTTAACTGATTTATTTTCGCGTGTCCCACGGTTGGCGCCAATTATTGTTCCTTTTTAATGTTTTTCGATCGCACCGTAGCTGGCGATTCGGGTGACTCACGACGCGTCGTTATATTTGTTTTGTGACTATATAGGAAATGAGCCCAGATACACATATATTACAAAACTGATTATATAAGTTGCCACCGTTCTGCTGACGTCGCGACGCGTCGTTATATTTGTTTTGTGACTATACAGGAAATGAGCTCAGATATATATAGCAGATGGTTCTTCATTTCTATGTCTCACTGACTGATAAAATATGAAAATTTTTATGATATGTGTATATTAACTATGCTTTGTAATTTTTGTTTTCAAGGAAATGACTGTTCTCAACTTAAATGCGGGATTTCGAGGAAAATAGGTTCCAATGAACAAGAGCAGTTTGTTGTATCACATCCTGAAGCTGTAAATTTAAGGCGATCCAAAGTTAAAAGAGCCACAGTTGTTGGCAATCCAATGTTTTCCACAACCACAGATAATAACACAGGACCTAGTGAGAATTTAGGCCTTGACGACTTGGATATGAATTATGAGCAAATCATGCACTATTTTGATAACTTAAAGGTAAGCAAACAATATCTATGGTAAAACAATTTGTTTTGTATGGGCGGTGCCACTCCCCCTTGTCCAATCGGGTCCAAATGTAAATCTAAACCATCCCTGACCCACATAAGCACACTCACAAAATTTCATCAAAATCGGATCAGCTGTTTTCGTGTTTTTGCGAGATTAACGCACTGCAATCCATTTTTATATACTTGTATAAGATAAAAAGAAGATATCTTTGATTATATTATATTTATTAGTATATTATTTAATATACGGCCCATAGTGGGCGGACCACGAGTATTTTTGGAAATTTTAAAGGAATGTATAGGGGGCATCCCCTGAGTGTTGGTTTAAGCGAAAAAAAAAAACCAATGAAGTGGCCGAATATGAGTGTTGAGGTCGATGTATTATGGAAGTTATGAGGGTTCTCCGCTTACCGTCTATATAGTAGGCGGACCACGCCTATTTTTCGTAGGGCATGTAAGGCCGATATCTGAACTTGGGTAGTAAAAAGTTCGTAATTACTCAATTGAAAGCCATTTTACCGAAAAAATTTACCGCCTATATGGGCGGAGTACGCCCAGATGGTCCACACCTTTCCTTAAATACCAAATAATTAATGTAATTAAACAAATTAAAGCCATTTAACTGAATAAATTCTGAGGTAGTGGAACTTACAGGCCATTATCGGCGTGTCCTTCGACCAATTCACTTTCACTGTATACCAAATTTGGTTCAAATCGGACAACTGCTTTCTCTCCTGCGACCACAAACGGACGGACAAGCGGAAATTAAAACAGAAAGTGATTCTGATCATTTCTCTATACATATATGTATATGTCTATACTTAGGACGACTATTTTAATGCGTTACAATTATCGCACAAAGTTATAATATCCTACACCTATGGTAATAGGATAAGAGATAATGTTAACACAACATAATATTTAAGTACGTATACAATTTTAAATGTTTGTTTTTTCTAGGAATCGAATGCCTGAGTACAGGAGATCATTGCAAAGATTCGCGAAATACTATCTACCTTTTAACAACAATACCAAAACGTGATTGCTCCCTTAAATACTACTCAACACCATACTTTCGGCACCCGCTAATGCTTTAATATTTCATCAGATGCGCATTGTGAGTAATATATATTTGGTGAGGCTTTGCGATTATAGCACTTAAATATCATATACTTTAGCAAAATATTAACATATAACAATTATTTACGACGTATACATAAAGGTATGCTAGTAACTATAAGCGCATAATGCACCACAGACGCTAACAGAAAATAATAAAGAAACGAATTATATGTATTGTATTCTATGCTTTACTAATTTAAGAATGATAATGATAATTTAAGGATGAACAAATTCATGTTTTACTGGGCGATATATATCCACAATTATTGAATCTAGGTGTTTGACAGTTTCATTCCATTAATGTTATTTAAGTTTTAGTGGCATCTTTAAAAATAGTTTTGTCATATATGTATATGCAAATATAAAATTACTCCGTCCATGAACATCCAATTTTTTTTTCATATAAACATAAATTTTAATCTGTGGGCAAAAGTAATAACATATTTCATGTAAATTTAAAAATGAGTTATTGCTACTAAAATTGGTTTTACAAAATCTATTAACTTGTGAGAAATAGTTTATTCAGTAAATCCTGGCAATTATGCATATCGAATTTGAAGACAAAGCTATCATTGAAATTCCAAAAACATTAAATATATGTATATTTTTATTCCTTTTGTCCACAGAAATAAACTTGATTTTCGCTACATTTAAAATTATATAATATAGTTGTAAATATGTATCCCGATACATTCTTATTGATTAATTTTTAAACTTTCTAGTCAGTTTTTGTTTTGATTTAGGTTTAGGTTTAACCGACTTACATGTATAAAGTATTCAATAAAACAAAAGATACTTATAAAAACAGCTTGTATTATGCTTTTTTCTATTAAAGCCAAATCGCTGTGTGAAACTAATCAGTGTGTGCGTTTTAATGTTGGATATTTCACACAATTTCATGTAACAACGCAGGACAAATTTTATTTTGGACTTTTGCTCACTTCTAATTCAACCTGTTCTATTTTCTAATTAAGACAGATGGCGCCGCGGGCAACCGCCGCGGTGGTTCAGTGGGCAAGTGTGTCGTCGCTGATGCGGGAGGGCCTGGGTTCAAGGCCGGCCTCAACACCACACACTTTCCGCGATGCATTGGCAATTCTCCTAGAATATTCTTTGTCATGAAAAGCTTCTCAACCCGTTCGGATTTGGTTGATGTAGGTCCCGTTAATTTGTGCAAAATATAATAAGCGCACACAAGTTAAATGCGAGAAAGCTAGGCCTAAGCCCAGGTTAACGCAGCTTCTGCGTGTCTCTACAAGAAGTTTCGTTTTAAAATACATATATGTACATAGATATGCACATATGTCGGTCTTGCTGAGACGAGCGGCCGCACGATCAACTAGTTCTAACAAATAACGCATAGATGGCGCCCCATTGCCTCCTGAGATTGTTCTCAAGAATCGTTATCGTTATCGCATAATGCGGGCTTTACACGGTCAATCGTTCTATGGCAAGCATGTGTACGTGTAGATTGATGCCTAGCCCTTACACACATCAATCATTGCCATCAAATCTTCATAATTTCTGACTCTTTGTGGTGTGCAGACACAATGAGTGACACGGACGACGTCAAAAAGCGAAAAAATAGAAAGAAGAGAATTTGAATAAAAGAGTAGTTAAGAAAAAGAAATCAGTTATCGCATAAATTTCGCGACAAAAATTGTTTTTCCGCTTCTCTTATATTTTTTTGTCGACTACTGTACGATGTTGACAGCTCGACGAACAAAACGAAATGACAATTCGCCGCTTGATTCAATACTTGTCATATGTCGAGTTTTTCACTTTTTGGGAAATGCAGCTTTAAGTTTAAAGTACTCCCATTTTTTTTGGCACGGTAGATTTTGCTGAAAATCGAGTATTTTGTAGAGTGAAAGCTTGTTATTAATACTGTTTATTCCAAAAGATCGACTTTTCGATATTTAGGAAGATATAGCCAAATGAATTCAGTATTATATTGTATCTACCATTCTGAACAAATTACTTTGCCTACCATACAAAATGTGTCGTATGTATACTAGGACAAATTTTTTCAAAATTTTTTTTTATTAAAAAACTGCAAATATAATATACAACGCAATGTTTCTGCCAAATATAGCTTTAGTAACTTTTTAGTTAGTTTGTCAAATCCGGAGGCAGAATTTGTTATAATACAAAGTTGAAACGCTATTTCTTATTAAATCTTTTAAATTAAGTATTTTTATAATCGCGTAAGGAAACATCAGTCGAAAGAAATGAAATGGTGGGTGTATTAAATTTACTGTGTACATAGTGGGCGGACCACGCCCATTTCTTACAAACTACAGAATATTTCTAATAGGATTACATATTCCAAATATTGATACTCTGGTCGACTTACGACAGTAACTATAGGTATATATAAAATACCGCCTCTATAGTGGGCGGACCACGCCCATTTTTGGAGAATCAAAAGGCATTCTTACCAGCAATGAAGTAACTAAATATGTACGCTCTTGTGTATATATTATGGAAGTTATGATGATTTTCGGTTTACCGCCTATATAGTAGGTTTTTCATAGGGCATGTAGAGCTGACATCTGAGCTTGAATACCAAATTTCATTCGTTTAAATTCATAAAAAGTCAATTGAGAACCATTTTACCGAAAAAATCTTACATACGACAAAGATGGGTGAACATTTTTTTTGCTTCTTTTGCGAATAAATTTTGTCGTATGTTAAATTTTCTCGCATTTACGACAGATATTTATTATTTAATTAATTAGCCTACATACGACAAAATAGGGTCTGAATATCTCGAAAACGGTAGGATATATAAGAAATCTGAGAACGCCAATCGATTTAGCTGGGTTTGGAACCCCCCATGCCATCCTTAACTCAAAATGTGAAAAAATCTACATACATCAAGTATTGAATCAAGCGGCGAATTGCCTCCACACGGGATAAGAGGCTTGTCGTGCATCGCAAAATATCTAAGGTGCTTATTTTGTAAATCCCAACGCCTCACTTCACCCTGCGTTCACTAATTTGGTATTTTGTAAAACGCATCACCTCACTCGGTGACTGCTCGCGTTGTCTTACGTAGTTTCATATGAAAATCGGTACCGCGTAAAACGCAACGCGGCGCATTCACTCACTTGAACTGTCAAATCGTTCACTTGGGTTTGTGCTCGCGTTCAGTTTTTTAAACGCAAAATTTTTGGTAATTTCGAGTGAAAATTGATTTGTGGTAATCTGCAGAAGCAAATAATAAGTATTGCAGTACTTTTTAAAGACAAATACTAAAGAAAAAAGTACAAAAAAAAGAAAATACTAGCACTGCAGTTGAGGATCGAAATCACAAAAAAAAAAGAAATGCATCGCGGTTGAGGGTTGAACTCGCAACTTCTCGCGTGCTAGTCGAACGCTCTAACCACTAGGCTATGTGAGGTATGCAATGGATGCAGCAAATTTTGTGTGTTTTGTATTTGGCTGATAAATTCAGAAAAATACAACTCTTTTTCGTAAGAACTTGACAGCTCAAGTGATGCCGTAAGACAACGAACGCAATTACGCCGTGATTTACAAAATGCCGTTTTTTGATCCCGGCGTTGGCTTCGTGTTCGCGTTGCGTTCGATCACGGTGATTTATACGGTAAGGCCGTAAATCATTTTGATTTTTCGTCATGCATACATTCGTCGCGTCTGTGTGACGATACATACAAATGCTCATGTTTGGCATCAAATATTTGACGGTGTAAGGGCCGCATTATGTTTTTGGACGGATGAAAGATGTGTGTATAGGGGCGAAGAACTAACTGGATATCCACGCCACAGATGACTACCAGATATCCAACTCGCACACTAGCGCTAAAAAATCACCACTACATTCACAAAAATAAGTTTTTCCATATTTGGTTACGGGTAGCCAGGTATTCGGGTTTTTTGATATAAGTATTCCATCAGTACTCGTCCAAACTTGTATAATTGTAACAATTTGATTCTTATTTCAGTTTGAATATATGTGCTGATATTTCGTGTGTAAACAAAATATTTTATTTTGTTGCTTTTGTCGCGTGGGAACCGAGTACTCGAAAGCGTCAGTAGTCGATAGCCGTGTCGTGCAATTTATTTGTATCCCCATAAAATGCCGTTCAGCTGTAAAGTAAGTGCAGTCAGCTAAAAAGTAAGCGCTATCCGCTGTGTCGAATTCCCAACCCACTGCAAACAAATTTTTGAGGTTTGACAGTTGTTGGTCCGAAATGTAAACAAAGGAATTTTTGTGAATGCAACTCTGTAGGGAATTACAAAAATAAAATGCATTGCGAATCACACGTACGCTATCTGTGTGAGGAATTTTTCAAAAAAAATGGAAATTTTTGTTCCCTGGACGGACGTCTGGATATAGTCTGTGATCCACGCGTTGCCGAACGTCGAAATCAGAACTGCATCTTCTCTATAAATCATGTTCTTTGCTCATGTTCTAGCGGTAACACAAACTTGAGTTACGGCCTTACCGTATAAATCACCGTGATCGAACACAACGCGAACACGAAGCCAACGCCGGGATCAAAAAACGGCATTTTGTAAATCACGGCGTAATTGCGTTCGTTGTCTTACGGCATCACTTGAGCTGTCAAGTTCTTACGAAAAAGAGTTGTATTTTTCTTAATTTATCAGCCAAATACAAAACACACAAAATTTGCTGCATCCATTGCATACCTCCCATAGCCTAGTGGTTAGAGCGTTCGACTAGCACGCGAGAAGTTGCGAGTTCAATCCTCAACCGCGATGCATTTCTTTTTTTTTGTGATTTCGATCCTCAACCGCAGTGCTAGTATTTTCTTTTTTTTGCACTTTTTTCTTTAGTATTTGACTTTAAAAAGTATTACAATACTTATTATTTGCTTCTGCAGATTACCACAAATCAATTTTCACTCGAAATTACCAAAAATTTTGCGTTTAAAAAACTGAACGCGAGCACAAACCCAAGTGAACGATTTGACAGTTCATGTGAGTGAATGCGCAGCGTTGCGTTTTACGCGGTACCGATTTTCATATGAAACTACGTAAGGCAACGCGAGCAGTCACTGAGTGAGGTGATGCGTTTTACACAATACCAAATTAGTGAACGCAGGGTGAAGTGAGGCGTTGGGATTTACAAAATAAGCACCTTAGTAACATTGGTCGTAAAATAATTAATGCAACCCTGTCAGAATTGGCACGTTCAAGAAGAAAGGAAAATATCGAGAACGCCCTACAGAGTTAATCTGAAACTGAAAAGACTACTTAAAATTACTAAAGCTAAAGAAACATGACAATTGAAGAGGTGAGTTGTCGCATCATTGGCGACTAAGTTCTTTAAATAAAATATTATTCACAGCTGAAGAAGGACGCAGAAGAATTCAACAAATTGTTGAACGATTCAACACGTCGCAGAGTGAAGGATGTTCTCACACACGCCAAGGCAGAGGTGGATAAGGAAATCCTGAATTTGGAGATGAAGGCGCGACAGGCAGCTGAACGCAAGGCAGCAGGGGATGAGGTGTCGCAGAAGCGGTAAGTAAATGCAAATGCACTAGTATTAACGCAAAATCAACGATTTAATTTACAGTTACTTGTGTGAGCTGAGCGAATATGCTTGGGATCAGAGTGACAAATATGTAAAACTTTTCGTCACATTGGACGGCGTCCAAAACATCAACGAATCGAATGTGACTGTACGCTTTACCGATAATTCGATGAATCTGCTGGTGAACGATTTGAATGGCAAAGACTACAGTCTGACTGTCAATAATCTGCTCAAGCCCATCGATGTGGAAAAGAGTTATCGTAAAGTAAAGACGGGCCTTATAGCTGTCTACATCAAGAAAGAGCAGGAAGAACATTGGGATCATTTGACCACCATACTGAAACGCCTGAAGGACAAACAGGATAAAGACCTCAAACCTGACCCGGAGAATCCCGAAGATGCGCTCGTGAATATTATGAAGAAAATGTATAATAGTGGTGACTCTAAGACTAAGCAAATGATTGCCAAGGCTTGGACTGAAAGCCAGGAGAAGAGAGGCGCCGGAAATCCACTGGAACTCTGAGCATACGGCAGCAACTTAACAATGCGAACATAATTCTGCAACTATTCGTTTAAGAATTTTTTAGTGGCAAAGTAAAATAATCTTTAAGATAATACTTTGTATACCAGTATGGCAGTAACTATATATTCCATTTATTGCAGAAAAGAGTATGTAAGTTATTTACCAATTGAATAAAAAGAAGTAAAAACACGAGTTGTTGGGTTACCGTTCGTGTTGTTCCATCGTTTATATAACATAACGTCCAGCGAAGAAAATAGCAGAACATACAATTAGTACAAGTACACCAATATAAAACAGGTTAACTAACGGTCTCGTGTGGTCTCACGTAGTGCATTTTTTCGTGTCTGCAGACAAAACCTACTTTATCGGAGCTCTATACATGCGTACGCTCGACGTGTTTTTTAGTATCGTAACGCAGAAATCATATTCGAAATGGGTATATCTGAGATATTTACGTAATTCGAAAAAATACGTTACGTCAATACTAACAGCCTAAACGACGCTTCACGCTGCAAACCTCTACCTCGACGCAAATATTTTTCTTATTTTATACATTGCATTAAAAAGTATTGCAATAACTATGACTTACTTCTAGGTTACGTACATGTTAGGTTACGTATGTACATACTACCACAAATCAAGCTTCCTTTGTAATATGCAAAACTGATGCGTTTCAAAAGTCAAACGCGAACATACCAAAGCGAGCGTTGCGTTTAATGCGGCAACGATTTCCCTACGGTATCTACACCTTACCATTAAGCTGCCTCCTCCTTGCTTCACTGTTTTTTTTTTAACGTTATGTCCAATTCTTTTCCTTTTAGACGACGAACATTTCTTTGCGCATCGTTACCAAGCAAATTTATTTTTGTTTCGTCAGTCCAGAGAATATTGTGCCATTTTTTTTGTCCCTATGATACACACCATTTTTTATGAATTAATTTTTCCTCTTCCTCCAATTTGCAGTCCTATACAGAATAATTTTGCTAGAAATCCTAAAGGGTAGATTCGTGCTTACTAATCTTCTTCGAACAGTTCGTGATGATATCACATTCCCAATTTCGCTTGCAATTGTTATAGATGACTTGGCCGGATCGCGTTTAGCTAATGTAACGATATGAATGTCAGTCACTGATGAAGTTTTTTTAGCTGATGCACGCGATTCAATATATTTTTCTGCTTTTAGAGCATTTATAATAAAATTTGCAGGCCGTCCCATTGATCTGGCAATGATTTTGTAGGGTTTTCCTTTATCTCGGAGCTGACGAACAAGTCTTTTCTCCTCTGCACTACAGTGAACTCCACCACCCATTTAATATTTTTACTGCCCGGAAGAATCGAAAAAGTCATCAAGAATAACTAATTTAATCAAAAAAAGGGCTATGATTAAAAAATTTTAATATTTATTACGAAGTTTGTTGGGCACACTAATTATTATGTGCAATCAAAAATTTTAGTATTACTATATATATATATATATTATATTATATTTTTAAGCTATTTTTTAAAGTTTGTAAAGCCTTTTATTTTTTGTTATGACGGTGAAGTATGTTTATTTTGAAAACTAACTTATTCTTTGAGGGATAATAAAAAGTTAATAAAAGCCAAACTTGTTCGTAAAAAAAATGCTCACACACCTATTATTTGTCCAGCTGTGTAGCATGGCACTTATGACAGCTTAACGTTGGATCATAATACATTACACTCAGAAAGGCTTATCCCCTGCCTATTTCAATGCAAATGTTCTTTATATTAAATCGTGGAGGCTCCACAAGCGTATTTGAAAATCAATTTGTTTACCGAAGATGAAATTGCCGGACTAATTTTTCTTCATATTTTGTTTTCATTTTAAATGAGTAGACATTTATTATTAAATTATTTTTCCAGAATATTTATTTTCGTATTTTAACATACATATTCCAAATCTGCTTGGTAGTACAGAAGTTCTCTGATATCGGACTATGTAAATGTGTATAGGCAGCCAGTTCAAATTAGTTCAAAATCCAATAATCAAATTGGAAAAAATAATAAAAAAAACTGTTCGTTTAAAACTAATTAGTTTTTTTGTATATTTTGTTTAATTTGGAATGAATACAAGTGCGTGTTTAGTTTTACATTCAATTTTCTCGCTTATATTTTCCATTAATAGGAATTTTATTCTTCTATTGCTTATAGCTTCCAAAACAGCTGCCAATGTATTGTAATGATAGTTGTATGTGTTTTTAAATAAAAATCAACTGTTATACAAAAATTAATATGTATTGTTTAGTCGCTACTTAGGCACAAAATTCTACTTATTTACTTCGTAGTATACATATATTTATTTCTTGTATGTGTATGTATGTGGGTATATGTGTTCTATGCAACTCTCTTAAGGAATAATCATCAAAATGAATTGTCTAATAATAATAATTTGCAAAATTATTGAATACGAACAAACCAACCATGCAAAAAACACCGAGTACCGTTAAATAACCGGCAATTTATTTTACACGAAACGAAGCTTGAAATTTCTTTTTAACTTAAATGTATCACGGAATCCATTCTAGAAAGGCTTCTAATACGAAGAATTAGGCGTCACAAAATGTATGTACACTTTTTCTTCGACAGTTAAATTTTGACGTTGAAAATTTCCGCATAAACCTACGATTCGAAGTTCCGAATTTATTTCGTAATAACAAAACGAATTTCGAAGCTTCGTTCGTTGCCATTTGAATCCAGTGTTAGCGCTTTCCTAGCTTCTGCGAAAATCGAACCTAGGATTGATTGAGTGACAGGGTGGAATATATGCGCTTCTTCACATAAAAAGTTTGCATTCCTGCAAGTATCGCAATAACCAGCATAAATTTTCCATAAGCGCTCACTACACTGAGCAACACTAAAAACGTTATTGAGTTCTGGAAAATCTTTCGTATCACACTTCGATTATCAAAAAGAATATAGCCCAATTCACAATCTTATGCATTTAAGATTTCAAATTTGTGCAATAGTAAATATTTGCGATCAATTGTGAGCGGTTTTTTCGGTTTAGGTTAGGTTTCAGAACGAATCTTTAAAAACAATTAGGGGACTCTTTAACAGAAAAAGCTGCAATGCAAGCTCCTTCTCATGCTTTCTTTTTCCTATTTTAATCACATTTAGATCATTTCGGTTCGCACTTCTTCTTCTTCTTTCTCTCCCTCTGAGAGCCGTTTGCAATTCAATATTGCATTCGCATAGTAAATATACTACGGGTTTTAAGTGTTGTATTTTTTCAAAGGTTTTGCTATGGCATCTCTGTATATTTAGTTAGTGTAGAGTACAAATATACTAAAAAAAATTGCAATTGCAAAAATGCAAGACCATTTGCACAAGATTGTGAATTGGGCTATGATGTTTCAAAGATACCACTTGGTAGCACCAGAACGACATCTCCAAGCCACTATAAAAAACGCAAACGAACTTTTGAAAGTACTTGAGCATTTCGCCATATGTTGACGTCCTTTGTCGAATGCGATATGCCAGAGCTTGATCATCAAAACTTTTTCGAATTGTTACATCAAAGTCATTGCCAGAGAAATCACTTTGAAGCAGGAAAGCAGAGCGCGAAAGGGGTGTGGATTATTGCATTAGGATTATATGAATACATGCGCTTATCATGCGCTTTCATCTTGCGCTTAGTGCAGAATGATGCGCTAATTCAATCCTGATAAGATCGCATAACCAGCCAAATCGTGAATATGTCGACCACCTTTGGCCTTTCTGACATTTTCCCTGAAAATTTTGTGGATCACGATGGATTGTAGTGAAGCGAGGCATGGTACAATTTAAAGGATTGGTTGGCTGTAGTTTTTCTAGTTTGTTTACTTCAGTATAAATCTTTTTCAACTATAAATAATTTCAACTTGTTTTCTGCATTATTGTTGCTTGTTTAGTTGCTGAATTAAATTGCATTTAATTTAATATTTTACTTACAAATTAAATATTTATGCCATTTATGTTTTTGATTTTGTTTGCTATTCGATTATAAATTATCATATAGCATATTGCATTTATAAATGATTTCTTTTTACTTATTTAATTGCACTTTTGTGTATTTTCTTTCCTTTTGCTGTAATTTTGTTGATTTTTTAAGAATTTCTGTAAACAAATCTTTTGTCGTGTACATCAATTGACGCGCCCAGAACAAAAACGACTTTTATACCTGCACAGCGCATGTGCGCAATGAGGCGAAAATTTACACTCGAAGCGTTTTTGCTCTGTGCGCGTCAATTGTTATTGAAATTTTTGACCTTAATGCTGCAGCTATTCCTTCTTTACCAATCTGCTGGCTGTAGTTATTGTATTGACTATAGCCGTTATTTTATATGATTTTTTTCATTAGTTTCCAGCAACTTTTGTATTTTTTACTTTACGAGTCAGTACTATGTGCGGATAATTTAAAGAACTAATTTTTTGCCAACATTAGGGGTATTAATTTAAACGCGCAAAAGCCTGAAAAACGTGATAAACTTGATAAATTTATCACCTGATAAACTATATAACTGTCAAAATTTGTATGAAAGTTCATTTGCACAAATGTGACAAGTTTGCACGATGATTTCGCTGTGCAAACGATGTTTGTAAACTTAGACGGTAGCGAATGCAACCTTGCTTGGCTATGATCTATAATATTATGATAAAAGATTAGTATTGAACAATCAAAATAAACGCAAACGGGTTACCGTCATTCTTTTCGAACAGCTCCAACATTAATCTTTAGTTTTTTGTCTTTGACAGCCAAACACCATTTGCACAAACACTTTGCCATGCGCGTTCATGTAATACACTTCGTAAATTGATAAATTTAAGCAAGTACGAACTTATATGCTTAAATGAATACCCTTATTATAATTATAAAGTCTTAGAACTAGACAAAACGCTGTAAACGCAATAAGAAAGCGAGTGTGGGTTGCGGATTTACAAATGTGTAGAGAATCTTAAATGGCCAAAACAGTTAATGGGTATTGAAATAAACGCATTATAATAAATAAATGCATTCAAAATAGAAAATCATTAATGCTAAGAGGCTGTTGATTATAAGTTTTGCAGAACTTCTATACTTTTTAAAAAGTTAGGTTAAATAAGATTTTCCAAGCGAATTTTTGTTTGTGCCAAAACAAGTATGCTTTGAAAATTTTAATATATTTTACTTCAATTCGCGCCGATCTTGTTATTGTTCTAATAAGCATTACTTCCACATAATTATACATATACGTATGTATTACTTTAACGCAAGAAGAAATTGGCTTTTTTCATGGAAATCTTATGATTTTACATTAACTTAAAAAATAATTCAAATTTTATATTTCAACATACAAATAGACCAATACTCACAAGTAGCGTGCCAATTTATGAAAAACTATACCCCACGCTTATCAAACGAATTTCGAGTCGCTCTGAGCTGCTCTTTTACGGCAAGCCAATTCTACTAACTTCCAAATCCGCACTCGCTCCAAAAACGTTCTCTTTTCACTTTAATTAAAATATACGTACATACGTGCAAAATATTTTGCTTCTAAAAAAATCATATAAAATAGCTATAAATAATATCAAAGGCACTGCAATAACAATATAAATTGCATATATGTATTATTAAATTATAATCATGTCTTTTCAAGAGTAGCCTTCTGCGTAATTTTTAACTTAACTTAACTAAGATTATAAATCCTAGTTCAGCAAATATTTCTGAAGCCGAAAATATACATATGTATTGCGTTTTCAGAAAAAATTAATTTAGTCTTTATAATTTCAAAAATTAGTTTCGAAATTTTACTAACATATCGAGGGCATTGAATATAAGCTCTCGATATGCATGTATATATGTACATAAAATAAAATAAATAATTTCAAAGAAAAAATTAGAGTATAAAGAAATGGTTAAAACTTTTATTATGTAAAATATGTAGGTACTTATGGAAATATAAATGGAAGCTGCCACTATTTTTACATGGTTACGTTTAAAGAGCATTAAAATGCAGGAATGAACCAAATGGAATGATTTAGTCTCAAATGCACACACCAAAAACAGGTATGTTTTTTAGCACAATTATCTAAAACAATTGTAATACAATATTGGCTTGACATATTTTGTAATCATTGCAATTATTAAATTTAATACTTTTCACTTAATACCTAAATACATAGTTTATAAAAAAAAATTGTTCCATATGTGGCTTATACTGTTGGTTGTTGCGTTGTGGATACTGCATGCGTTGGAGTGTGTGCATATGGTATGTATGCAGTTAGTTTATATGTACATACATACATATATGCTTATTAACGTAACGTCTTTGTGTGACTTAATTTTAACGTTCCAGCAAAAACTTACAAATTGGGAAGAAAAAAATGCAGGGAATTTCAACTCAGTTTTAAAGTAATAAAATTAATAAAAAGAAATTATAACACAGTTTTTCGAGTGCAACCGAAGAGAAGATTATAAACTAACTGCAAGATTGCTAAAACAGTACGAAGGTTCGCCATACACACTCAAGCCATGCTTCTCTTAAAAGAATACTGTCAGTGATTTGCTGGAACCTAGCCTAAATAAATTTCTAGTATACAAGCTGCTTTCACACAAAATAAAAACATATTTTTTCGATTCACTGTACACAGCAACTAAATTTTTTCGCCCCTGCTTGTCGCACTTTCCACTCCCTATCCCTGCTCAACGCGTAAAGGCACTTAGAAAGTGTGCGCCGCCTAGTTCGAATTGTGGCTCGTAGGCCTCATCGGCGGACGAGGAGTTGGCCGCACTCGTCGCCAAACTGGAGGTCGCCTTCAGCTGCTCCATGTCGAGCATGGGTGGCTTGTCCCCCGGCTTCCAGCGCCTGTGTATGCCCATCGATTTGAGTTTCTGGCACACGGACGACGGCGAAATGGGGTAGCCCTTCTCGGCTAGACGGGCCGATACTTTCCAATATTGTATGCTGCTGTCCTCTTTGATGAGCTCAAGAATTTCCCGCGTGATTTCTTTGTCGCGCAGTTCGCGTTCGGCGGCTTTAAGGCGGCGGCGGGGATGTATCATTTTGATGCTGTTGTTGGTGTTGCTGGTGCTCGGTTGTTGCTGCTGCTGTTGCTGTTGTACAAGTTGTTGCCGCTGCAATATTTGGAACTGTTGTTGTTGTTGCATTTGTTGCCGCTTTTGTTCTTGTAACTGTTGTTGTTTCTGCATCTGCAGCTGTATTTGCTGTTGTATATGTTGCTCATTGGCCGCTTGCGTCTGCGCGGCTGCATCCTGCCGGCAGCTATTGCCCGCCTCTTTCTTGTTGCGGTATGACAGCGGAACGCCCTTCACAATGGCGTCCCGCACCTTCCAAGCCGTCATTTGCGAGACATTCAAGGCACGCGCTATCTCCATTGTGGAGGCGTTTTGTGCGACGAGCGTCTTTGCCATGGCATACTTCTCGTCATCGATGAAGACATTCGGCTTGCGCGGTTTCTTGGCGGAATTAACTTTGGAGCTGAAGGCAGAAAAAAGAAATGGAGTACGGTTAAAAAATAAAAGCAGATATATTTTAAAGGTGTAAGCAATTGTTGTCTTTGAAACGATTATAGGTTAGTGGGTGGGCGAAGAGTGAAGTAGTGCCTTGTATCCGCGAATGTTGTAGTGACGTGGAAAACTTCCGCAGGGAGTTTTGGGATGATATCCATGCGAATTAAAATTTGTTAAAAAATTATTGGATTCGCGTTGTTTGTTTGCTGAAGAGAAAACCAGGAACTAACAAATATCCCATGCATTGATGGGCATAGGGGCATAAGCATAATACTCTAGAGCAGGGGTGGCCAACCCAAATGATCTCGCGGGCCACTTTGGAAATGCATCATAGCTCCGCGGGCCACATGCCATACATTTTTTGACATTTTGACCTATATCTTCAAAACCAATCCACCTAAGATTATGAAAATATCGTTGGAATCCGCGAACGTAGCCCTTTTCAACGATACCCCGCACGATACGATATAAAAATATTTTTCTTTTTTTGTCCGACCCGAAAAATATCTTTTGTAAAAGTGTGATGAATCTCGCGTGCTAGAAAAATTTTCTATACCTCTTGGTATTGCAGATCATCGTACCATTTATTGTAGCACCGCCTTCTGCTTCTCTCATAGCCCGGAAGCGAATAAAGTGGCTTTACGATAAGGCACAATAACAATTAGATCACATTGAACGACTTCTTCGATCGTTTTAACTGGTCGAGCAAATAATTTAACTAGGAATGCGGTCTTTAATCTCCAGTAAATTAGTCTCCATTATACCTAAAGACCACTTCTGGTTTAATTAGACGTGCAAGAAAGCCGTCAGGTTCAAAGTCACCAAAATGTTGTTCACTGATGCAAAAACCAATGACAAAAATGATGCACAACAACGACACTTGAATCGTGATGTGTTCGTAGCCAAAAATGATGCACAACAAAAGGGTTCAAAAATTGGAGTTATGAAAGAATGCCAGCTCGGAACTCTAACGCCAGAAGGCTAGAAATATCTGCAATGCGACTTTGAGGCGCAGAAAGTTTCTGCTAACGGAAAAATGTCCAACTGCTCAAAAGGGTAGCAAAAGCTTTTGGTCATTCATCAAGCGAGTGAAAAACCAGACCGCATCGTCTCTGATGCTTGGATCTTTGTGAACGATCGAATCTCCACTCACTCGGTTGATATGGCTCTTCTTATGGTATGCCCAAGATACACTTTAGAACGCGTGCAGTCAAAAAATTGCAAAGTTAACCAAAGGCCCCGATGACATCCCAGCCTTCGTGTTGCACAAGCGTGCACATAATTGGCTTGACCGTCGCGCATCGTCTTCAAAACATCTCGCACACCACCGATGTCTTTTCCCAAATAAATTTAAAAAATAAAGATTTTAGAAGTAAAAAAGTTCGCTTACCTTTCATTCATTTGCTGTGCGGAAATTGCACGTATGGACAGATTCACAGGGAGTTGATGTCTGCATCAATAATAAATATCCGAATAAACAAAAATTTTAAATTTCATAACGTCGATCAAGGTTGCACTTACATAGCAGCAGCGACCGCAGGTGAGAATTGATTCAGCAGCGGCATGCTAGTTCCATTACTGCAGACACTTTTGCGCAAGTCCTTTTGATCGTGGGCATCTTCTCTTTGTGCACGCGCAGCGCGCAGCAATTGTTCCTGTTTTTGTAGCTGGTGTTGCAGTTGCTGTGAGTGATGTTGTTGATGATGGCTTGCAACATTTCTGTGAACTTTTTCAGCATCAGACTTTACTTCAGCATTCTGTTCGTCGTCCTCTTCGCCGTCAACATAGTCAACATCGTCGGCATCCCCTTCTTCATCTTCTTGTTCTTCCTCATCGTTGTCATCATCAGCTTCATCAGCATCATTATCATCATCGTGCTCTTTCTGCTGTTGCAGTGCATATTGTTGCTGTAATTGCATTTGTTGTTGCCGCTGATGTTGCAGCTGTAATTGTTGTTGCTGCTGCTGTTGCAGCTGTACTTGTTGTAGCTGTTGTTCTTTGTGCATTTGTTCGTTTTGTTGTTGTAATAAATGTGTCTGCGTGCCAGTATGGTCTTCGCTCTCCTCCTCCTCATCTTCTCCTTCGCTGTCCATCTTTTCCACTTTGATCATTGTTGCTGAAATTGGCGCTTGTTGCTGGTCGGCTTGCGCGTGCATAATCTGCTGCTGTGCTATTTCTTCTGCCGGCTGTAGCTCCATTTCCACGGGCTGATCCTCGGCATTGGGATCTATAACCCGCTCGTGCAAGCTTACACCATTGACGAGACTCTTGCGCAGACGCCAGGCAAATGTGCGCGAAATATTCAGCTCGTTAGCGATAACAGTCGTGGTCGCCTCACGCAGTATTAGCTGCTTGGCCAGGGCAATCTTCTTCGCATCCAGCTTGATGCGAGTGCGCCCTTTGCGTTTGTTGCTGGCCATTATCAGTCTGAAAAAGAGGCAAAATTTTTAAGTGAGAATTTAATTTAATAATTAATTGGAGTCTAAAATAAAAATGGCGTTAAAGAAATCCGCTGATAGAGACAAGTGAGAACAGTTTAACGAAAAGTTGGAGACTAAAAGGCAAATGGCGAAAAAATAAATATCAAATATCTGGTGCCGCAGCAAATTCAAGTTGAGAATAGTTAATGTTGAAACATTTTAAATCGCTACGCATCACGTAGCAATACGATGGTTTGGATCTGCTGGGTTTCGCACCACCGACCTCTCGCATCAGAAACCGAGCAGTTATGCACTGAACCACTGCGGCATCAATTCGCGACAGATGGCTCCAAGCAAACAGATTATCTTTCTTTGTACATGGTAAGAGTGCTAGAAATTATGCACTTATCAACTGAGCCACTGCGGCATTTGAAGGAATTATAATCATTTCCACGAAACATATAAACCTCCAATGACCAACCATTTTTTAAGATTTAAATCATCATGTATGTATAATATACGGCTGTTGAGAACAGTTTTCATAAAATTGAAAGATAGTATAGAAACAGTATAACCGAAGCTTAACAAATCACAATGAATAGCATGTGTATGTATTACAAGGGCGACGAGGATAACAACGTACGCAACTCTAGAGGTTTAAGCCTCTACATCAAAAGTTTTCCAAACATATTTTTTCTCGTGGACCCCTTGCCATGTTGTTCAGTTCTCGGTGGACCCCCTTGAGAAGAGACCCTCCTGATATTGATTTTTTGCAAATTCATTAATTTCTAATGTGTGTTTGAAAGCTGGTATAGTGCTAAGAACTCCCCGAGCTCTACACCGTCATTGACATAGTGAGCCCCGCTACCACTCAACCCCCTACCTTCGCTAGGTGGACATGACGTGTGTATGGACAAAGGAGATTCAAATTTGTTGTAAATATGTATATTAAAATATCGATAATAAAAGCTTTGTAATACATACTAGCATTTCGATATTGGTTTTTTGGAATACCGGTTTCAGTATTCCCGGTATTGACAACTCACTCATCTCTAAATGAGGTTTTTTGACAGATCAACATATATCTGCTAGATTTATACAAACTCACTTTCTGTTGTGTAAATAAATGGCATTCTCCGGTTTCCGTATGCCGATGCGTTTCGGGAAGTTATTGTATTGTACAATATTTTGCTTAAAAAGCTGCTGCAGAGGCCTGCAAAGAGGTGAACAAATTTAGAAATTCATGCGATAATAAGTAAGAAATTATAGTAGGTTTGGCCGTTTTGGCCAAATATTACCAATGCACTACACCAGTGATCGGAAAAGACAAACAGTTAGAGTAGAGCCACGCCTATTTTTGCATATTATTGAGGCATATCATTAGCAAGACGAGATATGAAGTATAAATGCATATTTTAGTTGAAGGAAATATATGATTTATATAAAAAATGGACGGGACCATAAGTCTGTTACGTCCACTAAATTTGCGGGGATTCATTGCATATTGAGAAAGTAGAGTATGAATTGAAATCGTGAAAAATGAGAAAATTTCCAAGATTTATCAATTTTGATGCCTTTACATGAATATAGAGTAGTCGGCGTGTTTATACTCCGATTTTAATTCGGACTGAAATATCGCATATACAGGTGTCATAAGTCAAAGTTTCAGCTAAATCCCTTCGGCACTTTATTGGAAGTCGTTTTAAACGGAGGGAAAACATTTTCAAATGTACTCGCGAATTGGGGGCGTGTCGTTATTCCGAAAATAATAAATCCTTGTACTATCTGGTTTAGTTAACTTAATATTCGTGCCAAATTTTGTTGAAACATTTATTGGTTTTAGAGATATGGTATAAAAAGTGACAGAAAAGCGAACGGACAGAGAAACGGGCATGGCTAAATCGATTCCGATTTCGTTTCTAATCATTTCTTTATATTTATCACTAAATCTATTACGCCTGTTTCGGGGTGTAGTGCATTAAAAAACTAGAATTCCGACCAATAGCTTACATTTTGGCAGCGCGTGACGGACAGCCCGTGCGCTTATGCCAGCCGAGATGATGGCCTGTAGGGAAGAGCACATGACAATCCGAGCACTGCATGGGACGCCTGCGAAGATACCAACGTAAATATGTAAAACAAAATGCCTGACGGAAAGTAAACAATCAATTGAACTTACGTTTGATTGCGTCGTTTCTTCACGCAGCGTCCGCGCCGCACGTGCTTCTCCAGGAAGCGTTTGTAGAAGTACGTCTTCTTGCAGTTGGCGCACTCGTAGACCGGGCCCGCTGTACCGTGCACGCTCTGCATATGCGCCTTCAGTATCTGTTTCATCTCGAATATTTGGAAGCAGGTCGGGCACTGGTAGCCGCGCACAGGTGCGCTGACCGCCATGCCGCCGGCGGAGAGTGCACTATTCATGTCCTCTGGTGGCGTAATCAGCTCTATTTCCGGTATAAGAGGAAGCGGTTCCTCGTCGTCCGCCGCAGCCTCGCTACCACTGCCGCCACCCGCGCCATTGAATTTGCTCAGCTGCTGCTGCATATACTCGTGCATCAGTCGGATGGAATTAAAGTCGAAGGGCACCTTGTCATCCACAGGCTTAATCTCGCCGTCATCCGCCACACGCATTGCCATGCCCACACTCAAGCCATTCATGTCATGTTCCTGCCGCCTCTCATCGTCCTCTTCACTTTCGCTGTTTGCGTTTCTGTTCGCCACAGCGCTTTGTGCGACTTCGTGTTGCCGGTCTTCCGCCTCCTCGCCGTCGCCCTCCTCTTCCGAAAGCATGATCACATCGTGTCCGCCAGCAGTACGCCCTTCGATCTTTCGTATGAGCAATTGTTGACGAAAGAAATTGTCGGCATCTTCGCATTTCTTCTTGAACAGACATGCCGAAATCGCATTCTTCGCGCAGCCCACGCACACCTGCTGCGGTAACGAGTCCCCTTTCTCTATCTGGAAATGGAAAAACGGGAGCCATATTAACTAATTATTTAATGCTTAAATAGAACGTGCACACACAAATTAATGCGAGAAAGTTAGGTTTAATCCCACACTGGCTTTAATATACATATATATTTTCAGATTCTTATTGAGCCGTTTCTGAAATCAATTTGGCTTATCTTTTGTAATTCGATCGACGATACACGTTTGCTCGACATCGTCCGCTAGATAGGTGCAATTTATTCACGGAAGTACTTCTTCCTTTATTATTATTTATTTATTTATTTATTTACTATTAGTAGTCTAGAAACAATATGTTCTTACAGACTAAATGAAACTATGAATATTTATAAACAAAAGAAAAAGGAAAGATTACATTAAAAAGCAATTGAATTAAGTATTTCTTTAAATTTAGTTTTAGGAAATGAAAAGTCTAGAGAACTTGAGAACAAATTAAACTCGTTAAGTGCTCTCTCCATAGGTGCATTCGAGGTATAGTTAGTTTTGGAACGACCTATGGAGAATACGTCATGACTTCTAAGAGTCCTGACCGGAATGGAAAAAGGTATTCTCTCAAGTAGGACTGGACAGTCTAAGGTACCGCGAATTATATCAAACACAAAAGTGAGAGAGAGAATAGCTCTTCTACTATGAAGAGACTCAAGTCAAGTGAATTAGCTGACACCTTGCATTATACGAACGAAGAGCAAACCGAACGAAAACGTTTTGTAAGCGCTTTAATCTTTTAATGTGGCAGTCATAATAAGGCCTCCAAATGAAGTCTGCATATTCCACTTTGGGGCGAACAAGGGAAGTAAATAGAAGTTTTAAAGTATATGGATCAGAAAAGTCTGAACTAAATCTGCGAATAAAAGAAACGCTTTAGCTATGGAGTAATTTAAATTGCTATTGAATAAAAATTTTGAATCAAAGATGACATCAAGATCAGAGAATTCAGTTACAGATGTTAAAGGAGAGCCGCTGATTTGATAGGAGGTAAGGAACTGTGTGCGTGATTTAGAGAAAGAAATTTGGAAGCATTTTGATATGTTTAAAGATAACTGATTCTTTATATATTAAGTGCCATATAATTTTGCCTCAATTTAATTTCGAAGATTCTGCATTGAAATTAATTGATTGTACTTAAAAATTTCCCATGGAGACCGGGGAAGAAATTTATACTTCTTAGAGACTTTCCAATTAAAAACAAAAAGATAAGATATATAAAGAGACTTCAATATTTATGGATCTATAAAATCCTCAGTCCGTGCGGGCTTAGGTCAAGTTTTCTCGCATTAAACTGTGTATTCTTCTTATATTTTAGCACAAATTAAGGGAACCTACAAATAGCCGTTTTCGAACCTATTGAAAAGCTTTTCATGGTATGGAATACTCTGGGAGAATTGGCAATTCATCGCGAGAAGTGGCGCCGCGTAAAGGAAACAATTTGAAAAACCAATTTTTGTATTAAATGATATGAGGTCGGCTGAGACTTGAACCCAGGCCTCCCGGATCAGCGACCGGTTTTTTAAAAGGGTCCAGGTCATGGTCGGTTATCGGTAAATCTGATATATTTTGGGAATCATCATCAAATAAACCAGGGTTTCTTTTTAGAAGGGTACAGACGCAAGTATTTTTCGCGAAGCACTCTATTGTATGATATTTCTTTATTATTTGCTTCCGAAATGAGCTTACACACAAACTCAGCTGACTCACATGAACGTACAAAACTGGCAACTCTTAGCAGCAAATCACAAATTACATATTGTATTCGCTAATTTGAATAATGTAAGCGGAACCAAAAAAATAATAATTAAATTAGAACAGTACAGTAGGGCAAAACCAAAACAGTTTGTTAGAAAGAAAACCAAAGAAAACTAAAGTAATATGCTACAAAGAAGGCATAAAAATACGTGGGCATGTGTGTGTGTAATGAAACAACAAACTTTAATCACTAAATTGATTCATTAATTTATATGTACAAAAAGAAACATTTTCGTAGTTTGCACGCGAAACGGCAGACGCTTTTTGCCAAAAAATTACGTAATTTCAAATAAAGCTACACAAAAAAATTTCACTTCAAATGAAAAAATAAATTAACCATTTTTTTTTTAATTTCCCGCACTAGCAAAAACACACTTGCAAGAAATTTTTGAAAATAAAATTTTCCGAGCTTCCCGATTTCTTTAGAACAATGATACATGGATATCGATTAGAATATGTACTACGGAATTGAACGCTTGGAATTGTTATTAAAATACCCGCCTTTGGGCTTCTTGGAAAGTCCTAAACATTATCCATTGGCATTCTGAATAATGATGACTCAAGCAATTATGGTAATACAAGGCAGGCTCAATAGACAAGGGATTGGTTGCTGATGCGGGAAGCATGGGTTCAAGACCTGTCTCATACCATCTGATAAAAAAGGCGCTACCTCTCACGATAAATTCGCAATTCTCCGAGAGTATTCTTCGCCTTGAAATCTTCTCAATCCGTTCGGACACGGCTATTTGTAGGTCCCGGTAATTTGTGCGAATTATAACAAGCACACAAGTTAATGCGAGAAAGCTAGGCCTAAGCCCGCACGGACTGTTGCGCCAGTTATTTATTTTTATACCCTACACCTATGGTAATAGGGTATAATAACTTTGTGCCAAAATTGTAACGCATTAAAGGAGCCTTCCTAGGTATAGACATAAGTATATAGAAATGATCAGAAACACTTTCTCTTTTCATTTCCGGTTGTCCGTCTGTCCGTCTGTCTGTCCGTCCGTCTGTCTGCGTGTATGCAAAAAAAAGAAAGGAGTTGCCCGACCAAATTTGGTACACAGTTACAGTGAACCTCGGGTTAGGTAAAGTGTTAAAATTATTCAAATTACCCGAAGGACACGCCCACAACGGGTCTGTAAGTCCCACTACCTCGGATTTTTTTCGGTAAAATGGCTATAATTTGTGTAATTACTCATGGAAAAGAATAATACTTGGTATTCAAGTTAAGAGGTGGGTCTTCTATATCTCAGGAAAAAATGGGCGTGGTCCGCCCACTATATAGCTGGCAAAATTTTTTCTGTAAAATGGCTCCCAATTGACTAGTTACGAATATAAATGAATGAAATTCGGTTCCCAAGTTGATATATAGGTCTTAGATGCCATACAAGAAAATGGGCGTGGTCCGCCCACTATATAGGCGATAAACAAAAAATCCTCTTAATTTCCATAATATATACACCAAAGAGTCCAGATTTGGTTACTTCGTTCCTGGTAGGAATATCTTTTAACTCTCCAGAAATGGGCGTGGTCCGCCCACCATGGGGGCAGTAAAATAAATATGCCGATAACATCTGGTGTACACCTGTCAGAGCATGTCAATATTTGGCATGTATAGTCCTATTAGGTATATCTTGTAGTCTGCCAAAAATGGGCGTGGTCCGCCCACTATGTAGGTTGTAAATCAAATACGCCCACAATTTCAGTGAATTATCACCCCACTTGGGAACATGGTGTAGGGTATTACTCTGTCGGTGAAACCCGACTGATTGCTTCCTTACTTGTTTTAATTACGGTGGTACAAAGACTTTTACAAGTTTAAAACATTGCCCGCCAAAAAAATATTTTTAGACATTTCGGATTCGCTTTTCTTCTAATATCTTTCCTTTTGAATTTTACAATTATGCAGTTGTCAAGTCCCTCCGTCCCACCAGTTTTTTGGATAAATAGTTAGCAATTGACCTTACAACAAATTCTATTGCGATAGCTCGCTGGCTGTGGACTCCAGTCAGATCAAGTACACACGTGCAAAAACATTATTTAGTTTACAGTGTTCTGGAAAAACTTCGAATAAAGTGGTCAAATAAAAATATTTTTATATCGTATCGTGTGGGGTATCGTTAGAGAACTACGTCCGTGGATTCCAAAAATGGTTGTTTATAATTTTAGGTGGATTAGTTTCGAAGACATAGGACTAAATGTCGAAAAATGCATGTGGCCCGCGGAGCTACGATGCATTTCCAAAGTGGCCCGCAGGGTCATTTGGGTTGGCCACCACTAGTTTAAAAGGATACCTCCAGAGATTCCAAACATAAATTTTTTATAATATCAGGTTAATTGTTTATAAACATATAGCTCAAAATATCAAAAAATACGGTTCCCTCCCTTCTGATCGCTTAGGTTCCTTAAGTAAAAGTTTCGACAAAATCTTATATAAGTAGTACGTGTTTCGTTTATTAGTATTTATTTTAATGGGGTTGAGAGTGCCCCCTTAGTTAAAAATTAATTTTGTTTATATCGAGTGAGGTATCTTTTGAAAATTATAAAAAAAATTACCGTTCTCCTCCTTACCTCCGAAGTTTCTTAAGCTAAAGTTCGATAAAATCAAGTTTAGTAGATATTAAGGCAGAGATTATAGGAAAACTGAAGCTTATTCGTTAGACTCATAATTGCCGCAAAATATAATTTCTGTGAGTCTACCAATAAGAGTTCTCGTGCTAATAATCAACTCTTATAAAATCACTCTTTCGTCCCCATTAATTATTTATTGAAATTTTATTAAAATAAGATATGCAAATCATTTTTTCCATTTTAAAGCAACGCACAGTGGGGTATTGACACCTGAAAATGGCGATCAAATCACCTGAGCTATAATACTCAATGTTGAGTATTTTTTCATATAGAAGGGTAGAATACAAGTAAAATTTAAAAAGAAAATTTTGTTGTTGTTTTTTAAATTTCTTTTTTTACGAAGTTAGGAGGCCGAAAAAGGCAATTTTTCAAGGATTTTTCCTGGAGAGATGTTTTGATGTACTAATGAGAAAACTTGTTCCCGCACTGCAGTCTTTTTACCCTTTATTCACATATTTTTTATTTGAAAAAATATTGGTTTGTATAGGTGCTATAGCCGATCTCCGAGAGCTCCTCTAATAAGAGGCTCTTGCGGTGACCACGATATCTCTGGATTGGAAAATCCAAAATAGAAAAGTCAAAAAGATTTCTTTAGTAAAAGGTGTTATCTAGTAACTGATCGAAGAAATATCCGAAACTTTAATTTTTAACAAAATGGCACCATTTAAAAAAAATTTATATTTTCAATGAAAATTTTTGCATTAAATTATTTATAAAACGGAAAATATTTATCAGCGGGATAAAACCTTCTATCAGTTACTAAAACATATATTTCTGAAGCTTCTGTCAAAATTTGAGACTAATCGGTTCAGCCGTTTACGAGAAATCTTTGTTACCGGCATTGAGAACACTGTTATCAGAAATATGCATTCAAAGTCTCAGTTGGCTTTGCTGTTTCGACTGACTTTTCTTGAAGATTTGCCAGTTTGGGAATGAAAACCGTGTCGGATTGACATGAAATTTTCAGTGTGTATACCTGAATATATATACAATCCAAAAATGAAATCACATTTGATGTGATTCCTACAAGAACCAAACACAAAACACATTATAACACTTTTAACTATCAACCAAAATCACACAATTTGGCAAGACACTGCAGCACTAAAACCTCAATATTTCAGAAAAGGCACAAAAGGGCACTAAAAATTTTCACAATATAGTAGTCAAAGATATATTCTTTACAAATAAATTAAAATGATTAGTACATTCGACTACTAAGTAACTATATGTCCACCTATATCGTTGAAATATATGCAATTTTAAGACTTTAACAAAGAAAATTATATAAAATACTACCCACATATTCTGCCAACATAATTTTGCTTAAACATAACTACAATACCTGAAGTTGAAGGTTCCATTATGAAAATATGACTTTTCAAACGAATTTTATTTAAAATTAAATTTTAAAGCACTGCGAAATGTGCAACGCGCGCTCGACACAGCGAAACAGTGAATAAATATGCATTTTGAAAAGAGTGCTGTGAAGATACCGTTAAACATAGAACAGAAATTTTTTCAGTCAGTGATGCACAGCTTTATCTACTTTCCCATGATAACAAATATTATTGAGATATCTACATTTCACTTTTTGGATTAATCCACGAAATCCGAGTCAAATACCCCACTGTGCAACGTATGTCTTTTAGAATTCCTCAGTTCTGATACGGAGTTCTGTTTCCGCGATCCCAACTTTCATTTGACTGCAATTTGTACAATTTATACTATGTATTATTATTCCACGTAACTTGGCAACACTGATGGGCTAAAGAGAGGAAGTGCTCATAGCAGCCCGCCGGCATGAACCGTCCACCGAAATTAAGCACGGTACGCACTAAACATCAACCCGGGAGCGAAGGCTTACAATGTTCACACATTTAGTCGACGTATTTAAGCACACATTCAAGTATGCTGAATGAATTTCTTAAATTCGAAAAATTCACACACATACACTGTCATACAAAACAGCAATAATAAAACCATAAAGAAATACATACATACATATGTATGTATAAGTAGGTACTCCATCATAAAACGCAAGTAAAAGAACAAAAAGGAGAAGAAGCAGCAGCAACCACAAAAGTTAAACAGCAAACAATCACAGCAACAATAATATAATAATAATAACCACGAGAGTAGGGAAAATATAATAGAAATTCAAATAAAAGTAGACAAAAATTCCAGAAACAGCAATTCAAACGGTAAAATAAGCAAAGGCAAAGTTTCATAAAAGAATATACGTACATACATAAACTGTGTATTGTAGATTATATATGTATGTGTGCGTAAATACATATTATGTAGTAGTATGTGTATGAGTGCAAGAAATGAAATATGCTCCGAAAAAATGATACAAGAAACGACAAAACGCAAGAAGTAATATGAAACGAGCACAAAATAGTTCGAAAAAACAAACACAACATGCTACAAAAAATAGTGAAATAATACGAGTAGATATGTACATATGTACCTACATATGAACGTGGATACCGAAAGCTCTTGATGTACAGGCGCAGATACAAAATGGAAGCGCATAAATTACAGCACACTTGAAACTAATTGACGTAAATAAATGAACTTCTTCTTAATTCAATATCAGAATACTTTTCAAAATGATTTCCCTCCCCCGCTCAGGCCTTTTAAAAAAGAAATTAAAACGAGCTAAGATATGAGACATTTCACAATTCAGAACAAGATCATGAAATGTATGAAACAGAATTTTTGTTATAAACTTCGAAAGACAAAAAAGTAAGGCTATCACTTTCTTTATATGTTGATTCCAAACCTCCTAACCTAAAACAAAAAATTTAAATATAAGAAACGTATCAAACCTTCAAAATTTTTTTTAAATCTGCCCTTCCAGCAACATTAGTTAAATACATATGTACATATGTATATGAGTTTTTTAAATTGTTGGTAATGTAGGTTCGTCGCAACGGAACTCTCTATTTGCTTTCGAAAATATATTTAGAAATATGTTTTTTTCAAAATAAATCTGTACTTAACTCATTATCTTAACTATATAGTTAAGAACTTAACCTTTCGAATCCACCAATCATATATAAGGAATTTAAATAAGTATCTTCTAATTTTTGTTTACCAAATAGTACTAATAGTGAAGCTAAAGCGCCGATTATGAACAATTATTTATTTTTATTCAATTTATATATTATATTTTAATTTAAGGTTGGGTAGTTCCTAGGCACTAGATACTTAGGCCCTCTGACCCATCGTATCTCGGCCGACCTTATGCATCAGTAGCATTTATAAGCCTAGGGCTGTCAAACGGTCCAGTGATCTTTGCGAAACGCAAGATCTTGGATAGCTCCATATTCTTCAGCTTACTATCCGTGTGAATAGACTTGCCCATGTGTTGATGTCTGTAGAACGTCCTAGCAGCACACTCTGATAAAAAGTGACCCGACGTTTCATCGTTCTCTAGACATTCAACATACATACATATCTGTCGCCACAAACCATAATGGCCTAATTCGAGTTAGGACAGTTTTAAGTGCCATCGTGTTCAACGTATCTAAATCTATTATATCATGAAAAACCTTATAGCTTAAGGTGATTTGCAGAGAATTTGAAACTTTGAACTGCTCTCCTGAAAAAATTTAGAAACAGACCGGCGGCTATGCCTTGTGACCACAGATATATGGCTAAATCTATAGTGTGAACGTATCTATTAAGTGGGATGAATCCTGTCACAAAACCAGCTGGTGTTCCTAAGTCACTTGTGCCTCCTAAATAATTAATTTATGTATGTACTTATATCAAATATTTTTCGTAAAAAACGACAGTATAATGCAGGAAAGATGGTTTTGTCGCAAATGTCGACCCAAGCAGTCATTTTTTGGTCATGCAATGGTGTTTAATGGATCTGGTGTGGATTCTCCGTTCCCCAAATTCTGTAATTTTGTGTCTATTGCACTTTATACGGAAACAAATGCAAATCATCCTTAAAAATGCGCAGCAAGGTGGTTTCACTGACGCCAGAATGCTGAGCGCGGTGACGATACGACACATGTGGGTTCTCGGCAAACCTCTCTCTTACCGCTTCAACCAGTTCATTGTCGACGATCTCCCACTGTCCCGTGCTCAAAAAAATTCAAGAGCGAGTTTTTGGTCGGATCAGCATCCACGACACCACCTCGAACAACAGTCTGAGGCTGATTGACTGTCGCGAAACCAGATTTTTTTTCTAGCTCAAACCGACAATCAGGGGATACCCCCTATACATGCAAAACACTTGTTGGTTTAGAAAGGATCATAGGTAAGTGGGTGGAGGAAAGTGGAGTAGTGGACGTTTGCCTTGAATTCACGAATATTGCAATGACGTGGGAAAACTTCTTCAGGAAGACACAACCTCGATGTACGACCGAAGAACGAATTCTCGCTGTAATGCAAGGCGCGTTGGAGTTTTGTCGAAACGTGGTATCGATGGGCCACGCTCGCCATTCGCGTGTTACAAGAAAACACGCGGGCAGCTAGGAAAAGATCTCTTATCTCAGCAGAGCACCTGCCGTTAAAGTAGCGATAGAAAAGGGTTAAACACCCCACGTTTCGACGGTGCTCCAAGGAATCGATAGAGCTGGCTACCCTATCGTCTCCTCTTAGCTTTATCGCGCGACGTTGAATACGGTCCAGAAGATCCAAATTGGTTCCTGAAGCTCCTGCCCATAAGTGCGAATCGTACTGCATTTTGGGCCTAATATACATAGGTGGTGTAAATAGTGCAGAGATCAGCCGGTGTAAAATATACCTTACCTTTTTAGGCGTGAGGAGATGGACATTTGCAGAGACAGAAATGACGAAAATTCTACCAAAAGTTTATGCGCCTAACCGAAGGATTTAAGACCGGGACAGCTTCTTATTAAGACGAAACGGCAATCTGGTAACGGATACGCAGAATACACTAAGATTATGGGTGGAGCACTAGTCCAGCTTATTAGGAAACGATAACGCCAATTCCGCCAACTGAGACACGTGTCCTATACCGCCAATCACCGATAACGATGGCATACAAGGTACTACCGAGCGTACTGTGTGAATATGGCTTTAGCCCTAACAAGACCCAGACCAATTAATACCAAATCGACACCTACCATCTTTTCGTCGATTATTAGGCTGCCTTCGATAGCATAACATGGCATTGTGTATAAGATGCAATGTCTGAGCTCGGTATCCCTGCTAAACTGGAAGATCCGTCAATATAGGAAAGGAACTCTCAGATCCTTTCGAAACAGTGAGAGGCTTAAAAAACTTCTTAGGCTAATAAAAATTGCTTAACAATAAGTTATGTGCTCAATATTAACCCCTATATAAAAACCATGTTTATAAATACCTTGACATTGGCCAGTGTAGTAATTTTTCGCCATAAGGAATCTTCGCCGAAGATCGAAATCATTTGCGGGCAATTGGAAGAATTCGATGAGATGCAAATGCGACATAATCTCAAGTTGTTGCTGTTGTCTTCCATGTTGCAGGCATTTATGTGCGGCTACAAAGCAATCGCTGCAGACGAGTTTAAATTAGCAACAAAAACCAGCAACAGCGATACAACAGTAGCGATGAAGAACTTAAATCGAGCCTCCGGTGGCTTGAGACAGCAGCTCTTCAGCTCAAGTTTAAGAAGAGTATGCGTATCGTGTGTAATTGTGCGTGCGCGTGTGCGTGTAGAGTATCGTGCACTTTTCCGCAATGCTAGCAAAATCTTAAACTCAGGAAAGGTGTTCGAAAATCTCGCTTGGCAACAGCGCACTGCAAAATCCCATCTTCCTTGTTGATGCAGCGGATAACTCGCAATAAAAAATTCGCCTTCAAATCCAAAAGATATGCACTAGTTGATAATGCCAGAAATTCATTTAATCCGATAAAGCCAAGTCGAGCCAAATGAAACGAAACGATACCAAACGAGACGAAACGTACCAACGAACGAACCGCGCCACTCTGACTCTGAATGAACGCTCTGGAATGAAAATCAAAAACATGAAAAATAAGAGAGTGAGATGGCGTAACTTAGAGAGGGCGAGTGAGAGTAAGAAAGAGAGCACAAGAAATAAATGTTTGTGTGCCTTTATTCATAAATGTTGTAGGTATCTATCCACACCTAATATAATTAAAATACTGTAGATAGAAAAAAGCATAGCCGAACTGAATACAAACATTAAAAACGAAATAAGAATAATAACACACAAAATAATACGAGTACTGAAAAAACAAAAGCGCGCTCACAATGCAAGAAGAGATTGTAGAAGGTATGTATAAATATGAACGGTCCATGCGATTGGTGCAGCGCTGCCGTTTCAACTTCAAACGAAGTGTTTCACTTCACTTTTACAGCCGTAGTCTTTCAGCAAAACTCAGGCTTACAAAAACCAAATTTTACTACATTTCACTTTGTTTGAATAAGCAGTTCGTTCAAAATTTCAAAACGGCAGCACTGAATAGGTGGACAATGGTAACGGTAACGGCGACACCGTTAAGGTGATAAGCCAAGACACACAGTTTGACGAGTGTGAACAAAAATTTTTAAAAATTTAAGTTACAAAAATGAAAAAATCTTTTTTTTTTAAGAAGAGAATAATTTAAGTGAAACTTTGAATTTGATGCTGCCTTCGATAGAAAATTCTTAATATTTTAAGGGTACTTCAAAGTAGTATACGTCACTTAGTAACGAAAAACGTAACGGTAACAAATGAGGTAAGTTTTGTAAATATATGTAGTTGCGTTGTAACTCAGAGAGCTTTTTGTGTTGCTTATGTTCTTTATGCCGTTTTTTAGGAAAGTGGCTCTTTGTGGTAACCAAAAACTTAAACCATGAAAGTTTGGTGATTCAAAAATCAAGTAAGAAAGCATCTGTCGGGTTAGCACGACAAAATAATACCCTACACCTAGCAACCGAGTGGGGCGATTACTAATATAAATAAAGTTATGGACATTTATCCTTAGATGAATATAATATATGCCAAATATTCATGCTCTGGCAGTTGTTCAACAGAAAGTATGGGTATATTCGATTAATCGCTTCTATTGGTGGGCGGATGACGCCCATTTTAAAAAAAATTTTAAGTATTCTTAACAGTGATAAAGTGACAAAATGTGCACGTTCTGGTGGATATTTTATGAATGTTATGAGATTTCGCTTTTACTACCTACATATATAGTGGGCGGATCACATCCATTTTTATACCCTACACCTATGGTAATAGGGTATAATAACTTTGTGCGAAAATTGTAACGCATTAAAGGAGCCGTCCTAGGTATAGACATAAGTATAAAGAAATGATCAGAAACACTTTCTCTTTTGATTTCCGGTTGTCCGTCTTGCTGTCCGTGGCCACAGGAGAGAAAGAAGGAGTGGTCCGATTTGGACCAAATTTGGCACACAGTCGCAGTGAACCTTTCACTACTTCAAGTTCTAAGATTAGCAAAATCGGCCAAAGGACACGCCCACAACAGGCCAGTAAGTCCCACTACCCCGAAATATTTTCATTAAAATTGCTTAAATTTGTTGAATAATTCATTAAAAGGAATGGTATTTGGTATTTAAGGTAAGGTGTGGGCCCTCTACGTCATACAAAACAAGTAAGGAAGCATCAGTCGGGTTTCACCGACAGAGTAATACCCTACACCAAGTAATTGAGTGGGCGGACCACGCCCATTTTTGTCAAACTAAAAGGTATTCCCTATAGAACTGTATATAGTAACTATTGACACTCTGGAGGGACTACAACATAAATTATCGATATATATTATTTACCCCCTTCATGGTGGGCGGATTACGCCCATTTTAAAAAAATTTAAAGGTACTCTCACCAGCAATAAAGTTACCAAATATGAAAGGTCTTGTATATATATTATGGAAGTTATGAGGATTTTCAGCTTACCGCCTATATAGTGGGCGGACCACGCCCATTTTTTAATTTCGCATGTAGGGCCGATATTTGAATTTAAGAACCAAATTTTATTCGTTTAAATTAATGAATAGTTAATTGAGAGCCATTTTACCGGGAAAATTTATAGTGGGCGAGCCATGCCCATTTATTCGTGGGACATAGAAGACCTACCTTTTAGCTTGAATACCATGTATAATTCGTTTTCATGAGTAATTAGACAAATTATAGCCATTTTACCGAAAAAAATCCGAGGTAGCGGGACTTACAGGCCTATAGTGGGCATATCCTTCGACCGATTTGGCTAATCTCGGAACTTAAACTAAGTTAACGTTCACTCTCACTGTGTACCAAATTTGGTTCAAATCGGATAACTCCTTCTTTCTCTCCTGTGTAAACGGATAGCCAGACAGACACACGGACAGACGGACAACCGGAAATCAACACAGAAAGTGATTCTAAGCATTTCCATATACTTATGTCTATACCTAGAACGTCTCCTTTAATGCATTACAATTTTCGCACAAAGTTATTATACCCTATTACCATAGGTGTAGGGTATAAAAATGGGCGTGGTCGGCCCACTATATCGACGGTAAGCGAAAAGTCCTTATAACTTCCATAATATATACACCAGTCTGTCCATATTTGGTCACTTCATTGCTGGTAAGAAATCTTTCAATTTTCCAAAAATGGGCGTGGTCCGCCCACTTAGTTACTTGGTGTAGGATATTACTCTATCGGTGAAACCCGACTGATGCTTCCTTACGTGTTTTTTCTTACAACATAAAGGATTGATAACTTGAATACCATGATTCGTTTAAATGCGTTATGAGACAAACAAATTAGGGCCATTTTACCGAAAAATTCGGAGGTAGGTGGACTTATATGCCAATTGTGGCCGTGTGATTCAACCAATTTGGTTAATCTCTGAACTTAAAGTAAGTTATGGTTCATTGCCTATTTAAAATTTATAAATATGTATGTATATTCGTTTTGGCTGAAACTCAGATGGTATTGTTTCAACAACGTAAAGACAACATCGATCTACAGACTGGAGCCAATATAATCGGCACTTTATGGATGAAATGGTCAGATGTAAGACGATGCTTAGAAATATTGATGACCCGGAAATAGCCAGTGATACATTAAAAACAGCCATCTTAGGAACGTGCCACAAATCTTTCCGAGACCGACAATAAATCAGGCAACAGAACAACTCCGTGGTTTAATAACGCTGCAGCTAAATTAAGCGTAAAAACTAGGAAACTCTTCAACTTAGGAAAATCAACGGGTGATTTGGTCCAAGTGGACTCTTTAATACACGAAGCTGCAATGCAAGCTCTTTCTCATGCTTTCCTTTTCCTGTTCTAATCTAATTTGAAACATTTCGGTTCGTTCTTCTTCTTTTTCTCTCGCTTTTTTCCATCGGCTCTCAGTTTGCAATATAGTATTGTATTCTCTTAGTAAATAGTATAAGCTGCAGGTTTAAAGTTTTGCGTTTGTGCAAAAGTTTTGCAAGTTTATCTCTGTATATTGATGTTAGTGTAGAGCTAAAATTTACTCTTCCAACTTGCAATTGCAACAATGCAAGACCCTTTGCACAAGATTGTGAATCGGGCTACTATGATTCGGCTGGGATTTGAACCAGCTACAACACACATCATTGAAATAGTAAAATTTCATCAACATCAACATTTTTATACGAAATCACAAATAATATTCTTTGCAATTTCTGGTTTCTGTATGCTGCTGTACTTTCAAAAATAATACATTTTTCAATTATTTGTGCACACAGAATTATACAAAAATTGCATTAGTATAACAGCGAGACAACTTGCCGCTCCTCCCATCTTCCTCGTTATACACACTATTAGTACCACTACCAGTAAGTGAAGTGTTGAGACCCCAATTTGCTCCCACAAAATAGCAACATAGCACGGTGTCGCTACGTATCGCAATAGACAAACCAACAACATGTAAAGAAACTCAAAATGAAATAAATATAAGAAAAATACTTGAATATAATCATAATAGCAATAATGAAATACAACAACAAAAACATATACTACAAAAGAAAAACACAATTCCACAATTCCAAAAGAGATACACCAGCCCCCTTCTGTGCCCGCTCCAAAAAGAAGAAACTAACAAGCAAACGAAACGAACGTATAAATTCAGAAAAGCTTACTTAAAATCTACCGAGCGATGAGCCGATGAAGGGGAGAGCGGCGGCTAGAAGCGCTCAAACAAACTAAACCAAATAAACAAGCCAACCAGCGAGTCAATGAGGGAGCGTACTAACGAAGCGAGCAAAGAGGTGCCCACGTCTCCGTCGCTCTCTGCAATTTAATTCAACCGACTTACAAGCTCCAGACCTGCGCAACCACTCTGCTCCACTCAACAACTATTGTACTTGCTTACAATATTTTAAAGTGTACGAATAAAATATGCGCTCGAAACGAATGCGGCATACAGTGTTTAAAAATGCACAGCAAATGCTCATTCAAAAATCTCTTATATTTTTACGCACTTAATAACGAAGAGTTTTAATAAAATTAATTGAAACTTTGAGATATGAAATTTTTGAAGAAATTATTGTTTTTTAACTGTACTGAGAATAATGTACAAAAATCTGTGAAGATAGATAAACCACCACCAATTGTTTAACTGTCGAACTTTAAAGGCGAAATGCACGAAAACGAGAGCTGAAATACAAAAAATAAAACGGGTTTCAAAAGCATGCTCAACGTAAAAATCTTTCTGTACAATTTCAGCTTTACGATTCTGTATAAAAACTACCACCAGCTTGCCAAATTTTGTTCAGCCCAGAAGAGCCCTTACGAATCTCTTCGGGATGTTATATTATTCATTCTATCCACACATTTCTATTATATGTCCAGCCTATCTTTAAGGGATTAGAAACAACGCAAAAAATCGCAACGCCAAAAGAACAATGGACTTGGAACGGTATGAAAATTGGAATGCTTTAACTTTACCATTATGTATATGGATTATATGGGTACCTATATCATATACTTATGTATAAGGGATAGAGGAGTTTTGGCTGAAGTTTTTTAAAAAGAAATATGTTTTATTTATTTTTTCTGTATGCAATTTAAAATCTATAAATGTGTTTACAAACTCCCTCTTTCTGTCGTTTGAATATTATTTGCTTTATCAAGTGTAAACACTCTTTAAACTTAGAAAAGTTTTTGGCCTAGCTTTCTCGCATCAACTTGACTTATTAAGCTTAAAGGTGAACGCATGATATAATTTATTGTTACTAAAGGAATAATACACGATGAATTGGCAATTCTCCGAGAGTATTCTTTTCCATGAAGAGCTTCCCAATCCGTTCGGACACGGCTACTTGTAGGTCCCGTTAATTTGTGCGAAATATAACAAGCGCACACAAGTTAATGAGAGAATTCTAGGTCCAAGCTCTCATGGACTGTTGCGCCAATTATTAAATTTTTTAAAATTTGTCGCTATTTAAACCATTTTCAGGTGAAACATTTTTCTTCCACAGATCCAAATGATTTTAAACAGCAAAGCTTGCAACTGGGTTTTCCGTTCATAAATGGCAAGCAAGATCGCACATTTTATCAAATGAATCTCGTTAATCCCCCCCAGTATATCTTGCGATGGCAAAAACCTTCCTGAATTGGACTCCCTAACTGTCCCCTAAACAACGTGTATCTATTAGATACATGTGTACGCATACCTGCATAGCCCAATTGTTTGCTCGTCGTTACCGCTGTCGCCTACAAATTCTGTTGACTTTTTCTTTTAATATTTTATTACTATACTTTTTATGTGTAGTACACGAACACGAAATGAAGCTGAATTGAATTAAACCGCAATGAAGTGAAGTGACGCAAGTAATACCAAAGCAAAGAAAACCATACCAACTCACAAACAGCAAAACTAAAACTCTCAACTCAAATGTACTAAACTGAACTCTGCGCAGATATACAGAAACTTGTACTTATATACATATCCGTATATATGCCTGTAAGTAGATTTGTATGTGCGGATAGGACCGTATCTATGAAATGTGAAAAACTACGAAAAACAAAATTACTAATGTGCAAAAGAAAAAATGTATTGAAATTGCAGTTAACTGCGCGCTCAATCTTAACCCATAGTCAGTGCTGCCAGTTTGGCTTTTTTTCCGTCAAATCTAGGTTTTGACGAAGAAAAAAGTGCAAGGCGGCTGACGGGATTTCTGTTTTTTATTTTTCATTTGTTTCTTTTTTAGGGTTCCGTTCCCCTAAAAGGGAAAAAACGGGAACACTTATAAGGTCACTTTTCTTTTGGGAGTGTGTATATAAAACGACCTTTTTTTCATCGTAGAGACCTGAAATTTGGCACGGTGTTAGGTCTTAATAACCTGAACACATTTTCACTATAAAAAGTTAAGAAATATTTTTAGAAATATTTTTTTATAATTTTTAAAGGTTTTCGGGTCGGACAAAAAAAAATAAAAATATTTTTAAATCGTATCGTGTGGGGTATCGTTAGAAAGCGCTACATCCATAGATTATAGAATGTATTTTTTTTTAATTTTATGTAAACGGGTTAGGAAGATATAAGAGAAAAACCGACCTGTCCCCACATGATCCAACACGCTCAGGACATTTCTCAAACTAAAATTTTGATAAAATCGGAGTAACTAGGTATTTTATCACGCATTACCGTAAGGGTGCAGCTTTTTTCGATTTTTGAATTTTTTAATTTTTTTTTTTTATTTAAGATGACCCCCTCAGAAAAAAAATTTTTTTTTATATCGAGTGGGGTATCATTAGAAAGGCCTACATCCACGTATTCCAAATATATTTTTTCTTAATTATTATGTAAAAAGGTTAGAAAGATATAATTAAAAAAACGGACCTGTCCCCACATGATCCCATCTGCACACACCATTTCTAACCGAAAATTTTGATAAAATCAGGCTTACTAGGTATTTGATCACGCATGACTGAATGGCTGCCGGTTTTTTCGAATTTTTAATTTAAAAATTTTTTTTTAATTTAAGATGATCCCCTCAGAAAAAAAAATTTTTGTTGTTTATATCGAGTGGGGTATATGTAATTAGAAAGGGCTACATCCATGGATTCGAAACATATTTCTTTTATTATTTTCTGTGAAGTGGTTATATAGGACAAAATGTCGAAAAAATGACCATACCCCCCCCCCCACCTGGGTTTCTACATTTCTTAAGCTAAAATTTTGATAAAATTAGAGTTAGTAGGTCTTTAGTCATAGATTACTGGAAAACTGCAACATTTTTCGACAAATTTGGTTTTCTATTTTTTAAAATTTTATTTAAGATTATCATAGTAAAAAATTTCCTCAGCGAAAAATTTTTGTTGTTTACATATTGTGGGGTATCGTTAGAAAGGGCTACGTCCGTGGGTTCCAAAAATGTTTTTTTATAATTTTAGGTGAATTTGTTTCGAAGATGTAGGTCAAAATGTCAAAAATTGTATAGCCAGGCGGGCAAAGAGAAACTAAATTCTAACACTAAAAAAGGTATTTCTGGTACGGGACCCTCAGTGAGCGAGCCCGACTCGCACTTGACTGCTTTTTTTATTTTTTTTAAGATTTTATATTATTAAAAGCCAATGTAATAAAATACGCCTTTTAAATGAAATAATATAACCAGAGCCAATCGACCGACTTAATTTAGGTTAAGAGAAACTATTAAACAGCATTTAGCTAAACAGTTTGCAAGTATGTAAAATTAATAATCATAAGGTAACCTTGAGCACTTCTAACTTTAAGTTGATCATCTACAGACTAATTTAAATTTATAGAGATTCGAACAACGGAGTAAGTGATGCCTTGTCTACCAATTTCCAAAGAGGTACCTACATATGTTCATACATGAACATGGATATAATTTTTACCTTGAAATGTGTATAAGTATTCTGTTTACTTTTACTTACACTGATGAAATACCCAGACCAAACATTTTAGTAGTATACTTCTTTTGAAAGCAATATCCATGCCGATTTTCGCGTTAGGTAAGAAGAATAATGATGGTAAAAATATTATTGGTAGTGTCTATTGTACCACTGAGTGCCATTCAATTACATTCACTCGTTTTAGCAGTATAGCCACATTTTTAACCAGTTTAAATTGTTGCTTCTGGCTTTTTATAACTATCTTTTTGCTAATCGAAAGTTGGCAGCATTGCTCATAGCACAGCACCCCACTTCAGTTCCACTGGCCCGCTCAGGTGCCGGTCTTCCAGCCGGCCGTTCGTAACAAGACGCTTTTACTACGCTCGTTAGCTCATTTCTACAGTACAAGGCGCTCTCACGATGCGTTGCCTGCTCTCTTTTTAACGTTGTCTCTCCCTCTCACTCTATCAGCGAAACATATTTATACTTCTTCCGTGCCTCCACCAAATTCTTTACAAAATATGCGTTAAGATATTCTTTTCATTTGGCGACTGAGGAGCAGATACAATAAGAGTAATAACCCACCTTGGTGAACAATGCTGCCAGCTTACGATGTTTTCGCAAGAATTTGTTTTGGGTTTCAGCAATGGGTTGAAAAATACACAGCAATAACGCACGTTTCGTAAATTCGAAGCGGAACGTAAATGCGCATTACGTGGTAGAAACACGATTAAAGTACATATTTAAATAATATTCCGAGAAAAGCAACCAATAGGTTTTAGAATCTTGTAATCACTTTTTAAGAAGACAAATATCGACTCTATAATTACCAAATTTATTTATTTCTGGAGATTTTCAGCTCCCAAAATTAAAAAACGTACGCAACGATGTGGTGTAAACTTTTTGATGAACTATGTATTACCGCTCAAAAGTCCATTTTTCATAATGGCCCATTAAAACCGATCAATTGTCCCTATTTCGGCGTTGGTTTCAATTCGACACAATTTGTTCTCTTTGTTAGTCCAAATGTAGTATGTGGAAAAATATGTTAGGACAAATTATTTCTCTCTTATCTCCAAAAGTAAACGTAGAACACGGGTAATTATATTATATTATATTTTTTAACCATACACATAATGGTGAAATGATTTTTAAGTCCGAAATACCTCATGGAAATTTCGAATCAGGATACCGAACAACTCAATTTTAAATTATTCATCTTTGCCCATTGTACCGATACGTATGTAAATTCCTTTTACAGAAATTTTCCTGATCTTTTTGCAAAGCGGAGAATTTTAGATAGTAGCAAGGAACGTACATAGGTGGTCTGTTCTCATCACGTCTGTCTCCAGCAACTGTAATCGCGATCCGTGAAAGGCGGGACACTTGCACAAAGTTGCTTCAGTAACATTTCTTTCTGCTGTTGCCTCTAAAATCGTATCTTTTTAGGGTTCCGTTCCCCTTCCGTCGGTGGGTATAAAAGCAAACCTCCTTTTCGACGTAGAAAGGTTATAAATAGCTTTAGAAATATTTTTTTTTATTTTTGATAGAGGTGGGTTGACCCAAAAAAGAATATTTCTTTATTGTATCGTTTCAAAGGGCTACTTTTAAGAATTCCAAATTTTCTTAAATTCGATCAAATCAGGGTTACTGGGTATTTGATCATATATTACAGTAAATTTGCATTCTTCGAAATATTGGTTTTCTTGTTTTAAATGGTAGCGAGGTCGTCCCAAGAGAAAAAAAATTGTATGTCTATATGTGGAGTGTGATATTTGAGGTATCGCTAGAAAGAGCTGCTTCCATGAATTCCAATTATATTTTTCATAATTTCAGATAAATTGGTTATAACGATATAGCTCAAAATGTCCAAAAATGAACCCCCCCCCCCTCCCCCCCCCCTGATCGACAAAATTTCTCAACCTAAAATTTCGATCAGGGTTAGTAAGATATTGATTCAGAGATTACAGAAAAATTTGACTTTTTTCGATCGACTCATAGTTACTGAGCAATTAAGTTTTCAGTGAGCACTCTTACTAATATGTAAAAGGTCCTCTCTTATAAGAGCACTTACTCGTCCATATATTAATTTATTTATTGAAAGTTTTCTATAATTGGCAGTGCAAAACATTTCTTCCGTTGAAACGTTGCGTAATGTTTTTTGAATTTTTTAGTTCTGATACGGAACTCTATTTCCTTTATAAATCTGCGATATAGAACAACATGTTCAATTTTTTGAACACTTGAAATATGGTGTTCAAGTTATACGGATAAATAATCTTTCTTATTAATATTGTCGCCTAAATTAAACTAATTTCATAAAGGTTCTAATATTCTTGCAAAAAAGTACGAGTGTATACACTTTGTACAAGTTTTGAATAGGAATTAAGAACACCTACATACATATGTATGTATGTATGTATATAATAATATAAATATAGCCAAGAGTACGTTTGCCAGGCAATTAAATACATAATGTGATAAAAATAAATAAACGAATTTTATATTGAAAGCCTCTTATGTAGGTTTTACGAATAACAATTCAAATTTAAATTACAGTTATATTTAAAATAGCAATATTATGATTAGATTAAAAGCTTGTTTAACTACAGATTAGAAACCGCTCGTTGTATTTTTATAACTCGTACGCTTTGGAGAGTACATGACAGCCAAAAAATCAAATCAAATATATTATACATATGTACATACATAATTGGAAAATCTTACAACTGCAGATTTTGTAACTTATATGTAATTCCGAAAACGAAATAATTTATCAAAATAAAGAAATAGTTCAAGAAAGACAAGACCTGATGCCACTAATTTATACCAATGTCACCCGTCAAATGACTCTCGATGAATTTTTAGCCAACTGTGTCGTTTATACTTGACAGCCATTGAAAGGGTATTGTTACATATTATTTAATTATTAAACTGAATTTAAATTAAAACAGGTGGTTTTGCCTCAGATGAAATTTTGGGGCAATTTTTGTTGCACTGTGTAGCTCAAATTCCATGAATTGGGATACGATTAGCTTCGAAATCAATAATATTTTCCAGATGTGGCCTTCTACGATTGTTTCCTGTTCAATTGATATATTTTAGTCGCGTCGCGGCGCATCGGGGCGGGTATCCTACTTTTCTTTAGCCTATATGGAGACATTTTTGGAGTTTTAATGAAATTAAAATTGATTTCTTAATTAAAACTATAGAACTGAAATGGAAGGCGAGAGTTCGAAAGGGACTTTTGGAAAATATGATTGACTATTCACATATTTATATATGTACATAATTGGTTGCTCCCACCCCTAAATAATATCCTGCGTACGCCCATACAAGCAGGCCAACAGAGTGCCGGCAGATGGCAGCCCTGACCTAGGTAAACCAAAATAGAAGTGATAATAAATTCACAAGCCAACTAAAGCAGCACATTGTGAAGTGAACCGAACTAACCACTTTGTCAGGCTCTGCGCTGCCGCTGCTGCTACGCGACCGCATGCACTTCGTCACAGCAGCAGCAACAACAGCAGTTTGCTTAAGCCGCAAAGCCGAAGCTGTGCGAGTGTAAGTAAGTATCTGTGTGAGTTGCAGGAACTTTACGTTTTTTGTTGCTTTGTTAGCAATTGCTTCTACAAAAATGTACGCTCGCACTCGCGCCTTTAAGCTCGATGCTTCAAAGCCCGCCCGCTCTCCTTCCCCTTCCGCAAATGTTGGCAAAATAGTGAATGTTGAAACAACAAAAGCGTGAAAGACGAAAGACAGCGCGCATGTAGACAAGGAGGAACAAAGGTGGCGCAGGGAGGAACGGAAACCGTTTGCATGAAATTCAAACATTTTCATTTCACATTTCGTTTCGTTTCATATTCAGACACATTTTCCATTGGTTTTTGTTTAGTTTTTATATGAGCGCCTGTCTCTCTGTGTATATGTGCATATGGGTGTGTTTGCTTATAGACGTGCATCTGTGTGTAATATTTTCTTTCTGAGCCTGTTTTATGCGTTCAGATTTCCAAGTATCCCAGCCAAGTTCGCTTGCTTTAAGAATATTTGTCGAATTTTTTGTTTGTTTGTTTGTTTGTTTTTTCTCTCTTCCTTTTCTACTTTCCTTTATATATCAGAGCATACAAGTAGGAGTTTAGCAAATTACAAAAAGAAAGAAATTATAGGCTGATAGTTTAGTGGTTGGTTATGTAAAACTAATGGGTCGAGGTAAAAAAAACTATAGCATTTCTCTATATCTTTTAAGAGTGGCAATGCACTTCTGTAGTTAATTTAAGACAAATGAGCCTGTTTCGGATATTTGTACAAATAAACCAAGATTTTGTTATACAATTCAGCATAATTTAAATAAAAAAGTTGAAGCTCGATACACTTTAAAAAATATAATTTGCAGTCAAGTTGTCTAAACAAACAAAATAAAAGTTTTCTCGACACTGGAAAAATTTGGACAGAAAAAGTCAAGAATTGTTTTTCTAGATTTGTTTGTTTTTGGTTGGATTCGATTCGAATTCTTCTATGTTCCTCAGTGAATGTATGTTCGAATTTGTTTCAAATTGTTTCTTTGTGCAGCATCCTCTCGCGATCTCGCGAAGCTGTTCCAACTCTCCAAAAATATCCTTTGCCATTAAGTAAACATCCTTCTCAATCCCATTCGCATACAGTTTTAGAAATAATTTTGGGGCTGCTTAAAATTTTACGTGAGCACAGAAGCTAGTGCGGAAGGTTCACCCCTGAGCCTACAGGCTGCCTACTCTATTAGACATAACCTTAAACCCTGGCTAAAATGTTCGTTACTGAAGTAAATGGAAGATAACAAGCAGTCTAAAACATTAATACCAGAAGCGTCGTAAATATTGCAACTATCACCTCACTCCTCCCGCCATAATACTAAAATGCGTCTATTATTTTATTACAAAATTTTCTTGAATAAAAGAAATAACTCAAATAAGCATAGATAATCCTTTTTTACACTTGGCCACACTTTTTTAAAAAAAGTTGTGAAATGTGAATGTGTTCCAATAAACGAGCGCTTCATGACAATATTAAGCCGTATGTTGACCTCACTCACTCTCCATCTATCTGTTTCTGTTCGCTGTTTCCCTTACAGGTTTCACACACAGCCACAATCACACCACATGCACACAAACAAAGCGCTTGTTTCACACACCAAAGCTATTCTGAGTTCTAGATCTCATTCGATTCCAATTTCCCTCGGCAATTCTTTATGTTTGCGCTTTGTCTTGTTCGCAAGTTTCTATTTGCTTTTCCTATTTTAAACAGAAATTTTCCAGTTGACAGTTTTTATTTTACTATTTTCTTGAGTTTTCTTACTACCTCGGCTCGTTCGGTTTCAGTTGGATTTGTGCTATGCCAGCCAGGAGGGAAGTAGGAAATTAAATAACCTGTTAGATACACGTACTTATACACACACACACATACACCAAATATGTACATCCATACATATATGGAAAACTTGTAGATTCGAACGTGCATTCATAAATAAAACGAACAAAAGTATCTACTCGAATACATTTGCGAAGATTTTGTGCGGATTTCGCAGAAAAAGCATTGAGGCATACTTAAAAATTACAATTAATGTAGTTGTTGCGTTCGTGTACCGTTTTCGCATTTATCATTATCGTCATGTATAAAACATATTTCAATGTTCTTGGCATACACAAAGCCATGTACGCTGAGAAACTGAATACATACTTGAATGCATATCTATTCATTTTGGAAGAAAACACGCGAAGGAAAATTCAAAATAATACAGACCCGTTTCAGCAAAATTTGCGCGTTATTATCTGGAGCGAAATTGGAACCATTCGAAATATCGGAACTTGAAGTAGGAATAGTATAAATACTATGTCTTCACCAAATCTCCTCAAAATCAGCTTGCTTTTACCCCAAAATTAGTTCCAACACAGTTTTTGACAGATATTCAAAAGAGAAGGCCCCTATATAACTGTAACTTAGGACCGAAGGAATATTTATTTAATATAAATAACCCTGATTAAAGATTCGGTGCTCAGTGGGTCTCTGATACGAGAGATCGCTGATTCGAAACCAGCAAACTCATACCATCTGAAAAATGGAGAATTTGTCAAAACTAAAGAAGAAATCTAAATACAAACATAAAAGTCTCTGGCTGGCTATTTTAAATGGAAAAGAGCATTGCAATATGCTTAAAATAAAAATGCGCAAAAATATGTACTCGGTTTCTGATGCCTGTGGTTCCTTGTTCAATCCCTGCCGGACTCATACAATCTAAGAAAAGGTTTGTTTCAAATTGTTTCTTTACGCCGCGCGAAGAATTGGGAAATCTCCGAGAGTATTCTTGAGAAAGCTTGAAAATAAAGCGTACCAATCCCGTTCAAAGACGGGGATTAAACAAATATGTAAGTCCCGTTAACTTCTGCCTAAATAGAACCAACACACTCAAGTAAATGTGAGAAAGCTTAGGCCGAGTCTCAGTTGCACGGGCTATAATGCCAACGATATGTACATACATATGTATTAGAAAACAAAACTTTATGAAAATGATTTGCAATTTGCAAACCAAATTTTCCTGTGAAAAAGATAACTTTTTTAGGGTTCCGTTCCCCTAAAGGGGAGAAACGGGAACTCTTATAAGGTCACTTGTTTTCGGAGGTGAGTACATAAACATATCTTTTATTTCCAACGTAGAAACGTGAAATTCGGCATTATGTTAGGACTACATAACGTTAACATATTCTCAATATTAAAAGTAAAGAAATATTTAAAACAAGTATTTTTTTATAATTTTTAAAGGAGGTTGGGTCGACCAAAAAAATATTTGTATATCGTATCGTGTGGGGTATTGTTAGAAAAGGCTACGCACATATGTAGATTTCAATTTTAATTTTAGGTCAACGGGTTATAAAGATATAGTTGAAAATGTGAGAAAACCTGACCCCACATGATTCCATCGGTACACTCCATTTCTCAAGCTAAAATTTTTATAAAATCAGGCTTACTATGCATTTTCTCACACATTACTGGAATGCTGCAGATATTTTCAAAATATTACTTTTTCTGTTTTTTTCCTTTTCAAGATGACATCTCAGAAAAAAGACTGTTGTTGTTTATATCTTGTACGGTGTCGTTATAAAGGGCTACGTCTAGATTCAAGAAATAATTTATACATTATATTAGGTGAGTTAGTTACGAAGATATAGCTCAAAATGTCGAAAAAATATACTTCCCCCAAGTTCTTTAGCATTCCTAGGTTTTTCGTTTGGTCGGAGAACATATGTCGTACAAACGATGCTCTCTGCCTTCTCACTCATACACGTTCTCTACTTTTTTTGTATGGTTGCTGCCTCGAATAAAGTTTCGAAATAAAGGGTTCGCGTAATAGTTGGCGCTATTTTTGATTCATGGATAGACAGGCAAAAAGAAGCACTGCTGTTCACAGGAAACAATCAAACAATCAATCAAGCAAAGGACAGACGGCCAAGGATCAATTAAATTCGAAGGCTAGAGGGTATTCTGGAACGAAACCCTGTTCGCCCGGGCCCGACTCACACTGGACTGTTTTTTTTTTGAGCGCGTACATGAGACCCCAGACGCCAAAGATGGATTAACAGCTGTATGATTATTTTGAAAACCCATGCAACTGGTTACGAAAATCACTTCGTAGCAAGACACATTTTTACAATCCGCACAATTATTGACAAAAGCACTACTGTTACCAAGTGTGGTACCTACTTTGAACGCTAGAAGTACTGAAGGATTTGGATCCTTTCCGGAGCATCTTATGAGCAGGGTTGTTACTGATGTCGGTACTGAAAATGTCCTACTGGCTTTAACAAAAAAATAACAACAAGGTTGTCAACATATTTTGCGCTCCCTAAAAAATTATTTGTGTTTATTAGAGCAGTGGTCCTTGACCTTATTGTCGCCGCGGATCGGTCAACGGGTTTTTCCTTGCCCGTCTGTCCTTTTACTTGATTTTCCATTTGTGACCGGTACCGTTCTACGGACCATGCATTGAAGATCACTGTATTCAATGTTGCCAGATTTTTTTTTCAAAAAACTGTAAATTCCCGAAAGAAAAACTGCATTTTTAATAAAAAAACTGTAACCTTCAAAAACGTAAAGATTTTTGTGAAATTACGGTTTTTTTTAATTTTATTAAGCAAAAATAACACAAAACAATTTATTTTAAATAAAATAACAAGCTTACATACGATAGCACTACGATAACCGAAAACATTTAATTTATTCTTTCAAATCTGAAATTTGAAAAAAACTGTAATTTGTACTAGGAGGAAATTTTAAAAACTGTGAGCTTGTCTAAAAAACTGCAATTTACAGTTTAAACTGTGAATATGGCAACATTGTCTGTATTAGAGTATGGATGTGGCGAATTCGATTAAAAACGTAAGGATCAGTTAGACCAGGCGTAACGTATTTTTTGTAACTTTACGTAGATGTAAAAATTGGGCAGTTTGCTTGAAAACGTAATCGTATTGAAGATGTCAGTGTTTTAGATACTTGTCTTTGTATTAGTGCTACCGTATTGTTTCTTGCACGAAATAAGCACGTTGATCTGTTTGCTTTTGAAGTGAAATTTTACTTTGTTTATAAAATTTATCACACAGAATCTTAGGGCCAGTTTCTCAGTGGATGTTTAAATCTAATTTGCGAATTGAGTTTAAATCTAGTTTAACTTTTCTTGAGTTTCACAGTGCATTTATTTAAATACGGAATAATGAATGGCAACTTCGAATATTTGACAATTGAACACAGCACAACTTGCCAAAAACATATGTTCAATTGTTCAATTATGGAGGCAGCGCGAGCTAAAAATTTTTCGTCGGCCGAAAGAAGTGAATTATTGGATATTCTTCAAAGAATCCACAGTTTATATTATTTATAATACTACGGGATCATTTATATGTGCTACACCGTGCAGTTGTATGTTTAATTTGGCCGCTTATAAATTGCAATATTGTCGACGCAGCTTGCTTGCTCATCCGAAATCAGCTGTTTATTTGTTTTCGATTGCAACTCTGTGCCGTACTTAAATGCCCACAACCGGGCATTTAAATTGTATTTAACTTCCCACTGTGAAACTGAAATTCCCTATTTAAACTGCAATCAGAGTTTAAACATCCACTGTGAAACTGGCCTTTAATCTTAATTTTCACATTTATTTATTGTGTACTATGTAGTTCTTTAAGCTAATTTTGGAAATAATAAGCTGAAGTCTATGTAAATTTTTCGGAGAAACCTGATTAAATCATTTTAGGTTTACTCCTATACGTTTACATAAAAATTCGTTTAGAAAAAACATATGTATGTATAGAGCTCTGGTAAAGCAGGTTGCGTCAGCTGACACACAAAAATACGTTACGTCTGCACTAACTGAGCTATAAAGCATAATAAAGTGAATCAGGGACTCTATAAAAAATAGTTGGCATCCCTAATTACAGGCAAAACAACAACTGTGACAGCATTTTTAAAATAAACCGCATAAACCTCACATTTTATTTTCCAGCGCGGCAAGCAAAAATCATAAAAAGCGACAGCAGCCACAATAAATCAGCGGAGCGAGCAAATTAAGCGAATAAAATGAAACGACACGAAACGAAATCAATTGAAATAAAGCACGAAGAATAAAAATAATGAATGAAAGACAAGAGAAGTTGACCAACGACAAAAGCAGTGCTCTCTTCGTCTTGGGCTGCCGTCGTCGCTGCTAGCTTCTTGTCTCTGCAATCGAATCAATCTATTCACCAAAAGCGGTGAGGAATGTATGTACTCATACGTGCAACAAGAACAGGAACGACAACGGCAAAACTGACTACGACCATAACGACAATTTTTAAATGAAACATACATAAATAAACAGGAAAAGTAACAACAAAAACGAAGTTAGTTAGTGCATATTTTAATAGGGAGTCCAATCCCGGATTGTTCTTGTGATCCTGGGATCAAAGGAATTGAAAATCTTTATCTCTGACTTTTTTTCGACGTTAATATCTGAAATTTAACATGATGTAAGGTCTCCGTGACGAGAACATGTTTCGACAGTCAAAGATTGTAAAACTTGTTATACCCCACACCAGAGGTCTGCAGCCCTTTGAGACGGAAGAGCCAAAATTTACAATTTATAAAATTTCACAGTTTTTAAAGAGCCACTAATATTTTGTTTTCATTATTATAGCATCTGATTAGGATTATGTATAAACATTTTATTTTTTATTAAAAATAATAAGCTTTAAATATGAAATAATCTTTATTCATATGAAAACATACAAATGTCTCGCACAAAACATATTAAATTATTTTAGCTAGCTCTGCTACAGCAAAAAAAAAAGGAATTATTAAAATAGTATAAATATAGTTATCAGAGAGGCCGTAGATCAGGTTGTAACCCGGTAACGGGTTGCTCTCACCATCTTAAAAACAACTATAATAATTGAAAAATAGATACCTATAGTTACATTGGGAGCATTGGCCTTGCATGTGTTTTGAAAGTTTGGTTAAATTTGGCTCATAACTTGTTGTTTTCAGTTTCAATTACAGATTTTTATTTGTCTTCTTACTTTACTTTTGATTATATTCATGGAAGATAACGGTTGCTCGCACGAATGTGTTAACCCGAAGATCGTCAGCACTTCCAATGCCAACTTCTTCACCTCACTGTAGCATTCTGGAAGACTATTCCATGCCTCAACGCGCGGCTGTGGGCCTGGTGCCCAAGTTTAGCTTTTTGGAAATGAAATACTAAAATAGAACGAGCACACACAAAGTAATTCGAGAAATATATGACGCGCCCAGAGCAAAAACGACTTTTATACCTGCACCTGAGGCGAAAATTGACACTCGAAGCGTTTTTGCTCTGTGCGCGTCATATGCCTAAGCCCCGTTCGCGGACTGTTGCACCAATTATTTATACATATTTTATATAAACTAATTTATTTTGTTACTGAATCCCGGGATGCAAGAAAGAAAATCTCAAGGTACAGGGATTGAAATGGCACCGCATCCCAATATTTATCGTCCCGGGATTGGACTTCTTAATATATAGTACATATGTAGCTGCAATAAGGCAAAATGGAATTGGGAGCATAACGACATGATGTAAATACAAGTGTAGAATCAAAAAAATTATGTACAACAAAAATATGATCATGTGAATTTATTATCAACATTTCAGCATTATCAATAACATTATGCAAACAACGAAAACAACGACGACGACGAAACCGAGATCCATATCAGACATGGGCACACATTACATGGGCGATAAAATGGTGTACATATTATGTTTACGATTATGAACTACAAAATTATATCTGAGCATAATTACTGTTAACTTTAAGAATTGCATATTAAAGCTGTTTAATTTGTAATTTTATAGAATATGTTTTGAATATTCAAATTCAACGCAGAGCTTGTGAACCCAGATTTCGTGATTTCCCACCACATGCCATTGCAGCTTTTATGTATTATGGTTCTTGCTACTTTTGTTACTCAATGCAAAATGATTGACGTTGCGGTTATTGTTTGTCTCTGCTGCATTCATATTCGCTCTGTTTTAAATATGAAAACTTACAAATTTGGCCGATTAGAATAACATAAAGGTGTGCATTATGAGGATACGGATACAATCTTTTGCTGCCACAGTTCGTTTCATTCACACAAAATATAAGGAAATGTTACAACAAAACGCTCCTCGATGCACATCTCACAAGCCGACATTAAATAAATTTTTAAATATTATACATTCACCGAAAAACACACTTTATTATCGAATTTTAACAATTTTAAAATTATTATGAAAAATTCTGTTTGCGTGAGCGATTACGCCAACGTTGCATTTTGACGTTTGCTCATAGAGCACTGAAAGAAGGCAACAGAAAAATTCTGTTCGGAGCAGTAGTGGAAATATTGCCACCTATGTTTTGATGAAGAGCCAATTAAAAATCCCAGAATTTGACATTTGATTTAACTTCTTAGTCCGCTTTTACACGAAGAGAAATGGCTATTTCGACTTTTTGACATTCCGCTTAGAAGTCCCGCATAGATTTTACACGAGTCGACTCGCTTTTTATAAGCTTTATATTAACTTCAAATCAGGTATGTATGTCGTCAAATCTAGTAATCAATTTTTCACCCACTTCCCGACTACTTAGAGATCTGAAACTTTGCATACATGCCTAATCTAGAGCCCAATACATGAATCAATAATTTTTATGGGCGTAGGATAAGGGGCGTGGCACTTTTTTATAAACTCCAGATTTGTGTATAACTTTAGAACTACACATCACACATCAATGAAACTCGGTAGGAACTTACTACATATCAATATCCTTCTACTGAGAAAATAAGGGGGGCCCTGGATAAGGGGGCGTGGCACCCCCCATACAAACAAAATTTTTGATCTCGATTAGCTTTGGAACTAAAGGTCGTGCAGCATTGAAATTTCGTATGCAGGCGCCTCTTGGATGTGTCGTCCCACTGGTAAAATTTTATAGGCGTAGGATAAGGGGCGTGGCACTTTTTTATCAACTCCAGATTTGTGTATAACTTTAGAACTACACATCACACATCAATGAAACTCGGTTAGAACTTACTACATATCCATATCCTTCTACTGAGAAAATAAGGCGTGCACTGGATAAGGGGGCGTGGCACCGCCCATACAAACAAAATCGTTTATATAGAATAGCTTTGGAACTAAAGGTCGTGCAGCATTGAAATTTCGTATGCAGTCGCCTCTTGGATGTGTCGTTCCACTGGAAAAATTTATGGGCGTAGGACAAGGGGCGTGGCACTTTTCAAGCAACTACACACTTGGGCTTCAGTTTATAATTATAGGTACACCACACATCAATGAAAAACGATAGGAACTTACTTGCCGCGCCCTGCTGGCAAAATAGCAACAACTCACCGCGTCACAAATATGCCACGAATATTAGGGTCGATCACAGCCGTATTATTTGTTAAATTGAGGATATGACATATGACGATAGGAAACACTGTGAATACCCTAAATATTGTGTACTGCTCTGCAAGTTTAAAATTCTTTTTGCGAAAAATTTCAGAGCTCTAAAATTGAATTTATGGAAGACTAAAAAGTAGAAAATAAAATTATATAAAAAAAAACTTTTTAAAAATAAGCTTTAATGTACTAAAAAGTAGAAAATAAGTCACCAAGTCACCTGTATCTTACTATTAATAAAAGCTTGTGCGCTCAATATCCATATTCAAAATATCTTTCATTACTAGAATCTATTTGCAAAAAATTATTTAAATAAAATATTGTGGTAACTGTTTGACAAATATTGAACACATGAGCGCCCCAAGCTTTTATGGATAGTAAGATACAGGTGACTTGGTGACTTATTTTCTACTTTTTAGTACATTAAAGCTTATTTTTAAAAAGTTTTTTTTTATATAATTTTATTCAACTTATTTTCGGCTTTACTGCTTTCACTGTTATGTTTTGGTAGAATTTCTTGAGTTATTCGCACATTATTCCACTTTTCGCTCATTTTATTCTTTATATTTACTTTATTGCAATAAGTTGAATAATGGAAATCTGTAAATTTTCACTTTATTTGGAAAATTCAGATGATTTTCATGGCAAAGAATACTCTCTGATAGCTCCCAACTAATTCTCGAGAGACCTCGCCGGGTTCAAAGAATAAATTTTCGTTTTTAGGGTTCCGTTCCCCTAAAAGGGAAAAAACGGGAACACTTATAAGGTCACTTTTGTTTTGGGAGTGTGTATATAAAACGACCTTTTTTTAATCGTAGAAACCTGAAATTTGGCACGATGTTAGGTCCTAATAACCTAAACACATTTTCACTATAAAAAGTTAAGAAATATTTTTAGAAGTATTTTTTTATAATTTTTAAAGGTTTTCGGGTGGGGCAAAAAAAAATAAAAACATTTTTAAATCGTATCGTGTGGGGTATCGTTAGAAAGGGCTACATCCATAGATTACAAAATATATTTTTTTTTAAATTTTATGTAAACGGGTTAGAAAGATATAGTTAAAAATGTTATAAAAACAGACCTGTCCCCACATGATCCCATCTGCACACACCATTTCTCAACCGAAAATTTTGATAAAAATCAGGCTTACTAGGTATTTGATCACGCAAGACTGAATGGCTGCCGGTTTTTTCGAATTTTTAATTTTTTTATTTTTTTTTAAATTTAAGATGACCCCCTCAGAAAAAAATTTTTTTTGTTTATATCGAGTGGGATATTATTAGAAAGGGCTACGTCCATGGATTCCAAAGATATTTTTTTTATAATTTTCTGTAAAGTAGTTTCGAAGATATAGGACAAAATGTCGAAAAAATGACCATACCCCCCTGGCTTTCTACATTTCTTAAGCTAAAATTTTGATAAAATCAGAGTTAGTAGGTCTTTAGTCATAGATTACTGGAAAACTGCAGCTTTTTTCGATTTATTTGTTTTTCTATTTTTTTAAATTTTATTTAAGATTACCATAGTAAAAAACTTCCCTGGCGAAAAATTTTTGTTGTTTACATATTGTGGGGTATTGTTAGAAAGGGCTACGTCCGTGGATTCCAAAAATGTTTTTTCATATTTTTAGGTGAATTGGTTTCGAAGATGTAGGCCAAAATGTCGAAAATTGTGTGGCCAGACGGGCAAAGAGAAACTAAATTTGAACGCTAAAAAGGGTATTTCTGGTACGGAACCCTCAGTGAGCGAGCCCGATTCGCACTTGACTGCTTTTTATTGGATGATATGAGAGGGCTGGGATTTGAATCAGCGACTTCACGCACCAGGGACAGGGAACAATGTGAATGTTTATTCTGTATAAATATGTCCAAAACTGCGGGGCTCTTCTAAAATTATATGTTTTACAAAATTCAACGAGTATGTATGTACTCAAATCGTGGGATTCTGTATATCGAAGTCCTATGCAACCCTACGTACAAGTTGGTTTCTTTCCAAGAATTTTTGGAATTGTGTTCTTTTGGGCTGTAAATTTTCAACGATTTCGTCAAAACCTTTAAAAAGCAATAACATAAAAGAAACTGTAAGTAGTTGCAATTTGTTTGCTTAAATAGAAATTTAAGTCATTCTCTAAGCATGTATGTCCGGGTTTAGACAGGGAAACATCTGGAACGGCAACACTGGAATTGTGAATGGAATGAGTGTGAATGGCGTGTCGCCAGTACGGGAAACAAAAACCCCTCTCCTTTCCCCGTCCGTCCCTCTCCACCGAATACAGTGTTGCCGTTCCAGATGTTTCCCTGTCTAAACCCGGACTATACAAACTGCCGCCCCGCCATTACAACATTAGAGCAGTAGCGATGTTTTGACATTTGGAAGCGTGTGTCTGTCGCGTTACCAATATTGGAAGTATGCGTATGCGCAGGAAATTTCCATTGAAAACTTCCAGACTGACAGACCAGCAGTGGAAGCAGTGGAAGTTTTTTCCATATTGATTAGTTATGTCGCTTTTGTTGTTTACCCACTAATTTTTGTAAAATTGTGTTTAAAAATTTGGAAATTCATGTTGAGTCTTTAAGCAAACGTAAGTGCAAAGTGGAAAGTGTGTAATTCCACTAAAAGATTTTACGTGGGAAACGATTGCAGCCGAAGGTGCAATTTGTAGGGAACAGTCGTGAAACAACCCCAACCCCAGATGTCCACTGGAGTGGGTGGCGGAGGGAGTATCAGCACAGATCACCACAGCCGATTGTATTTCCTCAACTCGCCCACTACGCCGCTTTCAGCACGCGATCCATTCTTCATCAAACCTGAATATATCAGCTATGAAAATCCCATACACCACCTGTACCCAAGCAACAGGGGCCTAATAGACTACAACAGTTACACAGCAACCGCCGCAGCAGCCGCCGCAGCAGCGAGCAGCAGTAGCAGCACAACAGCTTCGAACGCAGTAACCGCCGCCGCCACCGCGCTAAATTTAGAGAATAGCTTCCAGCATCACCAGCAGCAACAACAGCAGCAGCAATCGTCTACTTCAGCGTCGACGACACCGCAGCAACCGCAGCAGCAGGCGCAACAACTCACACATCCCCTGCATCACCACCTTAGCACACATCAGCCTTCGTCGCGGGCGCAGAAAGCAGCTCGCCGCCGCAGTAACGAATCAGCAGACGCACGCGAACGCCGACTGGAGCGAAACGCCACCCGAATGCGAGAAAAACGCTCCAAGGAATCGGATGCGGAGTATCGCATGCGACTCGCCAAAAATGCGGAGGCGAATCGCGTACGCCGCCAGAACGAAAACGAAGTACAAAGAACCTTAAGACTGATGAAGAACGCAGCACGCCAGCGGTTGCGACGCGCCAGTGAAACAGCGGAGGAGCGCAAGAAACGCTTGGCCAAAGCGGCGGAACGTATGCGCACAGCACGCGCCAATGCGCCCAAAGTACACAAGCCGCCACTGCAGGATCGTCTGAAGGGCTACTAAGTACGGGCGCTGTTAACAACAACCACCCACAACATCAATAGCAACAACAATGGAATCCCTTATGCAGCAGAATCGTCATCATCAGCAACGTCATCAACATCAATTACAAGAACAAATGTCAACAGACCACTACCACGAAAACTACAACAGCAACAAGAAACGGCAAACACCGTCAATCCAATCAATCAGTCAGTCAGTAGTTGCACGCCTTGGCACATTGTCACTAGGTTCATGGCTTTATATTTTCGTTAGTGGACACAGCATCAGCAGAAAGCAATGGAGTAACGTTGAAAAGAGAGGAGCACTTTAAGTACGCTCCACACAGGGACGCACAAGTTCGATATATGAGAAGGCAGAGCTTTCCTCAAAGAGCGCCAATTGCAACTATGGCTTGTCTGTCTTGAAGAGTGTGTGGGGAGCAACATGAACTTCTTCTTGTAGAGAATAGCTGTCTCAGGAACTTTTAACAATAAACCGCATTCCGTTTTATTTTGTTTGGATTTAAGGTCCAGGAATTGACAGTTTTTTTCTTCCAGCTGGTATTTGGCAAATTATTCCGAGAAAGCTCGTTTACACGGGCTGTTGCGCCAATTATATATACATGTGCATATGTATATATTTGGCAAATAACACCCTTTCTGTAATTTGTGTTCGATTATCTGAAGAACATGCCGATGGCAGTAGTAATATTGTAAAACTTTAAATTAATTATCACAAATGAGGAATAAAAGTGTCTTTAATTCATGTACCTTAAAGCCGAAACAAACAAAACGAATTACAAAACTGAGGTCGTAAAATCTAAATCACATCAATAAACCGCATTGATAAGTAACAGCATTTTAAGTTGACGCGTTTTCAAGTCTCCCAAAATTAAACTACTTGACTTGCTTGAAGGAGTAGCCGTCTGTGTAGATAGCAGAATGCAGCTGGTAAAGATCAAAGAAGTGTAACTGAAAATTTATCTAGAAAGTGGCGCACAAAACTCTTCAGTTTATGCAAGCTCAAATATACCTTGATGAAAATATCACAAAACAAACTGCGCGCCTTATCAAGCAACTTTTTTATAAAATGTTTTCAAGCACTCTTATCACATGTTTCCCAAGCAAAGCATACAGTTTAATTTTTTTTAAACTAATCCAAAAAATTTGTAAGCATCGCAGTTACGCATTTGCAAGTTTCCGGCAAAAACAAAGTAAAATCAAAATTTTATTTAAAAAAAATCGTGATTATCTGAAACTTTCGACTGAAAACATTTCAATTATCCTTCATCAGCGACATTTCAGAAAGCCGTATTATGTATGCTTTGTGTTTGGAGTTTGCTCACAACCGCAGCTTTTTGGCAGCACCACCTCAGTCACTTCCAACAGCCCGTCTCCGATTCATATATTGTACTTGTGTGTCACAAAAAATAAATAATATGAAAATTTAATTTTTTAAGTTTATGGAATAAAGTATTTTTATAATGCATGCATTATATACACTTACAATAAATAATATATAGAAAAAGTAAAAAAACGTACATACATGCATAATACATTAAAAAGAAGCATATGTAAATGTAGTAAGTAATGTAATACACACATGTGTGAAAACACCACTACACCCCCTCGTTGATTACAACGTGCAACCAATCAACTCCCTTCCTCTCGTTTTGTTAACTTACACTTATATATATGAATACATACATGCGTATTCCATATGTGGCAATATTTGTGTGGGATACACCACACCCACTCTTGTCCGTTTCCTACTCTTCCCCATAGTTTCGTCTCGTAAATAATTTTTAAGTTCTAGTCAAAATTCAAGTGCTTTTCTTCCCCTACCCGCGTCCCTATCTGATTAATTAATTTGTTGTAATTAAGCGTACATAACTAATTTTCAAAAGTAAATGAAACATGTAAGATTAATAATGAACACACACACTACTATACTGGAAATAAAGTTGCATTCACATTTTTAAGCAATCGCATGTCAATTTCATTATTTAAAAGTAAGCATTATGTTCTGCAGGTTACCTGCGCTCGTGCGTGTTTAGGCGGTATTTTTACAGGAAACGCGCTTTACCCTATGCTGGGATGCGTGTGGTTGAGAGTGTGTGTGTGTATCCATTGGAAGTTTTCGTTTAGTACAGTGTTTTTTTGCATGAAGTTTTGTAAACAAACAAAAATAATATTCAAACAATGCTGCCACATAGGGCTGACGCGAGAGTTCCATTAATTCCACTGAAAAAAAGCGTCGGATTTGGAAACACGTCGTGTAAATTGGGACTAAGCGAGTGCCAAAGAACTCTGTCGCTTAATAAGTTTTTCAAATATAAAAATAAAAATGATTTTTTTTGTAAAGGCAACAACGATAAATTGGGAGGAGGCATTGTCTTGTGTCGTATTTCACATAATCGACTAAATAAAATCATAAGAATTTATGATTAACATGCAGTTTCAAAATTACTTTAATAACACTGCTTTTTTGCTCGACAATCTCGTAAATGGCTCAAAAAGCCCTGGTTAGCTAAGCTAAATGTAACGAGTATACATAAAATTTGACAAGTTAAGTTTGACTAGTCGCTTGGATAAAAACACGCCTAATATTGTACTTTTGTGGTATTACGGCAATGCGATTAAGGTAAAAAACTAACAAAATGGACCTAGAGAGAACCGAGAACGATCGCAGACAGGATTACGTACCAGAACGTTATGAAAAAATAGTGGACCGATTCAAGTATATATCAATTTACCTATGGAGTAACTACTCACCCGGGCGAAAATTATTTCAATTCTTAAAATACCCACCGATCACCTTGAATTTAAATCTATAACTTTTTAAGAATTACAAAAAATGTTAGACATTGCGTTATGCTTAAAACGATAACAAATTTTCTCCACGGTCAAGTTCAAGTTCAATAATATTTAAGCAGACGAACGCAAGAGTGATCTTTTAAGAATTTGTCTTGTACGTATACAAAAGTCAAATAAGTTTACATTAAGGTTTTTAATCCCGAGATCCCGGAGCATTTTCAGTCCCGAGATTGAAATTATAAGTCTACGAAAGGTTTGCCAGAGAAATGATGATAAGTATTCTGTAGAGCAATTTAATTTAAAAAATTTTTAAATTCCATTACAGATGCTGGCAAACCTCAGTATATGCATTGCCCATATTTAAGCGCTCTTGATTTGTGACTAACTACCAATGCAAATAAAGAGTTCTAGTTCCGAGCGCGGTAGCAAAAAGGATTTTTAGTTTTGTATAATTTTGGTGAATTAGACTGTTATTTTAAAACTTGATCTGCTCCCATTAACAAAATATTTCATAATCTTTGTCATAATATATCCGCGATACGAAAAATAAACATTATGCCAAATTTGAATTTCTTACGTCGAAAAAAGCCTATATAATACTAGCTTCGTGTGGCCTGGAAACGCCAGGGTTCAATTTCAGCCTGGGCACATAAAATCGAATTAAAAGAGAATTTGTTTTTCAAATTGTTTCTTTGCGCGACGCCACTTTTGGCGATTCACCGAGAGTATACTTTGCCTTGAAAAGCTCCTCAATTCGTTCGGATACAGTTATTTTGTAGGTCCCGTTAATTTGTGCAAAAATTAACAAGCATGCACAAGCTTATGCGAGAAAGCTATACCTAAGCCCACACGGGCTGTTGCTCCAGTCAATTATTATTATATATATATTTAGTGTGAGCACGACACTTCCATATATCAACAAGTTTTTTCATTACAATATGAAACAAGCATCTATAAGTATTATGCTGCCATGTTTTCCTACTTGGTGATTTTTATGCTACGTGCAATTTCTTGTTTAGGGAAATAAATTTCATAAAATAAGAGAGATGGATAAAAAGTCTCACAGAAATAGTATCAAAAAAGTAAGAGATCAAAAGACCGTCTACGAAACATAATTTTGTCAAATAGTGAAATCATGAGAGGAAAGAGCATAAAAATACATTGGTCATGATTTTTTCGGTCCTCTGAGTAACACCGCCCTAAGAATCCAGGGTAACCTGGCGGAGTCGTGCAATTTTTAGTGCATGAAAATCATTGCAGATAGAAACTTCAATCTCATGAAGAACTACATGACATTATTCTGACACTAATTTCACTCAAAAAACGCTTGCACAAGGATCTAGAATGGTTAAATGATCATTACTTCAAAAACTGCGTATGTTCTAAGAGCGATGGATTATAGATTTTTTTTCCGAAATCGATTAAGAATAGTTTATTTTATGCCCGGAGCCGAATACCGTATTTTTGAGAAAGTCGAAGCCGAATAATTTACTTTGAGGCCGAAGAGGAATATTACAGGATACATATTTTTTGCATAGCTTTCAAAGCGCTGAATTTAATGTTATACAAAAACATCTGTTTAGGAAATGATGCTTTCATTAAATGATTTAATGAATTAGTTTTTTATATTTTATTTATTCGTATCTGAACAGTTAATTTCGATAAAGCCGAATACGCGTTTTTGGGGGAAAGCCGAAACCGAATATACTGTTAACTTGACTTTGTCTTTTTCTGCCAACTGAAAAGGGTGTGCCGCACTTTCTGGCGACTAAAAAAGTTGCGGCTAACCGAAATCGAATATATTCTGAGCATCGCTAGTCAAACTATGCCCGTTTTCCAGTGTCTTGTTCGCTCTTTACGAACGGTTTGCGTCTAGTGTACTTTCCTTTTCCTTAAAAGCGGCAATTTCCAGTGGAATTTCGTGTATTTACATTTTTTGCAAGCCTTGTGCGGAGAAGTTTGCTGTATCGCGCGCCCAAGACGCAAAGTGAAGTTTTATGTAAAAATTTTAAAAGAAAATTAGATAAGTACATTAAATTATAAACTGCCTTCGTTAAGTGTTAAAGAGGTGTTTTTATTCAATTGTACGTGAAAAACAACTATAAAGCACTGTTACAAGCGCTTCAATTAAATACCAGACTTGGCGTTTGAGCAAAGATCAAAAATTTGAGTGAATAAACAAAAGCGTGCCTGAGCGTTATATAAAGCCGCACCAAGTACATATAAAAAAGCAAAAAAAAAAAAAAGTAATATGCAGCCGATGTGAAAAGAGGGACATGCAAAAAGGAAGGAAAATCATGTGAAAAATCGATTGGAAGATGGAAAGGGTACTTGTTTCTTCGGCTGTCAATAATATTGGAAGTGTCTTTCCAATGGAAATGCCCCAGAAGAAGTCCGCGTAGCTGTCGTCGACTGCAAATGTCAAGCAGAGGCTGTCAGCGCGAAAAAGCACGCAGCAGTAAATGACATCAGTGAGAAAATTTTTGTAAATATTTGGAAACAATTGTTTTATTTGACAATTTGCAAATACGCAAAAGGGCTTACAACAAATCAAAGAAAATCATCGGAAAATGTTGGAGGTGTGCACGTGAAAGTGAGCGAAAGGGAATACAGGCAAGGCAAATAAATGCGGCAGCGCAAGGGAATCGAGCACAAAAAACTTTTGCAATTTCAATTCCTGAGTTTGAGACTGGAGGTTTTTAAAAATAATGGAATCAGATCCCAATGGGATAAAAATAGAGTCCGCACTTGAACAGCAACAACAGTACGCCACGCACCTACTCGCTTTAAACGGCCCTAATGCACGTATCTTGGTACCATTGTCGCATCAGCAGCAGCTGCAGCAACAGTTGCAGCTGCCGCATACGCAGCAGCTACAGCAACACCAATTGCAACAGCAACAGCATATTTTGCAGCAGCAAGAGCAACAATTACAGTTACAACAACAGCATCAGCAGCAGCAACAACAGCAGCAGCATCAATTGCAATTAGGCATACCCGCTTACCCGCAGCCCTTGTCCCTAAAGCAAGCACCGCCGCCAGTAGTCGCGACCACCACCGCACTCGGACCCGCCTCCGTCGCGTCGACCAACACCACTAACTCGACGTCTGCGGCGCACCATCAGCGGTGGAACGAAAGCCCCGAGGCACGTGCGCGCCGACTGGCGCGAAATGCAGAGAGGATGCGCGAGAGGCGTCATCGCGAATCAGAGGATGAGTACCGCAAGCGTCTAGCTCGCAATGCCGAAGCAAATCGTCAGCGCCGTCATAATGAGTCGGAAATGGAGCGCGCCATGCGCTTGGTGCGTAATGCTGCACGTCAGCGGCTGCGGCGGGCCATGGAATCGCCAGATCAACGATCCAAGCGGCTTCAAAAGCTCGCCGAACGTATGCGGCTCTATCGGGCAACCGAGAGCCCGGAGCAACGTAAAATACGACTGGCCGAGATGGCGACACGCGCACGCCAGCGCATCGCCAGCGAGTCGCCTGAGGACCGCAAGGAAAGACTGAGAAAACTGAATGATTACGCGAAAAAGGTCAGAGAAAAGAAAAAACATTTAAAGCAAGCGCAGGGTCTGAATTCCCAGAGTTCGAATCAGATGCAAAGCACTGCTGCCAATTGTAATAATAATGAGAATAATATTAATTTAAATCAGGCAGCTCCCCCCTCAGCAGGAAGCAGCTTGACGCAACAACAACAGCAGCCGCAGCAACAACAACCTGCTGCTCACAGTGATCAGCAGCAACAACAACCACAACAACAGTTGCTCTACCAGCCACATCAAGCGACGCTCGCAAATCCTATAGAATACTATCAAAACATGTTCATCAGTCCAGCTGCACTGAAACCCACTCTGCTCAAACAAGAGCCGACACAGCAACAACAACAGCAGCAACAATCACTGCAACAACAGCAATCACGTTTTGCACACCAGCAACAACAACAGCAGTCACTTTTGGATACAGAGTCCAATAGCCTCTTCCAGCAGCAGTTATACGATGGTGGAGAAAAGAGCGCCGCCACAAGCGCTTCCACCACGCCGACATCATCCAAGTTGCCGCAGGCGCATGTGCCACACTTTAGTGCCATTGCTAGCTCCATCGAGTTCTATCAGAACAAATACATGAAGAAGCAGGAACTTCAGGTTGGTAAAGCAAGTATGGAGTATTTGCACTAAAATTGAGTTACTTATTTTGCTTGCAGACCAAGCGTGAATCTGCCTTTTTCGCAAATAAACGTTTCTAGAAGCGGTCTTCCACACTTTGTTCAAACGTACACTTTGTTAACGAAACTCCAAATTATATTGCAATATCAAACCAAACCAAACCAAACCAAAAAAACAATCAAGCAAGCAAACGCGTAAAAGTAATGCCCAGCGCAGCACGCAACATTTTCAAGTTGCACAGTTTCAATTTTTGTAGAATTAATTGCTCATTCTACGCAAAGATCCTACTATATCCCAGCTTCAGCCAATTGAACAATTTGTGTTGCTTATAAATTAAGGCGCCGCCGTAGCTCAGTGGATAAGTGCTCGGTCGCTGATGCGTGGAGTCGGTGGATCAAAGTAACTTCGTTCCTTTGCACGCGGCGCCGTCTCTCGCGAGCTAGTTGGCAACTCTCCGAGAGTACATATGCTTTGCTATGTAAATAAAAGCTTCTCAATTCCCGTTCGGACACGGCTGCAGAATAAATGAGTAGGGCCCGTTATCTTGTGCTAAAAATAGAACGAGCACACACTAGATAATGTGAGAAAGCTAGGGCCTAAACTTACACGGGATGTTGCGCCTATCAATTATTAATTACTATCAAACGATTCTGACATCCTGCCTGCTATTGAGTGTGCAACTGCGTCCGTTCATCTTCTACAGACAGGACTTTACGCTGTAACTACTTCTCAGCATGCAATACGTTAATAAAACTAGCAAGTAGTATCGTCTTATACCATAGATTGTACTGCTTATCACGCATGTTTCCAAAAACACGCGTGTTGTCAAAGAAGTGATCCTAAGCATGTTTAAAAAGCAAGCACGAAAGCGCTGTATTTATGCCTTCCCTGAAATGCCAGCAAGAATTTTACTTGCACTTTTATTTCAAGGTGTCTGCCGTGGTAGGCTGCAATCTGACATAACTCACAGGAAATTCATACAACCCCTCCAGGTAACACGCTGCAAGCAAAATAGGGTTATGCCATCACAAACACTCCCACACACCTAGTTCCGTAACATACGTTTGTAGTAATTTGCGCTTTGATTTCTAGACTAGCAATGCCAATAATGGCACCACCACAAATAACAGCAACAGCGGGTCTGTTGGTGTCAGCAATTCGTTGCAAAATGATCCCACAAAAGGCAGCAGTAGCAGCAGCGATAATCAAAAGCTCAAAGCCACGCATCCGCAAATACAAAATCCTCCTACACCGCTCTACAACCAGTTCCCATACCTGGCTACATTTCCCGCCACCAACACGTCCACGCCCACGTCTGCGGTGGCTGCTGGCTCCTCGCCCTCCAGCACGCCCAGCCAGACGGCCGCCTACTATCCCATGTACCACAACGGCTTCCAGCTGGGCATTGTGCCAAATACGGTGCCACCGCCCTTCACACCTGTACATTTTGCCAACAATGCTGCCGCCAATGCCGCCGGCGGCAGCCAAGCAAGCGCACAGGCCGTCGGCGGTGCGTACAATTTGCTCGCAAATCCATCATTAACAGCCGCCGCGGCAGCAGCTGCCGCCTCCTCATCAGGTACACAACAGCAGGTCATACAGGATTTTCCAAAAACGGTCCGCGGTCGCCCTAGAAAGGTCTACTTCTCCGCTAGCACGCCACTGGGCGCAGAAGATGTCAAAGACGTCATCTACGCACTGCCAGGCGCGGGCATCACCGAGCAGCAGCAGCAGCAAAAGTTGCATGTGAACGCTCTGCTCGAGCAGGAGATCAACCAGATGCTTGCCTCACCACAATTGGCACAGCGCCGCGGACGTGGTCTACATTCCTCCCCCACGGGGTCGACGCGCAGCAGCGGCGGCCAGCACAAGTATGAGACGGAAGAGGAGAAGCGCATACGACTGGACAAGATGGCGGCGCATCAGCGAGCGGTGCGCGCCAACGAGCCGCCCGAAAAGCGCGCCGCGCGTCTGCTGAAGTTGAGCGAACGCGCGCGTTTAAAACGCGCCGAGATACGCGCCAGCGAATCGTCCGAGGAGCGCAAGGAACGTTTGTCAAAGCAGGCGGAATATGCGCGCATGCGGCGGCTACGTCGTCACTCACGCTCCTTCGACTTTAGCAAAGTCAAGGATGAGGATCGTCCGGAGCAGCTATACGATGATATTGGCGAAAATTCCAGCGCCACAAATGAAACCTCCAGCGAGCAACTGCAACAACAAAGCGATTCACATCAGCACCAGCAACAGGACATGCAATTGCAGCAGCAACAACAGCATGAGCTGCAACTGCAACATCAGCAACACTTAATGCAACTGAACGACCAACAACAGCTTACCGGTGCTGCGCCGAACAACAACTACGGCAAGGCGACAGGCAAGGACTATGTACAGCAGGAGAATAATGACATGTTGAAGATTCTCGAACCTATAATCGTAATGAAAACAAAATAAGCAAGACATAAACACAAAACTATTGTATCAAAATTAACAGAAACAAGCAACAAAACAAAACAAAAACACCGATAATGCAAATAGCAAAAACACAATATAGAATTATGCAAATAATTAGTCTGTAGTAGCGTGAAGATGGTAATGCTAATGATACAATACATATACAGTACCCCGCCAAAAAATAAGAAACACGGCAAGTTTTACACAAAATATGTTAATTCATTTCGATATGAAAATGAATGGTTAAAGTGCACATATTTTTCTTTTAAGAATATTTTATTTGATGTTTTTTTTATTTTAATTGAAATTAATTCTTGTGACGAAACAATTTCCAGGCAACATTCGTCTTGGATTTTTACTCCACTCATTTAATTATTAATATAACGGACGATAGAAATAAACGAAATGGTGTTTTTCAAGTAACTTACCTTATTCTAATCACTTTCATGATAATCTCCATCCATTCTAGCCCAAAGATATCGCTGTTTTTTCATTTTTAGGGTTTAGTTAGGTTCTGTTTTTTGGCTGGACGCTGATATTTCAAGTTAATGCAAATAACCTCTTCACGCTTTTTTGAGATGTATCAACACCATCATTTAACTCTTACAATTTCTCTGGCTGGTTTCCGTCTATTATTCACAGCTATTTTTACCACTTTTCTTTCTTTGGTGTTTCTACCGCAATTTGCCCTCTTATTTAGCAATTATTCGGCGCAAATATTTGATTTTTGTGTAATATTTGTGATTCGTGACACTGTTGACGGAGGATTTCTGCTCTTTTTCTATAGCTAGTACATACATATGTATCCCACTTTTAAAATATATCATGATTTATGGTTTTCGGGTGTGCGAAATCTTTTTTTCGTCCCATAATACGTTTTTATCGCAAGCATACCCAAGAAAATCTAGAAAAATATAGTCTAAAATTGTAAAACACTAAATGTTATTACTTACCGGCAGTGAAAAATTTGCCACAATTTAGTTTATATTACTTTCCACAACTGAAAAAATCATATTAGTTTGTCACACACAAGACAAAAGCTAATCCTTGCACATTGCAGCACAAATAATGGCACAAGGCCAGAATGAAAGTACCCTTACTTGAAGCACATATGCAAACCTATATACATACACATGTGTGCAGATATTTCCTAAAAAATTTCCAACAAAAAGCAAGTTTAGCATCATAATGTGTGAAATTTGATAACCAATTGCCGTATTTCTAATAAATTTTTTGGCGGTGTACTGTATAAATATGATTTACTGATAATGACTACAATTAATATGCATACTTAATTATAATATTTAGTAAGCAGTATAATTAAAACTATAATAATACGATAAATGTATGCTAGTAACACTTGATGTATGTAGAAATCATTATGTATACAAAATAATATTACTTGTAATGCTAAAGTGAAAATAACAGCAACAAACACACACACATAAAGAAAAGAATAAAGTCAATAATTTTTTAAAGTAGCTAAAAAAAACCTCGTCTTTTATTTATGCTATCATGCAAGGAAATATCAGGTTTCAGTTGGATATATTCACCTCTATTATTGAATCCATCACAGCAGTACTGCCAAATTTTAAGATTACAATCAACAAGCTTGCCTTTTTATAAGCTTTATATTAACTTCACTTTCTGTCGGTATGTCCGCGGTATGTCAGTATGTCGTCAAATTTAGTAATCAATTTTTCACCCACTTCCCGACTACTTAGAGATCTGAAACTTTGCATACATGCCTATTCTAGAGCCCAATACACGAATCAATAAATTTTATGGGCGTAGGACGAGGGGCGTGGCACTTTTTTATAAACTCCAGATTTGTGTATAACTTTAGAACTACACATCACACATCAATGAAACTCGGTAGGAACTTACTACATATCCATATCCTTCTACTGAGAAAATAAGGGGCACTGGATAAGGGGGCGTGTCACCCCCCATACAAACAAAATTTTTGATCTCGATTAGCTTCGGAACTAAAGGTCGTGCAGCATTGAAATTTCGTATGCAGTCGCCTCTTGGATGTGTCGTCCCATTGGTAAAATTTTATGGGCGTAGGATAAGGGGGCGTGGCACCCCCATACAAACAAAATTTTGATCTCGATTAGCTTTGGAACTTAAGGTCGTGCAGCATTGAAATTTCGTATGCAGTCGCCTCTTGGATGTGTCGTCCCACTGGTAAAATTTTATGGGCGTAGGATAAGGGGCGTGGCACTTTTTATATGCTTTATATTAACTTCACTTTCTGTCGGTATGTCCGCGGTATGTCCGCGGTATGTCAGTATGTCGTCAAATCTAGTAATCAATTTTTCACCCACTTCCCGACTACTTAGAGATCTGAAACTTTGCATACATGCCTAATCTAGAGCCCAATACACGAATCAATAAATTTTATGGGCGTAGGACGAGGGGCGTGCCACTTTTTTATAAACTCCAGATTTGTGTATAACTTTAGAACTACACATCACACATCAATGAAACTCGGTAGGAAATTACTACATATCCATATCCTTCTACTGAGAAAATAAGGGGGGCACTGGATAAGGGGGCGTGGCACCCCCCATACAAACAAAATTTTTGATCTCGATTAGCTTTGGAACTAAAGGTCGTGCAGCATTGAAATTTCGTATGCAATCGCCTCTTGGATGTGTCGTCCCACTGGTAAAATTTTATGGGCGTAGGATAAGGGGCGTGGCACTTTTTATATGCTTTATATTAACTTCACTTTCTGTCGGTATGTCCGCGGTATGTCCGCGGTATGTCAGTATGTCGTCAAATCTAGTAATCAATTTTTCACCCACTTCCCGACTACTTAGAGATCTGAAACTTTGCATACATGCCTAATCTAGAGCCCAATACACGAATCAATAAATTTTATGGGCGTAGGACGAGGGGCGTGCCACTTTTTTATAAACTCCAGATTTGTGTATAACTTTAGAACTACACATCACACATCAATGAAACTCGGTAGGAACTTACTACATATCCATATCCTTCTACTGAGAAAATAAGGGGGGCACTGGATAAGGGGGCGTGGCACCCCCCATACAAACAAAATTTTTGATATCGATTAGCTTTGGAACTAAAGGTCGTGCAGCATTGAAATTTCGTATGCAATCGCCTCTTGGATGTGTCGTCCCACTGGTAAAATTTTATGGGCGTAGGATAAGGGGACGTGGCACCCCCCATACAAACAAAATTTTTGATCTCGATTTGCTTTGGAACTAAAGGTCGTGCAGCATTGAAATTTCGTATGCAGTCGGCTCTTGGATGTGTCGTCCCACCGGTAAAATTTTATGGGCGTAGGATAAGGGGCGTGGCACTTTTTTATCAACTCCAGATTCGTGTATAACTTTAGAACTACACATCACACATCAATGAAACTCGGTAGGAACTTACTACATATCCATATCCTTCTACTGAGAAAATAAGGCGGGCACTGGATAAGGGGGCGTGGCACCCCCATACAAACAAAATTTTTGATCTCGATTAGCTTTGGAACTAAAGGTCGTGCAGCATTGAAATTTCGTATGCGGTCGCCTCTTGGATGTGTCGTCCCACTGGTAAAATTGTATGGGCGTAGGATAAGGGGCGTGGCACTTTTTTATCAACTCCAGATTCGTGTATAACTTTAGAACTACACATCACACATCAATGAAACTCGGTAGGAACTTACTACATATCCATATCCTTCTACTGAGAAAATAAGGCGGGCACTGGATAAGGGGGCGTGGCACCCCCCATACAAACAAAATTTTTGATCTCGATTTGCTTTGGAACTAAAGGTCGTGCAGCATTGAAATTTCGTATGCAGTCGCCTCTTGGATGTGTCGTCCCACTGGTAAAATTTTATGGGCGTAGGATAAGGGGCGTGGCACTTTTTTATCAACTCCAGATTTGTGTATAACTTTAGAACTACAAATCACACATCAATGAAACTCGGTAGGAACTTACTACATATCCATATCCTTCTACTGAGAAAATAAGGGGGGCACTGGATAAGGGGGCGTGGCACCCCCCATACAAACAAAATTTTTGATCTCGATTAGCTTTGGAACTAAAGGTCGTGCAGCATTGAAATTTCGTATGCAGTCGCCTCTTGGATGTGTCGTCCCATTGGTAAAATTTTATGGGCGTAGGATAAGGGGGCGTGGCACCCCATACAAACAAAATTTTGATCTCGATTAGCTTTGGAACTTAAGGTCGCGCAGCATTGAAATTTCGTATGCAGTCGCCTCTTGGATGTGTCGTCCCACTGGTAAAATTTTATGGGCGTAGGATAAGGGGCGTGGTACTTTTTTATCAACTCCAGATTCGTGTATAACTTTAGAACTACACATCACACATCAATGAAACTCGGTAGGAACTTACTACATATCCATATCCTTCTACTGAGAAAATAATGGGGGCACTGGATAAGGGGGCGTGGCACCCCCCATACAAACAAAATTTTTGATCTCGATTAGCTTTGGAACTAAAGGTCGTGCAGCATTGAAATTTCGTATGCAGTCGCCTCTTGGATGTGTCGTCCCATTGGTAAAATTTTATGGGCGTAGGATAAGGGGGCGTGGCACCCCCATACAAATAAAATTTTGATCTCGATTAGCTTTGGAATTTAAGGTCGTGCAGCATTGAAATTTCGTATGCAGTCGCCTCTTGGATGTGTCGTCCCACTGGTAAAATTGTATGGGCGTAGGATAAGGGGCGTGGCACTTTTTATATGCTTTAAATTAACTTCACTTTCTGTCGGTATGTCCGCGGTATGTCCGCGGTATGTCAGTATGTCGTCAAATCTAGTAATCAATTTTTCACCCACTTCCCGACTACTTAGAGATCTGAAACTTTGCATACATGCCTAATCTAGAGCCCAATATACGAATCAATAAATTTTATGGGCGTAGGACGAGGGGCGTGGCACTTTTTTATAAACTCCAGATTTGTGTATAACTTTAGAACTACACATCACACATCAATGAAACTCGGTAGGAACTTACTACATATCCATATCCTTCTACTGAGAAAATAAGGCGGGCACTGGATAAGGGGGCGTGGCACCGCCCATACAAACAAAATCGTTTAAATAGAATAGCTTTGGAACTAAAGGTCGTGCAGCATTGAAGTTTCGTATGCAGTCGCCTCTTGGATGTGTCGTCCCACTGGTAAAATTTTATGGGCGTAGGACAAGGGGCGTGGCACTTTTCAAGCAACTACACACTTGGGCTTCAGTTTATAATTATAGGTACACCACACATGAATGAAAAACGATAGGAACACTTGCCGCGCCCTGCTGACAAAATAGCAACAACTCACCGCGTCACAAATATGCCACGAATATTAGGGTCGATCACTGCCGTATTATTTGTTAAATTGAGGATATGACATATGGCGATAGGAAACACTGTGAATACCCTAAATATTGTGTACTGCTCTGCAAGTTTAAAATTCTTTTTGCGAAAAATTTCAGAGCTCTAAAATTGAATTTATGGGAGACTAAAAAGTACAAAATAAAATTATATAAAAAAAAACTTTTTAAAAATAAGCTTTAATGTACTAAAAAGTAGAAAATAAGTTGTTTCCAAGTCACCTGTATCTTACTATTAATAAAAGCTTGTGCGCTCAATATCCATATTCAAAATATCTTTCATTACTAGAATCTATTTGCAAAAAATTATTTAAATAAAATATTGTGGTAACTGTTTGACAAATATTGAACACATGAGCGCTCCAAGCTTTTAGGGATAGTAAGATACAGGTGACTTGGAAACAACTTATTTTCTACTTTTTAGTACATTAGGATAAGGGGCGTGGCACTTTTTTATCAACTCCAGATTTGTGTATAACTTTAGAACTACAAATCACACATCAATGAAACTCGGTAGGAACTTACTACATATCCATATCCTTCTACTGAGAAAATAAGGGGGGCACTGGATAAGGGGGCGTGGCACCCCCCATACAAACAAAATTTTTGATCTCGATTAGCTTTGGAACTAAAGGTCGTGCAGCATTGAAATTTCGTATGCAGTCGCCTCTTGGATGTGTCGTCCCATTGGTAAAATTTTATGGGCGTAGGATAAGGGGGCGTGGCACCCCATACAAACAAAATTTTGATCTCGATTAGCTTTGGAACTTAAGGTCGTGCAGCATTGAAATTTCGTATGCAGTCGCCTCTTGGATGTGTCGTCCCACTGGTAAAATTTTATGGGCGTAGGATAAGGGGCGTGGCACTTTTTTATCAACTCCAGATTCGTGTATAACTTTAGAACTACACATCACACATCAATGAAACTCGGTAGGAACTTACTACATATCCATATCCTTCTACTGAGAAAATAATGGGGGCACTGGATAAGGGGGCGTGGCACCCCCCATTCAAACAAAATTTTTGATCTCGATTAGCTTTGGAACTAAAGGTCGTGCAGCATTGAAATTTCGTATGCAGTCGCCTCTTGGATGTGTCGTCCCATTGGTAAAATTTTATGGGCGTAGGATAAGGGGGCATGGCACCCCCATACAAATAAAATTTTGATCTCGATTAGCTTTGGAATTTAAGGTCGTGCAGCATTGAAATTTCGTATGCAGTCGCCTCTTGGATGTGTCGTCCCACTGGTAAAATTGTATGGGCGTAGGATAAGGGGCGTGGCACTTTTTATATGCTTTATATTAACTTCACTTTCTGTCGGTATGTCCGCGGTATGTCCGCGGTATGTCAGTATGTCGTCAAATCTAGTAATCAATTTTTCACCCACTTCCCGACTACTTAGAGATCTGAAACTTTGCATACATGCCTAATCTAGAGCCCAATATACGAATCAATAAATTTTATGGGCGTAGGACGAGGGGCGTGGCACTTTTTTATAAACTCCAGATTTGTGTATAACTTTAGAACTACACATCACACATCAATGAAACTCGGTAGGAACTTACTACATATCCATATCCTTCTACTGAGAAAATAAGGCGGGCACTGGATAAGGGGGCGTGGCACCGCCCATACAAACAAAATCGTTTAAATAGAATAGCTTTGGAACTAAAGGTCGTGCAGCATTGAAGTTTCGTATGCAGTCGCCTCTTGGATGTGTCGTCCCACTGGTAAAATTTTATGGGCGTAGGACAAGGGGCGTGGCACTTTTCAAGCAACTACACACTTGGGCTTCAGTTTATAATTATAGGTACACCACACATGAATGAAAAACGATAGGAACTTACTTGCCGCGCCCTGCTGACAAAATAGCAACAACTCACCGCGTCACAAATATGCCACGAATATTAGGGTCGATCACTGCCGTATTATTTGTTAAATTGAGGATATGACATATGGCGATAGGAAACACTGTGAATACCCTAAATATTGTGTACTGCTCTGCAAGTTTAAAATTCTTTTTGCGAAAAATTTCAGAGCTCTAAAATTGAATTTATGGGAGACTAAAAAGTACAAAATAAAATTATATAAAAAAAAACTTTTTAAAAATAAGCTTTAATGTACTAAAAAGTAGAAAATAAGTTGTTTCCAAGTCACCTGTATCTTACTATTAATAAAAGCTTGTGCGCTCAATATCCATATTCAAAATATCTTTCATTACTAGAATCTATTTGCAAAAAATTATTTAAATAAAATATTGTGGTAACTGTTTGACAAATATTGAACACATGAGCGCTCCAAGCTTTTAGGGATAGTAAGATACAGGTGACTTGGAAACAACTTATTTTCTACTTTTTAGTACATTAAAGCTTATTTTTAAAAAGTTTTTTTTTATATAATTTTATTACTTTTTAAAACATTTCTTTTATATTTTTAAGTCTGTTGTAAAAAAAATATTTGATTTTATTGCACCTTCAATTTTTAAGAAAATTAGCGTAGGGCTCGCACATTGAGGGTTCCGTACTAGAAAAACCCTTTATAGCATTCGAATTTAATTTGTCTTTGCCCGTCTGTCCTTTTGATTGTTTTCTATGAGCAGCAGTGCTTTTCCTTGCCCGTCTGTCTATGAAGCAAAGGTAGCACCATCTAGTTCTGAAACTCGTACTCTTTATTCGAGGCAGCAACTATAAAAAAAAACTTTTTAAAAATAAGCTTTAATGTACTAAAAAGTAGAAAATAAATTGTTTCGAAGTCACCAGTATCTTACTATCAATATAAGCTTGGGCGCTCATGTGTTCAATATTTGTCAACCAGTTACCACAATATTTTATTTAAATTATGTTTTGCAAATAGATTCTAGTAATGAAAGATAAGTGTGAATATGGATATTGAGCGCACAAGCTTTTATTAATAGTAAGATACAGGTGACTTGGAAACAACTTATTTTCTACTTTTTAGTACATTAAATAAATTAAAGCTTATTTTTAAAAAGTTTTTTTTTATATAATTTTATTTTCTACTTTTTAGTCTTCCATAAATTCAATTTTAGAGCTCTGAAATTTTTCGCAAAAAGAATTTAAAACTTGCAGAGCAGTACACAATATTTAGGGTATTCACAGTGTTTACTATCGTCATATGTCATATCCTCAATTTAACAAATAATACGGCTGTGATCGACTCTAATATTCGTGGCATATTTGTGGCGCGATGAGTTGTTGTTGTTTTGCTTGCAAGGCGCGGCGAGTAAGTTCCTATCGTTTTTCATTGATGTGTGGTGTACCTATAATTACCCTATAAGCAATTCAGTAGTCGACTACGAAAATAACGCACTTATAGTTGACTTTTCAGTAGTCGACTACGAAAATAGCACACTTATAGCTAACTTTTATGACCTAACTATAAGTTAACTACAATGTAGTGCAGAGCTGCCCCAAAATCAAAGCGAGCTGTTTGCTTTCTTCTTTTTTGCTATTTGCTTTTTTTGAATTTTTTGAATTTATTTATGTGCATTGTGAAATTGAAATTGAAAAATCAAAGCAGGCCGTTTGTTTTCCTTCTTTTTTGTTTTATATATTTGTCAAAAAACTTTTGCATTGGAAAATTTCAATCAGTTGCTTAGAAGGAAATGAAAAGATTTATCAAAAACCAAATATTTCTGCCAAATTATGGAAATATGATGATATATTATCTTAAACAGGCAACGATTTTACAACATACTAGTTTAGTTGAATAGCTTCATATGAAATTAGTTAGCTATAACTAAAAAAAATTAGCTAACTTTTAGCTAACTTCTAAACAACTAACTTTTAGCTAACTTCAAAGTAACCGACTTTAAGTTAGTTGAAAAGTCATCGAAGGGTAATCGGGACTGACTACTGCCTAGGACATCGCAATGTTAAAAAAGTCAGTCATTTCCACTGAAAGTAGTCGAAGAATAGTCAGCTATGGTTGCGAAGTAGTTAGCTTATAGTGCACTAAAAGTTAGTTGAGTTGCCGGTAGGGTATAAACTGAAGCCCAAGTGTGTAGTTGCTTGAAAAGTGCCACGCCCCCTGTCCTACATCCAAGAGGCGACTGCATACGAAATTTCAATGCTGCACGACCTTTAGTTCCAAAGCTAATCGAGATAAAAAATTTTGTTTGTATAGGGGGTGCCACGCCCCCTTATCCTACGCCCATAAAATTTTACCAGTGGGACGACACATCCAAGAGGCGACTGCATACGAAATTTCAATGCTGCACGACCTTTAGTTCCAAAGCTAATCGAGATCAAAAATTTTGTTTGTATGGGGGTGCCACGCCCCTTATCCAGTGCCCCCCTTATTTTCTCAGTAGAAGGATATGGATATGTAGTAAGTTCCTACCGAGTTTCATTGATGTGTGATGTGTAGTTCTAAAGTTATACACAAATCTGGAGTTTATAAAAAAAGTGCCACGCCCCTTATCCTACACCCATAAAATTAGGCATGTATGCAAAGTTTCAGATCTCTAAGTAGTCGGGAAGTGGGTGAAAAATTGATTACTAGATTTGACGACTTACTGACAGAAAGTGAAGTTAATATAAAGCTTATAATATAATATAAGGCAAGTTCGTTGCGTGTTTAACAACTGATTGCTGGACATCCAGAAATAAAATAATCAGTAGGTACATGTTGAAGAGATTTTCCGTAGTGGCTACATCAGTTCCATGCTAGCGCTATATTTCGGGATCAGGAAATATACTAAATCAACGCTGAAGCTATCTTAAGTATCAAACTTGATATTTCTGCAATATGTAAAGAATTTTTACTAATTATTATTATTAATTAATATGTTAAAAAATGATATTGAAATAAGATAGCATTTAAATATTTGTTCAAAGCTTGAAGCTTTGCTCAAGTTTGTTTTCGTTTTTTATGAGATAATAAAATATGTATGTGTTTTGAATTGAATACAACAACAAAATCAATGAAAAAATTATTTGAATTAAATACACTGTATATAAAAAAAATATTTTTTCGTAATTCTTATTTAAATAAATGTTCTATTAATAAAAAGTAAATCTAAAATGTTTTGCAGAAAGTGTAGATTGTAACTAGTAGATCCCGCTTAACTAACCAGTCAAAATAAGACGATCCTGGTAGTGCATTTTACATTTTCGCAGTACGAATAGAACAATTTAACGAACTAATGAACTAGAAAAGAACTAGTTCTAAAAGGCAATCTATCATGGGTAAAATAACAAACTATGTTTAAGAAATTGAATTAAATTAAAAGGAATATTTAGGGTGAATTAAAAATTCTGTCTGAATTTTGGTCGCCAGGAGCTTAAAAAGTCTGCATGCCTTTTTAGATGGAAATCACCACGCTACATTCCTTCGATACCGAGTACTCGGCTGATTCCATTGAGTGGTGTCCGGATCCCCACTATCGGCAATACTTCGTTTGCGGTACATATCAGCTTGAGGGCGACAACACGGCCTCCACTTCCCCGCCTTGCCGTCGCAAAGGACGCATTTACTTGTTTCAATTCGAAAGAATTATGAAAAAACTATGCGAATTGCAACGGCTGGAAACTGCAGCCATTCTGGATATGAAATGGTTGCCGCAATCGCCAAGGAAACCCGTATTAGCCACAGCAAATGCGCTGGGGCAAATTGAGTTGTTTGAACTGGAGGATGGGCGCTTAACTGTGAAATCTTGCCTGGATTTAAATCTCGACTATCCCAATTTGTTAGCATTATCGTTGGACTGGGATTGGGGGCCACTGCATAAGACAGCTACTAATACTACTACATGTCGTCGCATATTGGCCTCTGATTCTAAAGGTGACATCAGCATTAGTCAAGTCACAGCCGAGCTGAATTTAGAAAAGTTGCATTCCTGGTCGGCGCACAGCTTCGAAGCTTGGATTTGCGCCTTCGACAAATGGGACCTAAATCGTGTATACACCGGTGGTATGTAGTAAATGTTTAAATATTTGGGAAATTGCTAATAAGAACAAACGACCGGGATCTGCTAACTTCAAGAAATTTTAATTCACGTGAAGAAGTTGTGAAAAAGAGTGGGGAATAAAGGAAATAGAATCGTTTTACTATTGTTGCCATTCCTGTAATATACTACTTAAAAAAAAAGCCTTTTTCCTATTACATATATGTTTTTCAAATTCAAATTTTATCAAATTTACTAGTAAAAAAAACCTCGAGAAATTTGTCTTTTCAGGCGACGATACATTTCTGCATGTCTACGACTTGCGTACGTACCAGCGTGCGCTCACAAATAAGTCGCATATTGCAGGGGTCACTTGTCTGTTGAGTCATCCGCAGCGGGAGAACATGCTGCTCACAGGCAGCTACGATGAGCGCCTGCGCATTTTCGATACACGCGCGATGAAGCAACCGCTGAGCGAACTTAATCTTAATGGCGGAATTTGGCGACTTAAGGCGGACCCCTTGAATGGGAATCTTATACTCGCCGCTTGTATGTACCAGAATTTTAGCATTGTTTCCCTGACGGGAGCGGAAGGGGAGCACCCCGTTTTGGTTGGCGACTACAAAGAGCACAATAGCATTTGCTACGGCGCCGATTGGTGTCTAGATACACCGCAGAACGATCAACAATTGTACATGGCAACGTGCTCATTTTACGATCATAAACTATGTATTGCTAGCATAAGCGAAATGTGACTACAAAATTTATAAAATATAATAATTAATTATTTTTGAAACTTATATTAAATGAAGAAATCAAAAACGAAAGTTTCTGTCATATTCTATGGGATTTAAGCAGAATTGTAAATAGGCTTCCCTCTTTGGAGAAGTTACAAAACCTAGTCAGGAAATTTCTGCTGGCAAGTCATGAAGTTCTTTGCCTGTTCTTTATTTGCAAACATCAATTGAGAATAGGAATAACAAAAAATACTCGTACAAATAAGGCTATTCATTAAACTTAGAAAATGCATGGTAAACTACGTAAACTGTAAAAAATTACTTACTTATTTAATTAGCCAACAATAACAACATATATCAAATACGGAATCAAGGCTGTAAACGCCACAGATTACAACCAGATACCCAACTCTCCAACTAGCACAGATTACTACCAGATATCCGACTCTCACACTAGCGCTAAAAAATCACCAACACAATCACAAAATACACGATAGACTTTTTCCATATCTGGTTACGGGTACCCAGGTATTCGGCTTTTCTGATATCGGTATCCCATCTGTATTCGACCAAACCTATGTTATTGTAACCATTTGATTGTTATTTCAGTTTTAATATATGTGCTGATATTTTTTGTGTACATTAAATATTTTATTTTGTTGCTTTTGTCGCGTGGGAACCAGGTACTCGAAAACATCTGTAGTCGATAGCCGTGTCGTGCAATTTATTTGTATGCCCAATCAATTGTAAGATAGGAGCGTCAGTTGCAAGATAAGAGCTATCCGCTGTATCGAATTCCCAACCCACTGCGAACAAATTTTTGAGGTTTGACAGTTGTTGGTCCGAAATGTAAACAAAGGAATCTTTGTGAATGCAACTCTGTAAGGAATTACAAAAACAAAATGCATTACGAATCACACGTACGCTATTTGTGTGAGGATTTTTTCAAAAAAAATGGAAATTTTTGTTCCCTGGACGGACAGTTGGACGCAGGGTAGGAAATCCCCGTACTTTCGTACTGATTTGGGTACATTTTTATTTTTTGGGTACGCGTTTTATTGTCCCAGAGTACGTTGAGATGTCAACACTGTGGGGCGAATGCCGGCAACGAATCTTGTAAAATGAGCACGCGACCAACGAGACATAAGCAGCTAGTGAGGAATACGAAGTGGCGGGTACGAAAATTTTTTGGTACCTTCGTACTCGATTTCCCATACAAAACTCCATAGAAAATATGATACAAGAGTACCCGTACTGTTATTGTTTACATTTCAGAATGAGTCAAATATCATTTTTATATGAAAATGAACGATTTTTATGGAATTTGGAATGCATTTGCATTTAGATGAATAAAACTAATAAAACTGCATAAAGTGTTGCAGATTTCAACTTCTACCCTTACATTTCCATTCAATTAAAACCAAAAGGAAGTTTCAAAGTTAAATATTTATTGATAAAAATATTAAATACACGTATCTTTAGTTATGCATTTGTAGTGACCACTTATAACATTACAAATCGGCAAAAAGGTGTGCATGACATTACTTTAATAACAAACTATATGCGCTTGAAATAATTGCGCCAAAAAGAGCACAACTTTGCGTTAATATTTACTGCATATTGCAGAATTTTCGCATAAAATAAAAGGCACACACACAAAATATAGATATATAACTTCACTTCCCCGGAATTTCATTGCATGACACTTTCGGAGTGTTTAATTATTCGAAAACGTACAATTTCGTACCCGATAGAAAAATTTTGGCTGCGCGCGGCACGAGATTTTGTTCTTCGACTGCAAGATTCCTGCATGAAACACTAGTTGTTTCTGTTTAGCATATGAATAGTCATGCCTCCAAATATCTTATCTCTTTTCCTCTCACGTGAACATGGTACCCATTTACAATTTTGACCAATTCCAGCTTCTGGAAGGGCTGTAATTCAAGGTACTGGCAGCAAAGAAGAATGTGGAAAAGTGGATGATTGAAGGTGCAGGGTTGTATTGAGCGGGTAAAAACTGTGGTAGTAACTTAAACATGAATAAAGGGCAGAATATGGTATTATTTATAAATAAAATAAATTAGATTATTGACAATTATACAAGTTTATGTTTTATTATTGACAATGTTTGAAAATGTTGTAATTTTGTGGTAGTCTCGTGTAGGTTATAAGAAGTAAGGGAAATTTTTTTTTGCTCACCGGAGGACCCGTAAGAGGTTTTTATGCTCAGGGACCTTTTTTTTTTTTGCTCATCACACCGAACTGGAAGACGAACTCATCCCTATCGTAAAAAAAATGTTATTCTCAAGGTACGAAATTTATGGAAAAGGTACGTTTTTTTAAAAAATGGGGTACGTTTTTATTTTGGCCCAGTCCAACTCTGGTTGGACGTCTGGATATAGTCTGTGGTTCTGCTGCTACTCTAATTTTTGCGTACACTCGATTTCGTTGAGTACACACATTCGCACTTGGTGTTAAAGCGCTGATCAGTCACCGCGTATCGTATTTAATCGGAGCGCAGACAAAACCTACCCTACCCGAGCTCATACATGCGTTCGCTCATTGCGTATTTAATCGGCGCGTAACGCAGAAATTATAATCCAAATTGGTTTTTCTCACACGTTTACGTCTGCTCTGATGCTCAGAGAGGATGAGAGAATGACATTGCTTTGTACTAAAAACAGTGCTGCCACTGCTCTTCGATTTTAATTTAGTACAAAAACCGGATTATTATTGTTAACATTCATTCATAAAAGTAGACCACAATAAATATATCTAAAAATTTAGATAATTCTGTGTCATAGATTTTATAAAGAATGTAAAATTTAACCTCAAAAGCAAAATGAACAGCGTGCTTACTTTGTGCACGAAACTATATGGCAGCACGGCAGCAATAACCAAAACAGAAACGTGCAAAAGAGCCACAGCTGCGATACGATTTTCACTGAACGGTCCAAATTTTGCCGTTACGAATAATTCCGCTCACAAAAGATACGCGGTGACTGATCAGCGCTTAAGACTTAAAAGTGATTGAACAATACAATTAGATCATGCTACCAAATATTTTGAAATTTTTGTAAGTATATAATAGTTTTATATAAAATTAACCCAAGTTAAGACTAACATGAGAATAAGTCCAAGCGATATAATAAGTGATTATGCTGATTTTTGAGACAGTAATAAATAATTATACTATACCATTTATATATGTATATGTACGCTATTATAAGACATGTAAAAGATATCGAAATGAAGGCTTATTTCTATATGAAACATTCAAAATATATGGCCAAATGAACATGTTCTTATTTCTATATCAAACATTCAAAATATATGGCCAAATGAACATGTTCTTATTTCTATATGCTATGGCCTGGCGCAGTGTTCCTCTCCAAAGGCCCCTTCTATGCGTGCCTTCTGCAATTATGAAAAAAAAAACATTTTTGGAATCCACGGACGTAGCTGTTTCTTACGTTACCCCACACGATACGATATAAAAATGAATGATAAAAATTTTGAAAAATAATATTGGAAAATTAATTCATATCTGTAATTATAATTGTTTGAATTTTTTAAAAAGACAAACAGTTCAATACAAATACCTAAAAAGCTATCAATAAAAGTGCGACAAAAGTTAAAATTAAGATAGCAATAAATCAAAATTTCTGAAAAATAAAAGAAAATGGTATTTGGCCAAATTCAGGAAAATTTATCAAAAGCTAAAATCCTGAAAAAATTTAAGAAAAGAAATATACATCCATATTGAAAAATGGCGAATTGTCTTATTTGTTGTGACATTTCAAAATTATAAATAGTATTTCTACGTAGCCCGATTATTATTCAAATTTTATTTTTCGAATTTGTAATGTTATTTTATTCTAATTGACAATATATGTTGGTGTAAAAACCAGGAGGTGAAGGCATCTCTTTATTACTAATAAATCATAAATTATTAGGCCAAAAAGTACGGGAACGGATCTAATATAATCTCATTTTATTCGAAAATCAATTGAACGCCATGCAAGTGCTTTCGAATAATACAACCGTGCGCTTTTCGGAATAACGGTTCTCACGTTTGGATGTAAGTTTCGTCGACGCGGCAAATTGCTAATAATAATTCCCTAATTTTAAACGTGTTAGATTTTATCAAATGCTTTACTTTTAAATAAAGTAAATAGGATAAGAAGCTGTAGTCATTCAATTGTTTAATGACGGCGACCATTCTGCGGATGGTGAAATTTTTCTTGTGAGTAAAAATACGCGAAATGTACACGCTGCCATTATGAAAATATGTTTCATTAAAAAAGGAGTAAATGTTATGTATGTATACATATGTTTTTCTATGATAAATTGTAGGCATTGCAAACATGCCAAAAATTAATGAACGGAGGAGGCTGGAAATGCAATGGTACATGCGAAATCCTTATGTTCATTTACTAAACGAAGCTCGACAAAGAAAGATGCGTCGGCGCCTACACGAACAACTACGAGTAACCGAGGCGAAAGTGGTTATACCGGATGTGCTCGAACTACTGCTACTTACCAGAAAGAATTTCCTGAGATGTATAACGCTGTGCAATCAAACTAAGCTCACTACTTGGGAAGAAGAATCTGGCAATATTCAAGCAGAGAGAATACAGAAGCCACGCAAGTCAAATGGCATGCGCTCAAAGTTCGTGCAAGCGGCAGAAGAATGTTGTGTCGTTGAAGCCACAACTCCAGGAATAAAGGTAGAAAGTGCACTAAAGTGTGAAGTACCTATCACTAAGAACTTGCTACTCTTGAACAACAAAGACGAGTTTGATGAGCAAGCCAGTGTGATTTGTGATGTTCATGATAATCTGACAGTTCCTTTGAGCAGTGCTCCCAAAAAGAATACCATAAGAAAATGTCACAAACAAACTAAATCACAGGAACCGGAGCAGAACGATCAACCGAAAAAGCGTCGCGGTCGTAAACCTGGCTCTAAAAATAAACCCAAAGGTGATTTGGCCAGATATGTTAAGAGTTTTGCTCATGAAGTGGAAGCTCAACCTGGTTCTGCTACGCCTGCTGCATCTTCGACTTCTCAGCAATTAGTCACTTCTACTACTCTGGACCCGGTAGAGCTGCCAATTTACTACCCATATTTTACCGAAGAAGTGGATAACATGCCTGCTTTTGGTAGTTTCGTAAGTTGGAAATCGTATTTTTTTCTATTCAGCAGAAGGAAATCATAAAATTTATAGCTTGAGTGAAAATACCTCATCTTTTAAGTGCTGCACGCTTTTCGTCATCAATTTCATGTCAGGTTTCTTATTCTGTGACTGGCATAGGCCACAGCGGCCAGCACGAGCAATATCAGTGGTGAAGTGATGCTGAAATTTTACAAAAAAGTGTCAATAGCTGCTCAGAATTTCATTTGCAGTAGTTTCACTTACAGGCAATAAATCATCAACACAATAAATACGAAGATGTAGTTACTCTGGAAGTAGCTGAGATTTTGCAGAAAACGGCTGCTCATACGTGGCATACTCGCGGCCGTTTTAAAGTTGGATGTATTCAGAAATACCGACCAGGAAGGGCGGGCGGAAGGTGCAGAAGGCTCAGAAGACTGACGTGTAATTTATTAATTAATTAAGTATGCCGTCATCTTTGAAATTCTGAGGATAAGACGCCATTATTCTGCAAGGAAAAGGAATTATGTAGTTGTATGTAGAACCAAAAAATTGTGATATACTTCCAGAATGGGGAGTTCTTCCCCAAAATGGGGATAAATGGGGATTTCATCTCCTAAGTGAGTATAAATTAGGATTCCATCTCCAGAATGGGGAGTTCTTCCCGAAAATGGGGACAAATGGGGATTTCTTTCCAAAAATGAGTATAAATTAGAATTTCATCTCCAGAATGGGGAGTTCTTCCCCAAAATGGGGATAAATGGGGATTTCATCTCCTGAATGCCAATACTCCATAATTTCGAGTCATCTTTGAAATTCTGAGGATAAGACGCCATTATTCTGCAAGGAAAAGGAATTATGTAGTTGTATGTAGAACCAAAAAATTGTGATATACTTCCAGAATGGGGAGTTCTTCCCCAAAATGGGGATAAATGGGGATTTCATCTCCTAAGTGAGTATAAATTAGGATTCCATCTCCAGAATGGGGAGTTCTTCCCGAAAATGGGGACAAATGGGGATTTCTTTCCAAAAATGAGTATAAATTAGAATTTCATCGGGCCATTGCAGCTATCAAAAACGCGACCTATATCAGTGCCAACTAGAACTGTACCTTAATTAACTGTAATCTTAGTTTTTCCTTAATTAATTAGTTTATTATGTTTGCATTTATATGTATCTTTCATCTGTTATACATACTTAGGTCACCTATATCGATATTTCTAACAACGATAATAACCGCAATACGATTGCACATGTTACGGACAACAACAATGCTAACAAACTACCCACATTCTCCTCCACATTTGCCAGAGTGGCAAAGAGTTTGCCAGTTGATTTAACAGAACAATCTCTAGAGTGTCAATCCATTGCTAAATTGTTGAACAACGTATGTGTTCCTAATTTCGAGTTGCCAGTAGCACTTTTGTCTGAAGCTTCTGAGCACAAAGATTGTGTGGCATTCGACTTTTCCTCCAAAAGTAGTTGCAAGGAAATTACTACGCCTGAACAACCAGCGACTGCAATGTCATTTGTGGAAGCAGAAGAATCTGGTCATATCTTCATACAGCGAACTCTTGACACTAGCTGCTCCAATCCCCAAATTGAGAACTCTACAGTAGCCCAGGATGCGGCACAAAACGTTGATAAGAACCCGAAAGGTAAAATTTTTGTCGAATTTATGGGTAAACTTTGTAGAGATAATTGTGAAATTTATAGCTTCAAAACAAGACGAGTCTGTAACATTTGAGATTCAAAAATCAAAACAAACTTCTCTGGATTTTCCTTATATCCAACCAAAAGAAAATTGCGATACTGGTAAGTCTTTAATAATGTACATATCGTTTTTTTGCTAGAACAACGTCAAATCGTGACCTGTCATCCTTGATTTTGGCTTTTGTGGGTTTCTTCTCCAGGGATGGAAATTATTTCGTCGTAACCTGATAGTTATATGGGGATGTGTGGCCTCTACATCTTTAGTGTAACTTGAGTATCACCAAATTTCCGTGTTCGTCTTTGCAAGAGACGGTCCTACTGAAAACGTTGTGTTAGAAGTCTGACCTGTTGGTCGAAGCTTATCTTTCTTATTGCTGCACAATTCAAGTCACCCTCTTTCGCGGCAGCATCGTTGTTGAGGTAGAAGGTCGTCTTGGGCAGTAGTTTGAAGAGTCGAGCGAAATAGGCGCACTGGCTGTCTTTTTTTCGCTGCGTAACAGCATTTTTGATCTCGAATAGCTTTGGAACTAAAAGTTGTGCAGCATTGAAATTCCGTATGCAGTCGCCTCTTGGATACGTCGTCGCACTGGTAAAATTGTATGGGCATAGGATAAGGGGCGTGGTACTTTTCAAGCAACTACACATTTGTGTATAACTTTAGAACTACACATCACACATCAATGAAACTCGATAGGAACTTACTACATATCCATATCCTTCTACTGGGAAAATGGGACGGGCATTGGACAAGGGGGCGTGGCACCGCCCATACAAACCAATTGTTTATATCGAAAAGCTTTGGAACTAAAAGTCGTGCAGCATTGAAATTCCGTATGCAGTCGCCTCTTGGATGCGTCGTCCCACTGGTAAAATTGTATGGGCATAGGTAAAAGGGCATGGCACTTTTCAAACATCTGATACTTGCGACATGACAACCGCTGAATCAATTGTTTCTGCATCTCCAAGTCAGATATGCACATTATTGGCTATCCTTATTTCGACATTCTTCCCATCGAATCCATGTGAACTGTTGTACAAAGATGACAAATCGAATACAGGTCAGTTCAGGTTTCGATTTCGAGGTGAATGAGGAGATACATAATAAGGCTTTGTTTTTGATCGAAGACACGTGTTACCTCATGTGCACCAGTAATCAAGTTAGGAATGCCAACGCCATGTCGTGGAATGAACGACGGTTTCAATCGAGAGTTGAAACGTGAATTCTATCGAGATGCATTCAACCAATCAGTTTCAACGAATGTATCCCCAACAGAAGGAAATGTAAGACGTTAATGAAGGCATGATGGAAATGGTGGCTTATATTTGGGAAGACATTCCAATCAAAGTCATTCAAAGATAGACCGCGGCCGATGAAATAAAAGCCTGCCTCAAATGATCGATTCTGTGGCGCTATGTGAAGAAACTTCAGCTGACGAGAAATATGCGAGTTGCACTGCTAAACGATCCATTGCTGAAGATTTCTCTAAGCAATCGCTGACTATCGGTAATGGCCATGTTCCTGTCGACGAATCGAACAGATTGATTTCGTTTCCGCTGAATTTTTGCAATTTCGTCTCAACGAAGGAGGAGTTCATCTACAAAGTGTTCCCGAACATCATTGCTAACCACAAAAATCACAATTGGTTCAGAGAACGAGCAATTTTTGCGGCAAAGACAAGGATGTGGATCAATTAAGCTTCACCATTCAATGTCAAATCGTTGGTCCACCGCGTCCCTTTAAATCCATAGACTGTGTGAGAAATGAAGACGAAGCAACAAACTATTCAACTGAATTTTTAAACTCATTGGATCTGCCTGGCTTGCCACCGCACATTTTACAACCGAAGGTTGTCTCGGTAGTCATCATGCTTCGAAATCTGAGACAACCAAAACTATGAACTACGGAACGCGTTTGGTGCTGAGAAAACTCATGGGAAATATGATTAACATGACGGTACTCGAAGGAAAGTTCAAAGGTGATGAAGTTCTGATTCCGAGAGTTCCGAAGATCCCAAAGGATATGCCATTCGAGCTTAAATGAATTCAATATCCAATTCGCCTTGCATAGAATATGATATTGAATTCAACTGCATTCGAAAAATGTCTCAATTAATTAATATTTCAAATTATTTCAATAAAAAAAATCAATTTTGCGCGGAACGAAGTTCGCCGGGTCCACTAGTATTTATATACATACTAGCGTGCCCTCGCTTGCTTTGCTACGCGTGCGAAAATAATCTTGAGTGTAGTCTAAAGAAAGAAATTTCAAAATATATTTTTGTAATGTTTATTGTAATGCTTTTTAGTGGACAATATTTTTAGTTTTTTCATCCGTTGCGTAAACAAATAGTGCCGATGGTTTGCAACAAATTGGCCTGGTATGTCATGTATAGTTGTATTGTGATCATTGACGTCTTTGTTTCTAGCTGCCAATATTGCTCGTTCGCTCAACCAATCATGATCTGTGTACTGCTGTGCTGTTTGGCAATACGCTTTGAATCAATTCTTCTTTGGACTTTGTAATGCTGCAAAAAGTGGATGGTAGCGTTATGACGCAAGTTAAATTGTCGATTGGCATTTTGCAATTTTTCGATGTCTAACAATTGTTTTAAAAACTTATCTGCTGTTGGATCGTTTTGCAAATTGAACACGCATGTTTGTAGTGAGTGTGAATGTTTTTCCATTTCTCCTCAAATAAGAAGATTTCAAGCACGCGTTTAGTTCATCAAAAAGTATAACATTCCAATGTGTGTCGTCTTCAAGTAAATGCTATCGTTGATATTTTTCACGATACGTCGTACATATTGCTCTCAAATTTTGAAATGATGTTGGCCCACGAACGTTGATTAACAACAAACGCAAGCGAAAACTTTCCGCGTTGTTTGGGTGAACTGTGTAAATTCGTCCAAAAGCTAAACAGAACCATGTTATCTTAATATATAAAAACGTTTGTGCGTATGTATGTTGCAGCATCACGGCTGAACCACAGAAGCGATCCACCTTATACTCACAACATATGTTCTTGTGGTGCTCTGAATGGTTTCTTTTTCATGTTAGACCTTCCTAAGTGGCGCTGCGGTGGCGTTTTTTCGAAAATTCTTATGGACCGATCTGGCTCAAATTCACACCATATAATACCAAAGTTGACATAAAGTGGCCGACAAAATTTTAATCCGATACCTGTTGTCGGGGTGGAAATATTCACGAAAACATGTTAGCCCAATTCACAATCTTGTGCAAATGGTCTGGGATTTTTGCAATTGACAGTTTTGTAGCAAACTACTGTCAAAACTACTATAGTGTTGCTACAAAAAAGTCAATTGCAAAAATCCCAGACCATTTGCACAAGATTGTGAATTGGGCTATTATTTTTTCATATTATCAAACAAATTCCTACCATAATTGAAATACATTTCAAAACAAATCTTGGAATAAAATAATTATTTTAGGCATAACAACGTTCGCCGGGACAGCTAGTTAGATAATAAATTGTCTCTGGTGAAAGTGATGCGGATGAAGTTAATTGCTCATTTGAGGAACAGTGATGCAGATGAAGTTAACTGCTCATGTAGGGAACTCATTTCTGTTGTGGAAAGAGCAGGAAGTGATTTGGAGAAGGCCGAATATGATTTGGCAATTTGGTTGAGGATTGAGTTGTTGGGCGAATAAAGCTTGATATTTATTTCGGGGCCGCGGTGGCTCAGTGGACAAGTGCTTGATCGCTGATTCGGGAAGCTTGAGTTCCCATACCATCTAATAAAAAAGATAATTTGTTTTTTTTTATATTGTTTCTTTGCGCGGCTCCACTTCTCACGATGAATTGGCAATTCTCCGAGAGAATTCTTTGCATGAAAAGTTCTCAATCAGTTCGGATATGGTTATTTGTAGGCTCCGTTAATTTGTGCTAAATAAACAAGCACATTTGAATATTTTATAAATTCATTTATAAAGTACTAGCTGGACCCGGCATAACTCCGTTTTGCCCGCACTATCCCGCGGCTATTATTTCGTGGGCGTTGACGTTTTCTTGTTTACAGTTTTCTTTTCACACGATGGTTTGTTTTTTTAAAAAAAGCCATTCAATACATATATTAAAATTTTATTCAACTAATTAATCATTGCTTTATGATAAACACCCGAAAAACATGGATTCTCCAAATTCAGGCCTCAAACATTAAAGGATTGTCCCTGAGATTTGTTGATTGTCATTGCGAATGCCAATCGGACTGGAAATTGCAGTCTTTTAAAGTCAAAAGAAATATCGGTCGTAATCAATGGAATGCGAGGAATAAACACATTTTTTCCCGAATATATTCCTATTAGAATTGATGCTTCTATCAGATTCGGCATCAAATTCTTAACAGCAAGTCTGGTACCATTGCACAGACGTGGTTGATTCAAATTTCGTAGCATTATGATGACCGAACCGTTTTTTAGTTGCAAGTTATGGGGTGGAAATTCAGGTAATTCCAAGGAATTCAAAAACTCCGTCGGTTAATTCACTACATCATCTTGATTAGTGATTGTATCAACTGATATGTATGAAACTAAATCTCCGGCAGTTTGCGATTGAATGGAGTGAAATTCCATGCGTTGACATCGATATTCTTTGCAGCGAGGATTGCGCGTTCACTTAGCCAAGCGTGAACAGTTTTCCTGTTGACTGTTGCGGGTGATGTTGTACGTTGGAGTTTCCGTTGTGTTCAAATTCAATGGCAAATTGAGTGCGGAATGTGCAGTACGTTCTCCGTCTAGTAGTGTGGCTGCTATTCCGGATGATGCGAGAGCTAGTGCAACGTCCCTCGCGATCGAATCATGGCCAGAATCAGCGAATGTCTTCCCTGTTCCACCTGGCGCATCATTAAATTGAACCGCTTCTTGCAGCGCATCACGGTCGTATTGATGCTCACGGTTCAGTTATTGATCGAACGAATCGTGCATGGGTCGATTCGATGCAATCATGCCAATCTGAATTAATTGTTTATTTACTATCGTCATAAATCCTCAATCGCGATCAGTTCTTCGTTGTATATTTCGTCACACATTGCCATTTCCGTATTGCGCGATGTATTTCGTATGCGATGCAATATGTCTTCGCACATGTCGTCCTTGTATTTGTTCCACAACTCTACTATAGGTTTAGACGGGTAGCATGTTGTCAAAATAATGGCGAATATCGTTCTTATTTGAAGCGAATTCGAAGTGGCCACGGAATCAGCGATAGTTTGGTCCCATTGGGAATCGTTCTCCAATAAGCTCAAACGCTGACACGCCTCTCGATATGTTTGACAAAGATGACCATTAACCGTTCGTAAATGTGTGAACGATTTTGGGCCATGTAAGTTAATTAACAGCAAGCGTAAGTAGAAACATTCGACATTCGTTGGATGAACAGTGTAAATGCATCCAAGCGCATTAGTTGAGAACACACCTGACCAATTGTCAACTTGAACTCAATATTTGCGACGCTGAAATTTTGTTGTTGGCTTATTCCAAGTGTAATATTTGGGCATATCAGCATACATTAATGTAGCTGCAAATGGGTCAGTTGCACACGTCTCAAAGAAACTTGTCAACGTCTTATGCGATGTCCCAATCTGTCGACTTCTCTACGTGCTTCGCGTTATTCTTCAGTTTCACTTCGTAGATATATGTATGTATTTGTGTATTTGTTGTCTTCTTCCCCTTGTTCGTCGGCCAATGTTTGAGCGCATTGGTCTCTGCATTTTCAAAAAATAACTGAAATTCACTTTTCAATAACTATTTTGTCAATGTTTTAACTTCTTATGCATATTTAATTTTTACCTTAAATCAGCTGTATAAAAACGATGAAACTTTTGAAGCGATGCACAAAATCAAAAACCAGCACTGATAACAAACGTAATATATTAACCTGAAATTGTCGATTCACTTTTGTAAAATAAAATTTTGTATACAAATCAAATGTCAGATTTTGACAAATAAGTCCTGTTTTCGTTCTGGCGGGCCACAGGTTGAGTATCGTTACTTCAGACAAACATTGTCAGTGATTCCCCGTGGGACTGCTGCAGATGAGCTCAATATTGCGGGCAAAACGTTGCGGCCTTCGTTACATATTTGCACAAATATTTAATAACGAACTTGTTTCTGATCTCAATCTCTCGACTCGTGACGATGAAATGTCACTTTAAGTACGATTGTCCGGCTATTATTGTCCTTTGAACGTCGTCGGTAAACTGAATATCCATCTGACCCCATTACTGTTTCAGCTACTAATGACCATAGAACCATGGATATTTTTGTGCATTTTCCATCAACCATGCAAGGTGATTTTGGATTCGATGCCCCACACGGTCCACGCACCATCTGCCTTCTGACAATCTCTCATATGATCTATGCGTTTCGGATATTCTTTGCGACGGTCCAACGGTTCTTCGCTGAAGGACAATGTCTCGACTGGGTGCTTGATCTCCAACAACCAATGCACAAATGTCTGCAGAAGTTGAGCAATTTGTATCGTCGTGAGTGTTCTCCGGCTGAAGCGCCATCAGGTTTGAAGACAAATCTGTGATCGCCTGACTTCATTTTCTCCATCCCCGTTTTAAACATCTTAATCGGAGCGTTGTTTGCAATCAAGAATTGTTGCATTTTTCGAATAACGTTTTTTGTCACTCCTGTTTTACCTCTGTACCGCCTATCGACATCATCCTCCGACGAAATAAAGTACACCTGCAGATATTGGTGTGCGCCTTCGTTTACTGGCAATAATGCCCCCCATCTGATGGTGAATTTAACCTTGAATATGTAAACCCGAATCGTGCAGTGTAGAATCCCGTGCCATTTTTAGAACAGATGTGTTTCCATGATGTGTTAATGCTTTTTTCTTTTACCTTGCTAGGCGGCATGAAACCAGTTTCTTGAATGGAACATTTGTACTGTCGAATGTTCTTGAGAAAATCATCCGATTCAAACAACGGTTTCAATTGCTCCGGAGGTGCATCTTAGGGAACCAATTTCATTTTGCCACTCGAACAGCAAAGGACGTGAGTTTCGCCTTTGAATTTAAGCGCGTTGCAATGTTGGCACACAATTGTCATCGCTCCAATACCGCCACCTATCGTAAAATTTGAATAAATCGATTTGTCAGATTTCCTGACTTTCCCGTCAGATTTAACGGAATTTTTTTTCTTCATAAACCTAAAATACAGCAATTCGAACAAAACAAAAAAAGTCTTGAAAATCGGCCTAGCGGTTATCGGGTGAGACGGCTTAAGAGCTTCACCACTTTTTTTTTATTATATATTAGATTGTAAATAAATAAATAACAAGCACACACAAGTTAATGCGAGAAAGCTAGACCTAGCCCGCACGGGCTGTTGTGCCTATCTATTATTATTTATAATTATTATTGATTTCGATGTAGGAAACTATTGGGAAAGCATTGGTAGTGACTTGGAAAGCGCTCATAGTGATTTAGATGTGCACAAAACGGACCTGACAGAACGATATCAAAATAATAATTTGGGTATGTTTAGAGTTGCTAATTGATACCTTTAATTTTTCTCTAATTTCAAAACATGCATGTTAATTTTTGTGTTTTTAGACGATCACAACCTTGTTTTATCCACTATTCAAAAAGAGGAAAATATATTATATTCATCGTCTGTATTAGAGATTGAATCTCAGTTGGACAATGCACTGGATTTCAACTTTGAATTCGACGCTTCAGATATTTGGTAATTGAGCAGCTAATATTACTTTTATTAAAACCGTACTTAGTATATCCATAAATTATGATAGTTACATATAATTTTGTTTTTTTTTTTTGCAGCTCACCTGATAGGTTAGATACGAAACCTGTTTTAACGGCTGAAGAAATAGAAAGAAAAAACACAACAAACAAAGCGGGAGCATATGTAGAAAATCGACCCACTGGTCAAAAAGCAGGGCAGCCTGCCATTTTGAGAAAATTCAGAATTCCAAAAATATCAGCCAGCTCCCAACTAAAATTAGCAGCTGCAAATGCCGTTGAAATGCCACTTTTTTCGCCTACCGAGGACTTGGTGTCCGCTGTTACTTTTACGTACAGATTCGAAAGATTATTCGGTATTACATGTTTTCCCTTCCTGGTGGACAGATGCTACCTCCTAGCATCCTGTCCGTTTTCACATACACTACATGAACCCGAGCAGGTTAGAAGAGAGCTCGAAGCACTTCCCAATTGGTATTTGGAGTTGGCATATAGATTCATGATTAATCACAAGCAACTGTTTCGCTCCTATTTTGTGACGTTTTGTCATATATATGCCGACCGTAAACATGGAGACAAACTTCTGAATATGATATATGACTGTGAACGATATCTGGAGTGCAAACAGTACTTGCAAAGTATATTCTTCAGCCTTCTGCAGTGTGGCTTCACAAAAGAAAACGCCTGCCGACAAATATTAAGTCGCATCAAATCTGTTCCCTCTATAAATAATGTTGACGAGCATCATTATGGAGGCGGACTGGACCAGGTTTACTGAGTATTTCGAAACCTTTGCCGCAGATGGCATGTATAAATTTTGTATTGATGTACTACAGAAAATTGCGCCGATCTATGGATGTGCGTCTGGTGAACGTGCTTTCCGTCTGTCGGCTAGCTTTAAAATCAGAAGAAATAGGCTTGGTGAATAATTCGCCTGGATTGTCGAAGTGTTTTGAATTGATTAAGAACAGTACGGTTGGCTAAGAGGTGTCCTTAAGTATGGTTTCGATATTTAGAAAAGCTATATGGAATGTACAAATTGATATTATAATCTGATTAACAAATATTTCTTTATCTAGAAATTTGTCTCGATAAAATCAAAGAAATGTTGTTATTTTATTTTTTAGAGAAAATTATTATTTAAGTATTTCCTTAGTTATTTTTTAGAAAAAATTATTATTTAAGTACATATTTACTTCGAGCATTATGCACAAAGTTGCATACGTAATTTATTGTTTTTATGCAAATGGAATTTCCAATTGGCAAAGAAATGTTCGATCTTTCGTTAGTATTACTGTCTATACTTTATTACTCAGTTTTAAAATGAAATTGAGCAAGTAGTAATTTCGATTTTAGTGAAATGCATTTTTATTAGATCATGAATTGTAATTGTTAGAAGGCCTTTGTTGCGCACCGCGACCGCCGAATGGATCTTTTGTGCTGGCCTGTATTTAACCCAGTTGTGTTAGGCTCTTAATGAAAAATAGCACTTTACTGGGTTTAGTGTTCCATATTTTCCGTGGGGGCACAAAGTAGCCTCCTAGATGGATGTTTCTTAGCCTACTAATTGCCGGACAGTCGCACAAAATGTGATCGGACGTTTCAGTCCCTGTCTCGCATAGTGGATAATCCCTGCGCAGGCATTCTGAGGCGCATGAAGACAAATGGCGCAACCATATACATATTATCAGACAGTCAAGCGGCCCTCAAAGCCCTGGATGGTACAACTATCGTCTCCAGACTAGTCGATAATTGCCTCCGACTTCTGTTTGGAAGATGGTTGGGTACGTACCCATGGGGATGGCCTTTTGGAATCTCGGTCCGTTTACGCCTGCCCCTGTTTGACCCGTCAGTAAACAACACTTGCGAGCCTACTTTTAAGCAGATACTGTTGTTTTTCCAAGCCTGTCTGTCAAACAGTATGACTTTGAAATTTCTGGAGAACACCGTGCTCGATGGCATTGCATCGGTTATTTTCAATATCGGGTCTTTTACGAAGTTGCTAAGCACCTTCATGTGGCCCGTTAGATCACCGCTTTTGAAGTCAGTGGTACCTTGTATTCTCAGGGCGCTGAGGCATGCCTCTTTTTCAATTCGAATTGATAGAGGTGGGATGCCTACTAGGACCCCAAGCGCATCGGTTGGGCAGGGCTTCATTGCACCTGTGATGCCAACACATACAAGGCGGTGCAGCTTACTTAGACTGTCTGCTGCTGTTCTTTGTTTTACCTTTGGCCACCATGCTAGGGCCGCATAAGTGACTATTGGTCTTACGATTGTTGTGAATGACCAGTAGGTCATCCTGGGATTTAAGCCCCAGGTCTTACCATACAGCCTTTTGCAGGCGAAGAGTGCCCTGGTGGCTTTATTGATTGTATAGTTAAGATGTGAGTTCCAATTGAGCGTTTTATCTAGAGTTACGCCCAGGTATTTCGCTTCGTTTGAGAATTCAATAGTAGTACCACCAATGGTAGGCTTCATCAAATTGATCTTCCTCCTCCTGGTGTAGGGTACTATGGTGGTTTTTGTTGGGTTGATGTCTAGGCCCTTTTCCTTGCACCATTTGTGTGTTGTGCTGAGGGCATTTTGCATTTGCTCCGTAATGGTTTGCTCATGCCAACCCACGATGTATATGACTAAGTCATCCGCATACCCTTGAGTGCTAAAACCCATGTTGTTGAGCTTTTCTAGAAGTTCGCCAATGACCAAGGTCCACAGATGGGGAGAGAGTACTCCCCCTTGGGGGCACCCCCTAGTGGCTTTTATTGATCTTGTCGATCCCCCGAGCTCTAGGCTTATGCTTCTGGTACGCAGCATAGCTATCGTCCAGTTTATGATCATCGGAGATATGTTTTTCCTGATCATGACATGTTTTATTGCCTCATATGACGTGTCAAACGCCCCCGAAATGTCTATGAAAGCACATTGGGCTATCTGTTTTGACTCCAGTGCCTTTTCGATAACTTTTGTTAGGCTATGAATGGCAGTCACTGTCAGCGGCGAAGGTTTGCGCCTCCAGCGCTGGCGGTCTAATTCAGTAGGCACACAGCCCGGGAAGTGAGTTTCTAGAAGTTGATCGCTCGTCCCTTGGGTTTTCTGTGTAGTACCATCTGGATTTTTCAGAGTGCTAATGCCATTAGAGTGATCTTGTGCAAAGGCTTTTTGTAGCCGGATCGCATCGGGAAGGCTTTTGATCCTGCCGCAGTGATCCCTCCACGTAGCTCTTTTAGATCTCCTGAGTTCATTGTTGTACTCAGTTAGGGCTGCTTTGTAGGAGACCCAGTCTCCTGTAGTTTTGGCCCTATTGAAAAGTTTCCTGGCTTTTTTCCTCAGGCGGCTTAGGAGATTATTCCACCATGGAACATCCCTGTGAGTTTTCCTCTTACTCTCGGGACAGCCTTCAAGGAATGCCTTTTCAATGTATGTGTGGAGCTCAGAAGCTTCCGCGTCTAGCTCGTGTGCCGTTTGAATCGGCACTGTGGAGCAGTTGACGCATGCGCTTCTAAGGAGAAGCGAAAAGTATCCCAGTTTGTATTCTTGGGATTTCTGTAAATATGATTCTGCTCGATGGATGCTTCCACGTCGAGCCTCATGTGCCGGTGGTCTGACATTGAAACTTCCCTAGAGACATGCCAATTTGAGATAGCCGACAACATATTTGGACTAGCAAGAGTTAGATCTAATACCTCCCCCCCTGATAGCGTTTTCAAACGTTGGTTCGTCACCCGGTTAAGAATCGCAATATTGTTCTAAGTAATAAATTCAATTCATCGGTGCTGCCCCATATGGTGTGGTGTGCGTTGGCGTCACAGCCAATGATCCATTTCAGCTGCCTCTCGCGGCAATACTCTATTAGAGCTACCACTTCTCTGGTGGGCACTTCGGTGGTGTCCCCTGGTAGGTACGCTGAGGCGACAATCACCTCGCACTCCCCACGTGCAGTGGGTACCTTTAACCAGATCGCCACCAGGTCTCCGCACACGAATTCTGAAATGGGACACAACGTTAGTTTTTTACTTACTAGTATAGCCGCCCTAGGCCGGCTTTGTATATTGGAGTATATTACCTTGGCATTCGAATCCTGGAGTCCCTTGATGACTCCGTTTCGGATCCATGGTTCCTGGACAAAAGCTATATCCAGGTCTTCTGTAGTGAATCTTCTGCTCAGAATATCCGAGGCTGCTTTAGCATGGTGAAGATTCACTTGGAGGCACTTAATATGCCTCTTTGTGTTGCTAGCAGCATGAGAAGTGGCCATTGTGTAGCCTACTTCTGAGGGCGGTTTGCCCGTTTTTCGCCCCTGTTGCTGGCAAGTAGTGCGGCTTCCTCTGGAGTCCTCTCCCATTTCCTGAGCCTTCCCTGTGCAGAGAAGGTCTTAGGTCTTCCGCTTCCATTTCTGGGCTGAGTATTTGCCCTTGGCAGCGTTGCGGGAGTGGGTTTGGCACTGTTGGAGCAGCAAGGCTGTTCCTCTACCATGTCAATTTTGCCAGCCCCTGTGTCTGGATTTGCTGTTGCAGCAGCACTCGAGGTTTGTGCATGCACTGCCACTTTCGACGCTGGTGTCTTTGGCCTCAGCTGCACTTTTCCGAAACCGTAGCTTATGACGTGTTTCGTCCTCTCTAGTGCTTTGGCGGAGGGCGGATCTATAGCCAGAGTTATTTCCGACGACGCTCCTTTTTGCACTCTGTTGAGTACCCGCCAATCTTCCACTCTCAGGCCGCTGTTTGGCCTTCGATGAGCTCCAAGATGCTCGGGAGCGCGGTTGTTCCCTCCTCTAGGAAGTAGCCCACAATGATCTGGGGCTTGGGCACATCTGCCTCTTCAACCACCTTGAGAACAGCATCCTTCCATGGCTTTAGAGAAGGTGCAAGCGCCTTCAGCCATTCTGCTGTTTCTCCGTTCGCGCAGGTGACGATGATCCATCCTGAGCGGAACGTGCAGCTGGTGAAGCTGGGTTTGGTCTCACCCTTCCTCTGCTGCTTGATCTTTTCCAGTATGCTTTGCTGGATGATCTTGAGTTGGTCCGTGGACCAGATGGTGCTTGGAAACTCCGCCGGGATGATTCCAAGTTTTACCCCAGCTGCTACCTCCCCATAACTGGGCTTTTTTGTGGTAGTTCCTGCTACGTCATCATCCGGCTTCGTTTGAGCTACTGAAGCTCTCACCTTTGATGGCTCCACCTGGGGTGCCGTTGGCTTTCGGATGGATTCGGCTTTGCCCATGGTTCTTTTTGGTGGGTTAGCCAAGGGTGAGGAACCGTCTGACCGTATCCTCTTTTGCTTTTGGGGCTTATTCAGTTCCCTGTAATATTAATTTTCCTGGCCTGCTCAATGTCCAAGCCCTTCCCAAGGAAGGTTTTTAGACGCTTTCTCGCGGCACCAGATAGCCGGATTTTGCGTGCTGCGGCTGCTTTGTCTGCCGCATCCACCGACGCTTGTGAGGCTAGTAATTCGTCCTCTGCATCTGTGGGGACTGTGGCATCTTGACTTAGCGGAATTAAATCCACGTCGTCAAGTGCCAGGTCCATTTTTTCAACACTGCATCTGAGGGCTGGTGGCCCAGTGACCGGTATTGAAAGGTCGCAATCGACCTCGTTTGTGTTTTGAGGCACGGGAGCCTCCGGTTCATTAATTTGTATATTGGTGTCCATATATAGTCCCAGGAGTGGTCACCTGGTATCTGAAGTCCCCCGTTAGAAGACACGTTCACGTGGTGCCATTCATCCCATAGGCACGGTACGAATGACACCTGGGATTACGGGTTTTATCGAGTTGTCCCCTCTAGATCCGCCATATTTAGTAGTCAAGAATAAAGCCTTGAATAGATTTCTGAAGAGACTTGTTTCGTCGAGAGGAATCTGCTTCTCAATTGTTTACCGATTCCTTGTACAATTTGGATGTGATATTGTAAGTAAAATAAAAAACAAGAAAGAATCAGTCGGTTTCACCCGACAGTGTAATACACTACGCTCTCGTCCTTTGTAAGATATACCGAGCTAAGCCGAGTTAGTAGTCCACGGAAGCAAACGAACTCTGGGAGTTTTCCGTTGGCAGTGTGAAAAGCCGTCCCTGGTTGTAAATAAATTTTAACAAATTGTCGATGCCTTCATACTACGTCGACTCTGGCTTCTTCTTGCCTTCATTTAGATCGAGGGGAAACTTCTTCGGTGCCGGTTGTTCTTAGTTGGTTCGTACAGACGTTCTGTGGTCACGCTAAAGTATTCTCTATATCCGGGAAAGCTCACCGTGTCTGAAGTAAAAGGTACGTAAGCAAAATGGCGCAATACTACTGCGTGCAACGCGTTCGTTAATGCAACGGCTTGGCATCGCAGTGACAAAAGGTACGTTCGTAAATGCAACCCAGCGATTGCACTGCAAAGCAACGCGTTCGTAAAAGCAAAATGGCGCAATACTACTGCGTGCAACGCGTTCGTTAATGCAACGGCTTGGCACCGCAGTGACAAATTTCTGCAGTTTTCGCAGTCATTATCATACTGTTGCCGCTTGCAAAACACGAAATGGAAACGTAGAAAATTTATTATAAATGGATCAAAATTTGTTTGTCATCTTGTATAAAGATGGAATACATCATCTGGATAGGTTTTTATTGTTTTAAAGTAATTATTTACTTTTTTTCTTTTTCAGCTAGGTTTTTAGCACGACACATCTCTCTTTCACTCGTTTTACCCTTTCTTTATTGAAATTCATTAAAAGACTCTCAATTCGAGTTTCGCAATTATCAATTAATGCCTTAACCAAAATTTCCATCCTGAATCGCGTTCGTTAATGCAACAAAAGTTTCTGCAACCAACCTGCAAACCAAATCAGCTGATCGGGCAGTGACAACTGAAGTTGGCTGCACTGCTACTGTCACTGCACGAATTTACTGCATTTGCGAACGTACCTTGTATCTAACCAATACTGTCGGCTGATCAGCTGATTCAGTTACACTTCTGTTGGCTATTCTGTGCTACTATTCGCTTTACTCACTATACTATACCGTTCCTTTGCTTTGGTATAACAATTGAAGCAAAAACAAAAACATACCCTTTAGGGTTCGTCACATAGAATCCGTTGCGTCCGTGTGAGTCAAGTTTTCAACTAACTGTGACGGACTGCCCGAGAGGGTCGGCACAATGAATACGCTGGCAGCGTATAGAAAATCAGCTGCTTCGTCTTCTGTATTAAAACATTTATATTCAGGCAGGTTCCAGATTTCACTTCCGAGTGAAATTGCAACGAATCCGAATCGAATTCACTTTTTGGTGTTCTGCATTTCACTTTCACTCGCTCAAATTCACTCGTTTTTGAAAATGAATTCCGACCGATTTTGCAGGTTCCAGAAACCGAATCCGAATTCACAAAAGTGAATTGAAATCACTTCAGCAGCAGCAAGTGAAATTGGAGTGATTTTGTGAAAATGTAAGTAAATTAAAGAAAATTTAAATTAAATTCATAGAAATATGCAATATTTAGTGGAAAATTCAATTTTTAAGGGGAAAGCACAAGAACTCCGCTCAGGATGCGAAACTTCTTAAATTATGGAGGAGCACCGCGACATTCAATTCAACTGTATTTATTTATTATTAGGTGTTAACACTTAAGACATTCGCCTTTTACATACCGCAATGGCAAACCCTTATCTTTATACCAAAACTAAATTTTTGGCCATAACATTAAATTATATGTGTTTTATTTCTTCTTGAAAACCACACGTCTAAAAAAACACCCTTTACATCAACAGGTGTGGGTGGATAGGAAGGCTTCCACCCGCAAAAAAAATGCACACAGCAATTCCGAATCCAGACCGACCGGCGGCGGGCCATTCAACAAGCATGTCCTCACTTCCACAGAAGAGTTTATTGCGCAAATATGTGGAATTTACACTATTATTGAGGGCATAGCAGAAACTTTGGAGTTTGGTGTAACTTCTGCCAAAGATGTCACTGAGGATTCCACTCAGGATCAGCCCTCCACTTCCAGAGATGCTGCTGCCACTTCCTCTGCTGCTTGTGCTTCTTCTGCGGACGCTTCTGCTGCTATAAGTAGCGCTTCCTCTGCTGGTATTGGAGTCTCGTGAAAACGTCGACGCGAGCCCATGGCTGCCGACCCTATCACAAAATATATCAAGGAGCAAACAATTCCATGGCAACAATTGCGATGCAAATGAAAAAATGTGGTACAAGATAGTAAAGAAAATCTCAACAACACAAAACAAATACGGAGGGATTTTAAAAAAGCAAACAACTCCACGAAAAACACAGCTCTTATTGACAGCAATTATAAAAATAAACGGCACAACATCCAAAAATCTTTTTATTTATTTTTTCCAAATTATTTACACTAAATTTAATAGAATATGCAAATAAACACTTATTTTTCTCTTTCTGTTTTTATTTTTTTTTGCCAAACAACGATCAGCTGATCGAAAATTCAGCGAGTAGAAAAATTACAGCGAGTTCAAAATGAACATATGAAATTGAAATCATTCGGATTCTAGAACACCAAAAACATTTTCACTCGGTTTCAATTTCACTTTCGATTTCACTTTCACTCGGATTCTGGAACCTGCCTGATTGTTGCGCCAGCAGCAGAAACCCCAGCATTTTCCTTCAGAAGCTTCTTGCGGTACACCTGAGTCGATTTGTCATAAAGGCAAATGTACTGTTGTACTGTTTCTCTTAACTGTTCTTCGAAACAATTGCAAATACAGAAAATTTCAATGAAATAGAAAAAATTCCACAGAAAATATCAAGTTGGCAAAACAATAAAAACAATCAGCTGATATCTGTCAACGTTCTGCCGGACGGCAAAAGTTGAAAGTTGTTCAACTTTTTGCGTTGCGCCATCGCATCCGTTACTTATGTGCCATGCTTCATATGATTTCATACATTTCAACTTTGCTGTCAGTTGAAAAATCGCTCTCACGGACGCAACGGATTCTATGTGACGAGCCCTTTAAGGTGCCGTCAGACGATGCGAGGAAAGTGAAATGGAAAGGAATAAGATATATTGAGTGACCTTGCTTAGGACTTTTCTATTTGCTTGTGCAGTTTTGTTTAAATAGGGGAAGTCATAAATGTAGGTCCTTACAGAACTATCTGTGTATGTAGATTACTCCTTTGGTGGAAGGCGAAAATTAAAGTAACGACCCCCTTCACTCTTCATAGACCTCAAATTTTTTACATACATTTGAGGTGTGCCACGCCACCTTGTCCCATGACCCTAAATCTATATACATATATAAAACCCAAATTATGTAAAAATGTTTACGTGAATGCATGACTAAATACTAAAAGAATACAAAATTTTAATGTTGTATGACATATAGTTTTAAAGGTATACCAAATCAAATATTTAAGTTGTATGAGGGGTGCCACGCCCCTTGTCCAATGCCATTTTCATTCTTCGAGTTGAAGGATACGGACATGTAGTAAGTTCGTATCGTGTTTCATTTATGTGTGGTGTATTGTTCTAAAGTTATACCCAAATGTATAGTTGGTTAAAAAGTGCCACGCCCCTTGTCCTACGCCCGTAAAATTTTACCCGTGGGACGAAGCATCAAAGAGGCGCCTGCATACGAAATTTCAATGCTCCGTGACTTTTAGGCCAAAAGATATTCGATATCAAAAATTCTGATGTATGGGCGGTGCCACGCCCCTTGTCCAATGCCCGTCCCATTTTCCGAGTTGAAGGATACGGACATGAAGTAAGTTCGCATTGTGTTTCATTTATGTGTGGTGTATTGTTCTATAGTTATACCCAAATGTATAGTTGATTACAAAGTGCCACGCCCTTTGTCCTACGCCCATAAAATTTTACCCATGGGACGAAGCATCCAAGAGGGGCCTGCATACGGAATTTCAATGCTTCCCGACTTTTAGGCCAAAAGATATTCGATATCAAAAATTCTGATGTATGGGCGGTGCCACGCCCCTTGTCCAAGGCCCGTCCCATTTTCCGAGTTGAAGGATACGGACATGTAGTAAGTTCGTATCGTGTTTCATTTATGTGTGCTGTATAGTTCTTAAGTTATACCCAAATATATAGTTGATTGAAAAGTGCCACGCCCCTTGTCATACGCCCATAAAATTTTACCCTTGGGACGAAGCATCTAAGATGGGCCTGCACACGGAATTTCAATGCTGCTTGACTTGTAGTTTTAAAGATATGCCAAATCAAATATTTAAGTTGTATAGGGAGTGCCACTCCCCCTTGTCCCATGCCCCAAATTTTTTTAAGCAAGAGGGCACGACTAATTACTAACAGAATATAGAATTTTAATGTTGTATGACATGTAGTTTTAAAGGTATGCCAAATCAAATATTTAAGTTGTATGGGAGGTGCCACGCCCTCTTGATGAATCGAAAAATTTTATATACAGTCGCCTTCCTTTGGTCTTTAAAAATATTGGTATAAAGTTTGGCTGAAATCGGTCAACGCGTGTAGCTTTGTATAGCCGGACAGACAAACAGACAAACAAACATTCATTTTTATATATTAGATTTTATTGAGAATTGAACAAAAAATAAAGGAGGGAAAAAATTTTCGACTTGCTCTGTTATTGCTAATTTTATACACTAACTAGGTGCATTACTATACCTTATACACTCATAGGTGCACGAAGAACAAACAAGTTATAATTGTGCTACCCACTGTAAATTTCAAACGTAAGTCGGCTTTTATGCGGCCCCGAGACGGTCAAATGGTTTGAGTCAAATGTGAGCATGTGTTGGAGAATATTTGTATGTATGGTAACACAGACAATGTTTGACCAAATATCAAAGTGGTTTAGATATTTGTTATGCACTGCAGGGGCCAAAGCAAAATTGCCATTTCGTTTTGTTCGTCGTGATGTTAACATCGTGCGCATGTCGGCAAACCAAACAAGCGACGCGGAAAAACAATTTTTGTCGCGAAATTTATGCGATAACTGACTTCTTTTTCTTAAGCACTGTTTAATCCGAGTGCTCTTCTCTTAATTTTTTGACTTTTTAACACACTTTGCCAGTGCAAAATATGCGATACAATCGTCCGTGTCATTCATAGTATGTCTGCACACCACAAAGAGTCGGAAATTATGAAGATTTGATGGCAATGTTTGTTTTGTGTAAGGGATAAACATCAGTTTACACGGACACATGTTTGACTCAAACCATTTGACCGTCTCGGGGCCGCATTACGCGAGTCAAATTGTCGCTCTGACAGCTCTTTTTGACATTCCGCTTTGAAATCGCGCATAGGTTTTACACGAGGTGACTCGCGCAACTTTTTGACATAAGAGTTTGCAGATCTCTTGTAGTAACAAAATTAATTTCATAACAAGCTCTTTATTCCACTCTTTGCTTATTTTCTTCTTTATATGTATTTACTTTATTTCAATAAGTTTAATAATGAAATTCTGTAAATTCTTGTTTCATTTGGAATATTCAGTAGGTTTCAAGTTTCAATTGACAGACGATAGCGCGAAAGCGAATAAAGAGGAACGTAAAAAATCTCACCACAATGCTGCCCGAGCGACTTTGCCTGTTCCTCTGTCGTTTCTCCCCTCTTCCCGACGTTTTTGCGTGTTGCAAGCGATGTTTTGATTCGTGTAAAAGCTTTGACTCGACTAAACTGAATTAATGAGGAAACCCAGCCATTGTAACCCGGCTGATTTGCATGAATGCGAAAAATGTAACCATGCTCGGAATTTCGAATAACGGTTGCAGTTTTGATTTGACCGCGAAACTGTCGAAATACTTCGTTGGTATGAGTTTGCGGTGAGAACGGTGCGACGAGCATTTTTTATTCTGCTGATTCTTTTTGCTTAGGCAAATTATAATTCAATTGAAAGTGGTGTTACAGAGTGCATATCGGTAGCGTTGGCTCACAGAAAAGCTGATCAAAGTTTTAGAGTAGGGCGAAAGCTTTTAGAAGTGATTTTGTAAGCGGCCATTTTGGATTTTGAGTGTAATTTCGCATGTAATTTTATTTTCAGAATAATTTTGAAATAGAAACGAAAGATGTGGAACATCGATTTGAAACGTCTGGAAAAACAGCTTTTCGTTTACAATCCGAAGCTGCGATCAGAATCTTTAGAATTTAGGAACAGAATGTGTAGCGGATTGGAGAAGCGACTGCAAGGCTCTCGCCCCATAGTTTTCTTGCAGCGGTTGGACGAAGGAGAACACACACCACCAAATCATGAAACAAAAGAATTTAGCGAGGATGAGCCAGTAAGAGCGCGAGTTGTCCAGTCCGATTACGATCCTTTGGAAGATATTTCTGATGAAGAATCGAAGCCACTGAGTGTAATTGCCGATCGGCAGAAGAATCTGAAAATACAAAGAGAAAAATCTGATAAAACGCTGGCTTTGCCCATGGACGATAGCACCCCCAATGAAATCGAAAAGCAGCAGGGATGTCGACAACGTAAACGCAGTCACAGAAAAGTTGAATCTTGTCGGGATTCCAAGTGGAGGAAGTGGCTGGAAAATTCGCCGAAGAGAGAGCGCACAAGCAAATGTAGTGTTACATCGGAGGCACGGGCAGATTTTAAAAGTGCCGGAGTGTCGCTGTTCGTCACGCCTCGTTCGCACAGTGCGCCGCTGACAATCACCATGCAAGTGCCATCGGGGCGCGTAATCGACAGAGAGATCAAATTCAATTTACACATGGAAGCGGAAGAGCTGTCACAGCACTTGGTGAGTACGAAATCGCAACATAATATCACCAGCGCCAGTGGTCGGGCCAGAGGACGTCGCCGCAGTATCAACAACCAGTCACAAAAGAATGTTGAATGCGTCGTCGCGCCACCTACCCCGCAACAGGAAGAAGAGGCACTTTCACGTCTGCTGTCCGATGTTTTAGTGGAGCCAATGAATGCACTTGAGACTTGGCAGGCGACTAATGCGATCTCCAACATAAACAACAACATAAGCGACAACTACAATGTCGATATATCTGGCTCAAATTCTGAAGCCATACCACATTCTACGAGTACCAATTGCAAAAAACGGCGAAAGAGCACCAAAACTGAAGTGGAAAACGGAGGTGCACCGAAAATACGACGTCCTAGAAAACTCAAAGTTAAAAGTGATTTGGCGAGGTATGTCGAGCAATTCGGCAACAATTGTGGCTCCGCTTCATCGAGTATGTCCCCGCAGCTGGTCAGCTCAACCACGCAGAATTTAGACACAATTGAACCTATAAGCTATTACTACGATGGGGGACAATTAATACCTATTCCGAACGTTTCCAACTACACGATTGGGCCTAACCAAATCTTACAGGAGGACTTAAATATAAATGTGCCATTCGAAGATTTCGTAAGTTTTAAATATGTGTTCTTGATCGTATTACTATAACAAATATTTGGAAAGCAAATGGAGTTAAATGTAAAATTTTCGCCTATAATTATTTTATAATTAGAAACCGTTAAATGTGAGATCACACGCCAAATTGGTTTCTTTATTCCCAAAATCATTTTCGATAATTGCATCATGTTTATAGAAAAAACAATCTGCATCTTTTTTAATTAAATTCAAAGTTGACGTTGTTTCTTAATTTTTTTTTATTAGTTCCACTTTGTCTTAATACGAATGCAGAACTTAGGTTTTATGTTACAGTTTTCATTGCTTTTTTTGTATCCTCTTTTACTTCTGTACTTGTACATTGCACGATTTTAGCACCGTCAGTAAATTCGTGTTTCTTTTGCTGAAAAGTGCAACGAGATGCATATTCCCAATACACTAAAATAAATTTTTCTATATTATGCAATGATATCTATTTGTATAAGGGATGCCACAAATAGTATTCGCGTATATGAATATAAAAACGCAGATAGATATAGACCTGTACTAATATGAGTATTTAAAATATCCTCAAATTTTATATACATATGTATGTATCTATAGACCTCAAAAGTAGTAGACCTTATGAAATCGGATGTTCAAATGGATTAACGTCGATGTTTATAACACACTGAAAAGTGCGTGGTGGACGGATAAATGTAGTACATATTTACCCTGGCAGTATACGATTCGTCGAAACGAAAATGCTATCTAATTCTTTCAGTGACATCACATTCATCATTTCTTTGCTATCTTCACAAAAAAAATCTGCATACACCTTGCTGCTTTTAAACAATTTGATCTTGGTTATGTAGAGGATGTAATAAGTCAAATATTTTTTGAATCTGCCGATAGCTTATTTAAGAACATTTACAATAAAGCATTCGTAAATGTTAATAATTATAAATTATAAAAAAATAAAGAGAATAAGAGAAAGAAGGACTTGTCCGTTTTGGAAACAGTCACAGTGAACCTTAGGTTAAGTTCAGTTGAGAGATTAGTTAAATCGGTTGAAGGACACGCCTACAATAGGCCTGTAAGTCCAACTACCTCGGACTTTTTTCGATAAAATGGCTATAATTCGTCTAATTACTCATTGAAAAGCATAACACTTGGTGTTCAAAATAAGAGCTGGTGTTCTATGCCATACGAAATGACAATATAATATTAATTTATGACAAAAATTGATCTAACATTTAAATTTAACAAACCTTACTTAGCGTTTAGTCAATGTTGATGCGTCCTCGTCTGGCTCCTGACAAATTTCCGTGAAGATAACATCCAAAGGATGTCGAAATATTGGACTAAAACCAAAATAATTAAAATCTAAACAAAAGTTTTAAAATAACTATTAAGATACCTTGAGTCTGAAGAAAATCAGTACCTAAAAATGTAATTTTTTATTTGAATTTTTGTAGGTATATTTCTTAATCGGTAAACTTAGATCCATTTTCCGACTTCAAAATAAAATCGATCGCTAAAATCGATGTCGGAATTTTTTCGACGGGAAACCCCAGAAAATGCTGAGCCTTAGCAGATTTTAACCCTCTAACCGGCCAATTTTCGTTTTTGATGAAAAAATTACCATATACTAATTAATATGTGAGAAACAAGAATAATAAGTCAGATTAAAAAAAAAATCAATAGGTATCGCTCCAGGTGCAAAGAGGTGTACCCCGCCTTTAGGCGGGCTTGCCTGTTACAGCGTAAAAAAATGATGATTAGTCCATAGTAAGTTCTATTTTAAAAAAAGTTTTACTTCAAAATATTTGAAATAAAAAGGTCATAAATATAAGTTATATTATTATATATGATATGAAAAATTTATGGTTTAGCGAATATCAGCTGGGGACGCATAAGTTCAAGATGGCTAAACACCAGCATAAGTAGAAACTAGTCGTACACATTGTGTATCTTTCCACAGTATAGAGGATATGTTAACAGCAATAAAATTGCTCAGAAATTCTTCTGAATAGCGCCGTCCTTAATCTTTTACATCAATGTCCTTCAAAAGATTACAATTCGAAATTAGACGGAATAGTAGATTCACCTACGTATATTTCTGTTAATGATGATCACGCCCTTTTCTTTCATTGCGGCCTTTTCTTTTACTATCCATTTGACCTATTGTTGTGGTACCCGGCTGCTTGACCTACATAAATTTGATTAGATGCTGTGTGAGTGTGCTTCCTTTACGGTAATATTTATGGAGGATGAGAGAAGGTCAATGCCGTCAATGCCACTAGAACTTATTAAATGCCGTATATAATTTACTAGTTGTGCAGCTTCATTGGATATTTGAATATCAGGATCTATAACGCTGTCATCGCTGTCTAAATCATCTTAGCTAACGCTATTGTCTTCTGCAGAATCATTATTATCTATTACATATTTAATCAACTGTTGAGTAGCTTCTTCGCTCATAAGCGATAAATTGAAACGTTTACGATTAGTTTCCGTGTTCACAACTATGAAACAATTATTTCTAATTGCCCTAGAAATTATTATAGAGATAAAATATGTAAAATTATTTATGAGTATAATTTGCATACATACTTGGAAAAAAAGAATATTTTTTTTACCGGGAACCGGCAACTCCGCCTTTAGGCGGGGTGCACATTTAGCTTATCAGAAGCTTATTTTTTTGGGAATATACACAACAAAAGTTATAGTATCTAACATAAACACCGTAGCTATACAGTGATAATTTTTTAATAACAATTGAAGCCCGATAACTAATTTTTTGGAATTTTTGAATATTCGCTTCACGGTCAAATAATTTTTTTCTTCATTTCACACGAATTTTCGACTTCGATTGATCAAAGATGGTTGTATCGATACGCTAAGAACATTAAAATTGTATATTTACGTTGCTTTAGCATATTTCCACATAATTGCGTAGTTATAAAGGTGAAAATTTATAACGACGTTACGCTATTGCTGTTTTGCTTAACCCCGCCTTTTGGTGCCATTGCCGGTTAGAGGGTTAAGGTAGCCAAAGTTTGAGCACGATTGGATCATGTTAACCCGTACGGCAAAGCGCTCAAAGTTTGAAAAAACGCGATTTTTTGGCTGACTAGCGACGTTTTTGACCGTATCTCCGGAACTATTCACTATTTTCCCCATGACTAATATCTCAAATAAAAGGTAATATTATTCTAACTAATTTATATCCTCTACATATTTTTTGCTACTTGTAGCCGAACTGAGCCTATAACAGCTTTTGTTACCAAAACCATGACTCGGAATTTTTTAATATTTTTCAAAGGACGAAACTAATTCTAATAGAATAAAAAGATAGTTTTTTTTACATACATATGTATATTGTAACAATTTCGCTGTTCTTTTCTATATTTTTTGTGAGTTTTTATTGTTGTCAAACGATGGCAGCACTACTCATAGCAAGCAGTACCTTCTCCACTTCACATAGCTATCACCAGTGTTGCCAGAGACCCAGCTCCAAAAATCCCATTCACATGCAAAACGCCCTCTTTATCCCATTTAAAAATCAAAAATCCCGGAAAAAATCCCATTCACTAATATTAATTAAAAAACGTGTTTTTCAATAACAATTCATAAATACATATATGTATGTACATATATTTTTTTAAACAAACATAAAGAACAAAAAAATTGTTGCTTAAAGCACAACGCTGAAGATTACACTTAAATTCAGTACTAATAATAAAACATTTACAGTTACAGTAGTAACTTGATTCTTGCAGATACCAGAGCTGGGTAAATGCAATTCCTCAGTAATTGCCATTAGTAATCAATTCCTTTAGTTCACAGCAAAGGAATTGAATTCTTTTTCAATTCCTTTGAAAAATTCCAAAAGTAACTTTCTTTTTTTCAATTCCAATTCCAAGGAATTTTTTCCATTCCATGGAATTGAAATTGTAATTGATTTTATTCAATTCCATTCCTCAAAGTAATTTAAAAAAGAATGCTGTTTGAACTTAAAATGTTTGGCACTTATGCATATAAAAATTATTGTCGACATAAAAATTTCCAATGCTTAGTTTCGTCTCTAATCTTTGACCACAAAAATATATTGCACATTTCACATTCATGAATAAAATTTCAGTTTCTCAATTACTTTCACAATTCCTCTGAGGAATTGAAAAAACGAAATTACTTTTGCAATTCCTTGGAATTCCTACAAAATAATTCAGTAAAAAAAAAAAAAAAAAAAAAGGAATTGAAAAAAAGGAAATTACTTTTGGAATTTTTCAAAGGAATTGAAAAAGTAATCAATTCCTTTGCTGTGAACTGAAGGAATTGGTTACTAATTGCAATTCCTTGTAATTTGTAATTGAGAGTAATTGAATCCCGAATACTCAGTACTTGCGAAATTAAAAAATTTTGACCTCAATACATTTTTTGTTTTGTCTTTGAATAAAATTCGGGGAAGTACCGCAAATGTATCAGTTTCGAGCTCAAAATATTTGTGAAAGTTCCCACGAATTCATATGCCGACGAAATCTCTGCTCTTATTCAACTTTTGCATGGAAGCAGTGCAGTACTGAACAAGCGAGTGTGCACAAAACAAACCAAAATCCTAAATTTCTTTAATTTCACTTACAATTTACCATTATACAAGTGTATTGAATTAAAATAAAAATGTAACAAGATTTAGATTAATTAATTTAGATTCTTAACAGTGAAAGTAACCCCTTATAATTTACATATATGTAAATAAAAATGACTCGGTTCTTGCGACAACCTCGAAACTTGCACCGAGCCTGGTTTTCATTACGTGCAAGAATCGAAAGAAGTATAAAAGATAGGTATCGGCTCAAAAATCCCATTTTTAGACTCAAAATCCCGCGCGCCCTTTATAGTCTCATTAGTTATGATTTAGGAATAACAACTTGACTTAAGCCAACCTGCCATACGGAAACTCTGTACATGCTGTTACTCATGAAATAAGAAATAGAAATAGAGAACAGCAGGTTTCAGGTTTCTATGTTAATAGTCCCATTAGTTATGATTTAGGAATAACTTAACTTAACTTAAGCCAACCTGCCATACGGAAACTCTGTACATGCTGTTACTCATGAAATAACTTAACATAGAAAACTTAGAGAACAGCAGGTTTCAGGTTTCTAATAGTCCCATTAGTTATGATTTAGGAATAACTTAACTTAATTTAAGCCAACCTGCCATACGGAAACTCTGTACATGCTGTTACTCATGAAATAACTTAACATAGAAAACTTAGAGAACAGCAGGTTTCGGGTTTCTAAGTTAAGTCGTTAAGTCAAAAGAGAGCGTGAGCGGATTGCTCTACAGAAGCAGCATTGCCAGTGCAATATTTTTCAGACTTGAAATAATTTCGATTGAAAACTTTGATATAAAACGTGAAAAATAACGCTGTATCAGACAAAATAACTTTTAAAATTTAAAGTAATTTTTCGCCAATTCCATAAAGTCATATTCCCACCACAAAACCAAATATATTTCTTGCGTTTTCAACTGAGTGGACCGCTATGGCAACCTTACTTTCATTCGTAAACAAAATGTCAAAACGTGTGAATATGGACGACGAGCAGCTTAAAATTTTTCCTATATACAAATAGCGAATTAGCTGCTGTTGTCGTGTTTAATATATTTTATACATCTTGAGAAAGCTCAAGAACATTGCGCACAACTTTAGTTTAGACAGCATTTCAATTAAATGAAAGAATTTTGTTCTGCACTTTCGAAAAATAATTCAACTATCAACACAAAAACAGCTGATTTCAAAGTCATGAGTAACAGCTCCTAAGTTTCTACGGAAACTTAACTAAGTTAAGTTATTCCTAAGTCATAACTAATGGGACTATAAGTTAAGTCGTTAAGTCAAAAGAGAGCGTGAGCGGGTTGCTCTACAGAAGCAGCATTGCCAGTGCAATATTTTTCAGACTTGAAATAATTTCGATTGAAAACTTTGATATAAAACGTGAAAAATAACGCTGTATCAGACAAAATAACTTTTAAAATTTAAAGTAATTTTTCGCCAATTCCATAAAGTCATATTCCCACCACAAAACCAAATATATTTCTTGCGTTTTCAACTGAGTGGACCGCTATGGCAACCTTACTTTCATTCGTAAACAAAATGTCAAAACGTGTGAATATGGACGACGAGCAGCTTAAAATTTTTCCTATATACAAATAGCGAATTAGCTGCTGTTGTCGTGTTTAATATATTTTATACATCTTGAGAAAGCTCAAGAACATTGCGCACAATTTTAGTTTAGACAGCATTTCAATTAAATGAAAGAATTTTGTTCTGCACTTTCAAAAATTAATTCAACTATCAACACAAAAACAGCTGATTTCAAAGTCATGAGTAACAGCTCCTAAGTTTCTACGGAAACAACTAAGTTAAGTTATTCCTAAATCATAACTAATGGGACTATTAAAGGTACAAAAATCCCGAAATATGGGCGAAATCCCTGGATCTGGCAACACTGGCTATCACAGTGACTGAATAAAAACATGACAACAGCGTTTGTGCTCGATTGGCACGTTGTTTTTTTGTTCATGCCGTTCCCACCAAACATCACTTCGCCGACGAGCAATTCCCATACACCTTATGCTTATTTTCAGTGGGCAGATTGAAGTATGCAGTTTGTGGTTAAAAGGGTGCTCGTCTTGCACGCTATATCGAAGTCAGAGTCCACATCTCTTTGATGTGTGACTCTGGGTGCAGACGCACTGCAGCGCTTCTGTTTGACTTAATTAATCCGAGGAATGGACTCTGGTTTTTTACGGAGATGCATTTCCGGTTTATGTAGACAGTTGGTGCTCCGGTGGAGTATGGCTTTGCATATTCAGTGCGTAATTTTTTTAAAATTGGGACAGTGACTGGAATGTATTGCTTTTGCTATCGGCGATTGCGTGGCATTAGCAGTCCTGTCTCATGTGATAAATAAATTCAAGATTTTGATTCTATTACTTATAAAATCTTATTCAAGGTAAAATATATCAACTCTTCCAATAATGATGTTGATAGCAATGCCATTGCGCGTGTTCTGGATGGAGGAAACACTATGTCAGGATTGAACAATCGTAATGGCGTATTCTATTCAACTGGAAAGTGTCCTGCTGCCTTTGAAGTCGCTGTGCCCAATCAGTCAATCTTGAGGCTGCCAGCTAACGCACATACCAATACGCAGAATTCGCTAGTGAATCATCATGAAGTACATAAATTACCAGCTCTTCCAGTTCCTATGTTAACAGGTACATAAGAAAACACTAATCATACTGCCGATTTCGCATTCAATCGGAATCGATTTGAGTAAGAATTTAATTTAAATTGCTCTGGATTTCAATTTCGATCGAAAATGGGCTTTTCATCATACATAGCTGAAAATGCCTTTTATTAATCACATTAGCCCAATTCACAATCTTGTGCAAATGGTCTGAGATTTTTGCACAAGATTGTGAATTGGGCTATTGTTGTTTATTTGCACATGATCCCAAATGTGTTTTGGATTTATCAGGTGCTGCAAGAGAATGCAACTCTAATGATGTAGTGCAGATGATGAACGAAGACGTCGCAGCAGAAATTTGTTTGCCACTCAATTTATCCATAAAAGCGGGAAATCAAAACAATGCAGCTACTAGTAATGAAGGTATACCAAGTAATGTACAAACGCCGACTATTGCTGAAGAGACAGACAAAGATGATCAGTTAATACATGCTATTGAGACGAATAGCTTTAAAGCAGCATTGGATATGCCGCTGTTGGACATGGAGAATGGCGCACTTGTGCAAACTACACATGAACCAAGCACACAACCTAATGAAGGTTTGTGCATAAACCGGCTGGTCGTTTTTGTATTTTTTGAAATCTTTTGTTGTTTCAACTTCCTTTTGCAGCGACTTCAAGTAACTCAACTGTTGCCGATTTTGAATACTTGGCAAATAATTTACCCGACGAGCAAATGAATGCTGCAACAGCTGCTGCAACAAAGCATACAGCCGACATACTATCACAGTTTGAATTTTTTGATCAGTCGTCGAAGGAACTTTTTAAAACACTACTCGATGTAAACTGTGCCGTGGCGGATGAACAGTTAAATAAGAATGCGGGTAAGTACACGTAATATGCGTATGTTACCATAACTATAATTTTCTTTATTTGGTGACAAAGTTCAAATTGCAAAGAGAGCAATGGTAGATGAAATACCGAATAAATGCGGCGCCCTGGAGGATAAACTTTCAGTCGTAGGTGTACCGCCCGCGATTAAGATGACAAATAAATGTGAAGCTGATGAAATACCAAATAAGAGTGGCGCAGAGGAGGATAAATTGGTAAATGAGGGTGATTTGGTAAATTTGGTACATACGATCAATTATACTAGTGGAAAAGAATCAAATAGTAGTGAAGCAATGGATGATAAAGTTCCTAATAAACCGCATGTACGTGCATCGACCAATGAAAACTCTACAGACTTAATGTTTGATACAGAAATTAAAGAATCTAGTGACAATGTTATACTGGATATTTTTACGCAAATTGCGCCGCTGCCTATTGATCTAGATGACGGTTCGAGCAACAGCGTCAACCTTAAAGAGCCCATACTTAATTTGACTGCATCTGATGAAACAGATTATTCGCTAAATTATGAAAAATGTGAACATCCGAATGCCTGTGAAAATATCGATTCGCTCACAACGGATTTTACATTTGTCAATGTGGCAAGTAATAATCTTACTGGGGCTGTGGAAAAATCGTTGGACTATCGAAAACCACCAACGACAACGAACGATCGTGAAGAATCGCATATAAGTGCAGCTACAGAAATATTTCAATTGATGGAAAATGCGACAGGTGTGCCCAAGAAATAGTTTTGTATGCTTGATGTACAATTTTAAGTTTTTGCCCTTTTAGTGCTGGAAATTGACGCGAAGGTAACTCATGACTGGTTGGATTTTTCTGATGATGCTCTTTCACTGTCAGCTTCAAGTATTGGGTAAGTATTTTTATATTAAAAAATATTGCCGTTGCTTGTGTTGTTAACAACGTTAATGTTTAAGTTTTTTGTATATCCGTTTTTGTAACACAGCTGATTGCTGCGTTGATTTATATGAACTGATTGTAAATACTCTATAATGTCTTTTTATGTTTAGACTAAGCAAATTGCATATTTACGATTTTTTTAGTAATGACATTTACTACTAACTTCTCAATTGATACAACAGGTCCCCTGATGAATGTAGCGCAGACGCTTTGAAAGCGATGGACGAAGTCACTGATGCACCCGCTATTGAAAGCAATTCTACAGCCGAAATTTGTATGGCACCAACAACGCCTTTTGAAGTTAAGTTTAAAATAAACAAGTTGCATGAAGAAGCAGCAGCGGGCAGTTCGGATGTCGAAGCAACCTGCGTTACTGCTGACGAATTTGCTACACAAGTTTCTAGTGCTCCAGATGTTCGTGTTAATAACCGCTTCTCCACAATTCAAGCCATATTCGGTGTGCTGTGCTGCACATATTTGGTAGGCGAATGTACTGCAGGCGCCGCATGCAAGCTATCGCATCAATTACGTGACCCGCATGTAGTCAAAAGTGATCTTGAATCACTCTCTCTTTGGGAGCTTAGTTTGAGTTATAAGTTCGTATACAATCACGGGCTGCTCTATCGTCACTATTTCTCTGTGTTCTGCAAGATTTACGGAAGTCGTAAGAATCGGAGCATGCTGCTGCATATGATCATCGACTGTGCCCGGTACTTGGAGTGTCCACAATTCTTGCTGCACATTTACTACAGCCTCATACAGTGCGGCTTAAACCGAGTGAACGCCTGCCGGATGGTGTTAAACCGCTGCCATGTCGAGTCTGTGTCCTTCATCAATGTGCTGGTCAACATGATTATAGAAACGGATTGCACTATGTTCTGCACGGAACTGGAACGCTTTGTTGCTGGTGGCGTATATAAATTCGACACTGAAGTTCTGCAGAAGATGGCGCCGACGGTGTCGCAATCTAAGGACGAGCGCCTGGCGAACATATTTCTCCGCCTTTGTTTTGCTTTGAACCCAGAAGAAATTCAGTTGGTGCGGGCCTCACCTGATTTTCTGAGGTGTCTGGAATCAATAACCGCCTTAGGGCATGGTGGGGTACCTGTGTAGCATACATAACTTGTTACACTTCCTGCCATTTTTTGTGAAAATTCATGACGTGTTCAGACGGTGAGCTTAAGTTCCTATACGTTGATTTAAAACTGAATAGTTTATAACTTTCTTTTTAAATTTCTTTACAGATTTACCTTATTGTCAAGGTATTGATAAAGCTTCATTAATTGACAGTTTTGTTTTGGTCACTTGTTTGTAATACTTGCTTTCATACGATTATTAATTGAATTTTTATACTCGTGAAATGAAATAAAATGTCTTCACTTCTTATAAGCCACATTTTTTGTACATATCTTTTTATGTAAAATAAGAATTAAATATTGACAAATCATCAATAAAAAAAATTTATTACAAGCCAATACTCTTTCAAATATATGTAGGGATTTAAAAAATATGCTGCAGCTCTTGCTCTTTTGGTTCCACAGTAACCAGTATGTACTAATATGGGGAATAGTAGTTTTTCTCAACGAAAAAGTGCAACCGTTCACCAATGGCCGCCGCTTATTGTGAATGCGAGTACCTAGTATGCGGCCGAAGCCGAATATTTCCATTTTGGTAGCATTCAGGGCATTTTTATTGTATAGTGTAAAGTAGTGTATAGTAAATAAATGAATTTCTCCCAACAAAACTACCTTTATTTGCAATTTGTGCAGAGAAATTCAAAGTTTGACCAGATGACCTAGCATTCGGCCTACTTGCAATTTCTAGCAATATTTTTGAGCCGAATAATATCAATCACAATTTACCATCGTGAGTCTTTCCACGATATCACGATGCTGTATTAAGTTGTTGCCATAGTGAAATCATTTCGTTTCCATTCGTCTCGCGCACAACGTTGCTAATTTTTCGCCGATTGTTACATCATTTAGTGTAGTGCTAAAGAAAAATAAATAATTCGCAAAATATAAGCGTAGATAATTGTGCACAACTAGAGAAGTGGTAATATGAATGCTCGCAGTTGCTGTTTGGGCATGAAATTTGAGTGAGCAAGTGTGGTGAAGCGTAAAAATCGAACGGTTAAAATGTCCGAAAACAATCAGGTGAGTCAAACTTTACCAACAGCCGCAGCTAGAAACTGACCAAAGCACGACCAATACACCGACTCTCTACAACACCACATGCACTTTTTCCAACAGACCTCTCACTTTCGATTCGTGTTTATTAAAACATGATTTTTTAGGGCTATAAAAGTTCGACCCAAACACAAAATACGACGACATTAATTAATTCCTGTTTTATCGTTTATGTGACATTTGCGTCTTAAAATTAGAACGAATTGCACTTCTCTTATTTTGGCGTGGAGTAATATATACTACATATCTGCTTTATGTACGCATATACTGAATCCTAAATTTTTCCATAAATAGATTTTGGTTATTGCGCTGCTGATGGTAAGACGTACATACATAGTTCAGGGCCAGTGCCTCTTTTCGGAATAATGGCACGTTTTCTTTTCGTCCATATACCATTATCCAACGGTCAAATTAAGGGGCCACAGATATCGTAACCGTGCCGGAATAATTTTCAATACATATCTTGTGCATATTGCCCCAATCATAATAACCTTATAGAGCTGAGGAAATGCAAAATTTTTCTTTTAGTCATGTTCAAGATTTATTCATCCAATTTTTATTTATATATTTGTCAAAAACTGTGCTATTTAATAAACTAATTGCAATTGCTAATCTTATTAATATAGTAGAATCAACATCACTAACTAGCTACCGGGTACCGTGTGATATGATTTTTCCCGTGCATACGTGCATATACATATGTATGTACAATCGTAGGGGTTTCCAGCGGATTTCGTACCCACACCACTACTTTTATCTATTTTTTACAGTTTATTTACTTATTTAAATAAACAAGTCCTGTTATCCATGACTTATCCGTAACTTTACTTAATTTCGACCATACAGAAAAACTGTGTATGCGATTAATCAAGACAACTTAACTTGTAAACCTTAGAAAGCTGTTTGATTCAGGTTTCTAAGTTACGGTTTTACGGAAACTGGCTAAGTCATGACCATTATTTAGTCCGCCATGACAGTCCGTTACCGGGCTACGGACTTGCCGTACAACCTCTCAATGTGTCAGGAGGCACGGCCTTTCGCGCCGGCTCTTTCCTCCAATTGCCGCCTCAATCATCTTCATCCATACATGCATTTCGCAATACCTCCCTATTGGAAAGTTTAATAAAAAGCAAGAGAGGGTATCACCATGTCTTAGAGTTTACCTTTGACAAGCTTAGGGTATATAAATATAGCCCCTTAGTATAAAAATCACTTTTATATAATTCTGATGGTTATATTTTTATTGAATATTATTTGCTAATTTTATCTTATTATTTTCTTTGCAGTTTTTCTTTTGTGTATAGTCCACCATTGATTTAGTTAAGCTGCTGCGTGACTATTAAGTTGCCAGATATATAAGTAAATATACAGATATAAAAACCCTGTGTTATGCAGGGCGCATGATTCTATAAACATATGTATAACTTAAGTTTCTAGCACTGCTACACGCTGACTATTCGTAGAATTTTCCAGCATTGCTTATAGTGCCTGAAAAAAAAATATATATATTCGAATACATTTTGGTTTTTTGAAAAAAAAAAAAAAAATCAACAAAAGAAATAGGAAACAATAGAAATCAAAGGAAACACACACCCAACACATACATAGTAAATAAAGTTGGCTATTGCTATTAAGTACACTTTATTTTCGTAATAATGGCGGCCTATTTGAATCGCACTATTTCAATGGTCACCGGCAACGGCGGCAACGCGGGCGCAACATCTAACTCCTCTTCCAACACATCGCTGTCGTCAACATCCACCTATAATCCGAACGCGCTCATGTCCGAAAATCGCACCATGCAAAATGTCAACGACAAATCCCCATTGCAGGTTTTCGTCAGAGCCAAGAAAAAAATCAACGATATTTATGGTGAAATCGAGGAATATGTTATTGAGACAACACAATTCATCAACGGTAAGCGCAAAAAACCGCATCTATATACTGCCGCAGCCACTTATATACACTCACTTTTTTGTAGCGCTACACTCGGAGGCGGAAATCGTGGACAAAGCTGAGCGTGAGCTCTTTGAAAGTTATGTGCACAAAGTTGCTGCTATTCGCGAGGTACTCGCCCGCGATCATATGAAAGTGGCCTTCTTCGGTCGTACTTCGAACGGCAAAAGTTCGGTCATTAATGCCATGTTGCGCGAGAAGATATTGCCCAGCGGCATAGGACACACCACAAACTGTTTCTGCCAAGTGGAGGGCTCCGATGGGCAGGAGGCTTATCTCATGACAGAGGGCTCCAATGAGAAACTGAATGTGGTGGTAAGTTGTGTAGCGGAGTCGCTGCATTTAAATAAGCGTTGTTTCAAAGAATTAATTGTTGAAAAAATTGTCCATTATAGAATATTAAACAACTGGCTAATGCCCTCTGTCAGGAGAAGTTGAGCGAGAGCTCATTGGTGCGCATATTCTGGCCACGCGAGCGCTGCAGCCTCCTACGTGACGACGTCGTCTTTGTAGATTCGCCTGGCGTGGATGTATCAGCCAATTTAGACGATTGGATTGACAATCATTGCCTGAATGCGGACGTGTTCGTGCTGGTGCTCAATGCTGAATCGACTATGACGCGAGCGGAAAAGCAATTCTTTCACACAGTCTCACAGAAACTCTCCAAACCGAATATTTTTATACTGAATAATCGTTGGGATGCCTCCGCAAACGAGCCCGAATGCCAGGAATCGGTAAGAGCACGGAGTAGTGCTTGTGTTTTCGCCTTCTACTTTTCTGTTTCCTGTTATTGTTAAATGTTTTTCTCTTAAATTTTTTATACTTTTACCTTTCAACCATTAAACACAATTGCAAACTGTGTAATGCTAAAGCAGGAGCTTGAAAAGGTAAAGCACTCCTATTGCTAGCTTGCCTAAACTTTGTTTCCTGCTATACACTTTTTGAATCTGCGTTTACATGCTATGTTTGTAATTTTCGCAGATTAATTAAAATTATTGCCTTTTTTGTGTTGACTGTTTTAGGTCAAATCGCAGCACACAGAGCGCTGCATTGATTTCCTCACAAAGGAGCTCAAAGTGAGCAATGAAAAGGAAGCTTCCGAACGCGTGTTCTTTGTGTCCGCGCGTGAAACATTGCAGGTAATTAACATTTATTATTCTTTAATCGAAGTCAGTAAATTGTTTTAATTTATTTCTTATATTAAGGGCAGTTACTGAGAGAAAAGACGATAATTGTATATTTCTGTATGAAACTTTAGTGAAATTAGCGGACTTAAAAAAATATTTATGTTTATTTTGCCGCGGTTGCTCAGTGGATAAGTGCTTGGTCGGCGATGCGGGAGGGCCTGGGTTCAAGACCGGCCTCAAACCATTTAATAAAAAAGAATAATTTTTCAAATTGTTTCATTGCACTTCTCGTGATGAATTGGCGATTCTCCGAGAATATTCTTTGCCATGAAAAGATTTTCAACCCGTTCGGATTCAGTTAGTTGTAGGTATCGTTAATTTGTGCAAAATATAACAAGCCCACACGAGCTTAACCTTCTGATAGAATTTTCAGCCGTCATTCCTGTCTACACATCTCAATCTCCTCATGCTCGCGGTTTTTCATCTCGTTTCTTGTGTTTGAATAGGCGCCTCTCTACTCCTCTCATCTCTCATGCCCTCGCGCGGCTCGCGTTGCTGTCGTCTGCAGGGTTTTTTTTGTAGGCGAAATTCTATACTGCGGTGGCCTGGCTACACTCCTCGTCGTACCATTGGTTGCGCGGTAATGGGTGGTGGAAACAAAGGATGTTCTTCGCGGCAGTGCGCAAGAAGTGGGAAATATACATTCAGAGTCCGCTGGCGTCATCGGGGTGCGGAAAGGATTTGTTGAGTAGATTGGAGAGTTGAGCGGAGTAGATTTGTGCATAACCTTTCTCTTTCGGTTGTAGATGTATATGATGTATATTACCTTGGTATCGTAGTCAAGTCCTCACTAGCCCATCACAGGGACATAGGATGTGTTCTGCTGTTTCTTCATCTTCATTACAGATTCTAAATAACATCTTCTGACATAAATGTTTTTGTCTGTTTTAACTATTATTTTGATTATTTGTTAAACTATCCTCTTTCCTTGTTTAAGGCTCGCTTGGAGGAGGCAAAGGGAAATCCTCCCCATTTGGGCGCCATAGCGGAGGGTTTCCAAGTGCGCTACTTTGAGTTCCAGGATTTTGAGCGTAAATTCGAGGAATGCATATCACAAAGTGCCGTCAAGACCAAATTCGAGCAGCACAGTTCGCGCGGCAAAACCGTCAGCGGTGACATGCGCTCGATGCTGGACAACATCTATGAGCGCACGTCGATATTCCGTAACTTGAAATTGGACCAGAAGACACTGTTAACCGAACGAATACAAGGCACCGAAACACAAATGATGCAAGTAACTCGCGAAATGAAGCTCAAGATACATTCAATGGTCGAGGAGGTTGAGCAGAAGGTGTCGAAGGCATTGAACGAGGAGATCTGGCGTCTGGGCGTGCTCATCGACGAATTCAATATGCCATTCCACACAGAGCCGTTGGTGCTAAATATCTACAAGAAGGAATTGAATTCACACGTCGAGACGGGACTGGGCTCTAATCTGCGCGCTCGACTCTCTCTGGCGTTAGCCATGAATGTAGAGTCAGCGCAGCGCGAAATGACAGGTGGGAAAGCATGCGAGGACTAGTCAATAAGCTGTAAACATTTTTTAATCTGGTTTATTTGAATTTTCATGCAGATCGCATGCATGCTCTGGTGCCGAACGAGAAGATCACCGTGCAAACGAAAATCGTGGCTCGCACGCAGCCCTTCGAGATGTTGTACTCGCTGAATTGTCAAAACCTGTGTGCCGACTTCCAAGAGGACTTGGAATTCAAATTCTCCTGGGGCATACATGCGATGATACAACGCTTCACGGGCAAAGTGCGTGAACGCAGCAAAAAGATGCCCGGCCTGATGAATCGTCAGATGAGTGTAGGTGTAAGTTTTGACAGCATGCTAATTGGCACATTCTTCGGTATCAAAACAATTTGTTAATTTTTAACAAGAGGGGGCATTACGAAACGCAAAAAGTTTCAATGCTATTAGTAATGCTTTGTGAGTAGACAAAAATCTAACAAATTGGCGAAATAGTTTGTGAGCGTCGACCTAGATAATAAAATTAATCATTGTCATCGCAATTTTATTTTACTAAGCACTCTGCAACTCTAAGTGCATTTTGATACAACCTCTGAGTAGCTTAATTGCGATATTTTTTACATACTCTAGGAAACCTTTACTTTTGCCAATGATGTAATGCTTGCATTTAGTGCTGTACTATAATATTCATCTCCCATAAATGCTCTCATCTCGATAGCAGACCGTGTCGCCAGTGTCCCCCATGAACGATGCACCATTGTGTCTGACCACGCCCGTTGGTGGCATCACACAGGAGCAGCTTTCAATAATATCACGTTTTGCGCTCACTTCAATTGGTTCGCAAGGCACTGTCGGTGGACTTTTAGTAGCGGGCGTTGTAAGTATTGCAAGTGTCTATAAAATCGCGAAAAATTAAAAAATTTATTGCTAATTTGACAGATGCTCAAGACGATCGGCTGGCGTGTTCTGGTGGGCGTTGGCGTGCTTTATGGTTGCATATACCTGTACGAGCGCTTGTCGTGGACCAATTCCGCCAAAGAGCGCGCATTCAAGTCGCAGTACGTACGCCATGCTACCAAAAAGCTTAAGATGATTGTGGACCTGACCTCGGCCAATTGCAGTCATCAAGTGCAGCAGTATGTGATCTTTTATCTTCCCAGCTCAAGGTTTTTGTAAAATGAAATTCTTTCTGCTTATACTTTGCAGAGAACTGTCGAGCACGTTTGCGCGCCTGTGCCGTGTTGTCGACAATGCCACCACCGACATGAACGAGGAGCTGAAGACGCTGGAGGCTCAACTAAACATTCTGGAGGCAAATCAGAAACAGCTGAAACTTTTGCGCAACAAAGCGAACTATATACAAAATGAATTAGACATTTTTGAAAATAATTACATAAAATCGAATTAGTGCTGAGGCGTGCAAATGTGAATGTGCATCGCAAGGCTGTGTTGACAGCGTGTGTGCTGACGAAGAAGACGTTGTCTATTTTTTTTCTCTTGAGCATGTACACACGATATAATAATTTAGTTCATTTCGTTGACTTCTTACTATTATTTATGCAGATATAGCATATCTCTCCTATTTGTTGCCTTTATTTTTCTTGCGCTCGTTCGCTTTTAATTATGTTTGGTATCTATATACATATATATACATAAATAGTATGATACTCTTATAAATATATTATACATGCTATTATTTTGTTGTGGGTGGCCTGGAGCACCAATCCATTGAACAACTATTAGGAAAACTATATTTCTTTTTGACTTTCTTTGTAAATAAACGAGTTTAAAAAAATTCAGGAAAATATAAATATTTTTTCTATTTATGTTATATTTGCATTAAATAATGATAAAACATAAAGAAAACGAAATTAAATAATATAACTGTAAAATAAAGAATTTATAAAAGAAAGTTTTGACTTGCGTAACTGTGTATTTCTTTGAAGTTTTTTTTCAAAAATCTGCAAATTTTCAGTACTGTATGTGTCGAAGAAAAGATTTACTTTGTACGTTCGATTAAGTTAATCTTTTGACGAAGAATTGTGAAGCATTTGGGGTGGTTTTTCCATTAAAACAAACCAACCAAAAGATTTTCTAACTGCTGAGGTTATGACGAACTTTGGAATGGCTGATAATTTTACATAGCATTGTCTGCAATTACACTACCCAACAAAAAGTCATATTTACGACATACTATATATCTTCTACATACATAACTCGAGGGTCAGCTCTATATTGAAGATCGCTAGAAACTCACGTATTTGAAAAAATAACTAGCCCCCGGAGCCTTCCTTGATCTGCTTAGCGCCATCTGGTGCCCCTCAGGACCCTGACACCTCCTATGGTATCAAACAGACTGTAACCGCGGCTTTAGCCTATCTTTCTCGCATTCATCGTCATTGTAATAGCACCTATAAAATTATTAGCCGTATCAGAACGTGATTGAGAAGCTTTTTCTCATGGCAAAGCATACTCTCGGAGAGTTGCCAAATCTTCGCGAACAATTTGAAAATCAATTTTTTTTTAGATGTATAAGTCGCCAAAGATCGAACCAGCGGAACATTTCGGCTAAATGAGTTGAAGGTTCCGAAAAGAAAAGTGGAATGGCAGACCAAATTCAGTAAAGGCTTATCCGAAAAGGCATCCAAACGCACTGTTCAAGATGCAGCGCTTAAGCTGGGAGCTTCAAACATTTTTTCCAAAAAAAAAAGACTCTCACCTACTATATAATCATAAATGGTGTGCGAAAAGCTCCAGCTAGAAAAAGAAAAATGTTGGTACAGCAGCCTACGAACGAGGCTATCTTCCTTCCATTTACTAGTGTGTGTTCGTTCTCTTTTAAGCACAAGTCACGGGATCTACACATTTATTCCATAGCTGTGCGTACGAACGGACGCTTTATTTAGAAGATTTTTTATCATGGAAAAAAAATAAAATTTTTTTATAAAAGAACTAAAAATCAAATAAATTCAAGTGATCACTTAAAGAACATAATAGTGATTTAAGTTTCAGTGTTGACTACAAGCCGCCTATAGCTTTTAATTGAATCCCACAACTACTAAATCCAACACTATCGCTACTGTTCTATAGAAATCAAGAAAACTCCGTTTTAGTTCTTATTTCATATGTTAAAATTATATTTATTAATAATAGTCTTAAAATACATTTTTTGTCCGTTGCATACTGAATTTTTTTAATTTTTTCTTTTACTTAACATTTGAATTTAATTTTTATTTCAAGTTTAATTTTCATCATTTAAAAAAAAAATTTTTTTTCCAAATATAAATTTCATTATTCTGTTGTTAGAACATTAATAAAACAAATTTATATTTTATTTACATTCCGAAAGAGTACAAAATCTTACCTACAATACATAGGTAGTATACATATATAAAAATGTGCATGGATGTAAACATTGTCTATTTAATAAGGCGTCATTGTGCAAAATAACTTTTATATAAATATATATGCATATACTATATAAGTATGTGTGTATGCATTGAAAACTATCTTTCAATAATATGCAATGGTTTACCGTTCTTACCTGTTTTAAATAATTAAAATTTTAATATTTCAGTGCTTTCAAACTAAGTTGAAGTTTTTGTGATACTCGCATCAAAGCTTGTGACTCTTTCCTTGTGTTTTTCAGAAATTTTCTCGGAAACGCCTATAAAGGGTGTGGTTCAAAGTTAAATTTTATATTCGTAGTAAAAATTTATTCGATTACGGTTCAACTCATTTTCGGATATAGCTCTAAATAGAAAGGTATTTGAAAGACTCTTTTTCCTCGAGGCTCGTATAGTATGTAGTGCGCAGCGGATGGAGCAGAGCAATTTCTACCCATATAAAGAAACTAATGGACTATTTTATAGTTTGGAAACCCCTGATTAATGCCCTAAACAGAATTGCGACCGCGTCGCAGTCCCACTGCATGGGGCAAACCTGGTGAGTTGAAGATATCAGACGAAACTTTTAAGTGATTTTTCGTAAAACGGTGGGAACTGTCACTATAAAAATCTGATCTTAGTGAAAATTTTACTTGTAGTTTGAAACATCATTAACTTATATACAAAATTTTTTGTATGCTAAAAGAGCTGAAGGACTGAAAATAAAACAGCTTCGAAGGTGGGAGTTAAGTTACCGTCTCCCTGTTTGTAGAAAAAGTATGTATATTTCGTCTTGCCCGCCAGACTAGCGCTTGGCGCGACCGACGACATTATCAATATATTCGATATTGCGTTAAAATTTAATGACACTATTCTCTTCAAAAGTGTCCAGCTCTTGGCGTTTGCCGAAGATATCATCGGTCGCACCAAGCGAGATGTAACCGCTGCTTTCTCGGCTATCGAAAGAGAATCAGCAGTATGTATGTTATTTCTGCAAGCAGGGATCCTCGGCGCGGGGACTCCCATTTGGAAACTATACCTTCAAAGGAGGTATCAAGGAGGTCACATATCTTGGCACCATCATTACTACCATTACTACGATGTCAGCTTGGAGATAAAGCGGAGAATAACTCTTGCCAATAGGCACTACTACGGACTCGGTAAGCAATTGAGAAGTAGAGTTCTCTCTCGACCGACGAAACTGACACACTACACTTGGAGTGTTCGAGAGAAAAGTGCTCCGCAAGATCTTCGGCCCGATCCGCGTTGGCGACGACGACTACCGCATCCGAACGTGCCATGAACTGTACGTTTAGACAATTCCATGCCGGTCTTTCGAAGGCAGCCTTAAAAGGTATTAAAGGACGGTACGTACCTCGTAGATTTTCTCTATGATCTCTAGTGTCATGTGTGTAATTATTTCTCGCTGAAATTTAAAATTTTATTTTCCGCGCCTGACTCCAAAGTTAACATTAAAAACTGAACGCGATTAATTTGTCCAGAAACTAAAAATCCTAAAACCTTTGCCTGTATTAATCTTGCAAGAGTGTTTCACAGATTATGAAAAGAAGGTTTCAAGATTCTAGAAAAATTTGTTCAACGCTACAAGATTATTAGGAAGACTGTTCTAAGTGTTTTAAAGCAAGGTTTTTTTTTTAATATTCACATATGTATGTAATCGGTGCCACTGGTGCCACTGCCCGTGTAACCGAGGCTAATGTCTGACTTCTCGTATTTACTTGTGCGTACTCGATCTATTATAGCACAAGTCAATGAGACCTACAAATTCGTTCTTTTTTTCATGATAAAGATGGGCGTAGCGCAAAAAATCGATTTGCAAAAGATATGGCTCTTTTTAGATGGTACGTATTCGCTATGGAAAGACCAAGTGGAGCAGGCACTGGCAAAGCTTGGAATTGCCGACTGGAGAAGTCGCGCGCGTAGCAGGGGCACCTGGAGAGGCCGGGTTATTCTGACCAACTATGCTAAGGACCAAATCAATTTCTCACATCAGAGACCGATTACTTACCCACTGCAGCAATATGTCAAATATTTTGTAATCGAAACAAATATATAACCCAAAGCTTAAGGTCAAACTTATAGCTTTTGTCTTTCAATCAAGCATATATTAAACAAAGGAAAACAGTTTTCAAAATAAAAAATTTTAAACGCTGTCAACAATTATGTAGTGCTAGTTTTACTTTTAAAATAGACATCATTCATTATGTTCCTCAATTGGACGAAGAGATAAAACATTCTTCTATCTAAAATATCCAAGCAATATAAACAGGCTATTCAAATTATTTAAACAATCTCCCATACAATCTTTGTAGCATTGACATAATTCAATATAATTTTCTGTTGGATTTTTAGGAAAAACCATTTATAGAAATTTTTGCGCTAGTTTCAGTCTTAGCTTTATACTCGAGAGTGTACAAATGCAATAGCACATTTCCAGGATTGCACTTATGAGTTTCCTATAAAATGAATTCCGGATGCCTGTTTTTAAAGCCCTAGGTTCAGATTGCATTTGAAATAGGGACCCAGTCTCACAGTGCAAAGACTATTATGACAGTCGCTTATGATACCCCAACCGCCGTACAATGTTGCTAAAGAACTTTTAGGCTAGTTATTAATTGTATTTTGTATCTTTAATTAGCTAGGAATAAAACACATTTTATTTTGTGAATGTATTTTCGAAGGGGCGTCCTTTTTGGTGGTTATAGCTATTCTTTTTTCAAACTCGCAAGCACTCTTGTAAGATTCTTGCAAGTAATGTTGCATAAACGATTATCTGACTGACACATTTCTTCAAAAACAATAATATAGTAGATCAGAAATATAAATATATATAAAATATTATATTATCAGACTCTGTCATGCGAGTTCCCATAAAAGTTTAGGTTTATGTACAAGATTATTGAAAGATTAATTTAAGACATTAGTGCTGGCTGGGCATGCAGACCATTTATTTAAGCCGTCTTCACGAAATAATAAAAACTATATATGGTTGAATAAAAATTCAGGATTTCTTCAAAATTACGAAACAAATTATTTAAAATTATATTAATTTACGAACAATCAAGAACTATTGCATGCCTTCATTTGCTCACTTTTGCTTTGCAGCGTCTTTTACATTGTCATTTGTGGTGAATTGACAAAATGTAAAATGTTATTGAGGTTGTTGTCTTTTATAGTGTGTGTGTGCAGTGACGCAGTGTCTTGCTTTCAGTCAGGTAGCACAGGTTTTAAAAAATGTACAATCATTTAATTATGTTTATGAACAACTACGAGACACACATCCAACATAATTACAAGTGAAACGTAGCAGTGCCCAATAATGACAATAAAGTAGTAAAAAGTACTTGTAGAGAAATAAAATGAATCACATAAATTGTCAATTATATATAATTTGATTTTATACACAACATATATCGTTACACATAGAAATATATATAAAAATTAGGTATGATAATATTTTTGCTTACGTACTTAAATAGAAGATCAAATAAAATATAGAAACCGCACAAACAATTCACGAAAAGCATGCAAGAGGAAAAATTATTAAGATAGCCAAAAATAGTAGTTGGTGTTTTTGTCTTTACATTTAGAAGGATATGTTTTTGATAACATTCAAAATTGTATAATTTTTCCTATGTATATACTTTAAATTACAAAAACACAACTAAGTTAAAATAAAAAAGTTACAGTTTTTAAAAGCGAAAAGAGAGTAACAGCAGTAGCACAGCGAAACTAAGATGTTCTTTGTTGTATCGTTTGTTGTTGGAGTATAGTGCGCGTTTTTATCCAGTGAACGTTGCTCGCAAAGCAATAAATTTAAATTATATTTAAAAAAAGAAGACATTATTAACAAAAATTCCTCGCGTTTCTCACAGTTTTCTCTCTCAGTATGGACCGTTATTGTCAAAATTTTACATGTGTATAGTGGCTGCAGTGTAACGCGCCTCGCCACGCCTCCATGTCCACTGCGTAGGACGGTACTGCAAAGAAGAAGAAGAAGAAGTATGTAAATGGATTTGAGGTTCATGAAAATGCATGATTAAATATTAAGGAAATGATTAATGCTATAATTGCGAAGTTGCTTAAGAGAAGATGAATGTGGGCGGGGCAGTAAAAAACTAAAACCATTAAAAAAAACTATTTACAACGGTACAAGCACAGGAATATACATACATACATACATGTATACAGAGTTATCAATCAATATAGAAATACTTAAGTTCCTTTGGCATGGTTTGACAAAAATTTAGTTAGTACCAGAAATTATATTTAGACTTCGGGTTCAATGAAACTAATGATGGGATAAATTTCCTAGAACCATTTCCCGAAGAGGTACATGTTTTTTAAGGTTGTGAAATTGGGACTTCCCTGGCAAAAATGGATTTTTATAACAAGCATCATTTATATAACGGTTTAAAAAACTGTACAAAATCCTGATTAAGTTAAATTGATTTGATAAAGGCAACGTAGGTTCCTGTCGTTCTTTTATAGGGCAAATCTCTATAGGTATTATGACGCACCATGACTCAGTGAGTGTTGTGCTTTTGTGATCCCGGGATTTTCGGTATTGGCAATTGTAATCCCGAGATCGGGACTGAGTGTACGAAATAAGCACAACAAATTTACCAATCAGTTAATAAAATGACTGTCTAATTCTACAAACATATACAAGAAAAAAATACCTACTATGATCTCAGTAACTTTATGATACACTGTTAGCGTGCTTGATAGATAAGGGAGAAGTGGTTGTTTAACATATTCATTGGAATCCATTCGATCGCAAGTGAAATGATGAACACATCCGCGTCTCTGGCAGATACTCTCTGCATTAAGGACGATTTCCCACACCCACTTTAGAATCGTTTACTTAAATATTTAGGAAAGCTGCCTTGTGCGCTGTCATCCCTTGCAATAATAGCCTATAAATGAAGCTAACGATGGCATTATTATAAATTAGACACTATGCATCTCTTCAAATAGTTTCTGTCGGGAAACATATTTGCTAGCTGAGCTCTCTTGGTAAAGATATACTATATTAAATAAAAACTGTAAAGAAAACGGTTGTGCAAGGTTTATAATACGATTAGTTAACAAGAGTTTCTAACTAATCCTAAGTGCAGGGATTAAGGAATTTGTCGTGTGTGAAAGTGGCCAGAATGAATTGATAGATGAGCTGACAACTTTTCGCTGGCGATAGTGGTTAGAGTGGAAAACGTTACAAACCTGATGCAAGTGCTTTGACTGCATGAAATTTTTATAATTAGAAATTATAGAAACTTTATTATTATTATTTTGAATATTATGCAATACGGATTGTAAAAGAGCATTATCTGTAAGTGCTCACAAAACAGCGAGCAATTTGTGTTTTGGCTCACCTGTATCAAAAGCTGTCCACTTTTCGTATGTGGATTCCTGTAGGCGTACAGCACCCACACCATTACCGTCAGCACCAGACAAATGGGCACCAGGAAACCCAGCGCCAGCCCCATGCTCTTCGGTTCGTGCGCCTGCTCCTCCAGCGCGGCTTTAGACTCTCTACTCAGGGGCTTTGCATCGGCCGACGAAATGGCGGCGCTATTCGTTTCACTTGTATGTGTTGGATGTAGGACGTCATTGTGATTGTTATTGTTGCTATTGCTGCTAGCTGAGTTGTTGTTTGAGGTAGAACTGGAACTTTGCGTAGCATTGTTGCCCTTCTCTCCAAGGCGGGGGCAGCTGAGGAGTTTGGTGATTTGAGCACGATCGCAGCCTGTAGAGTGATGTAAAAGATGATTGCAGTTTATGAAACATTTGAACCGACACTTGAAAACCAACAAATTTCAAACAATTCATGAAGATAATATATTTGAAATTGAAAAAACAAATTTGAAATATGTATATATACAGTGGTGTTCATATAAATAGCACACCCTTATTTCTTTATTTAAAATCGCCAGAACTGAAAGTACCACGCATTCAACATGGAACATGTTTATGATTAGCAGGTGTCCTTTATTCACTACAAACAAAAATATATTCTACTACTATATTGAAAGCAAAGAAACGAAAAAAAGTGAAAAACAAAACTAATGTTCAAATTTGAGTGTTCATATAAATAGAAATTCTTCATAAAAATTAAACAAATTAAAGGATTTTCTTTAGGATCGGTAGAATTTTTAAAATTGACAATCAATGTCTGCAATAAAAAAAAATTAGTAATTTGGGATATTCTATTCATAATATTCATAACATTTGTTTTATTTTTTAGTAATACACCTCAAACGTTCGGAGCACATTCATTCCATTCCAGCTTAGAAGCTGGAGAATGAAGCTATTTTTTGGAGAAGTAAAATTGTCTGCAAAATTTCAACACTTCGTGAAAAAACTAGGAGCAGACAAATGTGGCAGTAAATTTGTATGGTGTAAAGTCCGATATAGCTTTCTACTTTGCCAAAGATCTGCAGCCTCTTTTTGTAAAAGGAAGCGAACGGTTCGTGCATGTGCGAACATTTATCACTTTAAGTCAAGCGAGCAAAGATATCGTATGTATTGAGGACGATTTGGACTTACAGAAAGGGGCGTTTTCGCTGGCTTTCTTAAGAATATTTATTATTATATGTAAATAAATTCATTTTATATAATTACCAGTCTGAAGCCAGTCCTGCTTTTTGCGGTCAGTGCCAGTGGAACATCGATTAAGAACCGGACACCAAGCACACTGTAAATATAATAACACAAAAGCGCAGCTAAGTTAATAAACTAGCCAAATTAAATAATTTATAGCACATACATCAAAGGTAGTCTGATGATTTATGCACGCTTCACAATCGGTATAGAAGGGGCAAGTGGTCAGGGCCTTCAAAAAGATGATGGTTGAATTTGTAATTTCAGCGCTGGCAAAATTCACACGGTGATACTCGTAGATAGTCTTTCTGCGCGCAACTGTAAGTAGGTAGTAAAAGAAATTTATTAAATTCATTATTTTAATAACTCAATTATACGCACAATATACGACTTTATCGATTATATAAGCATCGGAAAGGCCCACTTTGACGGGATGTTTGTCATCTTGTATGGCATTTACAAATATTGGCATGGAAAAGTATGTGAACACGATGTCTCCACTCTTATGTAATGTAGCACTGAATGTGAATTTGCCCACATCCTGTTTATCTTGCAGTGACACATTCTCCCAAATGACAGTGAATGCGGTACCTTTATGGAGCATAGCGTACAAATGAAATTTCTATAATTAAGTTCGGCGCTCTTTAATCAAAGCAGAAAGCATGTCAATACCATTATCGTTCAAACGCACAAAGGAGCCGTTCGAAAGGCTCGTATCAAAGTTGGCCATTAGCGGTGCTATATATTGCGTCGCTGCCAACCAGGAGTGTACATGTTCACCGGTGTAAAGGAAACCACCAGTTGCTACAGTAATATTGCGCACCGGATGCCCGTAAAATGGAAAATCGAAACTCAGCTCGACCGTCTGTAAAAAGGGTGGAGAAGGAAACCAATACATTAGCAATGTAATTATGTCTAAGAAATGTACACGAAATTGAGCGAATATGCATTTACCATTGCTCTGCGATGTGACTGCGAGAGCATCGAGTTGTGCGTTGTGTTTTTAACGACACTCCATATTTGATCGGCCTCTTCCTTGTTGACGTATATCGTACTGTTGTAGTAGTTGTGATGATCCTGCAAAGAAGATTTTTTTTACAATTGAAAATGGCCCACGCACAGATCGTTACTATATAAAGGAACTAAATTTTCTGGATACAGTCTGGATTCAAAAATGTTATCAATTGTAAGCAATTTATGAATACAGAAAAGTTACGATAGACTTGCAATAACATCAGGATACCGAAAAGAAAGATTTTTACGACATCATGCATCAGCAACCGAGCACATATCCACTGAGCTACGGCGACGCACTCACGGTAGTACTTCTTTATTGATACACCAGAATTCTTACTCACAGTTGTGTAATTGACGGTAAAGTTTTTATTTTTCAGCACATCCTTTGTTTCATCCTCGGGCACATCGATCGTATCGATGAGTTGCTCTTCACGCGTCTCATTGTAACTTTCAGCTGCGCCGGCGCTAAGCACAGTGCCAAGCACTTTTTTGGGGAATTGACCTTTCTTCGCAGCGGCCGCATCGTCATCGCCCGCTGTTGCAGTCGCCTGTATGGGCTCGGAGACGACAGTCTGTTGGACTGGCTTGTCCAGAATGTCCTTGCGCTGTCCGGTGCCATTGACTCCTAGCAGTGGCCGTTCACTGGCATTATACGGCACCACAACAGATGTGTGCGCTGTGCTGCTCTCGGTCGAATCGTTCACTTGCATCTGCGGCGCACCAGATGTTTGCTTGGTGGCATCACCCGAATTGTGGGGCACACTATCATATTGATTCTTCAAATCAGTTGGGGTCTGTCGTTTCTCGCGCAGCTTTATTATGGACGCTGAGGAACCTATGTGCGGTAAATCTGAGTAGACGTCATATTGTGCAGCTGCAAAGAGCAAAAAACAAATATTTTAAGTGAAACTTACAAAATAAAATCAATAGTTGGTTCAACATCCCGTATAACCGGGGCTAAAGCCTAGCATTCTCGCAATAGCTTGCGTGTGCTCGTTTTATTTTAGCATAAGATAACGGGACCGATACATTTATTCTACAGCCGTGTCCGAAAGGGATTGAAAACCTTTATTTTAGTGACAGAGAATACTTTTGGAGAGTTGCTAAGTATGTAGTTCGCGAGAGATGGCACCGCGTGCAAAGAAACGAAGTTTATTTTTAAATAGTTGGTACGATTCGGCTGGGATTTGAACTAGCTACTCCACGCATTAGAGTCCGAGCACATATCCACTGGTAATTTAGACATAATGCGATAGTGAATTAATCTATTTTATGCAATTTCCCCACATTTGCACTCGGAGGTCTCTTGGTACATTGGTGCGCTCGTTGAGTTGTATAGCCTATGCGTTGTTTTTCCACGTCTCTGATTGAGATGCGAATACTCATTTTATAAAATACAGAATATTCGTCTAAAAAAATATCACATCAATATTCGGAAGATCTCTCTCAGAAAACAAGCAAGAAGGCATCAGTCACTAACAAAGAATATACAACAGAATATCCAAGCTTAAAATTGGAAAATTTGACTATGCGAGGTTCCACTGTACGCATATTAAAAGTTAACGTAAAAAAGCAAAACCAACAACAATGCCATTGGATACTCGATGGGCCTCGGCAGGCGACGGAGGGTAAGTAATTAGTAACAACGCGAAAATAAACATAAAAAGCGTAGCACAAATAGAAAATCGATATTTCAGCGCTTATTTATTGGAATAAATGTTCCATAATATTGCGCTAAGGAAAAATAAATACAACAAAATAAAAAAGAAAAAAATAGCACCAATATGCCCTAATATGCTTGTCGGTATGAATACGTGTATATGTGTGTGAGTCGATCCTTATATGCAGTATGATACCGTGATATGTAAATCTTGACACAAAATTCTTACACCTGCAAGTCTTCTCAGTTGTAGTCGTACGCTGCACACACGTGTACCTTGACCAGTCCACCTACACAAGGGTAAAGCCTTAAATAAAGATACAAAATCGAGTGCCTGAGAAAACAACTCAATAATATGCCTATTCTAAAATCGAACCACGCCCATTTACTCATTTGTAAGATACATAATCCTAATAGGAATATTTTCACCAAGTACGCCGTTGGATATAACCGAAATACCAGCACAAAAGATCCATTTGGCGGTCGCGGTGCGCAACAAAGGCCTTCTAACAATAACAGAAATAATGGGTATATTAAATTTACCGCCGAAATAGTGGGCGATATCAAAATTAAAACAGCAAATGTAATTCGCAAAGATCCATAATTTTACAAATGAGAGCATTAAATCGCTAAAATACCGAGGTATGTATTTATACTAATGGGCGCCATTGATTTTGAACCTGTTTGTTTTCTACATTTGCTCATCTCGGAATTTAAACTATGTAGCTATCAATGTAACTGGGCACCGGCTTTTTTTCGAATCGAATAACCCTGTTTTCTCTAATTGGAAGCCGGGGATTCGGATGAATTATACAAGGTTTTTGATTAAGCGAGAAAATCAATTGTTTATTAAATACTGCTCTTTTTTCAAGTTTTATTCAACGCTTGAAATATTAAGTTAAAAGTTAATTCACAAGAACAAACAAAAGTGAATTTCCGCGGTGATAAGGGAAATCGTAAAAATGCCTAGGTTGCATGAAGCAAAGTCCCACTGATGATCTCGAGTAAACTAAATTTACCTTGAATCTATTTCTAACGAATTAAAGGGAATTGATCTTTTAATTGGATTTAGAAAATAATTGTTGTTTTTCTTTTGGGTTGTCTATAATAAGAACAACAAATCGCAACTGCATTGAATCCCTAAATTGATCATTGTACAATTCGATTGCTCTGCATTAATTTCTTATCTCTCAATATGGAATTTACAGTTACTAATTTGTTCGTCCCTAAATCTGGCACACGCGTTAATCAGAAGAATTTGTTTTATTTGCTTCATTGAAATGTTTATTTGTAGAATACTTTTTGATTCTTCGAAAATTACTGTTTTTTAGTTTCCCCAACGTATTGAAATAAATCATATGATCTCAATCAGTGCAATGGAGTAATGCCGATTCGAGTGTTGGGAAAGTTCCACATTCCAATAATATGATCTTGAAGTCATCATTAAAGTATCATAGTATCATCAAGTATGAGCTTCATTTCAAAATCTACTTTCCATCTGAGCTGAAAAGTTTATTTAATTTTGATTATTACGCGAAAAAGCGGGAGAGTAGTCAAATCGTCGTGAGAGATGACAAAGTAACAAGTAGATCCGTGATTGAATGACTGAAGAACTCAGAATAAACGAAAGTGATTAAAATTGAACACACGGAAATATTTCTGTGAACATTTTTCTTTCATCCCTTTTGCTCTTTCTCAATTCGTTTACAAACGGAAAGACTTTTTGAAGAACTCTGTCTTTTTTTTAATTGATGCTTTTAACTAAAATAGTTACCATCAATGATAGTTTCAAAAATCACTGATACGCAATTAAATGTCGGTCATTTCAATTGAACCCATTATTATTAACTGTTTTTATGGCGCCATATACATATAACATATACATATATATATTGTGCATACTTATGCATGTACTACTTATGTTCATACGGAAAATCGAAGAGAACTTACAGACAACTTTTGCAGTTGACTATTTGTGCCAGAGTTATCGTGCTCGACGCGTTACAAATAATTTAAATAAACATTAATATTCATATATATATTCGTTTTTTTGCTGAAGGCAACGACGGCGACAGTTGACGATGCACAAAATACATACACCACACTAATCGGATCCATATATACTATATCGGCATAGACACTGAAGCTCAGTTAACTAAATGAACGACTGTGAAGTAAATGGCGCACGCGCATTACAAAAAAAAAACACAATTTATTGATTAGTTCACGTCAAACGTCATACTTCACAAAGCAATTGAACTTCTTATCAGTAATTGTAATCTCTTTCAGTCATCATACAGACTTACTGCCGCAGTTAAGATAATATGTACAAAAGAAAACCGAGGCTTTAGACGTTAGAGTTCAATCGTATTTAAACAACATAGCCTAAGATGAGCTGGTGTGGCAGGGTGTAGAAAGACGAAGCTCCAACCATCGACAAAAGAAAATCCACCTTCCGTAGGTGTCTAAACCGAAAAGACTGCAGACATTTAGTTGGCTAAACAATTGAGTGTGATGGGTCTGGTCTGATCGACGGCAGTACCTGTGAGAAATATCTGAAGGACGAGGATACCACTGCTTTGGAAAGATCACAAGATTTCAGTAAAAATTACTTAACTTATCAGTAGGTACAATAGATAAAGGGATAATGCGAGAAAGCTAAGTTACAGTCTGTTCAGCTTTAGAGACAGCTAAAAATTTTACTCTGGTAAAGTAAATTGACATCATTACTCTTCTTGCTGAATTCTGTTGCCTGGCTTTAACTGGATTAGCACCTTCTGGGCTCGATATCTTCGACTGTTGCATTGTTTCTGGGTCGTACTTGTAGAACCAAGCTTCATCACCTGTTACAATTTTATTGAAGGTGTATGATCATCCATTTTAAAAATTTTGAAGATAATATTAAGCAAAACGCACACGCGCCTCGGTTGGAAGCTTCAGTTAAAATTCGAGGAATCCATCGTGCAGATTTCTTTGTGATGATTGCTTAATATTCGCCATATAGCCATGTTCAAGCTCAGTTCATTAGCAATAATTTTCTGGGTCATCCTTGGATATTCATCAAATTGGACGATTCATCAGTCGAAGATTTTGGACGACCTTCGCGAGAATCGTCATCCACGGAAAAATGTCCACCCTTATAAGCAACTTAAGCTCAATATTGAAATATGTCTTATGTTCGTATATATAAATGTAAGAAAATAAATACCGGCGCCGCGGTGGCTCAGTGGACATGTGGTCGCTGATGCGGGAGGCCTGGGTTCAAGAACTGTCTCATACCATCTGATAAAAGATAATTTGTTTCTCAAATTGTTTATTCGCGCGGCGGCACTTCCCGCGATGAATTGGCAATTCTTCGAGAGTATGTTTTGGCATAAAAGCTTCTCAACCCTTTCGGACTCGGTTAATGTAGGTCCCGTTAAAATGTGAAAAATATGACAAGCACACCCAAGATAATGCGAGAATAAACTAGGCCTAAATATTTGACTTGTGAGCAGTTGGTATGTGCTTCCAACCAAATTTTTAACTAAATATCGTGTTTACAACAATAGCATTGTCGTCACGTATGAAGACATTAGCAAAAATATCTCAAGTGTTGTAATCACGCTAATCGATTTTAGAAAACAACAATTTGTTCGAAGAAACGAGCTAAAATGTAAGCTTTAAAAAGAATATAAGAAATTCCTTTTGCCAATGAAAAAACAAGTGACAAAGTAGATGACTAACAACCATTAAAGCAGCAGACGGGACAAATAAAAAAAGTTTAGCTTGTAGTCGCACATGTTTCAGTTTATTTGTGTATTTTTGAGTGGAGTTTACCAAAAGCTGCAGATCGGCAAGGTACATAAATGAGAGGGTTGGATCACTGCTGTCTGGCTTTATACGCACACTAGGCCAAAATAGGCCCATTGTAATACCAAAGGCATAAATAAGTAAAAAGACAAATTTAAACTACTTGAGAAACTGCTAAAATATATAATAGTCGCATAAAGCTCATCTGTTCCGCCCTCAACCAAGTCTGAATTTCTCGTACACCTGCTAAACACTCATTTGAATTGGCATATATGTACATATGTAAGCATTAGATTATACTAGTTTGAGTCCATGTGGCAGCATCCCACCAGAAAATCTAGCAATGCGAGACGATATGTAGGAAATCAAGCTTTGATCATGCACGATGACACGGAAATTAATTTTTCTTTCTAACTTTGGATAGGGATTCAAACAAAATGTTAATGGCATATACATATATTCCTACATTGCGAACTTAACTACGAAAGAATAAGAATATGCGTGATTGCCTCTTTTAGAACGGAGGCATCGATATAGCCAGAGTAGGTGGGCTGACTTTCCATTACTGTTTTTAGAAAGATATTGTAAAAGGGTAAAAATATAGGGTAGAGAAAACAAAGAGAGGAAAAAATAGAGCATATTGAATTTGCCGAACAATTTAAAAGTCAGTGGATCAGAGGAAAAGTTGAAATTATTCTACTAGAAGGTGGAATACAAAGAAAATCGATAGAAATCATACATGTTTACCAACTCTCGGAAAATTCAATACATTTAAGATTTATCCTTATGGGAATTGTAATAGAAAATAAAATATGTAAAATTGTATGTAAAATTTTCATTAATCTTGGAAAAATTGCAACATTATAAAAATGAGGCGAAAATGAGGCGAAAAATGAAAAGGATATAATATATTCTTCCAAAACACATCTTACGCAACTTTTACGGAACAACTTTTCAACTGAACACCAAATTTTGTGACAACTTTTCTTTATTTTTATAAGCAACTGACCAGTAACGACACTGAAACTATCAGTTATATATTTATTGGTTTATTTATTTTTTTCCGAAATCGCTAATACTATCTCAGTCCATTCTTTATCGAGAATAAATAAAGCAAATCAACCTCTACGTTATTAATCTGCAAAAAGGCCAATACATATTTCAATATAACTTGATTTCGCGAAACAGGTTGAACAGGTGAAATATAGTACAGACAAATTCATATTTGGTTAAAAAAGAATTAGGAGGTCTTTAGAAAACCTAAACTTTGAGGCACTTTTGTAGTTCAGGAATTTGATTTAAGAAATAATTTTAAATTCATAATATAAACTCAAAAAAATTATATATCTTCTCCATATAGGCAAAAGAAAAGCAAGAGAGCCGATACAAAGCGGCGCGATACTGCTGGTGTTCTAATAATTTCGTTATACACAGACCTGTACAATCGACTAAAAACCATTTTCTGCTGGGCAACATCACTGTAGTGCTCTTGGCTTGCGAATGTGTGAATATGGTAGAAGTGAGCTGCGTCGATATTTTTTGAAATTCGTCTCTCTGTCTCTTCGTTTTGTGGCGTTATTTGCCAAGCTGGTTATTTGGTTTTTTGGCTGTTCTTGCTTTAGCTATTTTCTATCTGCTTTTTGCTGAATCTTTGAGCCATAAATAATGAATATTAAAATCTTATATTACAGCGAAATAAGAAGAAAACGCATCTAAAGAAGCAACACCACCAACAGAAGCTTCAGCAATTAAGACATTGGCGCTACCAGTAACTGTCCCAGTGGAAAACAGAACAAAAAAAACCTTTGTGGAGGAAGTTGAATGACTAGAAAATGACCTAGACTTGAAATAGAACTGAGCTATGCAAGTTATAAGTAGTTTCTATGAACGACCCAACTAGATGGCTGCTCATTATAAACCAAGTTACAGCAAATTGGCTCTATGATATTCGATAAGCGTTGGCGATAAAATTTCATGTCGCATCAGACCAATATATGACAAATAACTACATACCAGAAAGGACCATAACTTACAAAATTTCATTATTTATTACGAAGTTTGTTGGGCACACCTATTATTCTGTCCAATTTTTTTAAAGCTATTTGTTAGATTTTGTAAAGCCTCTTATTTTTTGTTATGACGCTGAAGTATGTCTATTTTTAAAACTAACTTATTTTTTGAGGGATATTAAAAAATAAATGAAAGGCGAGATTTTTTGAAAAAAAAATATGCTCACACCTATTATTTTGTCCATGAGTGTATATCGGAATATCGATAACGAAAAAGATATCAAAAATTAAATGCATTCGCAGGTTATTTCGAGAAAGATAAGGTTTTCGCGATACAAAACCAGACTCTTATTTTCGGCACAAAATAAGAACGAGAAACGTATCTTCCTCGAATAGGTCTCTTATTCCTATGCGATGATGTTCTTCGCGAAACCTTAGAAAATTCCATCGTTCTCTAAATTTATGCAGACTCGGAGTCCGAAAAAATTCTGCTGCAAAATCATGAAAAGTGTCAAATTGTCGGCTGTTCTGAATTTACAAATATGTATAAACTGAAAGTGCAATAAAACCAAAAGTAAAACTTTACATTGCTTATTGGGTTTTAATAAAATATAAAAGCAATAAAGAAATATTTCAACGCGTACGTTTTATTTGCTAATTAAAGCAATTTTTTTATTAAAATATATAAATTTCCATAGAAACTGCGTGCTGCAGCAAAAGTACGCAAATCAGCTTCGCATTACAATTCGCCTGAAGCGCATAAGCTGTGTTTCATATATACAAAAATTTAATCAAGTAATCGTAAGGTCAAAATCGATGCACTAATTACAGATCTAAAGAAAGGTTTTACATAATTGCAACTGAGAAGTTCAAAATTCAAAATAACCGATTTACTTTAAACAATATCCACCTGAGTCGAAAAGATGTTGGCTTTATTTTAGAAATAATTGAATACTTTAAGCAAAAATTAAATAATGAAAAAAACAATTGGCGCAAAAGCCCATGCGACGGAGATTTAGGCCTAACTTTCTCGCTTGTTTGCTTGTTCTGTTTTAGCATAAGTTAACGGGATCGGAAAATGTATTCTGTAGCCGTATCCGAACCGGACTGAGAAGCTTTATTTTCATGCTAAAGAATCCTCTCGGACATTTGCTAATTCTTCGCGAGAGATGGTGCCGTACATAAAAGGACTTAAAATCAAATTCTCTTGCTTTTTGTAGATGGTATGAGTCTTTTGTGTTTCGAACCAGTGACCTCTTCCCATTAGAGACCGAGCACTTATCCGCTTAGCCACTGCGACGCCAAAACAATAATACATTTATAAAAGTGATAAAAATTAATTAACAGTGTAACTAAAAACGGATTGCCAATAATAAAAGTCCAATCTTTATGGTTTTGCCCTTTTTTCTGTATTCTAAACGAGAAAATATATTAAAACGAAATATCGTACTGTTTTGTATTTTGATCTTAAAGATATGGTCACCGTAAGTATAAGTCTATATAGCGCCCTTTTTGGTAGTTGCACTATTCTTCTAAGGCCGTTATTTAAACAAAACAAATGTTCGGAAAAATTTCTACAATCAAAGTATCTGAAAAACAGCAAAAACACAGCACAGCAAGTTTACAAATTCGCATGGTTAATTATTATAAGACAAAAAAATTCAAATAAAAGGCCTGCCTTAATACTTATGAAGTATAGCATATAACAATTCAAATCGACCCGCACCCTCTCCCAATTCGATTGCGTACTTTCGTGTTTCTAAACAAGCGGATGGCTCATGTGGCGAAAGAAAATGGACAAAAGTCACGATTGTTCGCTGGAAATGTGTTTCATTTATCAATGGCAGGGCGCGAGTTGCTTTGATTGGTTGGCAATTAAGTGAGAGTATTGGATTTCATTATGTGACGTGCTGCAGAACTCTCTAGAGTGACCTAATTTGGTTTGCATGTGAGTAACTACTACTTTCAGTTGTACAGACTATTTTGATGTTTATTGGACTTAGTCGACGCCCATAGTGCTAGTGAAGGGACGTAACTATAGGACATTATATAACTTTTCCTATAAGATGTAAGATTACGCCAATTAAATAAGTTTCGCTACTTATGTACAGTAAAAAATATCTATGTATGTATGCATATCTAAAATAGTCGTTTAATATCAAATGGAAAAGTTCAGATAACTTCGACTCATACAACTTATTGCTAGATTTTAGTAAAATGCATGGTGCATTGCAATGACATAAAATAATATAACGCAAGCACAACTAGACGAAAATTACGCCATCGACTGAAACGCTGACGTTATTTGATATACATATGTAAGCAAACCTTTTCGCTGAAACCGCCAAAAAGTTGTATCTGAGAGCGCAGAGAAAAATATATATTCATAGTTGTATACAGTGTTGCCGGACGATTTTAGTTCGATATAAATATAACCAATTTAATATATCACCATAAAAACCACATGCAAAAAGACCCAAATTGAGACAATTTTAACAAAAACACAACTCTTTTCTATTAACAAATAAAAACTTGTTTAACAAATTAAAAAAAAACTGAGCTCAAATTTTAAAACAAAGCTTTTGTGGTAAAGCTGAACAAGTCTACTGCTTATGACAGACATCTTACATTTTTTATCAGGTAGGTGGCAGACATAACCCGTTTAGTGTGCGTAGTAATCCATGTTTTCCATTTGTGTTTACAATATTTAGAGTTCCAATTGTTCTCCACAGACATCAATTAAATTTGCAATGTGATTTCTACTTAAGTATTTAAAATTTTTATAGAAATTGGTTAAAAATACAAATAACTCGTTTTTTTATGCACTACACCACATTGGTGCATATTGGATTTGTGCGGATGTTTGTAACGTGGTGGATAAGGTGATAAGCAAACCGATTAAACCATGTCTGTATGTCCGTCTATCTGTGTCTCACTTTTAACGAAATGGTCACCCACTGCGGTATATCCATGTAAAGGCCTCAATACCGTAAGAACATGAACTTTTAGCGGCTCATTTCCCACGATTTTAAATCATAAAGTTTAGTTCTATACTATATATTTAATATTTCGAGTATTCATCAATTAAAATATGTTAAATTCGCTTATTTATATTACAAAATTCGTCTTATTTGAAACAAATATGGCTTGCAGCATACCTCAAAATATGTCAAAATGAACGTGACTCGAGATCTACCCTTTTTTTGTAATTACATGTGTAGAGCATTGAATATAGTCCGTTCAACCTTACTTGTGATCTACTCGATAAGTGAACCGAAAATCATGAAACATCGATTTAATTAAGCGGGCCTTGTTCGATTTTTAATTGACTTGAGTAACTAAAATCGCACAAAAGAAGAATAATAATAATGGTAGGAAGAATAATTATCAGTCTTATAACTTGGTGCTGCATTAAATCAATGGATAAGACCCTGACGCGAGAAGTCACTGGTTCAAACCCCAGCAGTCCCATAAAATCTTTAAAAAAAAATTTTTCTCTCTTTCTTTGTGCGGTGTCATTTCTCGCCAAGAATTGGCAACTCTTGGGAAGTATTCTTTCCTGTTAGGATAGGTCCCGTTAATTTGAACCTGAAAAATAGAACGAGTACAAAAAAGTCAACGCGAGAAGGCTAGGCCTAGGCTCGCGAGCTGTTGCCAATTATCTGATTTGTAGTACATTGTAGTAATAGAAAAAATGTGCTAAATTAACACTATAGCTAATTTCTTTTACTGTTTGTATCACATTTGTATATTAGAAAGATATTCAAATCTAATGCTAGGATCTATATTTGTTTGGCCATGCATATAAGAACAAAGTCGAATGACCTGACCCTTGCCTTGTAGCATAAGGCCACTAGACGAAAACAAAACTAGGTATGTACATAGTTTATGTAGTGGTTGCACATGCTTAGTACAGTAATTAACAGATAAAATAAAAAAAATTTAAATCAATAGATTAACATACTCATACATATGTAGGAATTCGAAGCGGCAGTTGGAGGTCAGAGACGGCGTGGGAGGCCATGCCTACGATGGAAAGACCAAGTGCAGGAGGCACTGGCAAAGCTTGGAACTTCCAACTGGAGGAGGCGCGCGCGTAGCAAGGGCGCCTGGAGGGAGGCCGTAGGTCAGGTTGTAACCCAGGGTTGTTCTGACCAACTTAAGTAAGTAAGTATGTACGTTTGTATATTGTGAGCGCAAGTGTTCAGGAGCCAGCGCTGCTGTTTATGGCAACTGATTAAACCGCTTGCTAGGGACATCTCCAGGGAAATCAACTAATTTCTACTTATCAGCAGCATTAGCAGCAAAAACAACAGCGAAAGGGGCGCTAGGCAGCACTGTGATTGTTGTCATTGATTCAATTAAACCTTTACATATCTAAGTACATGAGCTTAATCTTGCGCTGCCAGCAGTTCTCATCTTTCCCACCGTCGCTGCATGTCACCAAAACGCTATATAGCATATTATATAGTATCAGCGAGTGGATGCGGTCGGCATTGTTCTTGTTTCTTCTGGTGTCATTGTATCGCTTGCATAGTTTGTATGAGTAGCCCTCCTCCGGCTATTTAAAAAAGCAATTTAAACAACATTGCTGGCATCACGCTTCGCTTAAATAGCAGACAAGTAGAAAATCTTGAAATCTCAGTAAGTAGAGCGTAGAAAAGGCGGCAGCATGCCACACATCCACATAAACCTCCCGCCCTCGTCTTGCTGCCACAGCCCCTCCCCTACCATTTATTCTACTATTTCTGCCCATTCAGCAAACAAATCGCTACAACGAGACACTATGACTAGCGGCCGGTCGGTCATATAGAATGGAGGATCTCATTGGAGGCTCGTTTGACGGTCGGTGCGTAGAAGTCACCTGCTCGCAGCCACAACGCTCGTTCACAGAATCGCTCTATTTTCGAACGCTTTCGTGTCAATTGGTTTTTATTGCATTTGGCGGTGCACTGCTTTGCGATTTTTCTTTTCTCATCGGCATTTATTGATGGTAAAGAAACGTTAATTAACAAATAAAAGTTTAACAATCAAGTTGAAAACTTTTCACCACAGCGAACAATGACTAGTTAATATTTTTTTGCGTTGCTTATATTTTTGCTTGCGTTTATACATTTTACGTCTTCTACTTCACTCTCTTTCTCATGTGATAGAACGGCACATCATCAAAATCAATTAACTCGTTTTTTTTAACGGAAACTACACATTTCACTTTGGCATTTGGCAAGACTATTCCAATTTGCTTAAAATTCAATTTGCACTTACTGTTTTCAATTTCAGTTGTTGCGCAAATGTTGAAATTGTAAAAAATTAAGAAAATTACAATTGTACCAGCACCGACTACTTTCGCCATTTTTCTTCAACTGAATCCAACTTCACCACTTGAACGAGCGAAATCATAAATATACTTTGTTTTACAGGGTTGCTACGTTTTTGTTTCAAGAACTGTAGTATTTTCGTTCGCTCAGAAGTTTTTATGCGACAATCAAATTCTGAGAAATTCTGATTTTTCACTAACAAGATTACATTTTTTAAGAAACCCTGCAACTTAAAACTAATAGTTATAATAGTCTTATTGTGATTAGGCCCGTACAAAACAAAAGTATTTTTTACAAGTTCCTATGTATAAATTTAAAAATGTTGATTTCTACTTTAAAATTTATTTAACAATTTCTTACACTTCGAAGTACATATAAGTTTGATATTCATGAAATGGGCGTTACCCTCTAGTACCGGGTATCTTTTTTCTCATGTAAATACATATATTTGTATATTATATTGACTATCTCATAGAACAATATTTAGGTGAACCGTAAGATTCCGTTATCGGCATTGATGAAGAATTCGTTGCAAATGTATACAACTTATAATACCACTAACATACGAGTATTCTAAGATTTGAATGCATTAGTACAAAACATTCTTAGAAATGCAAAGTGAGTTGATATATTGTGCGCTTAAATACTGATTTCTTAGTTAATAGAAGTTAATACAATATGTGAGAGGAAATCAAACACATATGTACATTGTTTAAAATTTTTTGCCGGCTGAGACCCAAGTTCTGCAGCGCTTCGGATATGATTTGGAGCAAGTCCGCTTTTACACGATGCGACTCGGCCCCGGCGATTTTTTCGCATTCCGCTTTGAAATCGCGCATAGCTTTTACACGATGCGACTCGCTGGTGTCGAGCATTTTGACAGTAGAGTTTGCAGCTGGTTTTATTTTTTTGTAGTAACAAAATTAATTTCATTACAAGATCTTTATTCCACTCCTTGCTCATTTTTTTCTTTATATTTACTTTTATGCGTAAAGTTCTGTAAATTTTTCAGTTTATTTGCAATACGTATTCACTCGATTTCAAGTTTTAATTTACAGTCGACAGCGCGAAGCGCGAAAACGAATAAAGAGGAACGTCAGAAAATCAGAAAATCGCAGCACAATCGCTGCCCGAGCGATTTTGCGCGTTCCCCTGTCGTTTCACCCCTCTTTCCTACATTTTTCCGTGTCTCCGGGGCCGAGTCGCATCGTGTAAAAGCGGACCAAGGTGCTTTTACAATGAAGAAAAGCATATATCTGGCATAATGCACAAAGGTCCTTACCTTACAAAGGCAAGTACCAAAACACTTAAGCCTCGTTCACATTCGACTTTTGCTTCGCTTTGCTTCAGAATTTCGCTTTGACAGATAAGTTCAATACATGCTTTTATATGAGGCTTGCTAAATAGAACGCGAGGAAAGCGAAGCGAAGCAATGCGAAGCAAAATGTTGGGCAACTCTCAACTTTTTTGCGCTTTGACAATCAGTTGTTGAAATTTTGTGTAATATTTTTCATTTTCTCGTGCGCTTGCAGTTGAATTAATTTTCTCGTGCGTTTGCGTTTTCAATTAAGACACTCGCGAATTTCAAACATTAGTAGCATAACTACTACTACTGCAATTATATCAGTAAAATCCAAAGTTAAAGCGTTCATTGTAGCAAACCTTCTACTTTTCACGCTTTGTTGTTGAATCTCGAACTGTCAAGCAAAGCGAGGAAAGTCGAATGTGAACGAGGCTTTAAGATCTTCGTGTAGTAAAAACTTGGGCTTGGCAATGCTGTCAATTATAATTTACTCGCTGATTACTCGCCATTTTGTTTCGTAAAATCCACCACCCAAGGTGGATAGAAAATTTCGGAGGAGTCGAACGAGAAAGAAACGAGTTTGTGAGTGAGGAAGATTGTTCAGTTTTAATTAAGTATTTTAATTAAATTTAGAAATAATACGTGAAGTGGTAAATATGCCGTAAAAAGTTTGGAAAGGTGTGTATGCATGCAATGTAGTAGGAATAATTCAAAAAGCTAGATTTCGAAAAGTTGCAAAATTGTGGCGAAAATAAAAGTGTACGAAATATCTTCGTCGTTTGGCGTGGTGAGAAAGTGGCTTACCTAAAGAACTTCATTAGCAACGACTGGCAGCAGCAAAGCAGAAGCAAGCAAAAAGTGGCGAGTCTTCCAAATTGTATGTAATTTATGTGTGTGTAAAGAAATATCGAAAGTGTTAATTGAAAAGTTGCAATAAGAAAAGTTTACTAGCGAAAGGGAGCAGCGAGGGCACTAAATGAATTCTACTGAAGGCATGTAAGTTACATAAAAAATGGAAAGTGGTCATAATAGACGATAAGACAAATGAAAAAGTACACACGCACACAAAACCATCGCTGGTACGCCCTTCTTGTGGAATGACAAAAAGAAAAAAGAAATGCGAATAAAAATATCCCAAATGCAACGAAATAACCCCACAAACAGTGCATGCATTGCGGGTTCTAGGAGCAGGAATTCCAGCATTGTACGCCTTTCATTCACCCTGGCGTGCAGGGTAGTGCAGCCAAGTGCAAATGTCTGCTGTAAAATATTGGTGGAAATAGTTTTGCATTCCAGAAGGAAAAAATCACACTTATGTATTTGTCTTTTGAAATATATATGGCGGAGTCAACCAACAACTACACCCAACTTCCCAAATGTTTACGCATCGTTTTATCAAAAAAATTAACTTTATACATATCATAAAATTGATATGCACATCCAGCCTACAATTGGCTTAGCCATGTTCACGCTGCCGGCCTGCCGAAATAAAATCAATACATAGTAAAGTAAAACGAAAAGCTTATTCTGAAATAGGATTTGCTTGCTGTAGAACGTTTTTAATGTTAAAATGGGCACTCAAAATTGGAATAGAAAGTACTTTTGCCATGGACTGTTGGGGCCACAAGCTGAAAGTGCATAAAAAAGGTGTGTGCGTATATGTGTGTTTTTGAGGAAGATTGCCGTCGTGTTACATTTTTCCACACTGGCTAATCCGCTCCAGCGCTAAGGTCACACAAAGTGAAATTATTTTAGAATTTAGAATCAATTTCTTCAGTTCACACTGCAAAATAACAATTATATTTCCTAGATTATTTACACATGTTTTCCCTGGTTTTCACAGGTAGGATGAGTGCAAGAAATGAAAAAGGGGTGTGTTTTTTTGTGTTATGCTGGAAGCCTGGGTTCAGTACCAATCTCAAAATAATTTATTTTTAAAATCGCTTCTTTGTGCGGGCGCTACTTTTCGCGATTACTTGTCAATTCTCCGAGAGTATCCTTTGCTATGATAAGCTTCTCTATCCGCTCGGACATGCCTATTTGCAGGTTCCGTTAATTTGTGATAAAATACATATAACAAATACATACACAAGCTAATGCGAGGAAGCTAGGCCTTAGACCACTATTTTAGTTGGTAGGCGTCATTCTTTTCATATTGGCTCCCGTTTTGATGCACTGTGCACTGTTGTAACTACGTCATTGATGTCGCCTTTTAAATCTGGTTGAGGCTTGAGAAACACGTGTGTGAAATTGCTTCAGGATTTATTAAACTGTGGCATTAACTAGGCCAACCAGCTTATCAATCTTAGACTGGTAGACAGACAAGCAGCTGACTCAGGAAATATCAGTAGGTAGACAATAATGCAATTCATATGTTTCTTTTCAACAACTTCCGCGTTTATATTTTTTGGTTATAACATCCTTATCTGCTCTTACAAACTTTTCTTAAAGGAGTCCTCTTCATCCATGACACTTCCGCGTATGATGCACAAATCACTTGTAAATCCCATAGATGAAAGGCAAGGAGTCTTAGACTTAGCATTCTCACATAATCTTGTGTGTGCGCACGTTCATTTTAAGGACAAATTAACAGGACCTACACATTTTTCGTAGCTATGTACATACATACATATGTGTCCGAACGGGATTGAGAAGCTTTTTATTTTCATGTGAGAGAATACTCTCAGAGAATTGCCAACTATCTCGCGAAAGATGGCGCCGCGCGTAAAGAAGCGAAGTTTTTTATTAGATGGTATGAGTCGGATGGGATTCGAACCAGCGACTCCACGCATCAGAGACCAAGCACTGAGCCATGGCGGAATGATATATTCCCTGCAGTTTTTATTTTTATTCTTCAATGATCTTTTAACATAAATACAGTACTTTTCGTTTATTGATTATTTTCCAGTGCGTACTTTTGAAATTGGTTCGTTTCAAGCGAAAGTTCGCATTAAACTGATTCGTTATAAGCGAAAAGTACTGTATAACTACTGTCAGTGAAGGGTTTGCCATCAAAAACTCATTCTCATGACAATTGTAAATAGAAGGGATCGAATATAAGCTCTCGATATAATATATATAATTAATACAATGAAATGATGATAAATGCAAAGCAATAAAGAACTTATGAATTTTATTGCATGGTCTATGAGTTGAAATTCGTAGGGAAGAAGTCCCAGCGACGAATTGTACACACATAAAAATTTTGGTTTTTCGTTTATATTAGTTTGCGAAACAAAACTCATGCAACTTAAAAAAAAGTAGTAAATAAATGCAGTACTTACATTGATTCGGCAAATTTAAAAATGTGATCTCACCGTTTTAGTTCAAAGACACTTCATGCTATTCATTAAAAAGAACGTTAAGACTACCTTTGTTGGTTCTATCCTATAGACCTCACACCCATATACAAATCTGTGGCCAAAAGCAATAATCGCATAGGTCTAAAATTCCTATTTCTAAAAACCGGTTTGAAATCCATTCTTAAACAAATTTGAAAGACTTCCTGAAATACAGTTTGTAATGAATGATAGACTATTATAGTTAAATTATGCGGAGCAATTATTTAAAAAATATTTTATAAATAACGGATATAAACGATTTTTGCTAATGCAGTATGTGTTCATCCTAAAATAAGCGAATAGGTTTATTATATAAAATTTGTTTAACAATAGTAGACTTCCCTGAAACTAAATGTTTTTTTGCTGTAAAGTCGACTTTTTGTGGGCCCCTTTTGTAACTGGTAAAGGCGCTTTTTGTTGGCTCGGCTTGGAAGCTTAACCATAAAGGCAGCAATAAGCTCGAAATGGCTCAAACTCATAGCGGAATTGCGCAAACGAGCATATAATCTTTTTATTATATAAATTGTTTTAGGAATCGCGCACTGTCCTTTTGTGTATGAGTATTATACAAAAAGAACGCGACATATTTTCCCTCTTCAGCGTTTTAAAAGTTGATTTGCACAGTGTATAGATGGGTGTGGTCGCTACTGCCAGAAAACATGCAAATCTTGCACACACTCAAATTAAAAAAAAAATGATAAAATATTAAGTTGAGGCTTTTTGCTCTGTTAAAATCCACGAGTACTACAGTACTACTGTCAGCAAGAGAGATTACATTGCACCCACATTTCCACACATGGCTTTATTCTCTTTATTGTTCTTGATCTTTTATATTTTTAAACTTTAATTAGTTTTGTATAGGGTCTTAAATTTATTATCAAGTTTTTGTTCTTGCATTGTCAAGAGCCATTATCAATTTTTCGAGATATAAGAATATTAAATAAAAAAATACAAAATACATTTTTGCACATTGCAATCGCAACACATTTAAAGTAATTTGAGGCGACCAAGAAGTGTGAGTCACAATTCAGTAATGGCCAGGCCAAGAGGCTAAATCAAGTTGTTAAGGTAAACCGTTAAAATGATAAGCTTAGAATAACGTAATACGATTGCGCTGTGCTGTGAATCACATATATATTTACTATTATTATAATTCTATATAAATACATAATTTCAATTTGGTCCTTTTATCTATTATTAGATGGGTTTTATTCTAATGTATTGCTGGCGAAAGTGTACGCGTGTTTGAATCAGCGACCGCTCTTCTTTACATAACATAATCAATGCCTCCGGCACGGCCTGGCAGTCTTAAAGATCCGGAAATAGCGGATCTATTCAATAAACATGATCCCGAAAAAATATTCGAAGATTTGCGCGAGATTGGACATGGCTCATTTGGTGCAGTTTACTATGCACGCTGCAATCTTACCAAAGAAATTGTGGCCATCAAGAAAATGTCCTACACCGGCAAGCAGAGCCTGGAGAAGTGGCAAGACATACTCAAAGAAATTAGGTAAATTGGTATTTCACACACAAATTGGTTTCATTTGATAATTGCTTCTCTTATGCTTCATAGATTTCTGCGTCAATTAAATCACCCGAATACAATCGAGTATAAGGGATGCTATCTGCGCGAATCCACTGCGTGGCTGGTGATGGAGTATTGTGTTGGCTCTGCGTCCGATATAATCGAGGTGCACAAGAAGCCATTGCACGAAGATGAAATCGCCGCTATTTGTGATGGTGTGCTGAGTGGGCTCAGTTACCTGCACAGTCTAGGGCGAATACATCGTGACATCAAGGCGGGCAACATTCTACTTACTGATAATGGGGTTGTGAAGTTGGCCGATTTCGGCAGTGCGGCTATCAAATGCCCGGCCAACAGTTTCGTGGGAACACCCTACTGGATGGCGCCCGAAGTGATATTGGCCATGGATGAGGGGCAATATGATGGCAAAGTAGATGTCTGGTCTTTGGGCATAACCTGCATTGAATTGGCCGAACGCAAGCCGCCCTATTTCAATATGAATGCAATGTCTGCTTTATACCACATTGCACAGAATGATTCACCAACATTGTCGGTATGATGAAAAAATTCTTAGTCCATACTCAATTCAATATTATACCTATGCACACATTTTCTAAATTTACCTACATCATACAAAATTGCGAAAACCTGTAAAAGCGATCTTAACCTATACACTAGAGAGAGTTTTTATGTCCTTCCGTTAATTGGTTTTTCGAAAGAGAACAATGCATTTTGTCAAGAAAACAAATCAAAATTCATTACATAATATTCTGTTTCGAATAATCGACAATGCACAGGGGCAACAAAAATCGATCAACCCTATTATACACTCACACCCAGGAATATTTTGTCAAATAAGTAAAATTAAAATACAAAATCTAACAGGTAGAGAATTAATGGAAAAATCAAATTTTATCTTAATTATAGTCGAAAATCGAACATATTTTCCAGTAGAAGTGTAATTATCTGATCGTAGATCTATGAATTTTTAGATGGGTTTATAGATGTCCTATTATAGAAAACAATTATTCATAAATGAACCGGAAAGCGATATTTTACTTGTTAAATCTAATATATTTTCTCTCAATTTCTACGTTTAACTTAATCATCTTTAATTAGCTTTGCAATTTTTCTGACTCAGATTTAATATCGTTCCAGCAGAGTGACTGGTCGGATACATTTTGCCATTTTGTGGATTTATGTCTGCAGAAGATGCCCCCGGATCGTCCATCGTCGACCAACTTGCTGACACACGCGTACGTTACGCGGCCGCGTTCCGATACGGTACTGCTGGAGCTGATAGCGCGCACCAAGGCTGCCGTGCGGGAGCTGGACAACTTGAACTATCGTAAAATGAAGAAGATCCTAATGGTGGACACATGCGAGACTGAGAGCGCCATCGGCGACACGGATGATACGCAAGATGAACACGCCGGCGGCGACAGCAGCAAGAGTAATAGTATTACTTCAGAACACTCCATACAGTCAGTGGGTGTATCGGCGGCCAGTAGCCAAGTAGTACAGACATCCCAACCCTACTCCGAGGTGCAAAAATGCTCAACTTATTTGTATTTCCTTACGCTATTGCAGAGCTCCTCGTCGAACTCCATACCCGCTGCCCAAAATCATCTATCGGGACAGCAGCAGCTGGCCGCTAACTACCATCACCATCAGGCAGCTGCGGCTGCGGGCTGCGGTGCCGTTTCACGTAATTCATCACGTCATCGCAATCTGCCGCCATTGCCTAGCATCATGCACAACATGAATAACAACGTAACGCCCACCAATTCGACGTCGGTGGTGCCGGCGCCGCCGCTCCCCGTGATGACCATACCTATGATGAGCCATGTCGGCAGTGGGGGCTCGCCAGCGTCCAGCGCGAATATGACTGGCGGCATGCCACCCACCGGCGTTGAGCGGATGTCCATTCAGCCGCGATATTTACAGTCGCCGGCAGCGGCAGCTGCTGTGTACGCGGCCTCATCGCCACAAGTCAACGAGCATGGCCCGAACAATTTCGCCACAATTCGCACCACAAGCATAGTCACGAAGCAGCAAAAGGAGCACATGCAGGTAAGGACTACGTCTTGGTTTGCTCTATGCACACTATTACGCGTATCTCGTCAGTCAGTTATTATTTTTATATTCCGTATTAGGTGTAATTTTCAAATTGAGAACAAAGATTTTAAATGATCGATCTTAACTCCAGACAAATTTGAGAAACTTTTCTATGAAAAGCAAAACTTTTTTTATTTATTGTATGTTGAACGAAAACGCATATGTATATCATTACACAATACTGAAAAATTTTTATAATCGATATTTATCAGTTTTCTTATAGAAAATACAATCCGTCACTGTTTTCGCACTAATATACTCAACAATAGTAATGGAAATAGTAAAGCTCCCCTGAAATTTATGGAACCAATAATTCTACATTGCGAAAATACGTTTATTTGCTGAGGATGGTAGTTTTGTGTTAACATATTGAAATGTTTTTTTTTTGTTTTACGTAGGAAGTTGGAAATCTTCCAAAGACATTCAAAGGCCCGTACCTCTGAAAGTGCCAGATTTTTACCGACTAAGACCAACTCCCTTTTTGTCACAGTGCCGGTTGTCCCCGCGGCACCACCAATTGAGGTATTCCTTTGCGGGGCGGGATAGAGTTTCTTAGTTACTCTGTGACACTGTTGAGACTGGCGATAAGTTCTCTCTTATTCTTGCCATTTGCTCATCTCGGCGTAGTTGCTGCATTATGTGTGCAATAATTTCACTCGCTACATCTCATACCTCCTGCGAGCTCAGCATATACTGAATGCGGGGGTGTGTGTGATTGGCACTCCTATCTTCTGCTCGAGTTCGTTTCTAGAACTGTTGAATCTGACACATTCTGTCAGGATGTGCTCCGCGTTTTCCACTTTTCCAGTGCAGTAAAACGGATCTTCAACATGCTTGCATTTATGGAGATACTCCCTGTAGCATCCATGACCAGATAGAAGTTGGGTGAGATGGTAATTAACTTCGCCATGCTTTCTGCTCATCCACGTCTGTGTATCTGGAATCATCTTGCGGGTCCATCTTTCTTTTGTCGATGCATCCTCGCGTATTTGCCACTCCTCTGGACTTCGTCTCTTTATGCAGTCTATTGCAAGTTAGTTGTCCTGCTTCTTGGCATTCCGTATGGCTGCTTATGTCTATGGGGCATCTGCCTGCGATTACATTTGCTGCTCCGTCGGAGACCGTCCTAAAGGCACTGCATATTGAAAGGGTGCCGAACTGGATGTGTGTACGGTCTCTGATACGTGGGTTCTGGGTGGATCCAATATAATGTAAACACTTATTCTTCGCGAGAGATTTGGTTGTCGCGTAGGGAATCGGGGAATTTAATTTGAAAACAAATTCTCAAATTTTTCTGTGGTACAATTCTGCAGGGTTCGAACCAGCGGCCTCTCGCATTAGAGATCGAGCACACATCCGCTGAGCCACTGCGGGTCAGAATTAGGCTGAAGTCAGTCAAAAATGCAGGATTATAAAGGACATGATTGACATTAAAGAGATCGGAATAAAACTATGAAATGTTATTTTAATAGAACTATTTACTTTTCAGTAATTTTTTTGTGTGATGATCAAGTTACAATCAGGAGCGTTATTAAAAACTCAGATTTACGATAAACCACAATATTTCGTTAAAATGTAGTTATTTAATAAGAAAAGATTTGCTTATCAATGAGATATCATTTGTCACTAAACTTAATTATAAATATTTCGGGAAATCAGCCTTAAGCTGTTGCTTTATTTTTGTACATTCAAAGCACATGTTTTGCATTTTGCTGCACTTTACTCTTATATGCCACACAATTTCCATATTATTTTATTACTGAAAAAAAGGAACACTCTGTTTTATAGCCATCTTGCGGATACAGTATTAATTGTGCGATTTCATAGCATAAACACAAACATTATTTATGTTTAGATGACGCAACATAACAGCAGCTACCAAGCATTCTACTTACTCTGTTCGAATTTCAAATATTGAATACATTTTTGGCAAGGGCTAATTAAGTAAATTTAAAATCGTTTTTGACACTATTTGCTTGCTTAATCCACCAAGCGATCAACTGATTAATCAGACAATTCATCAATGTGTTTATTAAAACCATCGATCGTTGACGCAGACGCATTTCACAAACTCATTTGGAAAATAGTCATTCCGATTAAGAATTGTTTTTGCCTCATCTACTCTTGCAATGTGTGTTGATGTTGTTTTCAAAAATGATTCTCTTGTTCTTTCTACACATGGCTTACTCTACGTTATGTTGGTTTACACGCATACATACAAATAAACAAAAATAAATAAGCAAACCCTAGTTGTGAGAAAGCGCACAATATAGTCAAAATGTAAGATTTCTTCAAGTTCTAACATACTCTTGTCTTTAGTAGTACATCGAACAAGCATAGTGTAATAAATTTATTACACTATGCGAACAAGCACAATCAACATTTTTGACATGATCCAAATTGTTCACCCATTTCTGGTGTCTCATCAATCGTTTGCCCTCTTCCTGTCTTTATTCGAATAACATACATATGTACATATAACAAAGAAATTAATTTCCAAAATTTTGTTGACATTTTTAATTTTTATAAAGCGTTTTTGTTACTGAACTGAATTCCGGGATACCGAAAGAAAGGAATTCCGGGATTTTAACGGGATTGAAATGACAGGGGATCCCGGTATTGGACTCGCTAGTGGTCATCGAATCAATAAATTAGTGCAATAGACACACATATTCACTTAGTAAAGTCAGAGACAGTACAGTACGATTCCACTTATGCGACATTAAAATATATTTATGTATTGCACAAAACGAATAGAGTAAGAGTAAGAAAACAAAGGTGTATTAATTTAAACTGTAACTGATTGCATTCCTGAAATAATATGTCTTTTAAAGAGAGAATCTTTGTAAATTGAGGGCCATATCATCACGCTGAGTTGGTAAGGGGACATTTGCTGGACGTTAATTTTGATTTCTTGCTGTTAAACTTTATATATGTACATATGTCGCATATTTTGTAATCGCTCTGACACCGTCAGTTGTCTATATCTTCATATCGGAACCCCTTCACGTTTGTTTCTCTTAGAACATTAGAGACAGAATTTTCCCTGAAAAATTCCTTTGCTTGTTACAATATTTGCACTTCCGTTTGAAATGGCACTTCAATAACATCTACTCGATTTTATTATAAAAGCAGTAATTAAGTAAATTGCAACTTTTGTTTTCAAGGAGGAAATGCATGAGCAAATGTCTGGCTACAAGCGTATGCGTCGTGAACACCAGGCGGCGTTGCTGAAGCTGGAAGAGCGGTGCAAAGTGGAAATGGAAGCGCACAAAGCGGCCTTAGATAAGGAATATGACAATTTGTTACACAACTTTACACGAGAACTGGAAAGACTTGAGGTGCGTATAATGTTCAAATAACTGTTTTTGGAGAAGCAATTCAAAAAACTTTTGTTTTATTTTGTTGTCAGGCCAAACATCAGCAGGACCTGGAAAAGCGCATGAAGCAAACTGCAGCGACCGAGAAGAAATTATACAAAGATATATCGCTAAAACAGGATGGTGATCGCAAGATCTTCGACCTCAATCGTAAAAAAGAATACAAAGCGAACAAGGAAAGATGGAAACGTGAGCTTTCTATGGACGAATCGACGCCGAAACGACAACGCGATCTGACTCTACAATCGCAAAAGGATAATTTGAAACAAGCCGAGGCGCAGGAGGAGCAGCGTCTGATAAAGGCGCAGAAGCAGTATATTGATTTAGAGATGCGCAAGTTTAAGCGAAAGCGTATGATAATACTACACGAACTGGAGGATCAACTGTTGCGTGATGTGAGTATCAGTACACTGCTTTAGCAATTTGTATACAAATTATTGTTAAACATTTTAGGAACTGAGCAAAAAACAACATCAGCTCGAGCAAGCGCATGGTATGCTGCTGAAGCATCACGAGAAAACACAGGAGTTGGAATATCGCCAGCAGAAGAATGTGCACCAGTTGCGTGAGGAACAAGTATGTAACTTGGCATTGGTGCTATTATAGCATACGTGCTTATTTATCCATGTATTTGCTCATTTATTTAGTTTTTTATTTATTTATGGATTCATCATTTATATTCGTGTATATTTGCTCTCCACTGCTTTGCAGATTACTAAGCAACACGATACGGAGTTGCAAAATCAAAAGGATTACATGGAGCGTGTAAAGAAAGAACTACTGCGGAAGCATGCGTTAGAGATTAGGCAGCATCCCAAGAGCTTGAAGGTACGCAATTCATATTTATGCATACAATTTTTAATTATTTTCTTCATTATTCGTATGTAGCAAAAAGAGCTTCAAATACGGAAACAATTCCGCGAAACATGCAAGACTCAAACGAAACAATACAAACGCTACAAGGCACAAATACTCCAGACAACGCCAAAGGAGCAGCAAAAGGAAGTGATCAAACAACTGAAGGAGGAGAAGCATCGCAAACTGACGCTGCTTGGTGAACAGGTAAACTTATACAATTCAAAGTGATTTAAACATTAAACATTTTATTAAAATATTTATCTTACAGTATGAACAAAGCATTGCTGATATGTTCCAAAGTCAAAGCTACAGGCTGGACGAGAGTCAAGTGATAGAGTGCCAACGTACCAATGAGTTGTTGGACTACGAATTGGAAGTGCTCACCAATTATCAAAACAAGAACAAGCGACAAGCGCAAGAGCAACGCGATCGCGAGCGAAGAGAGTTGGAGAATCGTGTGAGCGTGCGACGTGGTTTGCTAGAGAGCAAGGTCTGCTTATCAATATGCACAAAGTGATAATATATGTATATTCATATTACTTAATACATTATTGTAGATGGAAGCCGAATTGCAGCAATTCAATCAAGAACGTGCTGAACGTCTGCGCATGAAACATGAGAAGCATGCCAAGGAACTGGATGCATTCGACGAGGAATCAGAAAATTTAGGTTTCAGGTGTGTAAATTGATGTAGCTATCATAGCTTATTGTCACAATTTTGAAGTGAAGATATTAGATTATTGAATATTTCTCCACTGTCGTGTTAATATACATACATAGTTTGAATTTCTATAAGATAAAAATTTAAATTCAATTAATTAAATAGCCGATATAATACGACGCCGCGGTGGCTCAGTGGGCTAAGTGTAAGCACACACAAGTTAATGCGAGAAAGCTAGGCATAAGCCCACACAGGCTGTTGCGTCAATCAATTAATTAATTAAATAGCTTTTTTCTAAATTCATTGAAATGTTGCCAAATCCAGTAAAAGTATTTTTGTCTTTTTTTGTTTTTGCAGCGCTTTATCCCTGAGCGAAGGATCACGTGAGACATACCCTGACGAAGAGGGTAGCTTATCTGGTTCAATGATCAGTTTAGCTCATAGTAATAGCTCGACAAGTTTTCCGGCTGGCTCCCTATAGCATAGTAAAAATTTAAATAATTTCAATGGAAATTTAATGAATAAGATTGCAAGAACGACAACAGCAACAATATCAACAACAGCATCAATAGTAACAACTACTTCAGCTATAAGAAAACGATTTCGCATTTCTGGTGATGATGGCAATATCCAATAAAAAGACGACATTGAATCAAATTGAACAAAACAACAAATGTCGCTTTCTTCAATTTAAAAGAAAAGAGGAAAGATAAACAATAATACATAAAAGCGTCAAATGAAAACAAAGATAAATAAAATACAAAACTACTAAAATCAAATTAAATAAAAGCCAGCGCAAAATACACACACATGCATACATATATAAATGCATGCTGATTAAGAGCTAACTTACAAACTATACGAAAAACAAAACAAAATAATCAAAGTAAAATTTGTAGTCCGGCAAAAATTATTTTAAAACGATAATTAACAATATTAGTATTGCAAGCTTATTCATAATTAAATTAATAATAAAATATATATATATATATATATATATATGCATAAATATTTATTTTGTAAGTAATGCAAACATTAGTAATATGAATAACGCGAAATAAACATAAACTAAATGATAACAAATAAAAAAGCGTAAATAGAGCAACAAATACTAAAGAAAACACGAAATTCTTTTGTAGTCAAGAAAATATGTGGAAGAAAATGAAATAAAACAAGCGCATATGCTTGGTGTAGCGTGTATAACATGCTTTAGATGACACAATTATTGCGTGAACAGACATACGCAACGCACACACATGTATGCCAATAGCGTTGAAATGAATGAAAGACACGGCAAACCAAAAATTGTAAAAATATTACATACACAGATACATATACAACACATACATTCTATCCATGCATACATGCCTAGCAAACCAAGTAGTATCGTTTCGATATAGAGGCACAACGAGAATATGATCATTTATGCCAAGTATGATAGCCGATATAATACTGCTTTGATATCGATAAAAGGAAATTACGCTGAGAACTGAAAATCATGAAATCTCGTTACCAGTTTTTAGCTTATGACAGAAAAGTCTTGTCGCCGGCCTAGGTTAGTGGCTAAGTGCTGCTATATACCTCTCAAGCAGATGTGTTCATGTTCAAATCTTGCGTCACACAGTTTTTGAGAGGAACCTGTTTTTTTCAAAATTAAATAATTTGTAAATTTTATAAGTGCGTTCATGATTTTAACGTTGGATTTAAGCCATTAAGAACGAATGCTTATTGCCCCATGCTATGGCGGCCATACAATTTTATTAAAAATATTTATGTTTTCATAAAAACGGTATCGACTTTTTTTCGGTGATTGATATCAAAACAATATCGCTAAAATTTTCTACCATAGTAGAAAATAATTTTATTCGCAAAGCATATACAATACACTCATGCGTGCAATATATACACATAAACAGCAACTAAATTTCAAACATATTACAAATTCGAAAAGGCGATTAAAACGTCTACAGGCAATAATATATAATAACAACCAACAAAGAAGCAAAATAAGCGCCAGCATGTGACAACTTCACTAAGTTTGAGTTTAAAGTAAATACCTATATGTATTATTAATAAAAATGAAATTCCAAAATACAGTAAAAACATAATAAGAAAAAAAAATAGAATCATTTAAACGCACCTAAAGAAATTGCATAGCTAATAAATGAAAAGTAATCAAGTTCTCCAAGGTGCAGCACTTCCAACAGTTAGCCTACAACCGAAACGGTTATTTGCTGCGCATCATTACTGGGATTATTTCGAGTGCTTTTTACATAAGCAATTTTCTTTTTCTATTTAATTAAAAGGTCTTCGCTGAATAATACATTTTGCCTCACTTTGTCTAGGTGGGTAGCCATCAGTCTATTCGAGTGGAAAGGAATGCGCAAAGGCATATAAAGCCATTTAGTTAATGCGCTGCAAGGTCATCATACCTTTGTAATCGCCACCAATGAGAACATGATTACATATAGTTAGCCTAGTATGGAAAGGGCGTATTCACTATTTTTCGAAATCGGGTTTTTAAATTTTCTGGTTAAATACACCTTCCTGAAAAAATTGTATATGTTATGATCGAAAGTAACGAAGTTATAGCCAATTAAAAAAAGCAGTCAAGTGCGAGTCGGGCTCGCTCACTGAGGGTTCCGTAGCAAAAATACCCTTTTTATCGTTCGAAATTAGTTTCCCCTTGCCCGTCTGGCCATAAAATTTTTTACATTTTGACCTATATCTTCGAAACCAATTCACCTAAAATTATAAAAAAACATTTTAGGAATCCACGGACGTAGCCCTTTCTAACGAGACCCCACAATATGTAAACAACAAAAATTTTTCGCTAAGGAAATTTTTTACTATGGTAATCTTAAATAAAATTTAAAAAAATAGAAAAACAAATAAATCGAAAAAAGCTGCAGTTTTCCAGTAATCTTTGACTAAAGACCTACTAACTCTGATTTTATCAAAATTTTAGCTTAAGAAATGTAGGGGGGGGGGGGGGGGGGGGAGGTATGGTCATTTTTTCGACATTTTGTGCTATATCTTCGAAACCACTTCACAGAAAATTATAAAAAAAATATCTTAGGATTCCATGGATTTTTTTCTCAGGGGGGTCATCTTAAATAAAAAAAAAATGTCCTGAGCGTGTTGGAGGTTTTTCTCTTATATCTTCCTAACCCGTTTACATAAAATTGAAAAAAAAAAATACATTCTATAATCTATGGATGTAGGCCTTTCTAACGATATTTTTTAATATTTTTTTGCCCCACCCGAAAACCTTTAAAAATTATAAAAAAATATTTTTAAAAATATTTTCTAAAAAATATTTCTTAACTTTTTATAGTGAAAATGTGTTTAAGTTATTAAGACCTAACATGGTGCCAAATTTCAGGTTTCTACGATAAAAAAAAGGTCGTTTTATATACACACTCCCAAAACAAAAGTGACCTTATAAGTATTCCCGTGTTTTCCCTGTTAGGGGAACGGAACCCTAAAAACCTAATTCCACCAACTTTATTTCCCACTTTGTGTTTATGTAGTTTTTAAATTTTTTGGCTTTGCCTTGTCATGTGCATTTTTAATTCGAATAAAATGTTTGCAACCTTGCTCAGCTCAGTCCATTTCTTAATTAGATTTTGTGCATTTTTTTCCTTCTCCTGTAATATAACCAAATGCGAGATACGCCCTTTCTATACTAGGCTAACGATATGTATACAAATAGTAGTTTTGAACTTTTCAGGAATTCCCGCCATCAAATAATTGTGAAATTTTTCAACAAAACCCGAAATTGAGTCACTTAAAAACAATTAAAGAGCCTCTCCAAACTGTTTGCCGGGTTTTGAAAAACTTTTATGACAATCTAAACATTGATCGAAAAGTAGGATCTGGCAGAAAATGTAGATCAGGAGACCCGCACAGAGCGAAACGTGTCAATGACCTATTGGAAAATTCAAGCCTGATCTGGCCTCATACCACTATGGAAAAAAGCCATGGTACACCAGCGCCTAGAGGCTAGTCAGCCAAACTTTATTTAAAGAATTTATATAAAGTGAGACACTTAATTTTTCGATTTTTCATTATTACAATTTATTCATGAGCACTCCTTATATGACGTTTGTATGCTTCTTAGTGGTCTAAAGTAACTGACGCCGCCGTGGCTCTGCGGATAAGTGCTCGGTCACTGTAACGTGAAGTTGTTGGTTTGAACTCCAGCCGACTTACCATCTAATAAAAAGAAGCTTGGTTTCTTTGGCCATGATGAACAGCTTCTCACAAAAAAGCTTCATCAAAGCTTCACCGTTCGGATACGGCCACAAAATAAATGTGTAGGTCCCGACATCTACTACAGCTGGCATGCGGAGAGGCGAGCTTGGATGTGGATTCGTGGTCAATCGAAGGCTATGTCACCTTGTCTTCCGGCTCACCCTGGCTGAAATTCTCATCAAGGCGAAATTTTTTTACTGATGCAACTTCTCTTGGAGTGTTCGAGAGAAAAGGACTACCGCATCCGAAGGAACCACGAACTATACGAGTTCAACGCCGACATTGATTCCGAGGTTGTATTTTTTCCATTGATGTTTTGTACACTTAGCATTACTTACTTTTTAGTCTTTCCATGTAAGGGAACACCCAACTAGACGTTTTTTCTATTTATTGAAAATATTTACATTTTTTCGTTAGGGCTTAGGAATTATATATGTACATATCAGAGCTGTGTCCTAATGATTCCTTTAGGGAATCAATTACTCTCGATTACAAATTACAAGGAATTGCAATTAGTAATCAATTCCTTTTGTTCACAGCAAAGGAATTGATTACTGTGTCAATTCCTTTGAAAAATTCCAAACGTAATTTGCTTTTTTTCAATTCCAATTCCAAAGAATTTTATTTTTTGGAATTCAAATGAATTCCTTTGTAGGAATGGAATTGAAAATGTAATTGACTTTTTCCAATTCCATTCCATGGAATTGAAAATGTAATTGATTTTTTTCAATTCCTCAGACGAATTGTGAAACTAATTGAGAAACTGAAAGTTCATTCGTGAATGTGAATTTTTTGTTGTTGTAAAAAAATAGAATCAAGATTAAGCATTGGACATTTTTTTCAAAGTTTTGCGCCTTATTTTCAGGCAAAATATGTAAATAAAAGAAAAATATTTCGAAAGAATATTAATTTTATTTTAATTGTTAAATTAGCAACAAACGATAAACAACAAAAATACAAACAGAAAAAATGTTTTCTTTGTATCATTCGAGGAAATGTGCGTTGGCTTTCATTAAAGTCAGCATTTCGAAGTGATCGTCAGAGAGAGCATGGCGTTTTGGTGTATTTACAATGCCGGCAAATGAAAATAATCTCTCAACCGGCGCCGAGGAGGTCAATGGTGTGTTTGCCTTTCTAAATGCTTTTTCTAGAAGCGGTAATTCCTTCAATTTCTTTAAGTTATTAAAGAAAGGATCGGCAAGGTACAAGTTGACCTCTCGTTCTATAGATAAAACGTCCGTAGTTGGCTCTGAAATATATACAATATACTGAAGTTGGGAGCAGATAGAGATATTTATTTATGCTACCATAACAATTCTGTTCATCGCCAAAGTCATAGAAAGAGTCGATTCTTGGCAGAGTCCGGTTCTCATTTCCGCTGGCTGTATCACAGTCAACTTCACGGTTGTCTGCAACGTAGTCAACGACCATTTGCTTTACTTCGTCAACAGATCTCCTGGTCAAATCTCCAATTGAAGCAAACCACTTTAGTTTTACTTCAGGATGAAGTATGGCTGCCACAATTGCGTCTTTGACTTCCGCAGATAAGGTGAAATATTTTTCAAACCTATCAAACAATCGACTTTCTAGAAAAATTAGCTGTTGCTTCAGATAATTTTCCTATCATTATTAATGATACGATCTATTTTGGTTTTGATCGTCACCAAAGTTGGAATTAGGGCCGCATAAAAAACCCCTTTTTCTTCTTGCAAAAAATCTAGTGCGTCAGCAAAAGGTTTCATAGCAGCAGCATAATCCTTAAGATAGAGCATATCCTCTTCTGTAAATGTTGGAATATCCAATTTTGTACATAGGACAGAAAGATGTTCCCCCTTAGAGGAAAACAAACGTTTTACAAAAATTTGATGTTGATAAGAATGACCACACGATTGACAAATATTATTATATGCACAAGTGCCAAAATTTTAAGTTCGAAGTGGTTGAAAGTTTATTGCCATATAACCCGACAGCATTCCTTTTTAAATTCCTTTGAGGAATGGAATCGAAAAAAGTCAATTACATTTTCAATTCCATGGAATGGAATTCATTTGAATTCCAAAAAATAAAATTCTTTGGAATTGGAATTGAAAAAAAGCAAATTACTTTTGGAATTTTTCAAAGGAATTGAAAAAGTAATCAATTCCTTTGCTGTGAACAAAAGGAATTGATTACTAATTGCAATTACTGAGGAATGTAATTGTAATTGTAATGGAATTGGATTTACCCAGCTCTGTATATGTACATAATATATGTACATATATGGCCATTACAATCTCTTGCATGTTTTTACCTTACGCACCAGGACTATCCAGGGGCCTCTGCTGTGCACGCGCCTTCTACAGTCTAAGATTACAAGAACTAGCTACAAGATGAAATCATTTACAAGCTGTTTCAATAAAAATTTTTAAAGAATATGGCGTGGTTTGTTAGTAGGATTTGACATCAATGACTAATCCATGTAATTATGAGCTTGTGATAGAAATAAGAAAGTGATAGTTTTGATAATCTTAAGAGGTACTCTTTGCAAAAGTTGAGGCGCCACTTCATTGGAACTTTTAAAGATATTGCAAATTGCCTGCTATTGGATTGGCCGTAAATTAGATAGCTTGGAAATATACAGTATAAATTTGTTCTAATTCGCTTTTGGTTAAATTCCATTAGTATACAAATTTTTTAAATAAATTGATAAAAATAAATATGTAATGAAATAGAAATTGCTATTACACAACAAAAAGAGTTTACCTATGCAGCAAAGGTATAGGGCATAATCGAATGTTTTATTGCTGACCCTCATAAAGCAACTATTGCATAAACTACATAAGCGTGTCCAAAAATGTGTTCTTATTGACGATTTTCGTCGTGGCAATCACAAACTGTACGTTGTTGTCCTCCTGCAGTGAGAGAAAACGCAATGCGGCAATTTCTGCGAAAGTGCAACCGCCTACGAAGAAAACGAGTATGATACGTGGAATGTAAAGGGAGGAGCCTTCGCTGGGCGTAGACGATTGTCGACCGCCAATGCCGATGAGTTGCGCCTGAAAGTCCTCAAAGGAGGGTCCAGTCAAATTGGTGATTTGACTCTTGAGAGATTGCCAGCCCAGTGGCTTCAGCGTTTGCTCGATAATGCGTATGGTGAGCGGTGCATAGAAGCTGTGCACATAGCTAATGTCCCTAGGATTCACTTCGACCACATCGTCCACTGTTAGATTCAGAGTCTGTGTGAGGGAAAAAAGAGTATGCAGGAGTGACTTGAGCTCGTAATAAGACATTTTTCATTTCTCTTACCTTGCGTAGCACTGCATATGAACGCGACTCCGATTGGATGCGCAATAGACCTGCCTTTTCCAAATTGCTTAGGGTCAGCAGCACCTCGATTCCATAGACATGGGCCAACTCGCGCTTGTAGTAGTTAAGGACCTGTGATGAATATAAAGGAATTGTTAAAAAATGCGAACAGAGCTTCAATGGATTGGCAGAAGGCAAAAGGGAAAATGAAACGTAATGCTTTCTCGAAAAAGTGTCGTGATGTAATTTTTGTACCAAAAAGTAAAGGATATTGACTAACTGAAGTAATAATAATAATACATAATTAGTAATTAATTGACGCAACAGCCTGTGTGGGCTTAAGCCTGGCTTTCTCGCATTAACTTGTGTGTTGATCTACAAATAACCGAATCCAAACGGGTTGAGAAGCTTTTCATGGCAAAGAATACTCTCGGAGAAATGCCAATTCATCGCGAGAAGTGGCGCAGTGCAAAGAAACAATTTGGAATACTACTAGCTAACATTGAAAAGCAAACGAAAGCACTGATGCGAAAAAAGGCTGGTCGAGTAGAGACAAAAACACGGTTTTGATGAGGTGAGCTAGGTGAGCTCACCTTTTCCTTGAAACCGGAAGCAGCAGCGCACTGAATGCATATGAGGCGAAGAACGTTGCGCAACTCGCACTTCTTCGCTATGAGACCCTCAATGTAGCCGCTCGGCTTGTCAATATCCTCGCAGACCATAAACTCCTGCTCGGCGGCAAGATCATCTGTGAACTCGTACAGGTCCAGCTGCTTGCGTATCAGCTCCGCAATGCTAGTGTGCACTGCCACCGATTGCTTCTGTGCCAGCAACGCTGGCAGCTTATTCACCAGAATCTTCATATCCTGCACCGTTTTATCTTGCGAGTTGGCGTTCATCTCGGCGCTGATTTGCTTTGCATGGCGCGAGAGTATTTTGCCGACTTCGTTGAAGTTCTTATCGCGCAATTCCGCGTACACGCTTTCGGCGGAGTTTAGGAAGATGGTTTTCTTTTCGTTGGCATAAGTTGGCGGTTGTAGTACCGTAGCGGTGTGGCCGCTGCTGCTGGCGCCTAGCTCGTCCGTGCGCGCTGCCAGTAACTCCGCAGGCAGCGTCAGTCGGTTCGTGCGTATGCTGTAGAACTCGTCAATTAGTCCTTCGTAAGTGAGTTGTGTGGCCAGCACGCTGAGAAGATCGATGGAACGGTCCAGCAGTATGAGCTGATCTATGGCGCCTTTGTCGCCATTCAGCAGCGACTTCTCATCGGCACCCAATTGCTTCGCGTGCTCCCATATACGCTGACTGTGAATGCCTTTGCCATAAATCTTGGGTATGCGCCCGTAGATTCGCTGCAGTTGCACCAGCCCAAGGGCGGCTTGATAAAGCGATGTGGTATCACCGTCGATGCTCACATCGCGAAATGCCTGTGGTAACTCCATAGACACTACGTCCGAGTCTAGAGGAAAGAAGTTCCATTTCAGCTCCGTCACCTGCCCGAAACTGCCGTAGACTCCCTTATGCTCCAGATGTTTCACACATAGACACGACAGACGTGGCACAAATAGCATGTGGAATAAGCGACCCCGTTCAGAGGATTGCAACACTTGCGCGGCTATCGTGTCCATTACGCGCAGATGGGGCCGCACAATAAAGATTATGTTCGTTATTTCACGTGGGTAACGTAACTCCGCACTAAGTTTCATGAGTTTGATGCCACGGTCGGAGAAGAAGCCGGGAGCAGCTATTAGACCAAGTGGACCCACAAGCGCTTCGTCAATAACAATGACTTTGTTTTCGCCATCGATTTTTTCTAAAGCGTGCACTAATTCGCGACAGGCGGACTCTTGCAGCAATAGTAAATTCACAGGTTGGCTCTGCAGATAGGAGAACATTTTTGTACGAAATATGTACTGCAGTGTTATTCCTTATGAGAATTCAGTTAGAAACAGAACGCCAAAATATGCATACACAGTTCCTTCCCTAAGTTCAATAGAAAAACAAAGATCAGCTGGTAGTACACTCACAGTTCGAGCGATTGGACATTTACTCAACAGATGTGTAAAGAAAAGCCCTAGCTCCAGGCACAGATTACTACCAGATACCCAACCACAGATTACTACCAGATACCCAACTCTCACACTAGCGCTAAAAAATCACCACTACATTCACAAAAATAAGATAGAGTTTATCCATATTTGGTTACGGGTAGCCAGGTATTCGGTTTTTTGATATAAGTATTCCATCAGTATTCGTCCAAACTTATATAATTGTAACAATTTGATTCTTATTTCAGTTTGAGTATATGTGCTGATATTTTGTGTGTTCATCAAATATTTTATTTTGTTGCTTTTGTCGCGTGGGAACCGAGTACTCGAAGGCGTCAGTAGTCGATAGCCGTGTCGTGCAATTTATTTGTATCCCCATAAAATGCCGATCAGCTGTAAAGTAGGTGCAGTCAGCTGTAAAGTAAGCGCTATCCGCTGTGTCGAATTCCCAACCCACTGCGAACAAATTTTTGAGGTTTGACAGTTGTTGGTCCGCCATGTTGATTTTAGAAGATAAATTTCCCAAACAAATTTGACATTCCAATTCTATAACGAAGGCGGTAAGTTGCGCGCGTTTTGTGTTTCTTTTTTTTTATTAAATTTTTTATTATTTTCAGAATATATATAAATCGGTAAGTTGTGCGCTTTTTGCGCGAATTGTTTTTATTGTAAGTTTTCATTCTTTTAACTTGATTTCCTTTAATTTCAGAATCTACACAAAGCTCGAAAAATATACTCAAAGGTAAGATTCTTTTCTTTGTAAGTTTATATTGCTGAGGGCTTTGTACATTTTTCCAGCGATATAGGTGGTGAGGAAATTGTAAACAGACACACTATTACTGCTATTAAATTTTATTATTTGTTTTTTCATTTGGTTTCCAGCTGAAAGTTTTGTAAAAATTTTTAATTGATTTGTTTTGCTATTTTCAGTGAATGCGTATGAAACCGCCAACGTTAATAGCAACATAACGTGGACACGATAAAGAAATTGACGCATATCCTCAAACAATTAACATCAGACGATATTGTTACTCTACATAGTAATTTACATTTATTATAAAAAGGAAAATCATATAATTATACAAAAGCAAATAAAAATGCGGTACAATAGCATAAGCGGAACGGGGTTAAAAATACAAAAACAAATTACAAGAACAAATAGTAAAACAGCAAATCATGGCGGACAACTACTTGTCGAAAGAGCTACTATTACTGCTGGAAGTATTCAAGAATCGGTTGCGCTTCGCTTTGACCATTTTGCAGGAATTCACTGACGCAGCGAAACGTAGCGACTTCACTGACTCTACAAAGCAATCGAGAAAAGGTGCTACGTTGATGAACATCAGGGTTTTTGAGTTGCCGCCCAAAGACTGCATCAGTAAATGTGTTAATTTTGAGTTGCGATATGGAATGTGGTCCTGTTTCTGCAGCAGCGCCAGTATAACGTTGGTCAGCTCTGACAGCGAGCGGTTAATGTTTTTCGTTTCATTCATGCGGATGCTGGTTTTGGGCGACTCGGATCCGGCCAAGTCAACGAGATTTATCGAGCCTATGGAAATTTCATTCTTCTCGCCGTGTCTGCCAATGAGTTCGATTTTAGTGACTGCGTGCGAGCGTGACGAACGCTCATTGCTCGCGGTGGATGCCGTGGCGCGATTCATTTTCGCAACTTGCATCAGCTGCCGCAGTCGACCAGCCGTTGTCACGGTCTCCCTGGTGATGTTCGAGACGTAAACATCATTCTTGTTCTTTTTCGCCATGCGTATCTCCATGTCCTTCTGCTCGTTGCTCAGCAAATCGTAAAGCACCTCATTGTAGATCTCCAGGAAAGTAACCTTGATTTCGTATTCCCAACCCAGACGCTTGTAGGTCGCCACAGAGTCAAACAACAGGTCCACAGTGCGTGGTATCACGCCTGCATTGGAGGGAATGCCATCCATTGTATACGTTTTGCCACTGCCCGTCTGGCCGTATGCGAAAATGCAAATGTTGTAGCCATCCAATTCGGACTGTATGAGCGGCGATACCATTTCGAAGATGTCCTCTTGCAGTGAGCCGGGATGAAACACGTAATCAAAGTTGAACATATGCGCGCCGCTTTTGTTTTTGCCAACCAAGTCGGGATTCTGTATCTCCACTGTGGCCTCGTCAATGTAATTCCAGCCGCAGACCACTTTGTCTTCCTCACAATCCAGCGGCGGGCGTACACGACAGAACACGCGTATATTGCCGCGTAGATCCAAAACGGTATTGTGCAGCTCTTTGCGCTCCATGTTGGAGCGAAACAGCTGGTCTTTGCAAGCGGCGATTTCCTCTTCTCCGTTAGATCTGCGCTGCGTTCCCGCAAGTCAATTACTTCGTTACTCAGCTGGCCATGCTCGGTTTTGATTACCTGAAAGAACAAGTCCAAGTTTATAATTTAATACATAGTGTTTGTAGCACAATAAACTTACATTGTGCTCCTTCTTCAATTGGTCCAACTCTTCTTTTGTCTTCACAAGGCAGCTAGTAATGTAATCGATTTTCAGTGTTTGCGACTTAACCTGTCGGTGCAGACATTCATTTTCACTTTTCACGTTCTTCAACTGCTCTTGCGTGCTGTACAGTTGTGCTTGCGATTCTTCCAACTGCTCCGGTAAACTTTCGTAATTGTTCACTTGCTCACACTTCTTGTCGAGTTTTTTTTTTCAGCCCTTTATGCTTTTCCAGTAGATCATTGTAGCGCGCCTTATAATCATACGGGGGAATGCGTTTATTTATAGACTTCCCTGCGCCCGTGGTTGATATGCTGCTGTTGATGGCTGGTTTCTTTGCTGCAACGACGCCTCCAGCACGGCCTTCTCGAGGTGCTGTTGTTGTAGCTGGATGCTTGTGTACTCCCCCAGTTGTGCTTGCTGTGGTCATGCCACTCCGCACTGGCTTGAAAGCAGTACCGGTCGTCGCGATGCTTGTGCGACAGCTGGCCGAGCCAACTCTGGAGATGCTGCACGATCTAAAAGATAACATTTGTTGGCGATGCTGTTTTTAATGCCTCGATCTCATCGCGGCAGAGCAAGCGAGCACGATTGGCACTTCTGTGGTCTTCTCCAAAGTGAAAATGTTAAGTTTTCCGGCCGGGGCCGAGATGCCTGTGTGCCTGCAACTCAATAAACAAAATTGCATTATAAAACTGCAAATTAAACTCACGTCCAAGACGACGGCCACCTCTAAAAGCTCAACTGACAAAAGAGCACATGATGTGCGTCAATTGTGTGTCAATTTCTTTCTGAAAATAAAGAAAAAATTATAGAATTATAAAAATTTCAACTAAAATGCGAAAAGTAAACAAAGGAAATTATGAATGTCAGTCGAATACAGCTCTGTAAGGAATTACAAAAACAAAATACATTGCGAATCACACGTACGCTATCAGTGTGAGGGAATTTAAAAAAAAAATGGAAATTTTTGTTCCCTGGAAGGACAGTTGGGCGTCTGGATATAGTCTGTGCTCCAGGTTGATCTTGTGCATGTTATAATTGAGAAAGCTCATCTTATAAAATAAGTATTATTTAAGATATACATTTTGCAAGAGTAAAAGAAGTGGTTTGAAGTTTTGTCCAAATTGTTTCTCAGTCGGTTTCTCGCTCAGGGGAAGATTTTGTATACTAAAAACTAAAGAAATATGTACATAAATGGCATAAACTATTTTGTTGAATCTCTGTTGATGGGCTTGTAAACAGTTAGTTTTTAGTCTGGCAGTACTGGCTTCCGAATTTTACTACATATTAGGGGTATTCCCGATCCGGTGCCATTGGTCCTGCAAAAGAGCAAATACAAAATATTTTTCCACCGTTTGCATACACAACAACAAAACAAACTGGTTTGCTTTTGTACTAAAGTCACAATTTTCCTAGACCAAAATCCATTGCGTTTAGTGGAAAATATTTACCCATGATTTTATTTGCTGCATTTTCAATTAAGAAGTCGCTTAATTGTTGTTTTTCGCTCTTTCGTGGCATTTTTTTGAACACTCAAATGAAACAGCTGTTTGACAAAAACATTTGCAGGGATTTCACAATCGGTCGTTCCCGATTATAAAAATGCAAAAGAAAAATTTTGCTTTTGCTTTTACATTCGCTCCGGATAAGGAATACCCCTATTGTTTTTGTTTATTCTGTGGTATTAAAAAGCAATGAGCAATATTTTCGTAAAACAAGAAGATTTTGATGCCACTATAAACACGTTAATAGCGCACCACTCACAGAACGTGAGGCCGCAATCTTCTCTATCCTCAACACCACAGAAACGCTCCTCGAAATGGCCTGGTGCTGAACGTGAGAAGCTGCTGAAATACGTTTGCGCCAAGTGCGGCATGGAATTCGGCTGTGAGTCTTACTATGACCAGCATCTGGAGAATCTACACAAGGAACTGCAGACAGCAAAGGAACTAAAAATGTTGATATTATCTGGCATGCAGGCGGAGTGTCTGATTTGTGGTGCGCAGGTGACACACCGAACGGTGCGCGATCTGCAGTTGCACCACTTCCAGCACCTGCAACATAAACAGTTCAAATGCAAGTGCCACGGCTACCACTTCCACGACCGGGCAGATGCCATGACGCATCTGGCGTATTCCTGCAAACGTCAGCTGGACGAGGACCCGTCGGTGGTTTGGGAGGCAGACGATCGGCTCTTGGAAGTTGACGTCCAATATGATCCCGAATATCCGGAAACGGGCATTGGTTACAATTGTTCCGAGTGTGATACAACAAACTTTCCTACAGAAGATGCATGGAAGCAGCACTGTAACGAAGTTCACGGCTTCAAAACGCTGGAGGGCTTGAACATGACACGCCTTGAAAGCGGTTCGGTGCGCTGCAATGAGTGCAGCGCTATCATTGCAGGAAAATGGGACAATTACAAGCTGCGTAGGCACAAATTCACACACTCACCCTACAAGGCGTTTTACTGTCTCGTGTGCAAGCATCCGCGTAAGCGCAAAGATGATGTGCTGCAGCACATACGTCGCATGCATGCACCACGCGGCAAGAAGTATTATTAGGCGCAATAAGTATTTCCTGAATTTATTTAAAGTGAAGAAAAATTGATTTTCTTCGTGGCTTTATTAAGCGGAGGATTCTGTAATTGATTACACGTTCGTTTTTGCTTTAATCGAGTGCTGAAATATGTATGTATGTAAATAAAATTTTTTTAATATACATACATACATACATATAAATAAACAATTAAAACAACTTCGTCTCATAAAATCGCCCAAATTCGATGTAAATGGCAGTAATTTTTCTGTATTTCGCATATTATACATTTTCTAGACATTCTACATTGGTCCAAGAGCGCTTCACGCAAATTTTACGAGTAGAAAGTAAAAAATTAGAGTGTAAAAAATTCGGCATTGGTAAAATTCTTTAGGCCTATTTATATTGCCGTTTGTCGGAAAGACTGCAAGCGAGAAAGATAGAAAACATCAGATAAAATGTTTGCACTTAAATTTTAAAAGAAATTAAACTCAGTCTAAAATTAAATGAGAAATAATTAACGACGTTAAATTCCAAACCATGTAAAATCAACTTTAAACATCTCTCAAAACCAACGGTTCGCAATAATTAAAAAACTATATCTTCCAGTTATGTAGGAGAGAAGTTTGGGTGTCTAATAAAAATTATTTTTATAATTCGTAAATTTAATTTAAGTTGAAACAATCTGAAAAATTTAACGTCAGGCAACCGCACGACTTGAAAGGACAAATTGAGAGCCAGTCGCATCAATTTCTAAAATTGCAATTTAAACGCATAAATTGAACGTGAGGCTGTTTTGTGGCTTTAAATTTCTAACCTCCGTCTCGACTAGAAAGAATTTCTTGTTTAACAGCTGGAAACGTAAAATTTTTTCATGTGGGCACTTTTCTGTTATACCATACTATTTGAAATATGGCGTCAAACAAGATGGACGAGCGCTAGAAACTTTAGAAAATTTTATTATTTATCAAACTAGATGCTTTCGTAGTTCTAAAGACACTCAAATTTCCTATACTAATTTAAAATACTCATATTTTGATTAAAAGGCACTAGAAACTTTAGAAAATTGTATTATTTATCAAACTAGATGCTTTCGTAGTTCTAAAGACACTCAAATTTCCTATACGAATTTAAAATACTCATATTTTGATTAAAAGGCACTCAATTTTCAATATTTTTCTGCTGCTGCCCTGTCAAACTTATAAAATGACAGTCGACGTTAAGAAAGCAATGGTAAAATTTTTTTTAGCCACATAAAATTCCTTTGATGAAATTTGTTGCAGTCAGAGACCACTTTTCCAAATTCTTAAAACTTATTTTAAAAATAATATCATTGGACATCTTTCTGCAATAGTCTTTGTGATCAGTCATTGAAATATCTGCAATATAATACCTACGTACATATATATGTAAAGCTGGCACATGTTGCAGTTCCGCTTTCAACATGAAATTTAAGTTATTGCTTGCACGTGGAGACAAATGGGAAATAATATAAACGGGCATAATATGTTACTAGTATAAACGCGGCCTAATCAAGCCGCTGTAAAAAAACCAATTCGACCTGGCAGCGCCATTAAGCGCCAATCAGTCACCGCGTATCGTATTTAATCGTAATTGATCGTAACGGCAAAATTTGGGCCGTTCAGTGAAAATCGTATCGTAGTTGTCGCTCTTTTGCAGGTTTCTGTTTTGGTTATTGCTGCCGTGCTGCCATATAGTTTCGTGCACAAAGTAAGCACGCTGTTCATATTGCTTTTGAGGTTAAATTTTACATTCTTTATAAAATCTATGACACAGAATTATCTAAATTTTTAAATATATTTATTGTGGTCTACTTTTATGAATGAATGTTAACAGTAATAATCCGGTTTTTGTTCTAAATTAAAATCGAAGAGCAGTGGCAGCACAGATTTTAGTACAAAGCAATGTCATTCTCTCATCCTCTCTGAGCATCAGAGCAGATGTAAATGTGTGAGAGATACCTATTTGGATTATAATTTCTGCGTTACGCTGCGATTAAATACGCCATGAGCGAAAGCATGTATGAGCTCGGGTAGGGTAGGTTTTGTCTGCGATACGATTAAATACGATACGCAGTGACTGATTGGCGCTTTAGAAGAAATGTCAGCTGTTGTTTCTTCTGCAATGTAGAAAGAAAACGCTAGTGGTTGAAGATTTTGTTGCGCTGCTAAATATTCCATAAATTGAGCACACTTATTGGAAAAAATATCTCAAATATACACGCAAAATATAACCCTATAGAGTGCAAGTGTGTTTATGTTGGCATGTTGCCTTTTAATATACGCCCTGCTGGTGGTAGCATCGGTGGAATTTTGCGCAAAGGTGGCGCTTCTGTTGCCAACAGCATGCATACCAATGGCTCTGCTGCTGCTGTGGCTGCTGGGGAAGCACGCCAGGTGGATTTATTGGTCTTCGGCTATGCGTGCAAAGTGTTCCGAGACGACGATAAGGCGCGAGATATCGATCAGGGCAAACATTTGATACCCTGGATGGATAGTAACCTCAAAATAGACAGGTTAATAATTGTTGCTTTACACTCTTGTTTGCTCTCATCCGTATTGTAATTAGTGTTAACTGCAAACGAATGTTGTTACTTATCTTCGTATCCTTTACTATATAAAAATTATAGTTTGTATTGTCGCATTGTTGCGGGACTACTGATAACTTATATACATGCGCTGGGTATTTATTTGTTTAACTGTCAAAGAAGACTGTGACGATCGGATCGTAGTATCTGCTTATCTATTTGCTTATCTAGATTTAATAGAAAGTTAGTTGGAAGTTCCATCTAGCAATCAATTTGGAGTCTTATATAGTATAAGTGCCGCAGTGACTCAGTTGATATGTGCCCTCTCTGATACGATGGGTCCCAGGCTGAATCCCTGGCCGACTAGCCAATCCTATCTAATTATCGTACAATTTTTAAAATAGTTTTTGGTGCGGCGCGTCTGTCACAACGAATTAACATCTCGCCGAGATTATTTTTTGCCTTAATAAAGCTTTTCAAATTCTATTCGGAGGTGGCTATAGAATAAATTTCTTTCGGCACAGATATTTTTTTTTGCGGATTTTTTCGGTTCCGGAGTAGCAAAAATTGTCAGGATTGGACTCTAATATATACCTGTGTATTGGATATATTATTGGAATAGCGACACTATTCCTGCTTATTTAAATAGAGCGCATAAATTTTTAACTATTTCGACCCTTGTGCTTTAAAGTGCAGCTCTTTTTCTTAATGTTTGGTCTTTGGTCGTATATTCAGCAAATCCAAACTCAAACATTCGTAGGATTGAATGCATTTCTTAACAGACATACAATTAACCCTTGAAGCCAAGGAATATTGCTTTTCTATGCTACGCTCATATATATATCTCTGCATTATAAAACGGCAAGACTTATCAAAAACGCTCCAAAAGTGTTGTGAACATTTATAATACTAAAAGAGACAGCAACGATTATTGGATTTTTCTAAAGAGCTTTTTCGATGAAAAAAGAACACAAATGAAGAAACTAAACTTCCATATTGGGTTCTACAGTGCCATATGTTGTTTTTGAAAGCGAATTCATAATAGAAATTAAACAATATTTAATGTTCACTTAACAAATTATCATTTTAGCATATGGAACGGTATGTATACAAAATTTAAATTTTTACATTTATCCTAAAAAAATAAACACACACAAAAGAAAAACTAAAGCAAGAAGTACAATGATCGAGAAGCAAAACCTCAGAGCTTCGTCAGATTTGCCAGCTTGCTTGTCTGGAAAATGTCGAAGACTTTCGAGCACGTGCATCGAACGGCGTTTTTCTTTTGATTTTTTTCTAAATACAGGACAATTTTTTTCCCTTTTAATTTGCGCTTATTTCTCTTTTTCATTTACGTATACGTACTACGTTAAACTACCCACTTCAAATCAATCAACCAATATGTACGTACCTGCCGCAGATATGATGTACGAGGTGCGCTCTCTGAACTGGCCGCCCACGAGCCGCCGCCCGGCGGCTATGGCAATCGGCTCGACTACCTCAGCGCCGAGGAGCAACGCGCCGAGCAGCTGTGTGAGGAAGAGCGCTATCTCTACTTGTACAACAGCGAAGAGGAGCACATCCTGCAACAAGGTAAGTTATGCCGGGAATCTGCCACAGCACTGTTAGCGCCCGCTCTGCCGGCGCGTATCTTTAAATCCCTACAGTTAATCTCTCTCGAATTAATTCTTGTGCGTAAAATTAAGCATTAAAATTTGTAAATGAGAAATCGAAATTGTAATAAGTAACGTCCAGTGTAAGTAGTATCTAGCGATGATATTTAAACTCAACGGCAGCCAGCGTGGGACTACAAAACGGCATTGCAAGGATATTGTTAAAAGTGTTGTTACTGTCTTAAGATCGCGTTGTGATTTCCCAGTGCTGTATTATTACGTCTCAGATACAGGTAAATATATATAAAACATTTACAAACAATAATGTCTACTTACAGCTCCAAAGCGGCGATTCCAAGCACCACATCGAGTCGTAGATCCCACCATATCTCTTCAACTACTTTCTGATGCATCAAACATTTTTATTTGAAAATATGTTTTCAAGCTACCAAAAATTGTTGGCCACATTGGCTCTATTTTTCTCTAGCATCCTTGTCATCTGAGTACCCTCCTTATTCCTACTTAATCCAAACTTATAAGACATTTGTATTAAAAACATTATGAAAAATCAAAGAATCGAAAAAATGCAAAAAGAAAACAAAAACTATAAATTGCAGCAGAGGCTCTATACTGTTGAGTGTTCACTGTGGCTTCTTTTGAAGACTCATTTTGGTTTCTCTTTCTCTGCCATTTTTTATTGTTTTATTTGGTCACACACACCACTTCTCACATACAACCTGTGCGCTATAATAGAGGAGGATCTGAAGCGGCTGAAACAAGAAAGCAGCGGCAGTTGTGGCACCTACAACCAAGTGGCCTTTCAATATGATGCTGCCGGCGTCGCTGTACAGCACGGCCCTAGTCGTGAAGAGCACACAAACTCTCCCAGCTGCGAGGAGGGGGAGCAGCCCTTTCAATTGCCCGAACATTTTGAGGTGCCTGCGTATATACAATTGGTGAGTTTTTGTCATAAAGATATGTATATATTTTACATCGCTAAAGAAATTATCACAAAAGTCCACGAACGTCGCTTAGGTCTAGCTTTCTCCCATTTTATAGTGTGTGCACGTTTTATTCAAGCACAAATCAATGGGACCTAAACAATTATTCTATAGCTGTGCCCGAATGGAACAGTTGATAAGCTTTTTTGTGAGAAACTACTTTAATATGGTAAAGTATACTCTCGAAGAGTTGCCAACTAGTTCGCGAGAGACGGCGCTGCGTGCAAATAACGATGTTATTTTTATGTAGATGATACGAGTCGTCAGTGTATCAGCGCTAAGAAATTTAAATTACCATTACTTTTGAACTACTCAGTAATTGAGGGACTATTTGTCTTGGCAGAATTCTCTCAGATGGATCCGTCGGAATTAAATTCATCTTTAATAGAAGAATTAATAAATTTCTACGTTTTTCTATCATCTTCGGCGAGGAGTCTGCTTGAGAATAGCAAGGCTTTTTTTAATGTAGAGACTTAAGAGTGTTATATTCAGTATTAGCTGAAGAGCAGGGGATGGTGTTTTCTCATTGCCACTGTAATAAATACACATGCTAGTATTTGCATTTTGTTGAGCTTCCATCCACTCGGCAGCATAAGTGATAGACCCTGGTTATAGCAGTCTCCATCCATAGCAATCTTGGGGCTTAGTTACCAATTTTTATCCACGAAACTTCTGCCGGTCAATATGAAGTTAAAAGGCTATCGAGGTGAGACGCGCTAAACCTCAAACGAAGGGAACACACTATTTCATAAGCTCCTACGAACCCCATCATCAACCAGGTGTGTATCTAAAAGCAATTAAATACTTAACAGGATAGCCGCCACAGTGGCAAAGTTATGTGTGCTTGGTTTCTGATGCTCGAGGTGGATGGTTCGATTTCTGGCAGACTCATACCATCAACAAATATTTTTTTTTCTTCAAATTGTTCTTTTGCTCTCTATGAATTGGCAATTCTCCATAAGTATTCTTTGCCCAGAGAAGGCTTCTCAATCTCGTTCGGGTACGGACGGAATAATTTTGTAGGTCCCATTACCTTATGGCAAAAATAGAACGAACACACACAAGTTAATGTAAGAAGGCTCGGCCTAAGCCTCGTTTATAGGCAGTTGCGCCAATTATATATATGTACATATATACATACATATATGATTATGTATATAATATTTTAAATATCGACCTGTAACTTTTGTAAAACTCTTTGATACTCTTATGATACTCGAATGCAAATCATATTTTATTTCTGTAATGTACTTCCAGCCTGAAACAATGAAACAACATGCCATTATCGAGAAAACAGCGCACTTTATCGCCTCACAGGGCGTGCAAATGGAGGTATTACTTAAAGCCAAACAGTCCAACAACGCGCAATTCGAATTTCTCTCGCTAAATAGTCTGCTTAATCCGTACTATAAATTTGTGATGAATGCCATCAAGAATGGCACATATCCGGCGGCTACGAAACCAAAGGAAGCAGAAGGAAGTACGAGCCTGCCTGCAGCTTCCCAAGCAAGTAGCGCCTCTTGTACTTTTGGCATTTTGGCGTCAAGGCCAGTCATTGCCGTCCCAACAATCAAGTACAAGCCTTCAGCGAATTGCGCCTACACGCAACTCATTAGCAAAATTAAGGGCGTGCCATTGCCGTCTGTGCTGGATGAAAATGCTAGCAACATTGGCAGCAATTCACCCACGACTAACGATGCCAACGGTGCGAATTTTACGCCGGTGCTGTTGCAATACAACGGCAATACTTTTGTGACGGCCGAGAGTGAGGAGCTGAATTCAAATTCAAACTCCAATTCCAATTTGTATGGCAACTCCAACACATCTGATGTAGTGGACTCACACAAAGTGGAGATTTTGAAGACTTCGAGCGCGCTGGCGTTAGCGCAAGATTACTCCTCCGATTCAGAGTCCGACCAGGAAACGGTACAGCCGAAAGCAGCACCCAAGCCGGAGCCTATACTAAATTTTCCCATACCCACGGACAATTTGAAAAATATCATCGACAAGACTGCTACGTACGTGATTAAGAATGGCCGCCAATTCGAGGAGACGCTGCGCACAAAGAGCGAAGAGCGTTTCACTTTTCTTATACCGGATAATGAATATTATGCATACTACATGTATAAAATCAAGGGTGATCCCGATGCGGCCTCGAAGGAACAAAAGACACGCAAGGCTGCCGCTGTAGCTGCGGCGCTGCTGAGCAAGAAGGGTCTTACCAGTGATAAAACAACTTGTGAGTACTCCTCTGTTGCTTTTAAATTCACAGAAGAAACTAAAAGTTTGCTTTTCATTTCCATTTAGTGCCAGTTTCATTCTCCATCAAGCCAAAAGATGAGTACGCCACTGGGGCATTGCTACCCGCGTTACCACAAGAGCCTAGCGATGATGAGGAGTCGGAGCGAAAACCCGCCACAGATGCGTCACAGGCGGCTCGTACCGTGCCCGAGCACGTACAAAAGGCTATACAATTGGTTGAGAATCAGCTGATGGCACGTAATGCACAACTGGCTGCTGCTGCTGCGGGTGCGCCCGTGCTAAGCAGTCGCAGTGCTGCTTCCAGCGGCGTACGCAGTCGTTTCGATTTGGACTACAATCAGAGCACGCAAATAAACAATGCCAAAACACACGTCAAAAACACAAAAGCCGAATTGGAGCGTAATGCTTTGTACGAGCAACAGCAACAGCATCGTCAGAAGGAGTTAAAGAAAGGTGGTGTATATGTAATTTTTGTAACTTGTTTTAATTTTTAACCTGCGTACATTTTTCTATACTTGCAGCTGAGGAAAAAGTGAAGGACAAATTGGCGCAAATAGCGCGGGAGAAATTGGGCGGCCTTATTTCCAAAGAAAAACAATTGCAAATGGAGCGCAAGCGCAAAGCGATGGCTTTCCTAAATCAAATTAAAGGTACTTACATACATATGTATATGAAGTAGTCAGCGTGTGGCATGTGTAATATGCGGAAATTGCGATTTCAATTTCTTGCCATTATTCATTCAAACATTCGCCCAATTAAAATTGTCGCAGAACCAAAGGAAGCGTGGTATATATAGTATAAAATTTATGATCAGGGACTGTCTGTTACTTTTTGCGAAATAGCAATATCTCAGAAAACAATGAAAATATTTTCATGAAATTTGGCAAGAGTGCCTGGTTACACAAACTACCTTCTGTGTATTAATTTCAAGTAGCAGGCAGGCCTGGTGGGTAAATGGTTTTCGTTTTCGCTAGATTTTTTTTTGCGCTTGGGAATGTTTATGCATGGCCTATGGAAAATTCAACGCCAGGGGGGACGCTCAACCATCTTATGTTGTTCAGTACGTAAAAAAAAAGTTGCATGAGTTCGCAAATAATGAGACTGCCAAATAGGCAGTGCATAGGTACGTTCGTAAATGCAGTAAATTCGTGCAGTGACAGTAGCAGCGCAGCTGTCACTGCCGATCAGCTGATTTCGTTTGCAGGTTAGTTGCAGAAACTTTGGTTGCATTAACGAACGCGATTTAGGATGGAAATTTTGGTTAACGCATTAATTGATAGTTGTGAAACTCAAAGTGAGAGTCTTTTAATGAATTTCAATAAAGAGAGAGTAAAACGAATGAAAAAAAGATATGTCGTGGTAAAAACCTTGTTGAAAAAGAAAATAAGATCCATCCCGAAAGTAAATAATTTCTTTAAAACAATAAAAACCTATCCAGATGATGTATTCTATCTTTATACAAGATAACAAACACATTTTTATCCATTTATAATACATTTTCTACGTTTCCATTTCGTGTTTTGCAAACGGCAACAGTAGGATAATGACTGCGAAAACTGCGGAAATCTGTTACTGCGGTGCCAAGCCGTTGCATTAACGAACGCGTTGCACGCAGTAGTGTTGCGCCATTTTGCTTTTACGAACGCGTTGCTTTGCAGTCCAGCCGCTGGGTTGCATTTACGAACGTACCTCATCTTTCAAACACGAAGCATAGAGGCAGGATGAAGCATAAAAAGTTACAGTACGATTCGCAGCTTCTTGATTCGCGAATGGTGTTTGAAAGGCAACGAATCATTCGAATCAAGGAGCTCCGAATTGTCCTGTAACTATGCTTCGTATTTGAGGAACCTGAAATTTCCAGTCCGAAATCAAAACGGTTGATAAACACGCCCACTGCAATATGTCCTCGTATAGGCCTCAATGGTGAAAAAATTATATATGCCAAATATTGATGCTCTGGTAGTTATACAGCAGAAATGATCGATCGGGATTTATAGTCCCATTGTGGGCGCGTCCTATCGATTTGGCTAATCACGGAATTTAAGCTAAGTTAAGGTTCACTATGTACCATATTTGGCCAACTGGTTTTTCTCTCTCCGGTGTCCCAAGACGGTCGGACAGACGGACAACCGGAAATCAAGGCAGAAAGTGATTCTGATAATTTCTGTATACATATGTATACTGCTTCTTTGATGCATTACAATTTTCACACAAAGCTATTTATTTATTTATTTATTATATTACCATAGGTGTTAGGTAAAAATTGACTATTAAACTTCATTTTTAATTTCAAGAAGATACTATATCTATATGCAAAAAGGACCGCGGCTCGAAAGCTGCATTTTTTCATGGGTGTAGTGCATTCACAATATTCGGTTGAACCCACTAGCTTTTCGATTTGACAATCAGTTACGTTTAAAATTTAACTATTCTGCGCATTTAATTTTTCAACGTTGCTTACAAAAGTATTTCAACTATGCGAAGTCAACAAATTATTTGACCCCTTTCTGTCGTGCTTATCAGCTATAATCAGACATATTCGGTAACTGTGGGAACTTGTGTGAGTATTCCAGCTAACTGCGTCTAAGAAAAACACTCTTAAATCAATAAAAACATTTCCATTGCGTTATCAATGCATCTTTTCTAAGGAACGATTAATTGGCTCATATTATTACTATTTTAAAGTAGCAGCGCGCATTTCAAGCGAATTTCAAGTTCTTTCGGTTGGACGCCATAAAACAATCTTACCTCATAACACCGATATGATCGCCATTAACAGTTAATAATGCTAAGCACATTCGATTTAAAGGTGCTCCCCTGCGAGTAGACATACAAAGTTGTAAACAGAAATATATGCTACGGAATCGACAACAAGTGCTTTGCAATAACAATTCAAACGCATTCCTATAATTGACGCAAACATATGACTAAAAAGATAAGAAAACCCTTAAAGGTTTCAACAAGCTCTCTAACATGTAAAGGGAATTGAGGGCGAGTGGTTGATCTAATGAGGCAGAAATTTAGGGATATGTTTTAGAGCCAGACCCTATATACATAACGAACCCTATATTAGAACCACCAATTTGAATCGCTTTCACATATTTTTAATTATTTATATAATGACGACCATAATTTTTTGTAACTAGAAAAATCGTTATCTAAATTTGAGAATAATAAAAAAATAGATTTGCACAATTTAGCTCTTGTTTATTAAAACAATATATTACTTAATTTAACTTTTTTTAGATTATTTAATGACTTAGGCTTTGTAATCGAAAGCAAAATAAAACCAATTAGCTATGTTTTTCTTTGTGGTTACAATAAAAATAATATAATTAGTAAGATAAGAATAGATTTTTAATTTATAATCATTTCGTTTAGATTATTTAATTATTTATTTCATTAAGATAACTTAATGAGGTTCTTATGAATATATTACTTATGAATTTATTTATGATTAATTAAAGTAGGTAACTAAAAATTTTTAACCAACTAAGGTACCCACAAGAACAAAGTGTACTTGTTACCCACTAGATAACTTAGTAATTGTAATCTTAAATTAAATTGATTAATTATTTAATCTAGGTAATTTGAAGTTTTAAAGCTACGCCCTACGACGAGTTATCGTAATTTCGGCGTCGCAGTGCCTTAGAGCAAAACCTAATACAATCTAAAGAAAAATTGGCATGTCGTCGAGAGTATTCTTTGTCTTTATACAAGTTTTACAACCGGATTCTGATTCGACTATAGAATCACTTGTGCTAAATATTCGTGTACATACTGGTTATGCGAGAAAGCTTGAACAAAGCCTTCTTTGTAGATTGTATGAGTCGGCTGGGATTTGAACCAGCGGCTCCACGCATCAAGGGCGTGTAATTATTCTGTCTAAACCTAATCTCTAAGATATTACTTTGATACTGCTGATTTTCGTTTTTATGATTAAAGGTTCAATGTTTTTCATTAAACTTATTTCTAGGTACTTCCGCTGATAACACTGACAAAGATGCAACCCCAGAGCCAATCGAAACGAAATCTAAAACTGACGAAAATACTTCTGACGATTCTGATGCATCCGTGCACTCTATACCGATCACATCTTTCGGCCCGGATGTAAAAACCGAGGACGAAGAAGAAGAACAAGTCTTTATTGCCTCACCCGCACAAAAATCGCCTGCCATGCCGCCGCCCGATTTAACAGTGAAACTGCAGCAGGAGAGTGCGCAAAGAGAAAAGAGAAAACTCGCCACGGTCACCGTTTCCGACGATGATGATGTGCAAGTTGTGAGCGAGACGAAACCAACGCCGCAACAGCGTCCGGCACGGTACCCGCACAAAGGACGCCGCCGCTCAAGTTCGCGCCAAAGCGAGGATGCCGCCAGCGCATACAAGCGCCAACGCAGGGCGAACTCAGAGGGCACGTCCGAATCTGCAACAGACTCCTCGGCAGAAGAAGAACACGATGCGCGTGTGGTGCGGCATTCCAAAGCACGTGAGCACAAGCCAGAAAAATCAAAATCGAAGCCGAAGTCGTCTGGGAAGAGTCGCAGCGGCAAGAAGAAGAAATCGAAGAAACGCTCATCGCGCAGCACGAGTCGTCAGCCCAGCAAAAGCCACAGACGCAGTCGTTCGCGGCAGTCGCGCAGTTGCTCCGAGGAGACGACGGATGGCGTGGTATACGAGCATCGACAGCGGCACCGCCACAGCAAACCTGCCTCACACGCGCCCCCCAAGCTGAAGGATAGAAAGCGGAAGCATGTGCGCTGAGGCGGACGCTCAGTTTGCCTGCTCTTACCTACTGACCATTATTTGCGTTTTGCGTACAATTGTTAAACAGGCAGTGACATTTGAATGTTGTTTCAGCTATTATGAACAAATAAAATCGTATATTTGTAAGTATTTGATGCATAGTTTATATTTCAGTTGTAGAGAGAGTGGCTCTTTGAAAATCTAAAAAATTGCCAATATTTCTAATAAAATAGTTTTGAGATTTTCGAATTTGGTTCTTAGAAATGTGATTGCAAAGTTACTTGGTTACTTCCGAATATTTGACAACATGACTAAAGTACATCCGAATACATAGGTGCTCAAGTTAATTTTATGTTAATTGGTTTTTCGAATCCAAATTCAGAGTAACGACTCAGTAGATTTTTAGTCAAAATTAAGGGATGATGAGGAGCTCGGCATAGTCGATACAAGCGCGTAATTTACGCAATTGTCTCGAAAAAAATTTGGAAAATTAATGTCGCATGTGAACTTTCCCTATAAGTTTTCAATTCAGTGGCCACAAACCAATAATTTCCTTACGTAACTTGCATGCTGTTATTTTTGCAAATACTTTGAACCTTTAGCTGTGAGAAATTATCTATAGATTAAACAAAATAAGTTCGAATAACGATTTGTTGATTACTTTATTTTGGCGAGTGTCTGTCTCTTACGTTACACTGGTGGTCATTTAGGTTACAAGTCATTCAATTTGTATTGAAGAAATAATATTTTCTAAAATTTAAGTTTCTATTTATATTTATTCTTCTTCTTGAATGATCAATAATAACCCGGTACTGGTTTACGATTACCCGTTTTTATTCGAACTTTTTCCATTACTAGTTATAGCTATTTTTTCTCCCATTTACTTATCAGCCGTGAGGTGTGGAAATACTTCACTTTCGTTGGAAATTTAAAATAATTTCGTACTGAAATCGATTTCGAACGAAAGTGAAATGTGACAGTATCTTACGATTTTTTTCAACATTTCCCCCGGTTGAAATGCTTCTCAGCGGCTCAGTTCCTTTTTGGAGACATATTTCTTTATTGATTGAGTTTTGAGTGGGGTATCGTCACATTCTATCTTGCATAGAGAAAGTTTTCACAGATAATGAAAAATCGATCCATAGGCTTAAGACTTCAGACACTTGTTTTTTTTATCATTGGGTTCACTTTTCGAGTGAAATCGGTTTGAGTATAAATTCAATTTCAACGGCGATCGATTTAAATTTGGATCTAAAGTGAAATGTTAAACCAAAGAGTATGTTAATATAATAGAGTGCGCATCTCATATAAAATTTTGGCTGCAAAAATTTTGCACCGCGGGTCTAGATCCTGACCCGCCGTTCACTCAAAGTTTGAGCTTTTTACTCTCCGGCACTCATCCTCTCAGAGAACCGCTCTGCAACATGAAATTCCAAACTCAAAGTAACTACATACAGGGCTGTCAACCGAGGGAAAATTTCACGATTTTATGGGAATTCGAACTCTTCTTTTACATATTCTTCACAAAATGCTGATGCTTTTATATTACAGCATTTAGGAACTCAGCCATACTATTTTATTTATTGTTTTATGTTTTTTAGTAGCATTATTTTGAATGAAAATGTGGCTGAAGTGCCAATTCCCATGGGAGAATTTTTTAAGCATTTGAGAGAATTGGCTTTGACTGAGTTTGCACCCCTGATCGCACGACTCAATGGCTTGGTTCGTTCGGTTTTCGTACTCAAATGAGCCGAACTAGCATTTTTTGCGGCTGATTTTCGTATTTTGCATGGTGTTATGAAAGTCGTGTGCATGTGCTCTTCTTCTGCATGTCGGCAGCTCAGCCAACAAAATATACGAAGAACGTAGACGATATTCCCGACAGCGCTGCTGTTTGATTCTGTGTTGTTGTTGTTTTTCATATGAAAGACAAAAAAATTCTTTGGCTCTGCTCTGCCATAAACAAACACAAGGAACTTCAATATACATATGTACATATGTTACATACATAAGCGTATGTCGAATTTCCTGGCATTTGCGTATGCTGTGTTAACCGTTGTGTCGATCGTAGAGCCCACGGGTACATTTGCAACTTTAATTTTCCTGTATCTTCCAAACGGTTAGTCCGATTGACCTGAAATTTCATGATATCCTCAACCATACACTTTTGCATCATGTGGAAAAGTTTCATCAAGATTGGAGCAGCAGTTCAGTCGATACAGCCCAAATTCAAGTTAGTGGAATGGCGTCGACTGCTGATGTACCCGGGTACTTGTATGAAAATTCATACAAATATATATGACAAATATATATGGCAAAGTTCACTTTATATTGCTATATCTTCCAAGCGGCTGGTCCAATCTTGATGAAACTTCGTATCATAGCTTGGAAATATGTAATTGATATTGGTGTGAAATTTCAGGTCAATTGGACCAACCGTTTGGAAAATATAACCCAGTTACTAGAAAATGTACAAGCTGATGTACAAACTGGTTGTGCAAGGGTAGGTAGGCAAGATATTCCCAAATACCCTTTTGTTCCTGTTAGTAGACGTGTTTTCCTACACATTCCAAAAAAAAAATTTTTACATTGAACAAATATTTTATGAGTTATAATTATTCGCACCAGGTACTAAAAATAGCACTATGAGCAAGAGGGGTTGATTTTCAGTTCAAATATAACGGAATTTTGCGAATGAAAATTCAATGTTAATTATTTTTCTTGGTAAAAAGGGATCAAATTACAAGGATTAAAAAAGAATTTGGAAATTGTTAAATTTTTATGGATTTTGGCAATTCCCATTTTTGGTAAAAATGGATTATTTAGGTACCAAATTTTTTTTTTCCCAAATTATGATAAAAGTTTTGTTAACTAGACAATATTTCCAAGAAATAAAAAATAAAAAAAACCAGAAAATTACAAGAATCCAGGTAGTAGTTAATATTTGTATATCAAAAGCAACTATCTGCCATACAAAACGTATGAAGTACCCGGGTACATCTACTGTCGATGTGGATAAAACCCAACAGCTGTTGACACAACGGTTAAGGTGCCGTCAGACGGTGCAATGCAAGTGCTTGCAGCAATCGTTTTAATTGCAGCAAGTAGAATTGCATCGTCTGACCACCCGAAAAGTGGTTGCGTGCAAGCGCTTGCTGCAATTGATTTGATTGCACGGAAATGCTTGCATTGCACCGTCTGACTAGTTCATGCAATCGTTGCATGCAATCAAATCAGTTGCAGCAAGCGCTTGCAGATTGCAGGACTGGTCACTGCAATATTTGTGATTGCAGGAAAGCGAACGAATGTTTTTCAATGGTTTTTCGATCGAAAAACATGTGTGTGTGTGCCGGATATGAAAATTCTTCTTTAACCGGTTTGAGAGTTTGCTTCAATCTTATCTACACCCTATATTATAACTATATATTACGAGTAAGTTTTACATTTTTCTTGTAATAAGTTAATAGAACACACAAAAATTTTATAAAAAACGAATATTGCATTTTACAGATTTCGTAAAGAATACTTCTGGTTTTTTTGTTGTGTAACCACATTAATGTTTTATGTTTATGTTTGGTTAAAAAGATTTCTTAAAGAAATTATTAATTTAAAAAAAAATCAAAAGTACACTTTATAAAGTCTGTAAAGTGTAATCTCTGTTTTAACATATAGTTATGACATGGGGTATATTTTGTCATGCCGAGTGTTGCTGTAAAAACTTATGGAAATAGCAATGGAGGCGCCGCGGTGGCTCAGTAGACAAGTACATACTTGGTCGCTGATGCGGGAGGCCTAGGTCCAAATCTAGTCCAACCTCATAACCACCTGATAAGAAGAGAATTAATATCAACAGACCTCATAAAATCGAATACAAAGATTTTCGTCGGCAACACTATCACATTGTCGACGACACTACATTCTGTGGCTGATTTTTCAAAATCGACAAGAGATTATTTGTTTCGGTAATGGGTGTTGCACACAATTTTCTCCGTCGACCGGTATAGATATGGGGCCACTAATTGGGTATGCTCTGGCGTAAAGCCTTTGAGTCGCATACACCGTTCTACGAAAACGAAATCCCATACATTAGCTACGAAAAATTTGAAAAAAACTGAAAATTTTTCGTAGCTAATGTATGGGATTCCGTTTTCGTCGACGAAAACGGTGTATGCGACTCAAATGCTTAAGGCGTACCAATTTTCGGTACCTCGAAAAGACGAGAAAATTCTCCATAAAAAAACGTTCAAAAAAACTGAAATCAATAAAATATAATAAAAAGTTTTTGCCGCCGGTAGGATTAGAACCCGTACCCCACAGCACCACAGCGCTCAAATAATTGCAGCAAGCGATTGCAGATTGCATCGTCTGACCACCCGAAAAGTAATTGCATGCAATTCTACTTGCTGCAATCAAAAAATCGCTTTCTGCAAGCACTTGCATTGCACCGTCTGACTGCTCACTGCAATCACTTTCCGAAATCAAAATTATTCCAATGCAATCTGCAAGCACTTGCATTGCACCGTCTGACGGCACCTTTATGAATGAAATCTGCTTGCAGCTTCCAACTCGTTTTGAAATATCAAATCGAAGTTAGAATTTGTTGAAATATCGCAAACATTTTTCAAATGTGCGACATTTACAGAGATAATACTAAAATTTAAAAGGCTTTTTATGGAATATTTATACATTTTAATAAAGAATGAAATATGCACATATATTAATATTAGATATTTTTGTCAATATCACTTTAATAAAAGTGATGTTGGCAAATAAATAACTTCTTAATATAGTCATTGCCCTATAATAAGATCAGCAGAGGGAAATTGAAATAAATTTTAAATCGCCAAAATTAGCATTTGCTATGTACAAGAAATACACAACAACAACAACACAGAAACAACCAAATGCCTTTTTCGTGCTTTGAGCATACCCGAAATGCCAAATCAACGACTGTCAACGAAATTCTCTGAGCGGTCGAGTAATTTTTGTGTCCCCCTTTGCCGCGACCGAAATATGAAAAATGGCCCTCACTTCGATTTGGCGAAAATTTGAGTGATGCGCACTCTATTATATTAACATACTCTTTGGTTAAACATTGAATGAATATTCGAATTTTTAACATAACGACTCTTCACTATGAAGAAAGCTTCGAGTCGGCTCACATGCATTTTACGAAGCTTTTTTATCAATGCAAAATATAATCTCGGAGAATTGCAAATGAGCTCGCGTGCAAGGAAACGAAATTTCGTTTTAATAAGTTGGTATGAGTCAGCTCGAATTTGAACCAGCTACAACATCCGGGTTCGAGCCCTTATCTTGTCCACTGTTGATTATTGAAAAATTTATTTTATAAATTAATACGAATTTTAAATTTCGGTCAAAGAAAATATAGTAAGACAAATCGAATTAATTTTTTTTCTTATGTAGGTAGATATATTTTTATGTATGCCAAGGTAAGTAGTAGGTCCATATTTGTCTTAAAGGTAGTGATATATACAAAAGTTCGATAAGCCTGGCAAGAGATTATAGAGTAGAGTAAATACTAGAAAATGTAAAATAGTTTTGAGCTATTGAATGATTGAGCGCATAAAAGTGCGCTTAAAATTCCAGCTCGCCCGGACAATACTTGTCGATGAGGTCTTGATAGTATGGCCACAAGGCTTCAATATCGGGCACTGTTTCACACTTGGTGTACAGATCATAGCGGCTGAGAAAAATTAAAGGAAATCAAAGATTAATTTCAAAGTCCCAACTGATATATCCAGGCGCGTAACTCACTTAAAGATCAAGACCCATTTCTTCGTCTCCTCATCTTCTGGCGTCATCAAGTGTTCATAATCGCCGCCATTGTGCCACGGGTAGAACGAGTGGAAGCGTATAATGTTGCAGGCCACGTTAGGCAACGTGCTCTTGTTGTGCTTAAGCACACTGTACATGTACTCGTCGTGGCCCCAGGACATCAGCAGATTGTCCACACTACAGTTGGGCGCGTACATGCCGTACTTGGTGTTGTACTTGGGATTATCGCCATCCGGATTGCCAATAAAGCTGTCCTTGCGATAAACGATGCTGTCACCCCAAGCACAGCCCACCGGGAAGGTGTCGCCCACCACCGCCCACTGGGGCTCGTCGTAGAAGGCCATTACCTTGCCCAGGTCATGTATGAGTGCGGTCAGATGCAACCAATCGTTTTCAGGGAACTCAGCACGTGCGCGTTCCGCCGCCTGGAAGGCGTGTATAATGTTGGGCAGATCCAAATCAGGATCCGATTCGTCGACGAGGTCATTCAGACGCTCCAATGCCTCACGTATCGTAGCCTTGAAGGTGTTGAATTGCAGCCATTTATTACGACGTTCTAAAAGGAGTAAAGTAAGTTTCGATGGAATTGCTTAGAGAGACAAAAATTTTTGAAAAATATGTAGTAGCTAAAGACCAACCGGCTTCGACTAGTTCGAAATAAGCTTTCGGCTACGGCTTTCGGCGGAATGAAATAAATAATATTTAAAAAATGTTTCACAACTCTCGTGATGAAAACAACCTTGCCTTAAGGGCGCTTAAACTAAATCCAGCGGACTGCAAGTTATGCAAAAAGGAACTGTTCTTGCGATATCGGCTTTGGTTTCGGGCATTCGGCTTCGGCCATAAAAAAAACGAATTTTCTTCGACTTCGTTCGCATTTCCTAAATTGCATCTTCAAATAAATTTAAAAAATTTGACTAATCCGTATTAATGATCTCATGCATGAAATTGCTTGAAGAAACTTTTATAATTTGGTATTCGTTTACAAGATTCGTCTTAAGTTAGATTTTAAAATAAGCGGAATGTAATATATGTTTACGACGCTATAAAAAGGGTTTATTTTTGATTTCTATAGACTTGCTTTTTTTTCATTAAATGCATTCCTTGCCATCTTTCTGTTGTTTGTATACATTCAAAAAAAATTGCTTGCATCATTGTTACCTTTGACAAAATCCACAGTTTGATTCAAATGCATAAGTCGGTAGGTCTGACGCACACGCTCCTTCAAGGGATTCGTCGTATCAATGCTGTAATCACGAAACTTCGAAATGCTTTTGTCGGCGAAAGACGGTTCCGGGCGCAGCAATTCCGAAGGATCGATTATGTCGATTTGATTCTGTGAGGTATAGAATTTTACAATTTCAGCTTTCTAAAACTCATACCAACAATTAATCACAAAAGATCCTGAAGGGACCTTGAATGTCACTGCATCATATTAATAGTTCTGACAATTTCTTCGTACCTGTAATAAAATGCGCATTTTTGTAAATTCTTTATATTTTAAACAAAATTTCAAAAGATTATTCCTTTAAAAAAGAAACAAAAGCAATGTATGACTGCACTTCTTTTTTTCGATTGCCGGCTGCGCGAAGAAAGTTAACTGGAAGCCACGCGATCTTGACACTGCGAGATCCGAAACACTTTTGCAATCGGAGCGACCGTATGTGGCATTTTTATAAGAACGACTAAAAATGCTGTTGCATGAATTTGAAGTAAAACAAATGGAATTATAGCAAAAACATTGGACGGGCAATTGCCATAAAATGGCCCTGCTACAATGCGCCGTACGGTTATAGAGCGCTGATTAGAAATCAGCTTGAAGAGCAAGAACAACAAAAAGGAAAACAAAATACGAGTATAGTTAAAATATGTAGCAGAGTAAAAAGGAAAAGAACATGCCAGCAAAAAAGGCATATGCTTAAGTCGTAGAGCAATTGCTCTTTTCAAAAGCTGCAATAAAAACAATAAATTCATCAGATTAAAAATTTTGTTGATGGCAAAAATTGTAAAGGAAAAAAATCAATTTTTTGTGGAATAATGAGCATGACAATTTGCAGAATCGATCAAGGTGTTCAATGTCACGTTGATTAAAATTTCGAGTACGGGAAAAAATTATAGCAAGTTTTTTATGACGAGTTATCTTCTGTTTCAAAAAGAATCGACAAATTTAAGATTTATTGCCGAAATTGATTTGCATTAGAAATAATTGAAATGAAGCAGTTTGAAATCGGGTACGTACGAACTCTAGAAAAACTCTAAACTCTATGCTGTATAAAGTTCTAAACTATTTTTGTAATGTCCTTGAAAACAACAATAGTAGGAAAAACAAGAATATGGTGGTTCTACATTTTCCATTATGGTTTCCCTTCGATACCCCAGAAGCTCTATCATATTTAGCCGCTCACATTTTGCCCGCCAATTGTCGTCGCTAAAATTCGCTTTAAGTTTTATGAAATGTCGCACGTGCATTGCAGGGTCTATCAACTTTCAAGTCGCATGCTCCGCAGTTCGGTCAGTACGTCCTGATATGCAGTCTACTGCAGTCTTTCAGTCATTCCGCGAGTAAAGTACGGCACTTGGCCTTGACTTATCTAATGGAATAATTTTTTTCTTGTACAAATGCGATTATCCTTATCAGTTCCATTTTATAATTTATGCATTAAAAAATACAAAGGCAATTCTTCATTGAAAAATAAAGTGAATGTAAGATGAACGAACGACTTGGAAACAGCAGGCACAATTATATTCATACAAATAAAATTTTGCCTTCACTTGGGCGAATGTGCATGTGTAACTTTCTTTTTGATTTGGAAGGAACAAATACATATAATACATACATGCATATGTCAAAATATGCAAAGTTGTAAACGATGCTGTCATTGCTTGGACTCTTTCTGGAATTGTTCAACATAATAGCCCCATTCACAATCTTGTGCATTTGAGATTGCGAATTTGTGCAATAGTAAACATTTGCCATCAATTGTGAGCGGTTTTTTTCGGTTTAATTTGCATTACATTTTGCAAAACACGAAACTCACAGCTGAATATTGTTTTCTGCAGGAATACAAATTCGAAGTCGAACGAAGTTTTAAACAACCATTAGTGCACTCTTTAATAGAAGAAGCTGCAATGCAAGCCTCATTGTTGCATTTTGGCAAAGGTTTTGCAATTGAATCTCTGTAAATTTTATTAGTGTAGAGTACAAATATACTCCAAAATTTGCAATTGCAAAAATCCCAGACCATTTGCACAAGATTGTGAATTGGGCTAATATTATTCTGCATAATAGCTACGCTGACCATATTTTTCAAAACAAACTAGAGAATAGTAAAAAAAGAAAATTCACTAGGCCCAGTTTTAAATTTTTACTTATTACACCCTGATCTGGCAGCCAATGACTAGAATAAATTTCTAGGTCCCGCTACCTTCTGCTAGATATAGAACAAGCATATAAGTTATTGAAATAAATTTAAGCTTAAGTCTCGGGACACGGGCTGATGGCCAATTACATACATATTTACATGTATACAATAGATATTTATAAGAATAAAATCTTTAACAAAATTTAATTTTAAACGGTATCGGTCAGGTGCAGAGTCGTGTAGACCTGAAACCAGCTATGATGGGGTTGTGCAAATTGGTACAGCTGTTATAGTTTACTATAAAACTCATATGAATATCGTATGGATTTAACACTAAGCATACTTTTAGATGGGATAGTAGTTGCGGAATCGAAAAATTATTTATATAACTATTTCATTGAATGCACAAGTTAATTTCATGAACGAAAACTTCCTTATTAAGCTTTATTCTAAAGATTTTGGATATGTAAGTACAGCTTTTACGTGCTGACAGTCGTCCAGTCCCACGATGAACCGCGACGACGCATTGTGAAATTGTTTAGTCATTTAATTTGAAATATAAATAATATAAAAAGCGGCATTTCCGAAATGGCAAAGATCAAACGTGTGGCTGCGAAAGAACTGCACAAACGTGATACGGTGATAACTCACAATACACACTGATCTCTAATCCGCTTCTATTTTTTTTTAGATCTAGCCTAGAAAAGAATCTGACGGATGAGCACTAAATCTTAAAATTTATGTGCTTTTAATTCTCTATAATAGCATGTTTTATAAATTTAATTTATTTTAAGGGTTAAAAGTTCAAAGTAGAACTTGATGTACACTGAAAACATTTTATATGTCCTCCATAAGAAATGAATTGGTCTATATGCATGTATATGCGTAAATAATTGGTGTAACAGCCCGTGTAAACGAGGCTTAGGCCGAGCTTTCTCTTATTAACTTGTGTATGCTCCTTCTGTTTTCAGCACAAGTTAACGGTTTAAATTTCTCGCCATAGCGGCTTAGTGGATAAACGCGTAATCCTTGATGCATGGAGTCGCTGGTCCGAATCCCAGCCAACTCTTACCATATAATAAAAAAATTCCGTTTTACGAAGGCGCCATCTCTCGCAAACTAGTTGGCAACTCTGCAAGAGTATACTTTTTCATTATAATAAAGCTTTTCACAAAATAATGAAACTTCCCCTTCGGACACGGCTATAGAACAAATGTCTAGGTCCCGTTAATTGGTGTCTAAAATAGTACGAGCACACACAACGCCGCTTGATTCAATACTTGTTGTATGTCGTTTTTTTTCACATTTTCCAAACCCGGCTAAATCGATTGGCGTTCTCAGATTTCTTATATCTCCTACCGTTGTCGTATGTAGGCTAATTTTCAATTTTTGCGTAAATATCTGTCGTATATGCGAGAAAAGTTAACATACGACAAAATTGGTTCGCAAAAGAGCAAAAAAAAATGTTCATCCCTGTTTGTCGTACGTAAGATTTTTTTCGGTAAAATGGTTCTAAATTGACTTTTTATGAACTTAATCGAATTAAATTTGGTATTCAAGCTCAGATGTCAGCTCTACATGCCCTATGAAAAACTGGGCGTGGTCCGCCTACTATATAGGCGGTAAGTTGAAAATTCTCATAACTTCAATAATATATACACTAGAGCGTCCATATTTAGTCACTTCTTTGCTGGTAAGAATGCCTTTTGATTCTCCAAAAATGGGCGTGGTCCACCCACCATGGAGGTGGTAATTTATATATACCTATAGTTACTGTCGTAAGTCGACCATAGTATCAATATTTGGAATATGTAATCCTATTAGGAATAGTTTGTAGTTTGTCAAAAATGGGCGTGGTCCGCCCACTATGTACACAGTAAATTTAATACACCCACCATTTCATTTCTTTCAGTGGTTTTTCACCCAACTCGGGTAGGGTATTATTTAGTCGGTGAAACCCGAATGATGCTTCCTTACGCGATTATAAAAATATTTAACTTGAAAGATTTAATAAGAAATTGCGCTTCATCTTTGTACTATAACAATTTCTGCCTCCGGATTGGACAAACTAATTAAAAAGTTACTAAAGCTATAATTGGCAGAAACATTGAATTGTATATTATATTTGCTGTTTAAAAAAAAAAAAAAGTTTTAGAAAAAATTGTTCCTAGTATACATACGACACATTTTGTATGGTAGGGGACAAGTTAACGAGTAAGTCTCGTTTTCGCGCGATTTTGGTCCATAAAAAAAAATACATATTTAATTATTTTAATAAATTTCTTCTATATCCGTGTCCTAACGGGACTGACCAAAAAGCTTTTTCTCATGGGTAATAATACTTTCGGAGAGTTGCCAATTATTCCTTTTATACCCTACACCTATGGGAATAATGTATATAAACCTTGTGCGAAAATTGTTACATATTAAAGGAGCTGTTATATGTAGATATAGATAGAAATATAAAGAAATGATCAAAATCACTTCGTGTCTTGATTTGTGGGTGTCCGTCTGTCTGTCTGTTCATCTGACCGCCTGCAGGAGATTAAGAAGGAGTTGTTCAATTGGAACCAAATTTGGGCACTAACAAATTTATAGTAATTTTTATATAAAATTAACTTAATTTCTGAGCAAATTTGTATAGATAATATTGTTAATGTTAGTACTGTTAATATTGTTAATTAAGAAAATAATTCACTTTTGACAGTGTATAAATTATGCTTTTTTAAGCAATACTCATTATGATTGCTTTAATATTTGTGCTTATTCAGTAGTCGCTTATAAAGAAACAAATTTTTTAAACTGATAAAAAGAAATTAAACTGACAGCATGAAGTCATTCTTGAGGCTGCTTCTGATAATCATGCTTTCATTGATCATTCACTTTGCAATCAAACAAAAATGTCTGAGACCGGGAAAAACAAAAGGGCACGTTATTTATTACTTTCCGCAAGGAATTCAGACATATATATTTTTATGCATAATTTATTATTTTCCGCAAGGAATTCAGACACATTTATTTACATTTCGATGGGAACGTTCGAGTTATTGTAGAAATCAGGATTTGCATTATTTTCCTTGAATAGAAGAAACTTTCTTAAAATTCCAGAAAATGTACTTACTTGAAGGGTGCTAACTGTAAGAAAAACAAATTCAATGAGTATTTTTGACCTTGTAAGTCCAGAGCGTCATATCTGAAAATAATAAGAGTAAGAACGTGCGCACTTGTTCAAGTTTAAAATCTAGAAACTGATACTCCATATCTACAAACAAGATCTGCTTCTGATAGTGATCAGAAATCGACTGCCCTAATTCGGTGCTATATTTCAACTCTTGAACAACGCGATAGTGTAGAATATTATCAATTAATCGCCTCAGCTCAAACTGCCATTATAAAAACGTTAACAAATCATAAGTAGTTATTGTTTTTGCTCTATTTTTATTAGCCTACCTACAGAAATTTCCATTTGATTAGTTGCTGCTGATAATAATATCATTGATAGTGCAGTTATGACACTTTTTAATTGACCCCCCATTTGCTGACGTTGCTCTGTTTTTGCGTACATATGTACGTATGTATATAATATATAGCAGACCTACCCTACGGTCAATCTTACGGAATTTACTTATAAATGCATGTATAATGCCATCACTTTATTAATCTGAAGCGATCTTTTCCATACCATTAGGAAGATTGTATTTGGAGTAGGGATCTAGTCACTAAGCCACCGCGGTTTACAGAAATTATGGCACAAGTTACTATTGGACATATGTAAGAATATTAAATAAACGAGCGAATGAATATAACCCTATTTATGTCTATTTGTAAAAATGCGAATTTCTGCCTTGCGTAACTTTGGTGTTATGAGTACATACTAGTATTAAAAACATGGCTTGGCAGTAGATAAACGCTCGTTCTCTAATGCGAGTGGTCGCTGGTTCGAAACCCATCAGGCTCATAACATCTCAAAAAGAAAGAGCATTTGTTTCTTTTTAATTGTTTTTTTTTATGCGGCGCTAACTTTCGATGGTTCGAACTCACCGTGAGTATTCTTTGCCATAAATAAAATTATATAAAAAAAAACTTTTTAAAAATAAGCTTTAATGTACTAAAAAGTAGAAAATAAGTTGTTTCCAAGTCACCTGTATCTTACTATTAATAAAAGCTTGGGGCGCTCATGTGTTCAATATTTGTCAAACAGTTACCACAATATTTTATTTAAATAATTTTTTGCAAATAGATTCTAGTAATGAAAGATATTTTGAATATGGATATTGAGCGCACAAGCATTTATTAATAGTAAGATACAGGTGACTTGGAAACAACTTATTTTCTACTTTTTAGTACATTAAAGCTTATTTTTAAAAAGTTTTTTTTATATAATTTTATTTTCTACTTTTTAGTCTTCCATAAATTCAATTTTAGAGCTCTGAAATTTTTCGCAAAAAGAATTTTAAACTTGCAGAGCAGTACACAATATTTAGGGTATTCACAGTGTTTCCTATCGTCATATGTCATATCCTCAATTTAACAAATAATACGTGGCATATTTGTGACGCGGTGAGTTGTTGCTATTTTGCCAGCAGGGCGCGGCAAGTAAGTTCCTATCGTTTTTCATTCATGTGTGGTGTACCTATAATTATAAACTGAAGCCCAAGTGTGTAGTTGCTTGAAAAGTGCCACGCCCCTTGTCCTACGCCCATAAAATTTTACCAGTGGGACGACACATCCAAGAGGCGACTGCATAAGAAATTTCAATGCTGCACGACCTTTAGTTCCAAAGCTAATCGAGATCAAAAATTTTGTTTGTATGGGGGGTGCCACGCCCCCTTATCCTACGCCCATAAAATTTTACCAGTGGGACGACACATCCAAGAGGCGACTGCGTACGAAATTTCAATGCTGCACGACCTTTAGTTCCAAAGCTAATCGAGATCAAAAATTTTGTTTGTATAGGGGGTGCCACGCCCCCTTATCCTACGCCCATAAAATTCTACCAGTGGGACGACACATCCAAGAGGCGACTGCATACGAAATTTCAATGCTGCACGACCTTTAGTTCCAAAGCTAATCGAGATCAAAAATTTTGTTTGTATGGGGGATGCCACGCCCCCTTATCCTACGCCCATAAAATTTTACCAGTGGGACGACACATCCAAGAGGCGACTGCATACGAAATTTCAATGCTGCACGACCTTTAGTTCCAAAGCTAATCGAGATCAAAAATTTGGTTGTATGGGGGTGCCACGCCCCCTTATCCAGTGCCCGCCTTATTTTCTCAGTAGAAGGATATGGATATGTAGTAAGTTCCTACCGAGTTTCATTGATGTGTGATGTGTAGTTCTAAAGTTATACACAAATCTTGAGTTGATAAAAAAGTGCCACGCCCCTTATCCTACGCCCATAAAATTTTACCGGTGGGACGACACATCCAAGAGGCGACTGCATACGAAATTTCAATGCTGCACGACCTTTAGTTCCAAAGCTAATCGAGATCAAAAATTTTGTTTGTATAGGGGGTGCCACGCCCCCTTATCCTACGCCCATAAAATTTTACCAGTGGGACGACACATCCAAGAGGCGACTGCATACGAAATTTCAATGCTGCACGACCTTTAGTTCCAAAGCTAATCGAGATCAAAAATTTTGTTTGTATGGGGGGTGCCACGCCCCCTTATCCAGTGCCCGCCTTATTTTTTCAGTAGAAGGATATGGATATGTAGTAAGTTCCTACCGAGTTTCATTGATGTGTGATGTGTAGTTCTAAAGTTATACGCAAATCTGGAGTTTATAAAAAAGTGCCACGCCCCTTATCCTACGCCCATAAAATTTATTGATTCATGTATTGGGCTCGTGTTTAGGCATGTATGCAAAGTTTCAGATCTCTAAGTAGTCGGGAAGTGGGTGAAAAATTGATTACTAGATTTGACGACATACATACCGGATGTGAAGTTAATATAAAGCTTATAAAATGAAGCTAATCCTGTTCGGAAACGGCTATAGTATAGATTTGTAGGTCCCGTTATCATGTGCTAAATAAACCGAGCACACACAAGTTAATGCTAGAAAGCTAGGCCTAAGTCTCGCTCGCGGGCTGTTGCGCCATTTATATTTTTTATTAATTTATAAACGTTTACGAAGAAAAAGTTACGAAACTAAAAACTCGTTTGGGGTTTTTTTAGGAAGAATCGTTCCACTAAGACATCTTATCGTCAAAATGAAAAACAACAACAACGTAGGAAAACTACCGAATGTAGGGCCCACCTCAATCATTGCAGATCACAGGAAATACTCTCACTCAAAGTAGTCGACGCTTTTACAACATTGAATTCCGTTTGTGATGTTGACGTAAGTTTTATTTACCAACACTTATGCATATCGGTTGTGTAAATAAACAGGCACTCACAGCGTTGGTTCGTCATACTAGCTGTGAATATTCCTGTGATTACAATTGAATGCGGCATTGTCAGTCAACGCTCGCTGACACTAACTGATAACAATTGATTACATCACAAGTTCATACGACACAAGTAAGTGAACACCAGTCGGGCTGGCACATCGAGTAATACCCTACAATAAGTAATAATAGGCCACGCTATAGAGCAATAGAATACGCCGATATTTTGGGAAATTGCAGGTTCCCTTTCCCTCTTTTGATCATCTCAATCAAATCAGCAAGGAAAGAGTACACAGTTAGTATTTTTATTTGCTGTGTGCACAAAGTAAATAAAAATATGGATATTGACTCAAATGATTGGACAAATTGCATAATTGGCGCTTGACCCTTGTATGCATGTATGTATTAGAGGTCTGCATGAATGCATTTGAAAGAGCGATCAAGACATTCATTCGGGTTTGAATCATTCACTCGCATGTGCACTTATTTCCAAACACGTGTTGAATAGGCACATATGCCTTAAGAGTGAATGAGATAGCAAAACAATTGGGTAAATTGTAAGCGCAAGCACATTACTCACAAGCAGACTACCCACTATTCAAATGTTTTGGTAAACAGAGTGCAATGCAGTGAGTGCACCGAGTATTTAAGGGGCTATACGCAATTAAGAGGCTGAGCTTATTGTTAAAGAATTTCTGATGGAAAGACGTTTTAGTGTATTAATTATAATTTCTATGCATATTGTGGTCATTTTAAACATTATTTGCCGAAGAAAAGACTTTCGGACGATGCATTACTAACCGGCGCGCAGTAGCGGCTTCGCCAAAATTCTCCAGCTTACCATTCACTGCACCCACTTTACCCACTTCACTCACTATACTATATCGATACTTTGTTACATTCGTTTTGTTTGTTTCGATTGTAGCAAATAGAGCAAGATAACAAATGCTGCTCTTACTCTCTTTGAAAATAACGGCACGAGTGAGTATTTGTTTTGCTGATGAGAGGTTTTGTGAGTGTTTCACCCATTCAAATGTTTCACTCGTGCGCCGAGTGCAATGAAATGGGTATCCGTAGTGCACAGGCAAACCAAATGCATTCATGCAGACCTCTAGTATGTATGCATACTTATGGGCGAACTGTGATCATGTTATTAGTCCAAGTCTCAGATTCTGAAATATGAAAAAGTTCAGTCGCATTGTGTACCAAATTTGGTTCCCATCATTACTAGTACTTTCTCTCCTGCGGCTTCGGACAGACGGACGAATGGGTCGGAAATCGATAAAGACAGAGTTCTGCCACATTTCTGCCAGTTACAAGTTAAGCACAAATTAAATACACCCTATTACCATAGGTGTAAGTGCATTCATATAAGTACATATATATCTGTGGTCACAAACCATAACCGCATAAGTCGAGTTAGGACAAAATTGAGTTATTAATGCCATCGGGTTCGGCGTGTCTTAATTTATATGCCATAAATATCTATATTTCATGATTGTATCTTTTTAGGACGGCAATTATCCATCACAAAGCTAAGAGGTGTCCTATATACTGCTATGAGAATTTGAAACTTAAAACTGCTCTCCTGAAAAACTTGAAAAATAGACTTAGGCGGTTATGATTTGTGACCACAGATATATAAAAATGTGATTTTTGATCGTTTATTAAGCTTACTTTAACAATATTGATTGTGTTAAACAATTTATTGTTTAGCAGAAATATTAAATAGCCCAATAAACATTTGAGCATGCGCTTGATACATTCCGTGTCGTCAAGTTTGTTACTAAGCATTGCATTCAATTTGAGGGTGGGAGGAAGGTGGGTGGGCGAAATTGGAACTTTTTGAATAACTGGCCTTGGGTTCTAGCATACAAGGGGCAAAGTCGCAGATCGTTTCTCATTTAGGAAAGTCGAGTTGTGCCATCCTTGTCCCATCCTTGTCTCAGCTGGCATCTGCCACAAGGGCGTCGTCTTGCAGGAATGAAGACTTGTGGATAATTTTCCCAAATTCCTGTCAGGTTAGTGCGGCAACAGTTACCACCTCTGGATTCGATTTAGACTAACCCTTATAATCTTGCGACAAATTTTGCAGAGTTGATATACACTTGATCATTTCCTCACCTCAAGCCTCCAGCAACCAGCAACTTTGTTTTTTTCAACCGTTGAATAGTTTTTCTACTTTTTCAAAACGGGCAATGCAATTTCTATTCTTTTGGGTTTCCGGGATTTCTTTTCTAGAACCATGAGACTCTCAGATAGTGGCGCGTTTAAAGAAGAAATAAAATTTGTGTTTTTACGAAAATAATTTTTATTATCAATAAATACGCATATTTTTATATAATAACATTATAATAATTATGAAATATATGTATCTTTAAATAGTTTCAAGCCTTGTATAGGTACTTCATAGTTCATCTGCTCTAAAACCTTTATTAGCTTATTTATGTAGTATGTACCTAGGTTTATGTTTAAAAAAAAATAGCATATATTCTGTACCGTTATAGGATCTTATAAACATATTGCATTGTTAACTGAAGTAATATTGCGCTGGAGGAAGTAATCAATTCGCTTAGTATTTATTTAATTTAACGCAACAACTTCGTACTAAATTAACATTTAAATGCACTCAGTATTGTAAACAGTGAGCATTATCGAGTTAGGCCATTTAAATAGTTTAATTTTATTATGCAAAATAATATTTTACATAAGAATTTTATTTATGATAAAACATCTATGAAATAATCGTTTAGCAAATGCATTTCGGTAATATCATAATAGTATATAACTTATAAATAAGTTGTTTTCTACAAATAACAACAAGTCTTTCTTAGGGTTGAAAATCTATATTTATGTTTCTAAATGAATTTGCAATTAGTCAAAAATGATTTTGAAACATTCATATTCTTGGCTAATTGAACATCAGAGCTGTCCATTTAAATGATTCTTATTAAATGGGCGCCATGCATTGAGCTTATTTAAGTGTAGTATATCTAATATCCATATATATCTAGCGGCACAGCGGATAAGTGATCGGTGCCTGATGCGTGGAGTCGCTGGATCGTTCTTAGCCGAATCATATCCTCCAAAATTAAAAGAGACTTCGTTTCTCTGCGCGCGGCGCAAAACTTTACCTTAATAACAATACAATTCCTGCGTAAGCATAAAGTAACATATCTTTAACTTAAGCTTCGAAAAAATGTATAAAATGCTGGTATCGAAAAATCTGTTCTAAAATTAAGTTACCATCTAAAAATATACATCTTCACCCCCTATCACTGAATCCATCGTATGAAAGTTACTAATACAAACGTGCGCTACAAATACAAAGAATTTGGTAACCCAGAACTCTTCATGGCCTAAAAAAGTGTTGCCAAGTTATAAAATTAAGTTGGCCAATTGATTAAATAAATAAAATGCGGCGAAGGTGCAAAATGTTTGTGGCTTTGAATTTGCTTAGTTTAATTAATTTGTGAAAAATTAATCAGTGAAATTCTACTAAAATCGGATCTACGATGGATTCAATGCTAGGGGCTACATACTCGATCTCAGTCCTTATTGATTAGTTTTAAAATTTGTTAGCTTAATATCATAACTTTCTTCATTCTTTCAAGCTTGATTTCAGAAATGGTCCAATTGATTAAAAAAACAGTTAAATTGATTAGAAATGGTCAAAAGGGTCTGACAAATTTACGTCAAAGCCCCCCTTTATGTAAATAAAATTATTTAGATAGTGGATACTAGTATTTAAATAAATAAATTCAAACTTTCCTGAATGAATATTTTGCTTTTCTGGTTTCTAGAGCCATTTCTAAAATCAACTGGATTGTTTCTGTATTTAATTTGAAAAATCTGAAAAGAATTTACCGACTAATGTGACACCGATTTGAATAATCTTAAAATTAATATCAAAACAGTGTAGGCCAAAGATTTAAATTTTTCTTAAAAATATTACTTCTGTTTTTATGTTGTTTTAAAGAAAATTTTTACTCATTGAAGGGTCTCGAATTTCAAATATTGAATCGGAAATTGCATATTTGAAACCGCTAAATGCAATATTCCCATTTAACCTATACTAAGCTCCGTTTGCAGAGCTGCCAGCTTGTTTATTGAAGAGCTTAATACTTAATTGGAAAAGAAAAGAGTCAAACATTTCTATCCGCTGTCAAGTTGCCGCTGGCATCATTGCCTGCTGCGCTGGTGTTGCAGACGCGCTTCGAAAGATCGTTCTTGTAGTTGCTGCTGCACTGGGAATCCGCGACAGAGCGGCCATCGCCCTCATCGCGTCGGCAGAGCTCGCTGAAGGGACTGATTGCTCGTCGCATGCCCGCTAGCGACACGCCGGTCACTTCGGCGCCGCCGCTACCGGCACAGGTCTTGATCTTGTTCTGGCGCTCCAAAATATCAGCGGTGGTTAAATCGCTGGCCTTAACTATGCTCGAGGGTACATTACTGAGCCAGGGCTTGAGCGTGGACTTCTTCTGCATGGTGGCCGCCTTGCAGCGGCAGATAATGTCCGCGGGTTCGTCACAAATGTTGCACTTCTCCTTGGCGCTGCCGGTGCTGTTGTGATTGTTGTTGCCACTGCTACTGCTGTTGCTGCTGCTGTCAGCGCTGGCGGCGGCGGGCATGTTCAGCGTGCGGGTGTTGGCAGTGCTCACGGACGAGGTCGAGGAGGCGCCGCTTAGCTCCAGCTCGTTCACAGCATCCACAAGGCATTTGATGGCAGAATTGTTAGTGGCTGAGCAGGAGGCGCCACTGACGGAGCTGGCCAGTTTGATGTTGCTCGTTTCAGGTTCATCGTAGTTCTGGCTCAGCAGAAGCTTGGAGAGCGGCGGCGCTAGGCCCAAGCCCAGATTCCGCTCGTGGTACACCTCGGATATGGTGGGCGTCATTTCGCGGTTCATGTGCCGCAGTATGGAGTCTTGTATGCTCTTCTGATTCGCTTTGATGGCCTCCTTGGAGGCGAGACTCAGACTGCCTGAGGCGCTGTGGCCGCCACACGCGCCGTTCTTCAAGTCCTTTTTAGCCTCGTTGAGCAGCTCGTTGTCCGTCTGCGAGAAGTACAGATTGGAAGCGTTGAAGACCAACGCGTTGTCATCGTCCTCCGGCAACGTGAGCGGCTTCCGACTGCCTGCAGCTGCAGCGGCAGTGCTTGTGCCAGCGCTGCTCGTGCCGGCGGCAGAGACCTCAGTGCGCACACTTAAGCGATCCATGAAAAGCGCATGCTCCTTGCTGAGCCGGGCCGCCACAGAGGACTGTGCATTGCCCAGCTTGATTTTCGGTTTGAGACGGAAGTGCGACATCGGCATTTGCTGCGTTAGTTCGAGGCCGCGCTCGAATTCCGACTCGGAGCTGGTGCACTCCAACGTGTTGCTGGCGGCAGTTGCAGCAGTCGCCGCGTCTATAGGTTGTGCAAGATTATTGTAGACGGGAGCGATGGGTGCCAGCGGACGCAGACTATCCACCAGCGGCATGTTCTGTCTGGGGGGCGGCAGCGGTGGCATGTGAGCGCTCTGTTGTGGTGGCGGCGGCAGATTGTTGCGTCTCAGCACCGTAGCATGTCCTGAGCCTTCCCAGTCGGTGGTGGAGCTGGCCGAACTCGAACTGTCCGGCCGCCTAGAGCTGTGGTTCGGCGCCACAGTCAGCTCGGGTATGACGCTGTCGCCGAGGTAGCTCATGCCCGAACTCGAGTACAGATTGCGTATGCGCGTCTGATGCGCCAAGGCCATGGATACGTTCGGTTCGGCGGGATTCTGTATGGTCACCGGTGGGCTGGGTGTGAAGGCGGCATCGCTTTCACCGCCGCCGCCAGGACGTGAGACGCGTACAGGCGCCCGCAAACTGGAATAACCCAAACGAGGTGGCGGGTGGCCGATCTTGCTGAGCAGCGGCTGCGATATGTAGCCATCGGAGAGTTCGCTGTCGGTGGTGTTGGCTAAGCTGGAATCCAGATTGGGATACAAAGCTGCGGCGGTGGCATTGCCGATGGGCGCATTGGGCGTGGCGGACTCATTGTCCGTGCGTCCGCCATCGGGCTCGCCACGTCGACGCACATACGATATAAAGGCGCCGCTACCAGTACTAATCAGGCGTGAACGGTTGATTGGCAATGGTGGCATGCCCACGCCTACGCCCACATCTACACCCACAGTTACAGCCTTGTTGGCATCGTTGGGCACATTGGGCGTTGGTTGCGAGCTGCTTGCCACTGATAAGGCGGCATTTGCTGGCGTCACTTGCAATTCCGTTTGGGCCTCCTCGTTGAGAGACTCACAGCTGCTGCTGGAATCCAGTCCTAGACTCTTGGGTGCTTCTTGTGTGTCTAGAAAGAAAGTAGTAATGGCTTGGTGTTGTATATAAAAGATGCCTTCGTGCGAGCTACTCACCGAAAAGTGCCAAGAGAGCTTGCAGCACAAACTGGCAGTTGCGTCTGTTGGCCTGTTTGCCCGTACGCAGCGTCACTTGATCCTGTCCCACTTCGGTTAGATCGAAGCCCACCGAGGCGAGCAGCTCGTGACAGCCAGCCACACGCCACAAGCGCACACTCAGCGGGATTTCAATGCAGGACTCCACTTCGGGACTGCCCTTCGGCGGGAATTGTGCGAGCACGTTGCGTATGACGGCGATTATGTCATCCGCCACTTCAGAGCTATTGACCAGCTTCGCCAACGCCTGCAGCGTTAGCGGAGTAAGCGCCAGCAAGGCCTGCAGACTGGCCGAACACTGCGAGAGTCGGTCCTCGGGATCGGCTTGCGGAAAGAACACGCTCGAGGGTATGCCATTGGCGGCAGGTTCGAAGCGGAAACCCACAGCCATGAGCAGATCCTTCCAGCCGCCAACAGGTCCCGCCTTGTTCTCAATGCTCTTCTGCGTGGTATACATGGCGTTCTTTTGGCCGCGATGTATGCGCTGTAGACTCTTCTCTACTAGATGCAGGCAGACGCGCAGAGCATCGCGACACTTGTCCGGCGTGCGCATCAACTCGCAGAGCGCATTGCCCATCATGGCGACTTTGTTGGAGAGGCGCACATTGCCGCCGATGAGCAGGAAACCAGCCCAGTTGGCGGGGTGTGCGAAGTGCTTGGTGTGTTGGACCGTTTGCATAGCCTCTGCGAGCGCTCTGAAAAGGGAGTGTATTATGAGAGAGAAGAGTTATTCGGAGACAATGGTAGTTACCTGGCGGCGCGCGCGCCTTGCAGCAACGCTGAGTAGAAGGCGCGCAGTAGTATTTTGGCCGCTGTCTCCGGCACGGGCCACAGCGATATCAGTACGGCACCGGCGCCCGCACATAGCCAGCTGCCAGCCAAGTCGGCCACACCAGTGCCCGTTATGGGCTCGATGGAATGGTAGGAGCTCAGCACCACAAGCTTGGCATTCAGCTTCATGGTGAGCACATCCGCTGCGGAGAGTATGAAGTCAGAGAGCTGCGGCAGCTCCATGTTGCCACCAGACAACTCGTGCGAATCATCCTCATGTTTCATATAACGCTTCTGGGGTTGCGAGTCCACCACATCGCCTGGACTCAAGACGACAGCACCCAGTTTCCAGCTAAGATTGGCGGCGAAGTGTACACACTCCGCCGTGGGCAGCTCCGAGATGATGGCCTCCTTTGTGGCGTTGCAGCCGGCGAAGGCCTTAGCCTGCAGCATGTCGGCTACCATGGCGGCCTCCTGCAACGAAGCGGGCGACTCCGACCAGCCCCAGGTTTCGGAGAGCGTGGCCGGTATGCGAGGGCCGCCCACAACCAGCGCCGTGTTGAGATTCTCGGTCAGTTCGCGGGAGCGCAGCACTTTGCTCTTCAAGCGCAGCGACTGCAGCGAGGGCACGGTGATGAGTGAGCAACGCTCGGACAAGTACTCGCCGTCCTCCTTGCCACTGCGCAGTATGGCGAATGGCACCAGGTAGAGCTCATTCTCCAGCACGAGAATCAACTCCTTGCGACCTTGCCGCGAAACGGCGCCGCCGGAGGGCAATAAATCGTCGAACGGCTCCAGCAGCAGATTGTACAGCGTGTGCAGGCAGGCGGGGCCTTGCCAGACGGGCAACAGGGGCGCACGACGTGAGCGCGTTGATCCCTGTAAACTGCCAATGGACCGCGTGGAACCTTGTAAGCTGGCCACTGAGCCGCCCACGGAGCCCAAGCTGAACAACGAACTCAGCGAGTAGTTGGAGGAGTTCATCAGATGATTGCGATTGACCATGCGCAGAAAGCCGCTGTTGCGTTCATTGGCGAAATCGTCGAGCAAGTTCTCGGAACTGGACCGCCAGCCGCTGCCGTCGCCCTCATGCAGTACACTGTCCGAATTCACGCCCAGACTGTCGCGCACCATGTTGATGTAGCGCTCCAGCATGCTCTCTTTGCGTGTCGGATCCTTGGAGTAATCGGCCAACTTCTCGGTGGAGATCTTCAGCGTCTCCTCGTTGATGCGCACTGAGTTGAAGCGCACGATTCCTTTTTGTGGCTGCAGGAACCAAGCATACAACTCATCGCCGGCCAGGCTGAAGTAGAGCACAATCGTCTTGGTGCGATTGACGATGTCGTAGATGCTATCGCTGCAGGTCATGGTGGTCTTGCGCGAGATGCTGTTGGTGTCGGGGCTCGTGCGCGCCTTGCAGCTCTCGGCTGCCACCAGCGCATCCTCGTTGTGTTGCATGGACACGAGTATTTGTTGCAGTATGTGGTAGCAGGAGGTTTGCAGATCGAACAGGCTGGTGCGACCCTCGGGACTGCGTTGATCATAGCGCACGGACTCCAGCAGTTGGGCGGCTGTTTCCATCTGGGAGCGCGCATTCTCATTGTCGCCGGAAGCACGGAGGGAAAGACCTGTTAGACGATAGGTAACGCGAATTAATAAACACGACATTGACAATTGCTGATGATGTTGGCACCTCTACAACAACTCAGAAAGTTATCAATTGAATAGATAAAGTAATTGATGCTCTTTACAACATCACAAATGTAGGCTCATGATTCGGATTAGGAAATAAAATTCTCAATAGTTGAGACTTGGCATACTTATGTATGTAGAATATATGATGATATTTGTAAAGGCTTTTCTGCCTATCCTCTCAAAATTGGTGTAGTTCTTTTCACTAGGCGACGAAAGATTTAGGGCCTTGTCCTGCCTGTTATAGGGGGAGTAACCATCAAACTCTCCAGGGAAATAAAATATCTTGGTGTCATCCTTGATAGCAAATTTCCCTGGAGCAACTATATTGATCAAAAATTTTCAAAGCTCTTGCTGCCTTCTGGGTTGGCAGCAAAGGATTTGCAAAGACTTCCGCCTGAAAGGCGAATGCATATATTTCTAATGACCTCAACATATACGTCAGCTTCTGAACCTTCTTCAGTTCTGGAGTTATCTGTAAAGATTTTACAACACACCCTGCCTGGCTCAGCTGACGAAACCTTTTTGCTGCGTTCAGGAAAGAAATTTTCGTATCTGCGTCGGAGTTCGAGCTGCGGAACTAATACGTCAGAGGGCACTATCACGTCTCGAGAATATTAGTCTAATCATCGCCGTGTGAAGCAAAAGGACCTTTTTGGGCGATAGACTTGCCAAACTCTTCCTTCCAATGCCATAAGGTAGAAAGAGCTTTGGAAGATTAGGATTCACTATAAGTAGACTTACCCATCATGAGCATGTTCTTCAACCGATTTGGTTAATCTCGGAATTTAAACTAAGCTAAGATTCTCTGTCACTGTCTACAAAATTTGGCTAAAATCAGACAACTAGTTCTTTCGCTCCGGCGACCAAAGACGGTCAAACAGACGGTCAACCGGAGCTCACGACATAGCGTGAATCTGATAATTTCTATATAACATACCCTATTACCATAGGTGTAGGGTATAATAAAAGTTTGACCTTCTTGGTCAGTGTTGCAGCCAGCAAAATATTGGAGACGGGTTGGCTACGATATTACTTGGGAAAAAAGGGGGTAGTCTAGGGTGAGAAAAACCGTTTTTGATTGAAAGAAAAAGTCGATTTATTAAAAATTTTCCCAAAATTTTTCTGTTTCATGTTTTGCATGCATTCTCCAATATTTTGTGCCTGAGTCAAAGGAATATCAGATATACAAATATTGAGACGACGGCATATTAAATATGCCTTCTATAGTAACTATTTCAACTATTTGTACTATCGACGAATGCTGACTCACCTAGTTGATGTCTTATTTTAGCCTCCTCTTCCAGTTTCTGTAAAGATTGTGCTATGGCTAGACCCTGTCGCAGGAAATTCACGGCCTGAGTATACTGGTTCATTTCATGGAAAACGCGCCCTTAAAAGAAATTGAAAGCCCATTAGATAATTATTTCTTTTTTCAGGACTCAACTCACCCAAGGAACCGCACGCAAACGCCTTTGTCAGGCGATCTGTCGTAAGGGATAGTTGTTGCTCGTAGAACTTCACCGCATCCACGTAGCTGCGTATGGACTCATAGACCGATCCCAAGTTGCCACAGGCACGTGCCTGTAGCGCCGGTGCGCACATGTGCTCGCCCATTTCCAGGTCCATTTTGTGCAGTTTCAGGGCGCCATCATGATCGCCCATGCGCTGGTACACATTGCCCAAGGCGCTTGTGGCGTCCGAGACGAGCGCGCGATCGCCCAACTCCTTGGCTATTTCTTGCTGGTGCTCCAGACAGTTCACCGCCTGCTCATGATTGCCCAGCGCGCAGTGTATGTTGCCCAGGTCGCCGTAGGCTATGGCCTTCACCTCCGGACTACCAAGCTCGTGTGCGACTACCAGTCGCTTCTCCAAGCACACAAGCGCCTCCTGTAGATTGCCCAAGGCACGGTGACTGTGCCCCAAGCCGCGATAGGCGCGCTCTTGATCGCGAAAGCTCTGCAGTGCCGTGGCCAGCTGCAAATGGCGCTCGTGGCACTTGATGCCTTCCTCAAAGTCGCCGAGCGCATCGTAGCAGTCGCCGAGGTGACCCAGCGCACGTGCGCGATCGTGTTGTGTGGTAGGCAGATTCACGCGCTCCAACGTGCCCAACTGCTGCTCCAAATAGCCAATGGCGTCCTCATAGAGGCCCATATTGAGCTTGGCTATGCCAAGATTGCCGTACGCTTGCGCTTCGATGGCGGAATCTTGTCGCTCCTGTGCGCGCTCCAGCTGCTCCTGGTAACACTTGACGGCGTGCGTGTAATTCCCCAGCGCCATATGCACGGCGCCCAAATGCCCATGCGCCTTGCACTCGCCCGGCAGATCGGACATTTCTTGGCGCAGCGTCAGCTCTTGCGTGTGATAGCCCAAAGCCTTGTCGAACTTCTTGATGAGGCGATGCGCCAGACCCAGCGCGCCGCAAGCTGCTGCCTCCATGGGGCGTTCGCGCGCATGCCGCGCCAAAGTCAGCTGCCGCTGATACATTTTGGTCGCTTCCTCGATCTCGCCGGTGCGCACGAGTATGTCGCCGATGTTGCCCAGCGCGCGGAACTTGCCGGGCAGATGGTTGGTCATGTGCGCCACCGCCAGAAAGTATTTCTGGCACTCCAGCGCCGCTGGGCTGTTGCCGAGCGCCAGATGCGCCAGCCCGAGATTGCAGTAGGCGCGGCCCATGTTCATTTTGTCCTGCAGATCTTTGGCCAGCGCCAGATCTTGATCGTAGTAGCGCACGGCTTCGCGAAAGTTGCCGATGCAGTAGTGCGCGTAGCCGAGAAAGTGGCAGGCCTTGCCCTCTGCCGCCACATCGCCCAGCTCCTGCGACAACATCAAATACTGCTCGTAGTAAGGCACCGCCTGCGCGAACTCCTGCCGTGAGCTCAGGCAGTTGCCGAGGTTGAGCAATGCGCACGCTTCACCGGCGGTGTCCTTCAGCTCGCGTGCGATGTTCAGATGCGCACGGTAGTGTATCAGCGCCATGTCGAAGGCACCTAGCGCCTGGTACGCGACGGCGAGGTTGCCGTGTGTGGACGCCTCGGCGCTGCGGTCATGCACCTCCTTGCTGATGGTCAGCTCCTGCTTGTGGTACTTAATGGCCGCCTCGTAGAGGCCCGCTGCCGAGTAGGCATTGCCGATGTTGCCGTAGGCGCGTCCCATGCCCGCGCGATCGTGCAGCTGCCGCGCAATGGTCAGATGCGCCTGGTGAAGCTTCAGCGCGGCGTCGTGCTCGCCCAGCAGCTGGTACACGATGCCGAGGTTCGAGCAGGCGCGCCCCTCGCCCACCTTGTCGCGCACGGCAAGTGCCATCTCCAGCTGCTTCTCGTGCCACTTCTTCGCCTGGACACAGTCGCGGGCGCAGCGCGCCGCATGTCCCAGGCCCGCGTAGGCGCGCGCCTCGATATTACGATCGCCCAGCTGCAGCGAGATGCGCAGCACCTGTTCGTGAAAGCTGATCGCCTGCCCGAAGTTGCGCCGGTAGTGGTGACTAGAGCCGAGGTTCGAGTAGGCGCGCGCCTCCTCCACTTGGTTGGCGAGCTTGCGCGCCAAGCGTAGGTGCTGCGTGTGGCAGTCCACGGCCGAGTCGAACTCGCCCATGGCGAGGTAGACGGCGCCCACGTTGCCGATCTCGCGCGCCTCCTGCAACCGATCGCCGATCTGCTTCACCAGCTGCACGCACTGCTTGTGGCTAGCCAGCGCATTCGGGTAGTCGCCAATGGCGGTGTACACATGGCCAAGGGAGGTGAGCGCGGCCGCGGCTGCCTGCGTGTCCTTGCACTTCATGGCCAGCACCAGTTGGTAGCGATGCGCAGTGAGCGCCTCCTTGTAGGATCCCTGGCTGAAGTAGGCCGAGCCAAGATTACCGTGCGCGCGGCACTCGCCCGCCGTATCGCCGAGGCTCTTGGCCACGGCAAGGTCCTGCTGCATGTATCCAATGGCCTTGTCCAGCTGATTCAAGGCCCAGTGCGCGGAGCTCAAAGCGCTGAAGACAGAGCCACGCAGCTTCAGCGAGCAGGAACCGATGCGCAGCGCCGCTTCCAGCACCGTTACTGCCGAGTGATACTGCCCCGCCTGCAGTAGCTCCTGGCCCACCACCGAGATGACCACGAACGGCGACTCATCGAGATTCATGCCGCGCAGCTGCTGAAATGTGGGCTCCAGTGCATGTCTCAGCGGACTCTTGACGGAGGCCTCCACCAGGCCGCCAAGCAGCTGCTTGTTTTGTGTTTCCTGCGCCAGGCCCGCGCTGAACGAGGCCAAAGCCTCGCCGTAGCGGCCCAGGCACTGCAGCGCCACGCCCTGTCTGAAGTAAGCTTTCGGCCATTGCGGACACAGCTCACGCGCTTTGGTGGCATCCTGCAGTGCGAGCGCGAATTGCCCTTGCTTCAGTCGCGCCGCCGAGCGATTGCTGTAGAGTATGTAATTGCCGGGATCGAGCTGCAGTGCGTCGGTGTAAAGCAGCACTGCGGTGGCAAAGTCTCCACTTTGGCAGGCTGCATTCGATTGGCGCACTTTCTCGAGGAACAGCGCTCGATTGGCCGCGGGCAGTTCCGGTGTGCATTCGGGTTCGTTCTGAAAGAAATAAGAAAATATTAGAAATATTCGAAAATTACAAATAGAAATTGGTGGAAAATAATTTAAAAAATTGTATAGATAGATAGAGGATTGGACATTAGCATCGCTCACTAGCATTATGGATAATCCCTGCTTCTAGTACAGCAACTAAGGACTTTTGCAACAATCGTTTTGGTAGGCGGGTGCTTCAGTGGAACGCCAATATCGACCTGAAAGTTCATTCGCTTGGTATGAGTCAAACCTACGACCTCTGATATGTAAATGAAAGAGGTGGAAAATCGGATTTATATAACAAGTGATGAAGAATAAGATGATTTATGTTTATGTATATTGTTGGTCTTATTATATTCTTTCTGTATTCAAAGTTAAGCAAGAACACTCGCAAAAAAAAGTAATTTATTTTCACAGCCAGCAGTATTGGCAACTCTCTCGCTGTTTTCTCCTGTATGAACAAATTTTGTATGTATTTAGTTGGAATTCAAGATGTTCTTTAGAATTAAATATCAGAACTACGATATGGCGAAAAATTCAGGTTGTCGGGACTTTCTAATGCTTTTTGATCCAAGATGTTATATGACTATATTTTCAGCTTTGCACCTGTTCCGCGAAGTTAAGAGCAACCAAACCCTAATGGTAGAATAGTATGATACCTGATAACATCCACCTCAATGTAATACCTTTTCCAAACATTCTCCAAACCAGATTCTTTCATACTTTTATGTTGTAGTTTTTGCACCTGCGAATGTAAGATTCCCTCAGCAAAATATTGTCTAAAAGTATGCTGTCAAAAAAGAATGTTACCTGCTATTTACATTCAATGTTAAAATAACAGAGTAACGGTAAAAGTGACGTGAGGACGTACGAAATAACGTTTTATTTAATAGTACATATATATGATGATACGATATGATAGTTAAGTGGAGCAACGGAACAATCTTTCTCACTGGTTTCTTTGGTAGAGAAAACATTTTGGAAACTAAAATATTTAATAATCTTTCTAAAAGAATCATAGGAAAAGATGAACGAAAGAAAATGGAATCGTTATAACGTCTTTTTTAATGTACGAACAGGTTGAGAACTTTTGAACAAAATTGTAAAAGTCTAAAGGGAACCAATTTCAAAATTCAAAAAAGAAACCGTGCTCGTTTCGTATTCAAAAAATCGTGAAAACTTCTTTGAAACAATTCGAATCGTATCGAGAATACTTTAAGAACCCAAGTTTAAGTATGATCTGAAACTAAAACACAAACGATTCAATTAGAAATTGTTAGAAGCGAAATTATTACTTTGTCAACCTCGAAAGCGCAATAAGAAACGTAAAGGAAGTAGTTTTATGCAAAGGCGGTAGAATCGAAATCAAAGTTAAAAAAAAATATATAATTGGTGCAACAGCCCGTGAACGGGCTTAGCCTAGCGTTCTCGCATTAACTTGTATGTGCTTGTGATATTTCGTACAAATTAACGGGACCTACAAGTACCCGTATCCGAACGTGATTGGGAAACTTTTATTCACATGGCAAAGTATACTCTCGGAGAGTTGCCAACTAGCTCTCGAGAGATGGTGCCGTGTGCAAAGTAACGAAGTTATTGATCCAGCGACACCACGCATCAAGGACCGAGCACTTATCCTTATTGAGGTGTGATTTTATAAATTTACAGGAATAGTAAAATTATGCATTCATGGCTGATTCATTATACGAGTAAATATCTATTTATAGCCGGAGCAACAGCTCATGTAAATGAGGCTTAGGTTGAGCTTCTCGCATTAACTTGACTCGACTCGTTTTGTTTTTCGCACAAGTTTACGGGATATGTAAATTTATTCCACAGTGAAGTCTGAATTGGATTGAGTAGCGTTTTTCAATTTATCCATTGCTAGGAATCAATATAATTTTGTGCTATAGCAAATTTTTATGACCCACTGTAATGTACTAACTGTAAAAAAATTAAATTATATTCCGGGTTCCGCTCTCGTGTGCAATTGGAAAAAATAGTGCTCTCAACTGTGCTTATCACACTATGAGCGTGTTTGGAATCGGAATTATTTTTTTGAAACTTCGAAAATGAAATCGGCAACAGAATGTAATGAAAATGTATGCTCCCTTCAGTTACTGGTTCTAAATCTTGGAAAAATGCGATTAACCGTGACTTTCCTATAGCTTTGATCAAATTATTGATCTCTGACTCTGATGTTAAGTTGCAGTTAATTGCAAACCGAACTTTTAAATTTTATAAAAATTATGTTTTGAATTGCGAAAATTATATGTCTGAATTAATTTTCAATTGCCATTTAAACAAGCTATGTGAAGTCGACCCTTAATAAAGTTGGCCTTCTTTCTTACCAACATCTCGATTAAATGCCATGCCAAGCGACTAGCGGCAACCCAATCGCTGACAACTGCACAATATTTCACAACTGTGGCAACTACCAACACAAATAACCCATTTTAAAACAAAACTATTATTAATAATAATAATTTTTCTGTTGAAATTTGTTGCCGTTTCTCTTGCCCGTTTTCCAATAACGATTCAAATGGAACTCGTTTCATTTTGGTCTCTACTGTTTGCTGCGACTGGGATCGCTGAACAGCACAGGGGTGCATGGCTGCATTTCTTCCGAGTCGTTATTATGGGAAAATGTAATTTGATTACCAATGAAACGATAGTCAACATTCCAAGTTGCTGCTCGGGCCGCGCTCAAGAATGCTCAGCACATCTTAGCTGATGCGGCTGGTTCGTCGGTCGCTCGGTCAGGCAAAGCAAGCCACGACCATTATCTGGAGCAGATGTTGGTGACTTAGCGGTGTAGCTGCCGGTCGCTGTTGCGCATCTGTTGGCCGTAACAGCCTCAATGATGGCATGTAGCCGCATTAGAGGAGAAAACGGGCGAAGAACAGGCAGCAGCAGAGGAGGAGCGCAGCCCCGCTTGAGGTGATGTGCGCTTTCGTGGTGATGTGCAGCAGCGCCGTGTGGTGCGCTCCCTCCTGCGGATGTAATTATTATATTGTACGCTGTAGCCGCAGTGTCAGTTGCACCAGATACATTTGGGTACTCGATACTGTTCGGGCTCCTTCAAGGAGCCATAAAGGGCACTTCCTGTATGCTGCATGGCAAACATACATGTCATCGCTCCTAAATATACAAGTTTTGATTTACGAAACCACGCCCATTCTTTCGCATGACAGGGGGCCGATACCTTACTTGAATACCAAATATAGTTCTTTCAAATGAGTAATTAGATAAATTGGAAACTATACCGTCGAAGCTGTGAAGGAATTCACATATCTTGGCACCGCCATTATCACCACAAACGATGTTACCTTGGAGATAAAGCGGTGAATAACTTTTGCCAATAGATGCTACTATGGACTCGGTAAGCGATTGAGAAGTAAAGTCCTCTCTCGACTGACAAAAGTGACACTCTAAAAGACGCTCATCGTTCCCGTATTGTTTTATGAAGCTGAAGCATGGGCGATTTCTCAGACTGAGAAGAGCTTCGTAAGATCTTCGGCGTGAACTACCGTATAAGAAAGAACCACGAGAGACGGACAATCGGAAATCAAGAGAGAAAGAGATTCTAAAAATTACTCTATACTTATGTCTATACCTAGAAGGCTCCTTTGATGCGTTACAATTTTCACACAAAGGCATAGGTAACTGGTAATCAGTATGTGGGTACTTGCTATCTCAACATCACGAATTATATGTGTTTTCCATACAAAGTTGCTAGTGAGAGCCAGTTGAGCGGGAAGAAATGGTCAGAGGTTACCGGAGGGGACCCTGCTGATTCCATAGCTCATCATTAAGCTGATCATCCTCAGCTGCTCATCATCATCAGCGCTGAGTCACGTTCAGTTGATGCCACAAAAAAAACATGAAAATAAGCAGAATAAAGAAAATATCTTGTTTTGATTTTCCTCCGCTTGCCACCATTCGTTTTTTCAGCTTGTGCTTTCGTGTAGCAAAATTACAAGCTGCACCAAACAACAGCAACAGCAGCAGCAACAGCAGCAGCAGCAGTAGCAATCATAATGTGAAAAGGTATCGTATATAGATGCAACTTCTTGCTGCGGCACACAAAGTCGACAGATTGCAAATTACTTCGTACCGAAATTGCCATAATTTCTTGTTGCTGTGGAATGTTGGCAATTGGCAATAAGTGTGCGTAGTGCTATTGTATGCGTTGGTGCACGGCGTTGCCGTACTTGGCCAATGCAATTAATTCCTCAGAAGAAAATTTTGTCTTATGAAATTTTACTTTTATTAGTGTTTGTAATTTTCAATTAAAATAAATTGAAATGTGGAAATGTGGTTTATAAGGGGAAGTGAAAACTTGCAACTTAACTACAGCCCATAAACGAGCGGATCCCGAAGAGGTTTTGAATTGACACAGACTTGTCCATTTCAAAGTACAATCAAATATCATATAATATTGTGAAGATAAAATTTATGCAGAACTTAGTTATTTAACTTAAAAAGGCAAACAAACGCCATGCGCTTGTAAGGATCGATTTGAAAGCTAATTAGTTGAGCAGATATGAGGAAAAGTTTAGTACTCACTTTATGCGAATTGTATAGTGCGGTGCCTCGAATATCATCATATTTATCATTTCAAATATATTTCGAGGTGAATTCCCAAGCCTCAGAAGGAACAATCAACGAAGGAAGAGCAACTTCATATGACCGGGATATGTGGATAGCAGGGAGTAGTGCAGGGCAGGCAGTAGTTTTAATGTATAGGTGTCATAAAAATGTGATGAGAAATCAATTTTTTTTATTTTTCTGTATTCGTTGTTGCTGTTATATATAAGTGAATGTGCGATAATTGGCAAATAAAAATGTATATATGCACTAAAAGAATTATATTTTACAAGAAAATTGCAAAGCTGTAAAATACGAAAATTAACGCTTTTAAGCATAACTTAAAAGGCTCTCTAATTGAATTGAATGAAATCAGCAAGGCTCACAAGGCAATGAGCCGCCCAGAAATGCGGAAGCCAGTAAAGCAATGTTGCAGAAGGATGCAATGCAAGTTTTGGCTACTGCTGCAGTGGTAGGTCAATATGAGTGTGTGTGTGTTAGTGTCTGCATCCCTTTTTGGCGGAAGAGCCACACTCAAGCGCATGGCATGAACATTTGCGCATTTTTGTGTTGCAATTAAATGCAATGAGTATGCAAATTCTGCACTGGTAACAACAACAATAAGATGGTGCTTTGTTGTTATGTACGTAGCCAACAGTGGCGTGGCACGCAGTGGGCGGGCAGCGTATTCAACATTTCGCTGAGGAAGGGTGCACATGAAAATGTTTCCAAATGGCCTCTTGCCTAAGGCCAACAGCGACTGATCTTCTATAAAATTTACAAGCTCCTTTTAGTTAGTTCTTACACTCTCTTCCTTCCTCTACTCTCACACCAACCCTTCTCCTTCTACTCCGCTGATTATTGTTGTTGGTCTTCCTACTTGTTTTATGCTATGTCGAAGTTGCACAAGGCAAATATTTTCAAATTGCGGGCAACATCAAGCAAATACAAAACCAATTCGAGTAAGAATATTTCGACTCTAAACACCCTACATCACATCTTATACGCATGTTAGGTTGATGCATGGGCAGTCAATTTCAGTGTAGGTACACCACATCTTTTGGAGAATTAAATTGAGTTGTTAATGAAAGAAAAACGTCATTCTATAGTTTATAAAATAAAATTATGAACGTTGTCTATTTAAATAATGTATTTTTCTATATAAAACCCACTCTTACACTAGATTATAAATTCTCGTTCTTAAGAATGTGACATATTAGCAAAATAGTAAAATAGCTTAATGAAAGCAAATGACAATTAATCGACTGATAATTTTGTAAAAATATAATTAAACAAATAAAATGAATGAAAGGAAAAGATAGCTGAAAGAAGGGAAAACATTTATATTTAATAGTGTGTCAGAGATATTACTCATCAGCTCAATTCCAAATTCTTGATGTGGCTCTTTGAATCACTTCTATTCCGATACACTGGCTGCGGATAGAGAGACGAATGTGCAAACGAACAGGTTTCAGAATCGGATATGAATTTCCACAAAATCTAAAACATATTGTTACGTAATTCCGCTGAAGTACTCCGCTACTTCGGTTCGGATCACTGGATTGTGTAATCGTCAAGAATAATGCACAAAAAGCTCAATGCTTGTAACGGTTTTATTGATTCCAATAACAGATTGACTATTCCAATCCTTTTGTTACAAAGATTTGCACTATTTTGCAGTTGCAGTTGAATTGTCCTCGGTTGTGATTGCGATGCTTCACGTTCACTCGTTCGGAATCGATGTTGCACGTTCACTTGATACTCGGTAACTGACTCGATGTTGCACGTTCAATTATTACTCAAAGACTGACTCTCGACACTGCCGGCGGCCGCTTTTTATACCTGTTACTGTTTCTCGCCAGCTACTGTCGAACATTCTACAACTTCTCGCTCGCCCTGTTTCTGGATTGTACGAGAAAATTCCAATACACAATATTTGTCAGAACTTCAAAACACTTTCGAATCAGAGGTGCTGATATTTGCTAAAGCTTTTGTTTTGCGTATGCTTGTTCAACTGTAACCGTGCACAGGGTGTCCTTTTCCTTAGCTGCCGTACTATAACCCCCATATTCGTCACACTGCCCTCCTCTTAAACTTGTTCGTCCCGAACAAGGATAGCTTCTTTAGCCTTATAGGGTGCCAGTCTCTCCAAATGGACTACTTTAAGTTTAGCTCTCCTACTGCCGTTCAGCTGTATTCGATATACGACGTCATTCAGGCGCTTGATCACACAGTATGGCCCTTCCCAGTGCGTTTGTAACTTCGGACACAGCCCCTTCTTGCGCTGTGGGTTGTAAAGCATCACCAGTTGCCCTTCTTCAAATCCTTCGGAATTTGCCCTCAAATCATATCTGGCTTTCATCTTGTCACTCATCAACTGCGTGCGTTTCCGCATATATTGGTGTATCCCATCCAATTCCTTTCGCTTGTTGCTCGCAAAGTCATTATCGCCATCGTCAATGGGCTCGCATACCCCAAACTTTAAATCAGCGGGCAGTCGTAAGTCTTCGCCAAATATTGCCTTGGCGGGTGTCGTTGCTGTCGTGTCATGAATTGCTGATCTATAGGCCATCAAGAATAGCGGTATGTGCTCATCCCAGTCCTTTTGGTGGTCGCTTACAACTTTTCTCAGATGCTCTTCCAGAGTGCGATTAAATCTTTCTACCATGCCATCAGATTGGTGGTGCAACGGTGTGGTTCTTGTCTTTCGTATACCAAGCGTGGCGCACATTTCCTTGAAGATGCCCGATTCAAAGTTTCGTCCTTGATCTGAGTGAAGTTCCAGCGGGACTCCAAAGCGACACACCCAATCTTTGATGAAAGCATCTGCACATGTTTTGGCCTCTTGATTCGGTATCGGGTAAACCTCTGGCCATTTGCTGAAGTAGTCGATCACCACCAGAACATACCTGTTGCCACTCTCGCTTATGGGAAACGGTCCGGCAACGTCCATCGCAACTCGCTCAAAAGGTGCTCCCACGTTGTATTGGATCATTCTGCCACGGCTGCGTGTTTTGGGTCCTTTAGCGGTGACGCATTCGTCGCATGTCCCAATCCATTCCGCAACAGATTGCTGACATCCTACCCAGTAGAACCGCTTCTTTATCTTCTCCACCGTCTTGGTGATACCCAAATGACCGCCACTCGAACCATTGTGATATGATGACACAATGTCCGTTACTCGCACTTTAGGAACAACAATTAAGTTTCTATGTGCTTTTCCGTCTTCGCTTTCCCATATTCGATGCAAGCATCCATCGCGTAGTTGTAAACTCTGCCACTGTGCCCAGTATGCTTTGGTGATGGCGCTTTCACATGCTATTTCTTCGAATGTTGGCCGTACATCTCTTTCCTTGTAGTCCATTATTTTCGCCAGATCTGGATCATTTCTTTGTTCGGTTCTTATTCGCTCTGCTGTCCATTGTTCTTCCGGCAAGACACTGAGCAAACGAATATCGAGTCGTCCTTCTTTTTCCTCTGCTCTGGAACAATGCCTGCATTCTGTATTGCAGGGCCGTCTAGATAGTGCATCGGCGTTTCCATGCAGTCTTCCCTTGCGATGCTCAATTTCAAAATCGTAACTTTCCAACCGTTCGATCCATCGAGCAATTTGGCCTTCAGGGTCCTTGAACTGCAGCAACCACCTGAGTGCCGCATGATCCGTTCTTAACAGGAACGGCTGCCCGAAGAGATACTTGTGGAAATGTTTAACGCTGTCCACCACGGCTAGCAGCTCTCTTCTAGTGACGCAGTAATTTCTTTCCGGTTTTGCTAGAGTCGTGCTGTAGTAAGCGATTACCCGTTCCTCGCCTTCGATGGCTTGTGAGAGGACTCCTCCAATTCCGGTAGCACTTGCATCCGTGTCCAATATAAATTTTTCGCCAGGAATCGGGTATGCTAGTATAGGCGCTGTGTAAAGTCGTTCCTTTAGCTTTTGGAAGGCCTCTTCCTGCTCGTTCCTCCATTCGAATGGACGATTCTTCTTCGTCAGTTCATGTAGGCTGCTTGCAATAGACGCGAATGCTGGAACAAATCGCCTGTAATACGTGCATAGCCCTAGGAAGCTGCGCAATTCATGTAAATTCTTTGGAGTGGGCCACTCCTTCACAACAGCGATTTTGTCTTCATCCGTGTGTATTCCTTCCGCAGTTACGCGATGTCCGAGGTATTTAACTTCTTGCTTAAACAGCGAGCATTTCTTCGGACTAAGTCTTAATCCAGCCTCGTTGATTCTTTGAAATACTTCTCCCAAGTTCTTTAGGTGGTCATCGAAGTCCTTGCCCATTACAATGATGTCGTCCAAATAAACCAAGCAAGTCTTCCAATTTAAACCTTTCAGCACACGTTCCATTAAGCGTTCGAACGTGGCCGGTGCGTTGCACAGTCCGAAAGGCATCACCAAAAATTGCCACAGTCCATCTCCATAACTGAAAGCTGTCTTTTCTTTGTCGCTCTTATCCATTTCAACTTGCCAATATCCACTTTGTAAATCAAGTGTGGAAAACCATTTGGATCCTGAGAGCGTGTCCAAGGTGTCGTCAATTCTTGGCAATGGATAGCTGTCCTTTTTGGTGGCATCGTTCAGCTTACGGTAGTCGACACAAAATCGTGTGCTGCCATCCTTCTTCTTCACTAGCACTACGGGAGAACTCCAAGGACTAGAGGATGGCTCAATGACTTTGTTGCGTTGCATTTCCTCCACCAGCGCATTAACTTCCTCCCTTTTAGCAAGTGGTACTCGTCGCGGAGGTTGACGGAGGGGTTTCGCATCGCCAGTGTTGATTTTGTGTTTCACCATCGCCGTTCTCCCTTCGTTTGCCGCTGATGGAAATATGTCCCGATGTTTTTCCAGCAGTTGCTGCGCTTTTACGTTGTGTTCGGTAGAAAGGTCCGAAGTCCAGGCGTTGATTAAGCTTCGTAGCTGGTTTTCTTTTTCGCGTGTCGGATTTTGCTTGGTTGCACGTTCCGCTTCACAATTGACAATGGTTGTAACTTGGTGGCATTGTCCAATAATGGTTCCCGTTTTGATTAGTTTCGCCGAATTGGCCAAATTTAGAATTCGGACTGGTATTAGATTGTTGGTTTGCGCGTTCACGAGGGTCTTTCCGACTATGATGTTATTTATCGGTGTCTTGGTGTCGGCTTCAATCATCCACAACGAGTTGCTCCCACCTCCTCCATTTACTTGAGCCCAAATCACAGCGTCTGAGTTAGCTGGAATAGTTGCTTGCTCTGTCATTACCACTTGATGCACGAACGCTTGGTTTTCTCCGATCTTTAGTGGCATTTCCGTATTTCCGTATCGCAGCACTCTTTCCCGCAAGTCCAACGTGAATCCATTCCGCATCATGAAGTCCATTCCCAGAATGAGTTCATCTACGATTTCCGCTACTATGAATTCGTGTTGAACTGACGTTGTACCAATAGTGATTTCTTTTGTGACTTTTCCACGTATTGGTGCATCCTCTCCTGTCGCTGTGCGTAATTTGATTCCAACTAGTGGTTCTGCTTTCTTCACCAAGTCGCTTCTGATGATGGAATGTGATGCTCCTGTGTCCAGGGTCACCGTAAACCATTGGTAATCGATTTGGCCATCTATCGTTAGGCTGTTGTTTTCCCGTCGCAGTTGTGAAATGGAGATTTGGGGACTGCTTGTTGTGTGAGCCAGTTCGCGCCCCTCGAAGCTGGCTCGTTTTAGTTTAACGACGCCTTGCTGCCACTACCGCTCTGCTCTTTCCGTTCGCCATAGCCCCGTTCTGGTGTACGCGATCTGGATCGCTTCCGACGAAGGCGGCACTCCCGCGCCATGTGACCTGGTTTGTCGCAATTGAAACACCTTCCTGTGAATTTCCTCCTCGTTCGGTCCGCTGGCGGGTGTTCTGTTTTGATTGCTTGACACAGAACGTCGTCTTCAGCCTCAACCCTGCGAACTTTGGGTGCAGAATATTGCATAGTGCTGGTCCACGCTGCCTCGTATGTAAGTGCACTGGTAACCGTCTCGGTAAATGTCGCTTTGCTCATCATTATTGCGCTGCGTCTTATTTCTGGATCGCGAATTCCTTCGATGAATGCTTGTATCTTCATCTTTTCCAAGTGTTCACTGCCCAGGTCAGAATGAGCTAAATGTGCCAGTCGCTCAATGTCCGCTGCGTAGACCTGCAAGCTCTCACCACTCCTTTGCCTGCGATTCTTCAGCTCGATGTAGTACAGCTGCTTCATGTGCTCGCTACCGTACTTCCTTCCTACCGCACTTATTATGGCCTCATAGCTGCATCTTAGTACTGGCGGAATCGTCTGCAACACCTCGGCTGCTGTTCCTTTCAATGCCACTATCAGCGCCGCTGCCTTCTCTGTGTCGCCCCACCGATTCTGGGCGGCCGTCGTTTCAAACTGCAGTTGGAAGATGTTAAAGGCCGTTGTCCCATCATAGGTAGGTGCTTTGAGTTTTGTAGCACTGAATTCTCTTATTTGCGGCAGTGGGCTTTGAAATTGCAGCTCCTGCAGTTGCCCTTGCAATTGTTCTTGCAGCTGCTTTTCCAGATCTGCTTGTATTTTTGCCACTTTTTCATCTAGTGTACAGTCTCTGCCTGATTCAATCTTCATCACTCTCTCGTCTAGCGCGTTGAATTTTCCCTGGAGCTCGTCCACCTTTCCAGTCAAAGTCTCAGAAATCTCTCGTAGTTGTGTAGAATTTTCTTCCATCTTCTTCTCGATTCGTGTAGAATTTTCTTGTAGTTTCTGCTCCATGTTCACAGAATTTTCTTCCATCTTTTTCTCGACTCGTGTAGAATTTTCTTGTAGTTTCTGCTCCATGTTCACAGAATTTTCCAGGAGTTCTTTCTTTATGATCACAGAGTTTTCTTCCATTTTCTGCTCGACTCTTTCCGAAGTTTCCATAAATTCTCGCTTCATTATTTCAGAATTCTCGGCCATCATGCCTTGCATAGCAGCGAGCAACTGGCTCATGTCCCTACTCATTGGAGCGATGTCTTTCTCTGATACCTCAGCCACTTTTGAGTCGCACTCAAACTCATGCTCTGCCAGATCAAAGCCTCTCGCCTCCAATGGGCCTCGTAGTCGGTGCTGCAATTCGGACTTCAAGCCTGTTGTCAGCAATCCTAGCTTGGCCAGCTCCTTCTTAAGTTGCTCTACTTTCAACTGGTCGAACTTCACCATTATTCTGGATTAGCACAATCCCACTTCTGACACCAATTGTTACGTAATTCCGCTGAAGTACTCCGCTACTTCGGTTCGGATCACTGGATTGTGTAATCGTCAAGAATAATGCACAAAAAGCTCAATGCTTGTAACGGTTTTATTGATTCCAATAACAGATTGACTATTCCAATCCTTTTGTTACAAAGATTTGCACTATTTTGCAGTTGCAGTTGAATTGTCCTCGGTTGTGATTGCGATGCTTCACGTTCACTCGTTCGGAATCGATGTTGCACGTTCACTTGATACTCGGTAACTGACTCGATGTTGCACGTTCAATTATTACTCAAAGACTGACTCTCGACACTGCCGGCGGCCGCTTTTTATACCTGTTACTGTTTCTCGCCAGCTACTGTCGAACACTCTACAACTTCTCGCTCGCCCTGTTTCTGGATTGTACGAGAAAATTCCAATACACAATATTTGTCAGAACTTCAAAACACTTTCGAATCAGAGGTGCTGATATTTGCTAAAGCTTTTGTTTTGCGTATGCTTGTTCAACTGTAACCGTGCACAGGGTGTCCTTTTCCTTAGCTGCCGTACTATAACCCCCATATTCGTCACAATATGTTCAAATTAGATAAGCTGCGTTTTTCAACATCGGATTTAAAATCGGCAAACAAGATATTCCAATTTCGTTTTGCTGCCAATACATACATACATATATGAAATAAATGTGAAATTTTTAGATAATATCTTCAACTTTTTCCTTAAAATAAAAATAATTGGCAATATGTATTGATGAGAAGTCGAATACAAATGAAAAACGAATATTTAAAATTTTTTAAAAGATGTCGTTGGAATGTAAAGTTAAATAAAAAAATAGAGTCTAATAGCTCTCAAATATGTACTATTAAAATAAAAAACGCTGCAAAGCTTCATACCTGCGAAGAAGAGCGATAACTCTAATTTTTAAGACCTAAATAGCTAAAACTTAAAATTTCAAACTATGAGAAATGTTAATAATTTTGATTTGTACTGATATATATTTTAAAATTCGCCCGAACTTGATGTACCCTATAGCACAATGGGCTTTCTGGCCTAAGTGATGTCCTTGAGACGACCACTTAACCTACCTACCTACCTGATGTACCCTATGCTTAGCGGTGTAGGGTGCAAAGAGAAGAAATTCTTTATTGCATTTGAATACGACACAATGACGGAAGTGTTGGCTGCAGTCAAGGCAAAGGAATCACAAACTGTGCCTCATGCAGCAACAACCAGCACCAGAACAACCACAACAACAACAACGGCAAGAGCCAAAAACAAACACGACAGCGACATGCACATATGTGTAAGTGCAATAATGCTTGAGCAATTTTGTAACATGCCGCATAAGAATTGCTGATGGGATTGTTGTTGTTGCTGTTTGGTTGGTAATTGTAAATAAATGTTATTCAAATTGATTTAGTACGCAAGGCAAGGTAGGAGCAGGGTGCGCAGTATGAAGAGCGAACACAGAAAATGACAATGAGTCGTAGGTATAAAGCGTAAGAAAGGAATGAGAAAATAAAAAGAAGAAGAAACAAAACAGCCATAATGCAAAAAAAAAACAAGCTAAAAGGCGCGAGCAAAGGAAAGAAAGGAATGTCCAGTGCAAGTTCGCTGCTTAAGTCTTATGTTGCAGTCTTTCGCCTGGGCTGCGAAAATATGCGGGAGTTCAATATTTGCGACAACGTTGTTGTAATTGTTTTTGTAACTTTAAAGCGAAATGTGTGCAAGTTTGTGGCCCAAGTCATTTGTTTAGAGCTTTTTGAAAGCTGTTTAGTTCTTTCTTTTTTATATTGATGCAAATTGCCATTGAAAGCTGCGCATTTTCGGTTTCAATTTTGAAACATTTTTAATTGCCACAATATATTAATAATAAAAATAACATATAAAATTCACAAAAGAAAAAAAATGCAGCTGCTGCGAGGCCAGAAGTCTGATTTTCAAAACGCCGAAGCAACCTTCAAATCTCAATCAAGCATACATATTTGCCTTGTCAATTTCTAAAAAATCGTCCAAGTGGAAGTAACGAGAATGCGATCGCACAGGCAAGCGATCCCAGTGCGGCTCAACTGCGCCCAGTGAAATGCAATCAGCTCATCGCAAATCAAGATATACATATACGAACATATACATGTTTATATATACACATAAGCGTGTAGAGAAATTTGAGAAGGGAGACGGGTTGCTGGCTTCGAAAATATAAATTCACTAATTCAGTAAATATATATACTATGTACTTAGTAATCACCAGCAGCTTTTCGAAGAAAGATATAGTAACAAATGTTAAAAGTTTCATGTCTCACATGATTTATTCTATAGCCATATCGGAAGGGATTGAAAAGCTATATATCGATGGCAAAGACTACTCTCGGAGAGTTACCAATTCCTCGCGAAAGAAACAATTTGAAAAACAAATTATCTTTTTTTCAGAGACTGAGCACTTATCCACTGAGTCACTGTGGTGCAGTGTAGTATGATTGGTGGCAATAAACGAAAGCTTACCATTTCGAAAATATATTGCCAGTGGAGACCGTTGCCATGTTATATGGTTAGCAATATATGGCAGACAAATGTCCGTCTTGCTTCGAAAATACATAAATTCAGACTGTAGCCGACAGGCGCAACAGCCCGTGTGGGCTTAGACCTTAGCTTTCTTATACCTTGTGTGTGATGGTTATATTTAGGCACAAATTACGGGACCTACAAATAGCCGTGTCGGAACGGATTGAGAAGCTTTTCATGGCAAAGAATACTCTCGGAGAATTGGCAGAGAAACAATTTTTTTATTAGATGCTATAAGACCGGTCTTGAACCCAGGCCTCCCGCATCAGCAAGAAAGCACTCGTCTATTGAGCTATCGTGGCGCTTAATGTTTTAATAATAAAAGTATACAAGTTTAAAGATGGCTTATTTTCGGTACATATGTACATATGATTTGGCAACTTTGGGCGGGCAGCTGCCCCCACTAGCTAATTGCCAACGCCCATGTACTAATATACAGATACATATGTATATACTCGATGTTGTATCTGCAGTTGAGCGATCGTATGCGATTTCATGTTTTGCTGGCGTTTTAATTTCACTACTCGTACTATTTTTTGCTTTCCTTTGGTTTTATTGCGTTCGCATATTTTTTATTACGACCAACAGGCAGCATAAACCATTTTGACAAAAACAAAAACAAAAGCAACAACAATGAAAGTGCAATAAATAATAAGAAAAATTGAAAACAATAAAAACTGCAATTTAAGAGGAGTGTAGGCAAGAGAGGAGCGGCGGTACTTGCTGACAAGTTCAGGTTTTTGTTAGACCGCGTCCGCGCTGCCAGAATGACGTCTACTACGTTATTGTGCCGTTTTTATGACCCAACCTGACGTGTTGACTTTTTTGTATCAACAAATTCCTGCAATTTTCTGTTCAATGATCCAGGGAATTAAATAAATGAATTATTTTGTAAATATGTACATAGGAGTGTTGGTTTACTTTTAATGAACATTTATTTTGGATCCGTTCCAAGATTAAGCAAAAATATATCTACATTCGAGTATTTCTTCATTTCGTTCTTTTTTATGATTGAAAAATGTGAAATATATTTTTAATTGCTGTTTTTCAACTTTATGTTTACAACTGCAGAACAGCTGATAGTTTGACACTTTTCATGATTTGTCAACAAAAACTTTCATATAATAAAACTAAATCTCATACTACTTTTTGGGACCTACACTTTGATTTTACTGCTATGCAAAGAATAATCTCGGAGAGTTTCAAACTAGCTTGCGAGAGACGGCGCAGCGTACAACTAAACGAAGTTAGATGCTATAAGTCGGCTGGGACTTGAACCAGCGACTCCACGCGTCAGGCACCGAACACTTGCGATTAAAAGAAGATCGCTGACGATTTTCCTTGATGAGAAAATGATGAGACGCGTTTCAAATAATTTCATGAAAATAAATTGCATTGAAAACGACTAGAGAGAAATATGTACCAATTATTACATAAATCACATACATATTAAACATGTTAATGGGAAATCCGGGCACCAATTCCGTGTGAAATAAGAATGAAGAAAATCAAAATGCCGTTCTCTAAAACTTAAATATTCGAATGTAGGATGGGCATCTTGGATGGCGAAGGGTGCAGGAAATGCAGAGAAACTCTCGAGCATCTCCAGTGTTACGGTTCCTTCATCTCTAGATCTCGCAAAACCAGCTCCACGACTCACTGGACTGGGCAGTAGTCTTTAAAGCTGTGGAATCAACTCTTTACGGAAGTTCGTTACAAACTAACGCATTCTAACGGATCGCTACTATCTGGACTTATAAACGGATTAGCATCTGGTATCATTAAGAGCCCACCAGGTTATATGCGTGTACTATTGGAGAACTGTAGCGCATTAGGATTTCGAGCATACTATTTATCTACTACGATTGTTATTCGCTACCTGTATTAACCTATTGTGGTCTATCTAAGGCTGCAGCTACCATCAAGCTATTCCTGAGTAGCATTTCTATTGGCAGCTGTATATGGACATCATCCCAGAGCCTTTTTCTACCGACTTGTAAGTGGCACCCTGCCCACATCCGCACTCTTTTTAAGCCCACTGGCAAAGGCCAGCACTGGTGTCGTTCGGCCTCAAGCCGGGGCCTCGAAACACTTGGCTAAGCATTGACAGCATAACAATTGCCGCTCGCCGCTTTTGACCCTACCGACCGATCTGCCTTAGTCTGGCACTGATACCACTTTTTCACGAATATGTATTAAATTTTTTCATTACAATAACAGTTGAGCTCTGTTGACAGCTAAAGCTGCAGACCGGGTCGAAGTCTGCTAGCTGATCGAAGGTGAGGCTGGTGTTGCAGATGCGGCTCCGTTGCAGCAGTACAACTGCAGTGGTTTTTCTTGGTCGGTTGCTCCGTCATTGCCATCGGAATTGTCGTGTAATCTTAGTCACTTGATGCAATTCGAACTACTTTTTGCGCTGCGGTATTCTCATTACCGAGAAGCAATCATGTGGAAGCTGACAGGAGCAAGTACAAATTCAAGTTATTTTTCTTTAAAGCGTATTCAAACAAAAGTTTAATTTAAGTTGTACATAGATCGTTATGCTGTAAATTGGTATGTGCCAAATCGCAGCTGTAAAATGCAATGTAATCATTTATAATAGCAATTAATTGATTTTGTAATATGAATTCAGTGAATTAATTTGCGAAAAATTGCAATCACTTCTGTTTTAAATTATTTTAATTTAGTTTTTCTTTATACATTTCAAGAAATTGAGTTATATCAGATGCATCTGTTATGATTGCATTTCAGTTCCAGCTGATTAAAAGAGCAATCGATGTGTGCACATGCATACATATCTATGTATATAAGAATATTTACAGCAATATCTTTGATTGCTTTTTATAAGAAAAAAAGTTTGAAAAGATTTGAGCATTGAAAAGGCAATCAGTACAGTACAAGCTCATATGAATTAAGTCAATCATAACAAATGATTGAAGTGATTGCAAATTGCTCGAAATATAAATTGATTTCAAATAAAATCTTAATTGATTTAAATTGAATTTATTTAAATTTACAATGATTTAAAATTAAACTGGTTTAAACTATAGATGATTTAAAATATATTTAAGATATTTGGCATAGCAATCAATTGAAAAACATTTAATCAGCGAATCGAACTTTTTTGAAAGATATCAATCATATGTGATAGAAATCAAAAATCAAGAAATCTTGAAGAGTTAATTAGATCAAAAGGATACCCTTTCGAAGCTTCTCAATGATAATGATAGTTCTACGATTTTGTCAAATTTAATTCTATTTAGAAATCGGTCCGAATTCTATATCGTTCCTGGCTGTCGTAATGCTACCTTGCCTGCTGCAATAAATGCCTTTCAAATGAATAAAACGTCTCGAACCACAACCAACAACAACAACAAAGAGGAATGCTTCCTTTCATCATGTACCGCTGTCATGTCACATTCATCGTCAGTGTCAGCCTTAGCTTGTATGTATGTTGCGTCCTCGTTCCTCGATCGATGTTTTTTGTCGCTATAAACGTTAGCCCTTATTTCTTGCTCTTCGGTTATTTATCTCTGTTTGTTTTAAGTAGAGTGCCGATTTAACTTTTCGTGTTGTTGTAAACTTTAAAGCCTTTCTGTTGTTTCAGTAGGCTCCAGCTGTAACAGCTTCGACTCTGGTTTCATTGGTCAAATTGGCCCTCAGGTATATAAAATGTTGAGGCTCAGGTAGAATGTCTTTACAATAGATACTGCAGAATAGCGATCGATAGTTATGAAAAATCAATTCGGATTAGGATCAATACGTCAGCAATAATTTTTGAAGGGAGGTTGGAGGTTCAGGTTTCACAAATTTTGAGTAATTATAATTCAACCGTAACCGCTTTTCAGTGTTTGTTCCATGAATTTGATGTAATAGAATATGTTTGAAACTAATTTGTATTCGGATTTCCTAAAGTTTTAAAGGGAATTCAACCTAAACTTGATTTTAAAAATTTCGTAAGCATATTTATTATGTGATTATTTTGAAGTACCGTGGAGGTGGATGAGGAAAGACTTTAATTCAATTAAATAGAAAATATCAATTGCTATTAAATTGGAATAGTATCAAATCAGTAACTGCGCAGATTATATCTTACGAATCATTAAATTTGCGAAAAAGGCATGATGTTATCTAAAAGCGGATTACAAAAGGGAATACAAAATTGAATTGGAAAAATTTTAACTTATTTTCGATGGAGAAATCTGTTTTGATATTTATAGGTACAAAAATGTACCGCAGTGACTTACTTAAATTGAAATTGATATCAATATTTTGAAGAATCTAATATTTTTTTCCTTAAACAGTAAGGAAGCGTAATCTCGGCGATCAATACATTGATGTCTCTATGGATCTCTCTCTTTTTAGTTTAAAACTGGCAATCCGAGCTTAGAGTTAATTTCGGATCTGGCCAAACTGAGGAGAGTTAATCTCATTATTAGTTCCAGGTGATTAGACGAAACTATGTTTAACATAATTAAGATTCGAAAATTTATACAACAAAAATTATGCAATATTGGAAATAAATTCATTTCGAAACGCAAATAGAAATAAAAGTTGAGGATTATTCGAATCGCATGTTATTCTATTTTAAGTCGCTTAGCGTTCAGCACAGTGGAATTTGCCGTTCATCGATCGTAGCGTGTACCTACTAGCAAAAGAACTACTGACAGCGAATTACAACTAGAAATCCCTTACTCTGCTGTAAGCATGGGGGACACCATAAAAACATACAAATTCCGACAATTTCTCAAGTGCGATGGCATGTGGTTATGGCCTTTTAAGGCTGTTTAGAGCTTAATAAAATAATTAGCCATGTCCAATTGTGTGCGAGCCTTGATTAGTTCTCCCGTTTGTAGTTTACGAGTGGACGTTGTTCTCGCGTTCTGCTTCACAGGAATTTACATGTTGCGAGAATGTTCTGCTATTGTCCAATGGCGAATGGTCGCGCACCAAAGGGGGGAAACTGCGGTGTAGTGAAGAGAAGTTAGCGGTCGACATGCAGCAGAAGGTTTCGCAAAAATGACTTTGAACTTAACTCTTTGACTCTGGCGACGCTTATTAAGTTCCTTTCAGAGCGCGAGAAGAAGATAGGCTGAGGGAAACGATTCCGCTGGAATGTTTGTGTGAATCATGTTGAGGTATGTATGTATATAGTACTTCCCTCAAGCACTTCGTTTTCTTTAGCTATGGTGCAGCGATGATTACTGAAAAATCGTTGGAAATCACGCGTTATATTTCGAAACCGTTTCGAAACAAAATAGAAATCAAATAATGATACAAAGTTGACCCTTACTATTGTTTTATTAATGGAACTGTGAAAGGATATTCTGAAAAGTTTAAAAATATATTTACTGAGCACACTTTTTTAAAAAGTGTAAAATTCAATCAAGGAAAAACACTGGATTCGAAAATGGGCAGAACCGAATGAAAATATATCAAGTTAAGTTTTAATTTCCACCGTGAATTGAATAAAAATTTGTAGCGTTGTTTTCTAAGGAATGTCACCAGTATCAGTTCAAAAGTGTTGCCAGACAAATAGACTTTAAACGATAAAAAAATGCTTTATTTCATAACAACCATAAGCGAAATATATATATAAAAATTTTAATGAAATCGAAATCGTTGTATGGACCTTTTTATACCCTACACCTATGGTAATAGGGTATAATAACTTTGTGCGAAAATTGTAACGCATTAAAGGAGCCTTCCTAGGTATAGACATAAGTATATAGAAATGATCAGAAACACTTTCTCTTTTGATTTCCGGTTGTCCGTCTGTCCGTCCGTCTGTCTGTCTGGCCGTCCGTTTACACAGGAGAGAAAGAAGGAGTTGTCCGATTTTGACCAAATTTGGTACACAGTTAGAGTGAACCTTAACTTAGTTTAATTTCTGAGATTAGCCAAATCGGTCGAAGGACACGCCCATTATATGCCTGTAAGTCCCACTACCTCGGGTTTTTTGCGATCAAATTGCTGTAATTTGTCTAATTACTCATTAAAATGAATAAAACTTGGTATTTAAGTTTAAAAGTCGGCCATCTCTGTCATACGATAAAATGGGCGTGGTCCGCCCACTATATACGCGGAAAAATTTTTCGGTTAAAATGGCTCCCAATTGACTAGTTACGAATATAAATGAATGAAATTCGGTTCCCAAGTTGATATATAGGTCTTAGATGCCATACAAGAAAATGGGCATGGTCCGCCCACTATATAGGCGATAAACGAAAAATCCTCTTAACTTCCATAATATATACACCAGAGCGTCCTGATTTGGTTATTTTTTTTCCTGGTAGGAATACCTTTCAATTCTTCAGAAATGGGCGTGGTCCGCCCACCATGGGGGCAGTAAAATAAATATGCCGACCACATCTGTTGTACACCTGTCAGAGCATCAATATTTGGCATGTATAGTCCTATTAGCTATATCTTGTAGTCTGCCAAAAATGGGCGTGGTCCGCCCACTATGTAGGTTGTAAATCAAATGCACCCACAATTTCAGTGAATTATCACCCCACTTGGAAACATGGTGTAGGGTATTACTCTGTCGGTGAAACCCGACTGATGCTTCCTTACTTGTTTAAAATTGAAATAGTATCAAAATACGGTCAAGGCTTTAGTTGCTCATAGAACTGACGCTTAAACTGAATAATAGTAAAACCAATTATATCTCCAAATCGCCGATATCCATTAAAATGGTTATTGGATATTTTCAAATAGAAATACGTTAACCTTGACCAATTACATACATCTGATTAATCGACTTTAACGGTTATTCGATCAACTTACATTTTGTGTCGATTAATTCAATCACTATTAAATATATAGTCATCCGTTTCCTATGAAATAAATATGTATATTTTGCCTCACTCTATTTCCTGCATTAATACGTACATCAATTCAAATAATTCAATTAACGAAAATTGCAATCAGCAATTAACGAAAATTGCAATCCTCATTGATCGCGTTCCAGCAGCTCGGATAGGGCGTTTTTTCTTGCCTCTTTTTATAATTATTTTTAATACGGCATTTATCCATTTTTTCTGTACATACCAACACATACATATGCATATGCTTCAGTTGCCACTGGCTTCCACAATATATGTACATACATATGTAAACATTCACATATGACAGAAGGCCGGAAAACGATTCGTTAACTTAACTCAAAGGAACTGAATTGAACCAGGCCGAGTTCAATTAAACTGACTGCCTGACAACGTGGATACTTTTCGCATCTGTACTCATCACACTTAACCAGTGGCATACGGGTATCAAAGCATCTCGTGTGTATCCAATTTATAATGCAGACATCGTTATTTAGTCTTTGGCAGATTTAGTTCAAAAATTTGTTCCAAATATAAAATTTAGAGAAAGTTACTTTCCTTAAACGGAAGCTAATGATTAATACAATTTGGTTCGTTCCCATTATCATGTCTCGGTAATAGCTAGGCGCTAGGCCTAAGCTCTCTCGCATTAACTTGTGTGTGCTTATTATATACTAGCACAAATTAACGGGACCTACAAATAACCGCATCCGAACGGGTGCTTTTTATGGCAAAGATTACTCTCGAAGGATTGTCAATTCATCGGGAGAAATGGTGCCGCGCAAAGAAACTATTTGAAAAACGAATTGTCTTTTTATTTGATGTTATGAGGCCCGGCTGAGATTTGAACCCATGCCTCCCGCATCAGCGACCAAGCACTGGTCCACTGAGCCACCGCGGCCTTTTACCTTTTAGGGTAAACTTAACTTTGTGCGGAAATTAAAACGCATTGAATGAGACGTCCTAGGTATAGACATTAGTTTATACTTGTAGAAATTATCTATCTGTCTGTGACCGTAGGAGAGAAAGATACAGTGTTCGATTTGAAAGTGAGCCTTAACGTTTTTTTTCCGTTTAAACTTAGTATAAGTTTCAAGATTAGCCAAATCGATTGAAGGACACGCTCACAATGGGTTTATAAGTCCATATATCTCAGAATTTTTTCGTTAAAATGGCTTAAATTAGTTTAAATTTAATATACTGATAATTTGTGTTGTAAATTTCCCTGAACTTTTTTCTATTTCCCCAAATAATTCACGGAAGAAATTTTAATTCCCTGAAATTTCTCTTTTACTACTACAGGCTTTACTACTGCTCTCCCAAATTATTACGACCCGCTCTCTCATAGAAAGGAGCAGGCTTTCTCAAAGATTGTGACTCGTTCTTCATATGCACAATTATGGATGCGTACACGTATCTTTTTCTGCGCTCTCAAAGTCAACCTTTTCTTGCGCAAACTTTTATTTCCTCTTGCATACTTTCAGCTTTTACCATAGACGAAGATAGTAACATTTAAAAAAAAGGCTCAGATGAGCATTAAAGATTTTCTATTTATATTCTTTGGTAGTGGTAGTAGCAAAATTTCTGCGTAATTGGCAACCCTTTCTCCGTGATGAATTGACAACTGAAGACGGAACGTATGATAGTTATTTGCCGAATACGATTTTGAAGTGAGGCGTTGGAGCGGTGATCGATTGCCGTGATTGCCCAAAAAAACGCTGCTAAGTCATATTTAATGTTACCCCAATATGCCCTTCGGTGCATGAAGAACAAGAAAAACGAAAATCTAAAAATCATGAATTTACAATGACCCCTTTCCGGTTGGGGTCATAAATTCACGTTGAACTCCCCTCTCCTGCTGCACGGAATTCCACGTTGCGTATCAGTATACAGCTGTCTGTATCTGTGGACTTGCCTTCAGTAACCAGCACATGGAGCACAGGTGGTGCAGCGGCAGCAGAAATTATGAAGCAACACCGTAGTGTGGCAATGGAATTTTCAGAATTTTATAAAATCACTCGCACGACTCGATGCCGTGTGGCTGGCTGGCCTGGCCAGCCTGGCATGCGACGCAACCCAGCAGAACGACACTCAATCCAATCAATCGCGGCTGCATTCCGCCGTGCCGTGCGCGCATGCTGACCAGCTCAAAAACTACAAAGTAAGGAAAATTTATATCGAACATTTAAGATATTCTCAATTACATGGAAAGTGTGTGCGGGATTCACGAATGTAAAATTGTTTTCCAAATTTTTAGTAAGATATTAATTTTATTTGTAAAATTTTTTTAGGGACTTTTTCTTGATCGATTATACAAGTATATGTACATATATTGTAAAAAATATAATGTCGCATTGAAAAAGTATTTTTGCCAATTTTTCACCATTTTGACATTCCGCTTTGAAGTCGCGCATAGCTTTTACACGAGGCGACTCAAAGCATGCGATTCCCCATTATAATCATAGGCGACCAAAGAGAAACGTCAAAAAATCGCACCACAATGCTGCCCGAGCGACTTTGTTTGTTCCCCTGTCGGTTCTCCCCTTTTTCCAACATTTTTCCGTGTTGAAAGCGACGATTTTAATCGTGTAAAAGCGGACTTATGAGGAAAATTGGCCAACTTTCGAGCGTATGCTTTGTCATGACAAAACTTCTCACTTTCGTTCGGCTATTGACTCATTGTAGTTTGTAGGTACCATTAGCTCATGCTAATACAAATTCTATACACACAAATCAATGGTAGCAATGCTATCGAATTGAAGAGCGATAGAAAATTTTTGGAAATAGGCGGAATACTTCAGGATCAGCAACTGTATGAAAATAATGTGCTTTGCTGGCACGCTGCGATGTGGAAACAAGTTAAAAACTGTTTTATTAAAAAGTAAGTGCAGTTTCTAATAAATTTCAAATATTCCAATATGCGGCCTTTATCAATACTCTCGAGTTTTTCAAAAAGAAAACTTATAAATTTTGTTAGTTTTGTTTTTTAAATAAATCTTATTCGCTAGTATTATTTTTGGCGCTTATAAAATTTTATCTACAACGAGATAAGAAGGGAACAATTCTGCGAAGGGAATTCTACTGCTTTTTTTTCGAAACGGACACCATCTGGTAACCCTACGCAGTCTACGCCGCTTAAAGGCAATGGTAAAAGCGTGGCACCGCTGCCGAAGAGCGCCAGAGCAAGAGCACAACGCATGCGCACATGTTAACTGGGCTCACACACACAATCACATAAACACATAAAAACAATCCATAAAGCTGAGCTGCTGAGTGCTGACGGTGCGAAGCGCCTGCCTGAGCCCGGGCAGAGACGCAGTGGTCGCTGCGTAGCAGAATAAAACTCATAAACAAAATACATTCCCAAAGAAAATTAACTTTTTCCTTTTTCTTGGGCTTTGCTTTTTTCGTGTTTTGGCACTCTTCTTATTCTTATTATATTTATGTTTTATTTTATTCCCGTTGTTGTTGTGGTTGTTGTGGTTCTTGCTGTTGTTGGTTAAGTTGTTGATGCCTGCTTATGGTAGTGGCTCTTCTTGTCGTTTGATTGCTGGTAGGGGCTTTGCGGCGATAACATCTGCTAATTTCGAAGTTTTCGCCTTTTTCTGATTTTCTGCTTAGAAATCGTAATAAAAAGGAAATAGATAAACAAAAATGAAAGGAACAAAAAATTCCAGAAATTTGATTTGCGTTGGCATTACAATGTTTTCTTAAAACGGAAACAGATAAAATATTTTTGCATGGAATGGATTTTGGTTTCACCAATAAGATTGACAGAAACAGCTGCGAATGCCAAGAAAATAAAATAGAGGATTGCGGCAATTGTGGCAAGGAAAATGAAAGGAAAGAGAAAAATCGGTGTTAAACCAAAATCATTTCAAATTTTGGAGCAGCTCTGGAGCGGATCTTCCACGCTTCTTCGCCAATTAAAGTTAAGTGTATTTGGAACTGCTGTCTAGTAATTTCGCCCTTAAGCATCACAAGGTCTACGCGGGTTTATCTACAAATGAAAAGAATTTAGAAAAGCTTAGACAACAGCTGAATTAGAGCAAATGTCAGATCTTTTACCCGCTTCTCTTAACCGACACTTTTTTGACTAGCAAATGGTGAACACGAAAATTCTGAAGCGCCAGGTAAACCTCTATCTGGGGCTTGGTTACCCGCTGGCTAAGAGTGAAACTAACCAAACATTTAGAAGATGACCCTACAGCAACACACATACATACATACCTATGATTGCGAGCCAGTCGTTTAGCTTACAAAAGAAAGTTCATAAGCACATATTTGGTGGGTTTTTGGTAAGAACATTTCTAAATTTGATATAAACCATGCTTATTATGGAGCGAATAACCCACAAGGATATAAATCATTTGAAGCAATCGCGAAGAAAATCAAATCACTGACGACACTACACTCAAATTTCTAGACTTTTTCTGAAACCTCCCCTGGTAGCAAAAGCAAGAAAGTGAACGTTAGGAAATGGTTTAGTTACAGTGCTGTCGTCTGTAATTTTATAAATGTATTGAAATGAAATGAGCGGTGGATCATTGGGCTAAGTGCTTGGTCGCTGATGCGGAGGACCTGGGTTCAACTCCCGGTTTGGTAACATCTAATAAAATGAAAATTTGTTTTCAAATTGTTTCTTTGTGCGGCGCCAATTGGCAATTCTCCGAGAATAATCTTTGCCATGAAAAAGCTTCTCAAACCCGTTCGGATCCGGTTAATGTAGGTCCTGTTAATTTTTGAAAAAATATGACAAGCACACCCTAGTTAATGCGAGAAAGCTAGGCCTAAGCCCACACGGGCTGTTGCGCCAAACAATTAATTAAATTATTAATTATTGAAATTTTTGTAAACAGTGGGGTACTACGTAATATCCTATGAAATAAATAATATAAAACGTTTAACATCATACATATATTTGGAATTTTTTTTCTCGTTTAAACCGACAGTGGGTGCCCCTATATGCACATGCAGAGCATTTGTTGGTTTAGAGAGAGAGAGAGAGGAGAAACCCACATAATCAACAATTTAAAACTTTTCACTCAGCTAATACTTATTATACTTCTTTATGAGCCTTTCAAGAATGTCATTCCCAGATTTTCATCTCACTGGCTCAAAAATGCAAGAAAATAGAAACTTAAATTAAATTTGTTTGAGTTTTGCCCTCGAAGTTGTAACGGAAATTTTTTTTCATCATCGGTGCTTTTCAGCTCAGATATTGTAGCTGCACCATTTTATTTTGTAGTTCTACATGTATTAACAGATTCTTATGGATGCGCATCTTTAAAAGTTATGAAGCAATTTCTTTCGGCGATCTGTTCACAAGACCCTGCGGCTGTCGGGTCCTTCCTAGACCATCACCGTGACCTATGATGTGTTGTTCATGTTCTTTGAAGTATGCATTAATGCAGATCAAGGAATTTTTATTAAATTGCTCGCACGAAAAAGCAGAATGAAGCTTCTCGTTAGGACGCGGCTATAGACGCTTTTAAACTATATTTCTCAATAGGCTCTTTCCCAAGTAGGATTCTCACTAATCTATTAATGCTGGAAGAGCCGCTTAACTAATTAATGGCAAATTATAATGCTTTCTCTACTAAATTGTCTACTCACCGTTCGTAGACAAAGCAACAAAAATACAAATATGTATGCGTATAGATTAAATTGTTTTCTGACGAAAGTGCAATTGTATTGGCTATCATTCTTCCACACATAATATGGCGGTAATTAAAATTGAAGCCAAGTAGGTACACTTTTCAGTGGAAGAATTGAATTTTCAAATTTCTTCATATTTATTTAAGCTACAGTTTTTATCGAATAAAATTTTACGATGATGCGCTTTACTTCTGACTTGCATTTTTCCTCACCTATCGTTATTTTCCATTCAAATTTAACTAAATACATGTAATTGAAATTTTATTATATTTTCGTTTTAGTATGTATTAATGATTATGCCAAAGGCCAAAACATTTTTATTATTTTAAATTCACGATAAAAATCGATCGTTAGTCTTCCAGTCGTTTTTTATAAGCAACTTATAGCAATTTAAACAAAGAATGTCCTTAACCAATGGAACCACCGCACCCGCCTGTAGAGAGCCGCTGCGTTATCGCAATTTAATGCTTCCCACTATGCCTTCAGGCCGCTCCGCTTTATTTTGGCGCTGTGAACTCATCATAATTTTATGTTTTTAGTCTGTTCAAATGGCTAAAAATATTTAAAATTTCCATAGTTTTTATTATCTCTTTGGATAACAATAATCATAAAAACGAAACAACTAGATTTTATTGCTGAAGCTTTGGAGGAAATTTTGACATAGCGATTTGAAGAGAAATTCGTAGTTAGCTATTTCGTTTTTAGTGTTGCTTTATGAAAATACAACTATTCAAAAGATTTTACTCCTAGTGTATTAGATATATATATTTTTTTAATAGAATTTAATTAATAGCAATCGTCAGAGATTTTTATATCATATGCTTATAGATATCGGAAAATAATTTATTTACATTCAAGTCAGCTGCCAGCACTGAACCATGATCGAGATACAAGCGCATGGATATTTAAGTGTAAATATAGTAGAAGCTCCCCAAACCGAACTACTTCGTTATACAATATATGAAATTTCGTTAAAAGTAAATCAAATCGAACTGAAAGTCTTGCAATTAATTGGTAAAAGTATTTTCACAGATCCTTTCAGTTTCGCTATAAGAAAGTGCGACTGTACAATATTGAAAGAATAACATTGAAATTTGGTGAATATCGTTTAGCAGAAATTCGATGTCCTCCTTGAGCAATGGGCGTATGGCATTATTTTTTATTGTTTCGAAGCCCAATGCTTATGTAAATTGTAAGCATTGCATGTCATTGTGACAGGTGCAATCAATTTGATCTCCAGAACCAGTCTAAAAGGAGTAAATGATTTCACCTCCAAAGTGAGTATATTAGTGAAATTCAGCGATAACTTTTTTAACTCTTTATGCAGGAAAAAGGTAGTTTAAACAACAATAGTTATGACAAATTTAACTTTTTGTTGCTTATTCTGCGTTAATGGAAGGGTAAAGAGAATACTTTTATCTTAACTGCACTTATTGTGCTCTTAGAGCAAGAATGAAGGTGCAAGAAAATAATTTCACAAAATCTCGCTTATTGCTCTTTTTGAAGTATTAAACGAGATAGTATAACAGAACCTTGGGCTGTTATATTGACTGTACCGACCGTTGGAGCTAAGTTTCTGTATAATGCGAATTTAGAATAATCTTTAATTTAACGACTTTTACTACTTAAATGCCTTCACTGCGCAAAGTTTCAATTTTAGATTATACTTACATAGAACATCAGCATGAACATCTTCGATCAGATAAAGCAAATCTCAGCATCTGCTGCAATTCCCTGAGAAAGAATATGGCTTACAACAAGAACAATAATAACACTATAGCAACAACAACAACAACAACAACAGCGGCAACAACAAGTTCAATAATCAACGAAGATAAGCAGCTATAATTCAAAATCGAAAAATTCCAATGAAATTAGCGCGTGGTTCACACTGCTGCAACGAAAGAGGATAAACATGTAAAGAGGAGTTAACTGGCAGGAATAGTCGAATTAAAAAAAGGACTAAATAGCAGTGAACGAAATTAACTGCTACTAAATGATTAAAGTGCGGCTGTGCATACGAACTAGTAAAGTTGGCGATATCGATGGTTGGTTGGGTTGGTTGGGTAGGAAGGCAGGACGGAAACAGGCAGGCACTTTACACCGTGCGCCAAAACAGATGCTGCAGTGGACGAGCAGAATATAGGCAGTGGCGGGGCATGCAGAGGAAGCGGCAACACTGCTGCTGTTGCGGCGATGCGTTCGCAAAGATTAAATTTTAATTTAAAATTCTTACAATGAATCCAGCTTCGGCTCGGCTTCACTTTGCACTTGTGGTTTAGATGTTGTTGTTGTTGTTGTGGTTTCTGCCTGTTGGAAATGGCATTAGCTGTTCGTTATACCTTGCGGCCACAGTGGCCTGCATTGGTTTCGTACACTGAGCCGCTCTTAGCCCCTGCCCGGCGGCCACAAACAATCTGCTTAAAATGCACGAATTACTTTTTGAGGCCCTTCGGCTGGAGCCTTACTTTTGCTCTTTGGCGCGCATTCGACTTGTTTGCAATTTGGAATAGCATGCCATCGCATATATCCATGGCTTAGTTGGGTGTCGTTAAGTTATGTATCCGCTTTTTGTTGGCTAAAGATGGCGGCATTAGGTTTTGGCTAATACACACGCACAGCTTGACTTTGATTTCATATTGCAATTCTCCATTCTGGTTTGTTCTGCTCTCTGAGAGCAGAGCCGGCATATGGGCATCAGCCTTTTAGGGGCGCCACAAAGAAAAGTATCTCTGTTGTACCAGAACAAAATTGCTTTTGATATTCTGCAAGACTTGCAATTTAATGCATCATTGATACCCTCTACCTAACATTAGATCCCAAAGAAGTTGTAAGATTTTCGAAACAGCTCATGCAGCATTATCCCAAATATTTAAATGATTCCGAGATCAATGTTTGCATTTTAAAGAGCCCTTACAGAATATGAACCTTTAAATCAGAAATGTAGTAGTTCTTATTATGCTATACATTTTCTTGGGAAAAAATTAAATGCAAATTTTGTTTGCGAAATTTGGAAATTGCCCTAAGAATATTTTTAAGCAGATATTCTTGCTACAAGCTGTACAGGAGCGTCTTGATTTTCTGCTCGAAATATTTATAGCAACTTTAAAAGAATCTTTTACAATATTGTAAATCAAGATGAAAAATAACATATAATTTGTATACTCTTTTAAAAAAGATTTTAAATTTATGTAAATTGACTTATGCGAAGAAAATATTTAAATTTATGTAAATTGTATTGCACAGTTTATAGTTTTAAAAAATATTGCAGCACAAAATATATTAAACACGTAGAACGCTTTTCCAAAATTAGCTTAGTTTCATATTATCTTGTTAAATAGAGCAGCATTCAGATTCATAGGCTACCTCAAACTTTGTTTTTGTATTCGATTTTAAGCTCAATAATTTTTCTGTGACTCAACAAGGGGCGTCAAATTATAAGCTACAAAGGGGCGCCAGCACCTACACATAAATCCGCTGCTGTCTTTCGGTTATCGTTTTGGTTTGTTCGGTCTTCTTTTCCTTTGATTTTCTCAGTTTCTGCCCTGTCGATAATTTCATCGATATTTCCACAGTCAGATTAAAATCACAAACTAGTTATTGTTGTTGTTATTATAGCAGCCCTTTGTTCTTCCAATTCCATATTAAAAAGGAATTAGAGCAGCAGCAAATCAAATAACTGGCAGTTTTGTGCTGCCGGCTGTATTAGCAGGACGGGAACAAACAGGAATACGTAAGGGCAGCATATCTCATTGGGATGGAGAAGGAATGGAATGTTCAAGGTCAGTGAATACTTGAAACATGCTTGTGCCGTGTTGGGTCAAGGGAAATGTCTCGTTGAAATTGCAACCTCTTCTCTTCAATTTTAGAAACAGTATTTTCTCTCACCTATGATTTCACTCAGTTATATCGCTCTGACAGCCAATTTGCTACTGGCTTAGAACCGCAGTCATCATACTTTTAAGAAAAAGTCATCATACTTTAAGTGATATATCACTTGCATTAAAAATATAGCATAATGGAATATCAAAGTAATTCATGAACTTTGTTTTATATGCAGAAAGGAATTAAATTTTTACCTTGAAATAAAAAACTCATATAATATTTCATTTTGGCAGGGATTTTCATCAGTTTTTTACTATTCGAAAGATAAGGCGGAGAAAAAAAATTTTTTTTACTAGATTTGACTACAAACAAACTAACAAACAAACCGAAAGTGAAGTTAAATAAAAGCTTATATAAAGGTAAATTTCTGCAAAAAAATCTCAACACATAAAAGTATCTCAGCTTAGTTTATTGAAAGCTCGTTACAGCCAAAAACTGTTTGTAAGCATTTTTCAAAAATGATAGACGATTTCTTTTCCTTTGTTCGCACCCGAGAAACTTCATCTACTATCTAATTCAGAGTCGGCCAACCCAAATGATCTCGCGGGCCGCATATATGGAAAATTTTAGGAAATGGCGGGAAGATTGGCCTGAAAAATGTTCAAGGCGGGGCGCGGGTTGACAACTCCTGATCTAATTGATTTAATCGTTCGATGCTTTACACAATATGTAAAAGAAAACATATCAAATAACCCGCTTAATTGATTCGCCGAAATACTTATTAAGCAGACACTATATATAATATGTTAGTTAATGATTCTATTAAATTTTTGGCTAGAATTCCATTAAGAAAAGCACTATTTTCCTGATTTTCTAGGGAACAGATATTTCCATTTATCCTTTTCAAGCCTGTAGCTCTCATCGACTACCAAGCGTCTGACATGTTCCCATTGCTTATCAGGTGCACGATTTTCGTCCGTATATAATCGATTGAAATGCTTTTAATACAAAAATTCGAACCGCTTACAAACTCTAATTAACAGTTAAATGAATTTATATTCATTGCCAAATGCAAAAACCGTGCGAGCTGTGTAAATTCTTATCTTTCTCTCTAAAACTTGGACAACAGTACGGTTGGGATCTACAAGAGGCAGAAGAGACGGCAGCGACGGAGCGCAATTTCTAATGAGTATTGATTTAAGCACTGATTTGTTGATGATTTTTGCCAAACGTGACGTACATTTTGTGTTGACTTTTCCGCGTGCCTCCTTCCTTTCAACCTCCACACTTCAACGGTCTAAATGAACAATGTGTGCCTTGTAAGCCTGTCAATCCCGAAATCGTTTTGCGTTCCCGAAATTTACGGAACTGGAAATTTTAATCGCGGTATTGCGGGATTTTCGGGACGGGGAGTTTTTAATGCTCGTTGATTTTTTTTGGTACTTTTGTCTTTCAGCATTAAATGCGACAAAAATCCGGAGATTTCCGAAACAGAAAATCGTACGGGATTCTGGGATTTAGAGATTCGTGATGCCGGTATTGACAGGCCTAAAGCCTTGACACCAGTGTTGCTGCTGCTTTCAACACTTCCAAGTGGCTAAAGCGCTGATCAGTCACCGCGTATCGTAATTAATCGGAGCGCAGACAAAACCTACCCTACCCGAGCTCATACATGCGTTTGCTCATTGCGTATTTAATCGGCGCGTAACGCAGAAATTATAATCCAAATTGGTTTTTCTCACACGTTTACGTCTGCTCTGATGCTCAGAGAGGATGAGAGAATGGCATTGCTTTGTACTAAAAACAGCGCTGCCACTGCTCTTCGATTTTAATTTAGTACAAAAACCGCATTATTATTGTTAACATTCATTCATAAAAGTAGACCACAATAAATATATCTAAAAATTTAGATAATTCTGTGTCATAGATTTTATAAAGAATGTAAAATTTAACCTCAAAAGCAAAATGAACAGCGTGCTTACTTTGTGCACGAAACTATATGGCAGCACGGCAGCAATAACCAAGACAGAAACATGCAAAAGAGCCACAGCTGCGATACGATTTTCACTGAACGGCCCGAATTTTGCCGTTGCGATTAATTCCGCTCACAAAAGATACGCGGTGACTGATCAGCGCTTAAGTGTGTGCGTTCGTATATGAGGGAGACGTGATTTGATGAAAAATATTTGTGTCTGGCACTTTTCGGAAATGGAAGAAATTCTTGTGCTTCTTCTTTATTTTGTCTGCACTCACGACTTTTCTCACAATTTAGTTCCCCTGAATTTGGCTCATTCCCTGTTGGCTTTTGACTGCAATGTTACGTTCTTTCTCAATTGTTTTGATGCATGCTTTTACCGGGGTATTTTCATATATTTCCTTTGGTTGCTTCGATTGTCATTTGCTCTTTTGACTGTCTACCTGTCGAGTATGCCTGTTTTGGACGGGCTTTGTTTTAGCACTTTTTTCAGGCATTGATAAATTGTGTAGCGTCATTGCGCTGCGTCAGTCTTGGGCACATTTTGGCGTAGGTTGATTCTTTTGAGTGTTTGATTTCGTCGGAAACGCTCGAGAATTGATCAAATGACCCTGATAAATTTGGTTAAAACGTTTTATTTGAATTCCATTTTCTTCGCTTTTATTGTTTGTATATTTAATTCTATAGGATTGTAATTGCTTGATGCCTTATTAAAATCAGTTCGTAAATGTGGACACTCAGTTTTCACAGATATAGAGATGGTTCTCAAGCTTACGTGCAAGTGTAAAAGAAAATATCAAAAATAACTCCATTTAATAGACTAGAACAAGATATTAGGAAAATTAGTAAGGAATCATCAGTCGGGTATCAACGCCAGATTAATACCCTATAGCAAGTAACCGAGTGGGGTGATAGTTCACTGAAAGAAATGAAATTGCGGGAGTAGTAAATATCCGCCTACATAGTGTGCGGACCACGCGCTATTTTGACAAAATACAAGATATTCCTTATAGGATTATATATGCAAAATATTGATACTCTGAAGGGTGTACAACAAAAATGATTGATATATGTAATAAAACGCCTCCATGCTGGGCGAACCACGCCCTTTTTGTATAGCTTAAAAGTAATCTGATCAGTAAGGTAGATACCAAATATGAATGCAATGGGCATACGCCCTTTACCACTAATATGGTGGGCAGTCGAGGCTCGTTTTTCCATATGACATGGAGAGTGTGTACTTTTGCTTTCTTGTGGGCGTTAATAATACCCACCCAAAGCCAGTATGATTTCTCGAAGTGCATTGCATGACAAATAACACAAGTGAGCATTCTAATTTTTCTCACACTTGCAAACTCTTTTCAATAGAACGAAGAGCAAAAAATAAATTAACAAAGATTTCTTCCAGACTCAAATAAAAAAAAAAAACTCCAAATGAAGGTTTCAACTGGCAAATAAATGCGATCTCAGTTGTTTCCAAATCAAAGTTAAGTAAAAAACTGACGATCGTTATTGAAAATTCAATTTACTCTCTTATCCTGTCTATCAGATGATGTTCGTAAAATTTGCATTACGCCACAAAATTTTAAAAACAACTACTCTTTTCAATGAGCAGTACTAAATTAAGTCGCGTAGGAAGAGGAAGACAGCAGGCAGTAGCCGGGTATGTACTTCAATGGCTACTTGAACGGCTACTTCATTTGCATAGTAACTTTTTTAATGGGCTTCACTTAAAAATCCTTTTCAAGCGAAATGGGGATCTGCATTTCCCATATATGTGTACAAAGGCCAAATGAGTGTTGCCAATGCGATATTACTGGCAGCGAGACAGCTGCACTTGCCCTTGTGGCTGCCGCGGTTGATTTACGGGTCGGCACGACTTCTGGCTTAAATGATTTCTAAGTAGCGATTAGCACTTTTCTCTTGTTCTCTTTTTGCAAGTCCTCGACAGCCACTCATCTTAATGAGTACTAACTCATTACGAGAGAAAATTGCAAATTTCTGTTTGAATGCGATGATGTACTTTTTGATAGTGCACTAAAATATACGCAGAGAAGGAGCTCTGTTTGGGCTATTAATTTTGTCATTAGAGCAGACATTCGTTCCATTCCTGCAAACGTTTTAAGGCACAAACAAATTGTATACTCACCTCGGAGAAGTCGCGCTGAGACATTTTTGTGGTATCGTGCGTAGCTGGGAAATTTAGCGGTATTTTCAAGAGATTCTCATAGTTCGTCATTGGTGTTGGATTTGTTAATGTTGCTGTTGTTGTTTTTGTGTGATGATTCTTGGCACTCATTGTTTGCTCCATTTGATATTTAGGAGATGTGCCATTTCATTGAATAAATTCAGTCTTAACTGTAATGAAGAAGGAAATGAAGATCATTAGTATAAGGCAAAGAAAGATATCTCTTGAGTTGCATTAAAAAAAAAACTGTCTGAGATACTTAAAAAATTCAATATTTATTAACGGCTACATTTAAAGGGGGGACTTCAAGGTCGACTGAGCCCTTTTTTGAGTTTTTATCAAATTGATTTCGATATAACAAAATCTATATGCAACTAGAATATTCTTTAGATGCGTTATAACAAAATGTTTGTATGATAACAACAGAACTTGAAATAAGTGAATCAGCTAAAAAAATATTCTGAGCTTAAATGGTATAGAACAGTGGTATCCATTGGATACTATCCATATACTGTATATGCCTCACAGAATTTTTGGCAATTTTTGTTTTAATAAAAGAAGCTCATTCATTTTTATAATTGCTAGAGCTTTGAATTTAAAATAAAGTGTGTCCTTTCACTAATATGTTCGGAAGGATTCATTTGTTTTCAATTTTGAGTTTTTGTTTTATTAGGATTTTCTGAATTCGTTTCTGTAAAATTAAAATTCCTAATACTTTTGTCAGGCAATGTATTTAATTGGTTGGGTAAAGAAAGATTTTATAAAATGTGTTCGTTTCGGCTGTCTACATCCAGCCAGGCCGGCCCATCTAAGACCGCTCTGAGAGGCAACCCAATCGTTGATGGACGCTTTGATCGTGGATGATGGCTGGCCAAGAGCAGGCTACGTGATCAGAAAGTGATCTACCAAACATAAGTTGGCAAGTTCATCGGACACTTCATTTCCGGCTATTCCGCAGTGGTCCAGTAAAATCAGTAACAAATTTATTCGATCAAATTTATTTTAAATTTGTATGGCAAAGAATACTCTTAGAGAGTTGCCAATTCTTTGCGAGAGGATAAATTTGTATTCTGTTTCTTTAAGATGGTATGTTTCTGAGCGGGACCGAACCTGCGACCTCTCGCATTAGAGACCGAGCACTTATGCACTGAGCCTTTGCGGTGCAGAGGGAAAAGAGTAAACATTTTCTAGAAGGATCACATTTCATGCTGTACATATTTTTAAAATTTTTTCTGTAGATTCACTGCATTATTTTTGATATTTTGAAATATTTCTCTCTAAAAGCTGGAAGCCGTCGTTGAAATTCTCCATTTCCGCAATACAAATACTTTTTTGTGTGTGTGTCTCTCGTGTTTGCCAAACAGTTTGCCCCTCAAATATCTTGAAAAATGTTCATTTGAATTTCGGAAATCAACAACAACGCCAATAGCAACAACAGTATGAGTTAAAGCGTTTACATACATGCGAATGACATTTTTGCCATGGCTTTTGATTCTAAAATTTTTTGGCTCATTTTTAGCATACAATGCCGCTAACTCTTCGGTGGTGCACATTTTCAGGATTGCCAGAGTCAATGTTCGTTTGTTGTTGTTGTCGTCGTTGTTGCTGCTGTCTTTGCTGTTGTTGTCATTTGCGGTTTGTGGTCGCCACGATTGCGGCTGCTTTGCCAATTGAATGTGCATATAAATAACAGCGCTGCGCATGGCCTACACATACATACACAAGCGAGCAGGCTACATACATACATAAGTGCTCACGATATGGCCACCATTCATAGACACTGAACGAAACTGAGAGCCTGTGACATAACAGTGCAATCCAATGGTCAAAAGTAAGCATTTTTGTGATCAGCGATTTTCTTTTTTCCAGAACACATTTTTGCATTTATACAAAAATCCTTTTTTTTACTTTTATACATTTATGCAAAAGAACAGTCAGGCCATTAAGCCATGGAGCGATCATTCAATTGCTCTTCGCTATGTAAAGTATGTAATAAGTTAAATAATCTTTGAAACTGCTGATTGGTCCTTCATTAAACCATTTATTATTAAATTATTCCGATTTTGCTGTAAATAAAGACACCTTAAGCTGTAGCCAGATAAACTTTAAGCGGCAATACTCAACAAGATTCAGTAGAGAGTTTTCTTGGAAGAATTGTTTTCATCTTTCTAAAAGGTTTGTGTTTTAGACGAGACTGCCCCGGTTACCGGTCTCAGTAAAACTAGTTTCGGAAGTCCTTTTTGATATTTTGTTCCCTTTTAAAGTTTTTACTATATTACATATTCTGTTATGGGCATCAAATCAGAATCGTTCAAGCGATTTGTTGTCTTTTATTAATTTTTTTTTAATGCCTTTGCAAATACTTCTAGATGGTAGTTAATAAACCTTTTGGTAATTCAATCTGTTTGCAAATTCAAAAAAGTTTCTTTATGTTCTGAGTTGTCAATTTAAATACACTTTGTTACAAAAGTCGAATAACTTGAAGCACAGCTTGTTTTAGTTCTAGCCAAATAAAAAGCAACGTGATGTCAGCAGCCTCGCTCTATTTTTTCCTACAACTTTAGTAGATAACTTAATTTTGCAAATTTTTATGTTATTGGAAAGAAATTTCTGAACATTTATAAAATATATAAGATATAAGAAAATCAAGCTCCAGTTCCTAAAATTTGTTTACACTCAGCTTTTATTAAGGGTTCATTTTATTCTGCATCATACTAATTAATATATGTATTTGTTAAAACTGCAATAAATTATGCTTTCAACGCGATCGAATTTTGTAAAATCGGGAAAATCGGAAGCGAGCTTTTTTTCATTGGTTTTTTTAATAGGTAATCGATATTTTGGTTCGAAGTTTATATTTTGCGGGTGTCTTTAATATATGTATATGGCGCACAATTTTTATATCAACAAGATGCTTTATTTGTCGCTCAAGTAAAGCTTCACTGCAACGTAGTGTTATTATTTAAAAGTATCTAATGGACTCAACAAATTTTTCGTTAACTTGACAAATAATTAGTTGAATTAGTTGCATTTGTGGTAGGCAAGAATTGAACTCTCTAAATTTGCTTTGGAACGCTTTTATAAAAAACATGCTTTGCCTAGTACCATTTTTCTGTTAGTACTATTTTATGGTTTGCCATGGTGAAGGCACACTAAGAATAGAATCAGCAGTCACATTTATCCTATTTATGATAACTCAGCGGAAGCATGTCGCACATATTTATGGCATGCATAAAATTTTCAAAGAGTTTTGTTGTTTTGTTGTTGTTGTATTGTGTATGCCATGCGGCGCGGTTGCATTTATGCGTTGTGCAGAAAAGTGCGCCTTTTCGATGCACTGCTGCTCCATAGAAAGGTAGTGGACATGTGCGGAACCTGCTCCACTTCTAGTGTGGCGGCCGTGCGCCGCAGCTTGTTGCCGTGTTTGTTGTGAGCGGTCGGTGTTGCCATTTCTCTGCATTTTTGTTGCCTCATTTGTTTTGATGTCTTTTGGCTGTGGCTGGTTGGCGCACAGGCGCACAGGTGAATGTCAGCTCGGCGCATTTTTTATGGCTCATTATTTACATTAAAAGGAGCTGCGGCAGCATTTTTAGCATTTATGCCGAGAAGTTGTGGCCATGCGGTCATGGTCGTGGTCGTGGCCGTGGTCGTGGTGTGCAGGAAAAAGAAGAATGTTGGCCAGAGTTATAAATTTGTTCAAGGTTGGCAGCGCAGCGCAGCGCTTCTCGCGGCATTGAGCAGCTCTTCCAATAATGAGCTCCATGAGTGGGCATATTGCAGATGTGTCTGGAGAAATTTTATTACACTAATTTAAATGCGTATGCAAACAGACAGTGGCGAAAATTTATGCGTTTTGTAGAAGCTCATTAAAATTTTTGTATTGTAAGCTAAACATTCGAACATTTAAACATTTGAATTCGCAGTTCCATTTCATTCTCATCTCTCATGGCGGACTATGAAAATGCTAGAAATTCATGGAAAATAAAATTAAAATAATAAGCGTAGCAAATTTCAATGCATTCATCGGAAGTGTATCTGCATTATATAATTAAAATATGTAATTTAATTGGGCTTTTTTTATTCATGATCGATATTTTTATTTATATTTGAATGAAAAAAAATCAGTGCATGAAATTTTATTTTGAAGGTAGCCAAAAACTTAAATGTAAATATTTAGATTGGTTTTCAAAATATCAGTGCATATGTAGGTACGTTCGTAAATGCGGGAAATTCGTGCAGCGGCAGCAGCAGTGCAGCCAACTTTCGATCAGCTGATTCAACTGCACTTCTTCTGCAGGTTGGCTGTAGAAACTTACTTTGCATTAACGAACGCGATTTAATGATAGTTGCGAAATTCGAAGTGAGAGTCTTTTAGTGAATTTTAATAAAGAAAGAATAAATCGAGTGAAAAAGAGATATGTCGTGGTAAAAACCTTGTTGAAAAAGAGAAAGAGAGAAAGAAAAAGAGATCGATCCCGAAAGTAGATATTTACGTGCTGTGAAACAATAAAAATCTATCCAGATGAGATATTCCATCTTTATACAAGATATGTAACAAACAAATTTTGTTCCATTTATAATAAATTTTTTACGATTCCATTTCGTGTTCTGTTACCGGCAACAGTAGAATAACTGCTGCCATGGTTGCAGAATTTCCCGCTGCTGTGCCAAGCTGTTGCATTAGCGAACGCGATGCACGCGGCAGTGTTGCGCCATTTTGCTTTAACGAACGCGATGCTTTGCAGAGCAGCCGCTGGGTTGCATTTACGAACGTACCTTGTATCTTTAAGCAATCTGATGCAAACTAAGCATTTCGGGTCCATGTCAGAGTTCATGTTAATGATCTTCATTCCTCACAGATTATGCGGCCCTTTTATAGTTATTTTTTGGGGGGTTTTGATGATATTCCATGCATAGAAATATGAAATTTTTCATTTTGTTCATAAGGTACAATAAACCTGAACTAAAAGACACCTTCCATAGACAGAAAGGTACAAAAAGTAAAAATCTCGCAGATTTATAAGAAAGAGCAAACTAATAGCATTAGTAACTTTAAGATTTGCTATGAAATATTTCAAAAATTTTTGCTATGCTGTTGTTGCTGCTGCAAAAGTGGGCTGCACAGTGTTTTGCCTTTAAGCATGCCGATTTTGCAAAGCGAAAAGCGAGCCAAATAATGTCAACAACAAAAGCAACATCGAAGTACATATAGGACCACACTAAATTCGTCCTGCAGCGCTTATTAATGACTTCCTTTTTGCATAATGTTTCACTTAAATTTTGATGTTTACCTTTGATGCAATATTTTTCCCTTCCATTGCATTTCTCCAACGCGCCTATGTACATATGTATGTATGTATATGGGCTAAGCGCTTTCATGTGTATGAGTGTGTATGTGTACCGGCTACTGTGCCTTCGGGCTAGCACTCCTTCTTGGCGCTTCTTTTATGGCTGGTTTCTGCTGAAATGTGTGACAAATTGCATTTGTGTGTAAATCTGCTACAATTTTCATTAATGTGCAATTCGTCACAATTTCAAACCGTTAAGAGTTGCAATCAAAAATTTTGGTAAATGTCCCAAAACCGGGTTTCGCGAGACTCGTCGAATTAACATACACACACACACATATGTACATACATATAGTGAGTATAGTGTCCCTTAGGGGTGAGGGTGTAAGTGTGACGATTTAATGTCTGAATTTTTGACTGAAATTATTGCTTGCCGTAAGCTTCTTCGCTTCAATTTAAACATTTTATAACAAAAATACTTTAAGATAGTCATAAAAATTCTTGTGCATATTTCATTAAATAATCTTAAGTTAAGAATTAAGAAGCAGAGAACTATTGTTTGAACCACACAAATGAATTGAAATTGCATTAAAATGTTCTGGGCCGCTTATGCTTTGTAATATTGTTTATTGTAGGGTAGTGGCTAGGCACCAGATACTTGGGCTCTGTTTCTCGGCTCTCTTTACCTTTGGCAATAGCAGCAATTTTTAGTGTTGTCGAACCGTGGTTTGAGCTTTGCAAGGCGCCAGATCGTGGACAGCTCCACTTTCTTCAGTTTTGAAGTGTGTAGTTCGCATGAGCTGGGCGCTTCTACTGGCGTAAGCTTAATTTAGTTATATAAAATTTGCCCTATATAAATTTTTAAGTTTACTCGAAAAAATCTGATTTTATGTTCGTATGCAGGATTTCATAAAGTACATATTTCAAAATTTTTCAAATAACGAATTTTGTATAAAAATTACTTTAATGCTGAAAATGCAACATTTTAGAAAAAACTTCTATGTAAGATGAGTCAATTGGAGAGCTATCATTTCAGGAAAAAATATAAGGATTCCAGCCGCAAGGTTGCATTTACTACTTTAAATAACAAGAAGTGAAGAAAATTTTCATCATTGCTTTCGGCATAAATTTTTGAGATGTTAATAAAAATGAATGAAATGAAAAGTTTGAAAATTCGAAGAGCTAAAAATCATTAGGTAATCTGAATTTCTAAATCTGAAAACAACAAATAAAACTTACTCAGAACTTTGGTGTTTAAATAGACTACAATTGCAATATTATTAATTTTTATATTTGAGCTGTGTTGTCAAATATAGGCAGAAAGTTGTTCGGCGCCTGGTAAAGTGCGTGAGCGTTTTTTGGCTACTGGCTTAGGAACAAATTCGCCTATTGTTCGTTAGCAAGATCGTGTAATGCTCCCTCATGTAAGCAAGGCAAGTTGAAAGCAACATCCGTTTTAAAGCACATTATACTTTACTTCAAGTGCTGCCAAATAGAATGGATTATGCCGAAAATATTCTGCAAATTCTTGATAGTTTGCTGCCAAAATTATTGCAAAACCAGTTACTTGCTTTGTAGGCGGCCTACGACTTGTTTTAGTAAAACCAACTTGAGTTTTGTTTTATTGTTTTCGATGCGAAAAATCAACGAAAAAATGCTGTAGCAAAACTACGAAAGGAGAACAATTTGAGCAAATAAGCTGAATTGTATGGCAGCGAGAAAAAACGTGCAGCGGTCTTTTTTAAGTATGTATGCCTTTCGGCTACGGCTTTTTTGTGTGTTCCTGTTTTTTGCGGTTTGCTTGATCTCATTTGGATTTGTATACACGCTAATCATGATAATTTGGGCAACCAAGAGGCGGCGAATAAAAAGCCGCCAACTGAAGGCATTATAGTATGCAAGCATGTTTGAGTGCTATAATTATGCTATAATTTTTGCTTGACCTTGCTTAAGCAATTATTTCAGTATTACGGTAGCCAAAAGCGAACAGCTAACAAAGTTGGCTAACACGCACATGTGCGAATGCAGCACAGAAACTGACTATAACCGATCTAAAAAGCAGCTTCATTGAAATTGAAGCCAACACACAGCTGAAAATTAAGAAAGTTATAGCATAATTAGGCTTTATGGTCATAATGTTAGTTGTAATATACAGCAACTTTTTGTTTGGCATGTGACTAGTTAAGAACTAGCATTTCAAATGCAGCATTATATACATTAATGCTATTGGTAGAGCTGTCAAATTTGAAATACAATAACAAAGATAATACGAAACAAATTTGTAAATCTTACAAAAAGACCCGAGCAGAACTGTAAGATATAGCTTGAATATTATTCATATATGTATAAAGCCTGATTACTAAAAACCTATTTAGGAAATAATAATTTAGTACTAAATTATTAGTAGTACTAAAATACTACGAAGGTTGTAACGCCATCATGGTGCCATCTTAGATATTGACATAAGATTATCGAAATGATAAGTATCAATCTATCTCTATCTCTCTCTCTTAAAAACCGGCAGTTCGTCTGCCCGCCTGTGTGTCCGTGACTATGGAAGAGAAAAAAAACTCTCTTTTGACAAACTCTTTTTTGACAAACTCTTTTTTGACAAAGTTTGGTGTCACTGAACCTTCCCCAAGCTCAAGTTCTGCGATAATCAAATTCCGACTAAGAACATGCCCACAATCCGTCCATGAGTATACATACCTCGCTATTTTAGAGCTTAATCGGCCGATATCGGCAATGGAGTAAATGTGTAGGTCCCCTTAACTTTTGCTTGGAATAGAATGTGCGCATACAAGGTAGTGCGAGAAAGCTAGGCTTAAGCATGGTTAGCAACATAAATACGTATGTATGTATATACACCAGAATATCAATATATGGTATACCTGCTTCTTCAAGGATTTCTTTCTATTTTTCATAAAATGGTCCTTGCTTATGATCTACTTCTCAAAGATAAGCACTTACTTGGTGTAGGGTATAGGGAATATCCTTAAAAACGTCAAAAAACATTGATTGCTTGTTGCCAAGTTATGATAATCAGTATACTCCTTTCAGGTTTATAATTTTGTATAGGATATTATTTTCGTATAGAAAGACTCGATTTTTAGCGATTTTATTTGACAGGTCTCGTGCGTGTTTTCTGTCGCGAGTTGTCAGCCATTAATAATATTCTATAAGAATCATTGTAGCAGAACGGCCGGAAGAGACATTTGAGTTGTTTCAGAATCTAAGTATGTAGTAGTTTACAAGGACATTTTTTCCATGATTGTTATTATTTTTAGTTGGGTAGTGCTTGGCACTAGATTCTGGGTTCATTTTTGACTTATTTTAGTTAATTAATAATTATTGGCTTAGTTTGGGAACCAATAATAAGTAATCATAACTAACTCCTTAGTTCGAATGCCAGTTGAAATGCTAAAGTATTTCAGGTTATGTGATTTTTTGAATATTTAATTTCACTTAATATATAATTTCACTAATAACTAATAATAATAATAATAATTTTTATGGTTAAGTTTTTAGTTCAGCCTCATTTTTGTTTCATTTTCTTATTGTTTCAAATATGTTGCAATTAGTTATTTAAACTGCTCTTCAAAGAATGAAAATTTTAAACGACAAGCTGAATTACTTTCTCTCTTTTAAAATAGATGTAGATTTCACCACTGGCAAATTTTTAATAAAAAAACCGTTAAAATATGAAATTTGATAAAAGTTCAATAAAAGCATATGATCGCTTGCATTTTGGTGCTTTCGGTGCTTCTTTAAGTGAATGAAAGATTTGTAACATAAGTTCCTTTCCTCGTGGCTTCTCAGACATTGGCAAGCCAATGGCACGCCCATTTCATAAGTGCCACGCTGATAAAATTAATTGCAATTGCAATTGGAAATGCCACACCTGAGCTGCCCGCGAAGGGAGCAGCCTTTGACACCTTATCAGCTTGGCAGCCAAAATTCTGGTACTTCACAGTGTTTTTTTTGAGGTTAGCATGTAACTTGTACAAACATCGATTAACAGAATTTATTAACTTTTACTTGAGAAGATCTTAAAAATTCGATTGCACCTCGATTCCGGCGCAAAAGCAGGCCACTGGCAGTGCGTGAGGTGCCGTTAAAGTGAATGGCGAAAGGTGAAAAAAGTGTAACCGGCACGTGTGCGCTGGCCGTGAGATCTTGAGTAGCAATTAAAAAGGTCGTAACATGGCAATGGGGCTGCACATTTTTCACAATTTCAAGACCTACATTTTAGCCTTCAACAGGGGTAAATCGAAAGCAATCGATTTCCAAATCTTTGTAGAGATCATTGCAGTTAAGTTAGTTTGTTGTTGCACTGAACTTAAGAAAAAGTTTATTATATACCACAATTTTCATCTTTAAAATACACTCGAAGGCTTTCCAGTGCAGACGTCGGTCTATTCTGCCAACTAACACAATTCTTAGCTCCTGCTTCATAGGCGAATTGAAAAGAATCATCTAGTGTTTTACATTACTCAGAGGTATTTTTGTACTTTATTGATGTTCCCGGTACAGTTCTCAACTTTTCGTAGATTGGTTTATTTTTAGGGTTCCGTTCCCTAAAAGAAAAAAATACGGGAAGACTTATAAGGTCACTTTTGTTTTCGGAGGTGAGACATATTTTCAACGTAGAAACCTGAAACTTGGCTTGATGTTAGGTCTTCATATTGTTAACATATATTCACTTTAGGTTAGGTTAGGTTTATCTGGCTGCCTAAGAAAGGCCACGCATAGACCCTGTTGGTTCCTTAGCGATACCAGTTAGGGTTCCGTTTTAGGAGTTCTCAAAGTAGTGTCTGTCAGAATTCACTATAAAAAGTTAAGAAATATTTTTTTTATGGTTTATATATCGTATCGTGTGGGAATCGGTAGAAAGGGCTACGTGTATGAATTATAAAAATCATAATTTTTGGTCGATTGGTCTTGAAGATATAGATCAAAATGTCGAAAAATTTGTGGACAGACGGGCAGGGAGAAGCGCTGCTGTTCACAGGAAACCACAAAAACCAAGCAAAAGACTTCGTCTGTAAAGGAGAAATTAAATTCGTGAAGGAAGGAAGGGATTTATACTCGTACTGCTCATTACCAGCAGAGCTATGCAATAAAGAATCGATGTATCTGTAAGTCAATATCAAGCACTGCATTCGCTGGCTGCGTCGATTTTCCGGTTGGGCATTCACAAATGATTTGAATTTGATTGTGTTTATAAGTATCTATGTGCATGAACACTTGTTCTTTATTATGAACATAATTATAATGAATACAAAATCTACAACATCATCAATCAAAGTAACCCCCTGAACCCTCTGAAGTGTGCCTCATTATCGCATATGCGCATTTCTTGGCTTTTATACAAAATATTTTATGAATTATAGAATGGTACTCCTAAATGTTAACAGCTCAATTGTATCGCAAATCTTTTTGCTTTCAACACTTTACATCAGATTTTGGCTGGGTAATGCTTTTAATAGGAATTCAACTTTTTTGTTAAATGCGATATAAATCAAAGGAATAAAATCGCTATAAAAACAATAGCCGAAAATAGGAAACAACTTCATAAAGCAGAATAATGTATAACTATTTTTGCTCCGGCAGTGTTGTAATGAACTCGGAATTGTGGTATTCAGTCTTTTCACACCGGAAAAGTGAACAAATATGCAAAATTATAAATTTGTATAAAAATTTTATTAAAAATAAACAAAAGTGCTTTTTAAAGATGGCAGCTGGAAAATATATAAAGCATTACTAGACAGCTCTGACCTTCCCTCGTACCAGGAGCTTGTCTTCTGAAATACATACATACATACATATAAAACGTATCTGACGCTGTCATGATAGCGCACTGTCGCTTTGGTCGTTATGCCAGTCGACTTGGGTTCAATGTGAAGGACTTCTGTTGCAGTTGCCAAAGTGAGAAGTTGAGGCAGACTGTAACTCGTATAATCTGTCAGTATCTGGCTCTTTCCCCACCACAAGAAAAACCCCTTGGTTTACTCCTTTTTCAACAAGCTGGAAGATCTTATATCGGTCAGTATGAAGACTTTCCAATAGGCCCTCTTTAGTTTCCCAGTAAGTTCATCACAACTGCTTATGTTGCATCACAACGTACCAAAGCCACTATAGTATTCGTATAGTATAATTTCTAAAATGAGCTGTTATTTTTGAAAGTGGAATAAGTCCACTTTCTGTTATTGCGAGATATTTCATTGTTTACATTTCACTCTCAGTGTCAATACTATTAAGAGGTTAAACTTCCATCTCCCAAATACTAGAATAAAAAATTTTTTTTACTATAAATTGTTTGCCCATAGAAAGATCATAAAATGTTTTATCTATAACTGCCATTATCTACATTTTTGTAAAAAATTTACTTATTCCACTTTCAAAAATAACAGCTCAAATATTAAAATTTTTAAGTAATCCTTAGCAGAAAAATTAAAGCAACATTTCCGAAATTTTTAAGCTATACTGATTTAACTGAAATGAATTGCATTGCAGGAATTTTTAAACTCGTTCATCATTATATGATCTTTCATTTGTCATACAATCATTCATAAATAAAGGACGCTCCGCGAGTTTAAAGTCTTCCAATGCTGATTACTTAAAAACGGTTTAAGTGAATGAGTCTGCTGTAGATCGAACCTCTCGTATCAAGGACCGAGCACACATCCATTTATTCGCGCCTATTATTAAATATTAATTATTTCTTTCGGCTTCAGTCTGAGAATATTCTATTCAATTCTTTAAATGAGGGAAGGGCCGTTTTTTTTAGAAGAATGCGCTTAAATAACACAAATTATTAATTCTCTTAATGCCGATTTATATAAAAATTCTTCATTCGAAGAGGGGAATTTTTATATATTTGCGAAGAAAATCAAAATGGCTAAAAAGAGATTTCTATTCTTTTAGGTGGCAGCGCTGGGTTGGCTCATTTTGGTATGCGCCCCCGACTGCTGTGATGCTTGCTGGCTGCCTGGCTGAGGAGTACGATTAATGTTATTATTTTTTGTTGGCGTTTTTGATGCTGTTTCTTGTTGTTGTTGCTATCGTTTGTTGGTTGTGTTATTGCTGTTGCAATTATTGTGCCAGTTGCATTGTAAACTTTTGAACTATGCGCATGTTCGCTATGAAAATGTGTGGCATGCGCATGCGCGCTGGCTTAACGGTCTCTCGAAGCGCAATGACAACAACAACAACAACACACAAATAACAGCAGCAGCAGTAGCATTGCCTACAACATGAGTACATGGCAGCAACATTCTCTTCTGCTGCCGCAGCAGCAGCTGCTCTTGCCACGTTTCAGTGACATTTTCTATAAACATTGCAGTGCGCTCTTGTTGTTGTTGTTGCTGCTGCAGCACTTTCTTGTTGCTGCAGTGTGCAATGCAGCCGCAAGCAGCCGCAAGCAACAACAACAACAAATGCACTGAAAGATTCAAAAGTGCCTTGCAAAGTTCATTAAAGCGTTTATTTTGTATGAGCAAATGGAAGAGCGAGTGTAAATGTGAGTGTGTGAGTGTCATTGAATGTGGCTGTGTGAAGTTTGTCAGGAATTCCTTCGCTTGGCGAAAATTGTGTTGCCGAGCATTTTAATGAGTTGGTAATTGAGCGTGCTGCTGGTAAGCAAATAGCAGCAATGCAACAGCGGAATTTTTAAAAGTGCTCACTTGATTTGGCAAAGAATGCCAAAGCGACGACTTAAAAGTGGTTAACTCCTTAAAGTTAACTACTCTATACAAACTTGGCTTAGCAGCTCTTTTCCTAAATTACTTGCTCAATAGCTTGAATTATGGTACTTTACAGCACTGTTCAGCGTGCCTCTGCGTAGCTGCATTTTCCATATACATATACATATATAAATATTTCTTTAATTAGTGAATTTAAACAAGTTTTTATCAAAATAAACCAATGGCATAACTTCGCAACATTTTATATACTCTTGGCCTAAAGAAACACATCGGAAGAGTGATAAAGGAGCAAAACTCTTTTTAGATGATATATAAAAAGGAGGAAGCTTTTTATTTGATAAACGTACTAAGTATATCATCGAACTATTTCCCAATTCATAAAGAGAAATATTTCGGTGGATATTTACTTTCCTTTCTTGTGCATCTTCCCTATGTCTTTGCATACAGAAAACTTTCTTTGACAATTATGTGTCCTTATTGTTGATGTTGTTGTTGCAAATGTCAAAAATTTGTGAGAGCGAAAGGGCCAAAAATCAAATTTCTAGCACGAGAAAGTCTGTGTTCTCTTATAATTTTTGCGCTCTTGCTAACGACCTCGACTTTCAAGAAAGAAAACTTTTCGTGTGTAAATTGGTATTGATTGGAATTGGTGTTGATTGGATAAAAAATACCAATTCCGCTTTTTACACGCACACGTTTCATTGAACATTTTGCTTATATCCTTTAATTTGGGGCATCGACAAAAGAAAATCTTCATTGCTTAGCTCCCTAAAGCGTAAGCACTGTAGGCTTCTATTTGGCATCCTGACTGGTCACACCTTCTGTGCTAAACATTTGAATGCGATTGATCTGACTGACGAAAGCATTTGTGAGAGTTGCCAGGAGCGCGAGGAAACTGCCTTTATCCGCCTTTATCTGGTCGCGATTGCAGTTGTTGGAGTCAGACGTGGTGAGAACAGATGAACTTGCCTGCCACCATCAAAAATCCTCCGCTTGGCAAAAAGCTCAAAAAGATTTCAGTAAAAGAAATTTACTTAACAGTACAATGGGCAATTGCCTGTTGGTGAGGCTGTGCAGTTTGGTGGTAGTAAGCGGGGCTGCAATCGGAATTGCTTGGGGGGAAAAATAACACGAACACTTGGAATTTTATGCAATATACATATGCACTTTCTTACTAATTCAAAGCGCTTGTCAGTTGCCGGGGGATCCTTTAGGTGAGTCTTGTTCATAAATATATTCATACCACAGTCACTTTTATTTAACTTTCTTCTTCCACTTGCAGGTATATTGCGATCGGGGCTTACACAACGAATAAAAATTGTCAACACTTGAGAGTCCGACCCCAGCTTCAGCTTTGCTCTATACTAGAGGTCTGCATGAATGCATTTGGTTTGCCTGTGCACTACGGTTACCCATTTCATTGCACTCGGCGCACGAGTGAAACATTTGAATGGGTGAAACACTCACAAAACCTCTCAATACCAAAACAAATACCCACTCGTGCCATTATTTTCAAAGAGAGTAAGAGCAGCATTTGTTATCTTGCTCTATTTGCTACAATCGAAACAAACAAAACGAATGTAACAAAGTATCGGTATAGTATAGTGAGTGAAGTGGGTAAAGTGGGTGCAGTGAATGGTAAGCTGGAGAATTTTGGCGAAGCCGCTGCTGCGCGCCGGTTAGTAATGCATCGTCCGAAAGTCTTTTCTTCGGCAAATAATGTTTAAAATGACCACAATATGCATAGAAATTATAATTAATACACTAAAACGTCTTTCCATCAGAAATTCTTTAAAAATAAGCTCAGCCTCTTAATTGCGTATAGCCCCTTAAATACTTGGTGCACCCACTGCATTGCACTCTGTTTACCAAAACATTTGAATAGTGGGTACACTGCTTGTGAGTAATGTGCTTGCGCTTACAATTTACTCAATTGTTTTGCTATCTCATTCACTCTTAAGGCAAATGTGCTTATTCAACACGTGTTTGGAAATAAGTGCACATGCGAGCGAAAGATTCAAACCCGAATGAATGTCTTGGTCGCTCTTTCAAATGCATTCATGCAGACCTCTACTCTATACTTAAAACTATTCTAAAACTATGCGGTTGGCAAGAGTAGCCGAGCCAAGCACCTACTCGCACCACTGTGCAGCGGCTTATCGCTACAGGGTGGCCCAGCGTAGACAAACATATTAAAATTTGCCCTACGGAAATAAAGTCAGGTTTTAAAATAATTGAAAATGAGTTGTCCACCAATTATAATTATTTTTTTTCTTAAGCACGCAATGAAAGAGAGCATGTTGGAGTAATAGAAGAGAATAGTTGTAGCTACTTTTGGTTATTTAATTAAAGAAATCGTTATTCAATTATGGAAAATGATTTCCTCAGATTCTAATGTCCCGTCAGCTTTGCATGCTTCCACTCATTACGTCTCGCATGGCCAGCAAATGTGCGTAAAAATGTCAAATTGTCTGCGCGGTGTCATAACTCTAGCTTATTTTTACGAATTTATCGGCAATCATTTTATGAATTTATTATGTGGGTTAGCATAAGCGGCTTTTAAATTCCAATGACATTTTGAATTGATAGAACAAAAGCAGTTCAAATTAAAATTTTTGTGAAGAAATGGTGCCTTATTTAAAATGTAAATCGTTGAAGGGGGCTACTGACTTCGTCTAGTCGTGTTTCATGGAATAAAATAAAATGGCGCTAACCGTCGTAGACGCGCATACCAGCGACATTATTTAAATCGAGCTGATTTGAGAAGGAATTCCGAGTTATCTGAAATAAAGCACTGCCATTTTTGTAAAAGAAATTAACTGCAGATACTTTTGCCTAATTTGTTAGCTTAGCTACACGCACATTCAGCATCTTGGGTAGCCTCTGCTGGAGCCGAGCACGCTTGACGGCCTCTGCTTGCATGAGCTTGGCGCTCTCGGAGTGGCTACATTGCCGTTCGATTATGCAAATTTTGTCCAGCACTCGTGGTGTGCTTTGTTAGTCTTTTAAGCTATGAGGGGGAGTTTTTTTTGGCAGCATTGGATGTTTAATTAATAGCTTTGGTTGTTGTACAAAAAATTAATAAGAGATTCTTGTAGCAGATATGCCATTTTGTGGCATCATTAGTTTCGGTTTTTTGTGGGGATATTTTGATCGAAAATGTGAGATAAATTTTTTTGGGGCTTAATTTGAAAATTATGTGTACCATTAACAATTTGAATTTAGAGAATTGGAAAAAAAATTTTATGCTTTTGAAAAATAAATAAAAACTGTAGCTAATTAGTTGATGGGAATGATAAATTTTTGAGATTCTCTTGGTTTTCGTTTTTTAAAGAATGATAAAATGTGCAGTAGTTTTGCTTTTTCAGTGACCTTTCATGAACTAAACAGCCCCTTCCTTCGAGCGTTCAAAGTTGATATACTAGATACAGTCAATTATTAGAACTGCCAATTTATAAATATAAATCAGCATGTTCACTATTAAAAAGTTATTGACCGTAGTTTAAGCTAAAGCTAAGTTGAGTGAAGGCACACATATGCGCTCTATATAAATAAATTGACATTGGGTCGCATTTGGGCGAAAATTAGATAATTCAAGACACTGTCATCGAACCCGCATTTCCTGCTGGGAAGCTTAGCACTCGTGATCATCACTGTTATACATAGCGACAGGAGTATACAGACAGATATTTCGAATGAAACAGAAGCAAAAGCCTAAAGAAAGTAGCAGTGGAAGCATTCGACGGCCGCGGAAACAACAACAAAATCAAAGCTTTCAAAATCTGCAATTTCTTTTATATACGATTTAATCTGTGGACATTAATTGCCCGTATTTACTAAAGCTAATAAAATTTTATGTTCCATTGAAATCTCTTCGTCATGCTAATAAATTTTTTTATTGAGGCTTTCAATTCTAACTGTGCTTTGAATGAGCCAATAACAAGATCGCTGGATTTAATGGCTAGAAATTAATTAAAATCTTCTTTACTCTCTTTCTTTTCCCAGATAATAGTACTATATCTTAATAAGTATTTTTGCCAATATCTAGTCGGCAAGGTTCCTGTAAGCCATAGCCTTGAATAAATAAATTGAAAATTGAAAAATAGCATACATATTATTTTAAATTGAGAAGAAGAAGCGCACAAAGCAGAGGCACCTCGATTCCTCTGGTGCGTGTGGCCGAAAGCTGCAACAGGTTATAGTGACCATATAAATAAGTAAATAAGTGCTCGAATTTTATTAATATTTGCAACATACAATATCAATTGGGAAAGTTCATATATGAAAAATCGTGAAAATCGGATTTTAGCCTTGCGCAGCTCTCATATAAAAAATTTCCTCAAGCTCAAATGAGTCATTCATCCTATAAGGATTTTATGTGAGAATTTCTGAGGTCTTGCCTTTTTCTGTCTTTAGCATCAGCAGTGTTTCCTCATTTTGCAACTCTTATAAGGAAATATAGATGCCTTAAATTGGTTCAAAATTTAGAAAATTGCGGTTCAAAGTAGCGGAATACGCAAACTCCAATTTGTTATGCGCTTTTTTTACAATAATCATGGAAATAAATTTATATATTAGACAACATCATACTAATTCGTATACATAAATTAAACGCCATTTAATTTCGCTATTAAAAGAATAAACATTTTTAAAAACCAATTAAATTTAGTTGCTTTACCAACTTCTTTCATTTACATTTGAAAAACTCAACACTGTTGAAATGGCCAACCAAGTAGGTCAAGATAATAAGTGCATCTCAAAGGCTTCCTTGCAAGCAGAAAACTTAAAGTTAGTCATGTACATGCTTAATTAGTTAATCTTCGATTTATTCAACCATATTAGTTTAATTTAATGTTGTCATTCTGTACTCACTTCAAACAAATCCATTGTGCCGCTGCATAAGAGAGCAGCCTTCGAGGCTTGAGTTGTAGCACTTTTTCATGTAACACAGTGGAATAAATAATTCAATTTAAATGAAAATCAAAAAAAATTTTTCTCTTTTTCGGTGCGCGAATCCTTTCACTTGCTGCGCTGCCGGAAATGCAGAGAATTCGCAATTAACACTCGCCGCCGCGGTGCGCCTCTCCGTTGGCTCTCAGCGCATTGGCGCGCATTTTAACACTTTTTCGTTTGTATGCGGTGGAAGAGGGTGGAGAGGGGGGTTAATGCAATGTAAATGCCATTAAATTCAGCAACTGAGAGTGCGCTTGATTTCTCTTATGCACTTTTATGTCGTTGACTCTTGCTATTTACGGCAATTCATCTTTCACTTCGTTGGCAGCGACTTTTAGCACTTCACAGCTTTTGGGCAAACTTGTATCCGTAGTTGTAGCTGTAATTGCTATTGAGCAGCTGGACGGCGAAGCAGGAACTACGCGAGGCGATTTGGATTGCTGTGAACCAAGACGAACTGAGTGGAAGGTGAAGTAATTTATATTGCTTATTGCGGTTTGTTGTGAGGCGGCTAAATTAAATTGTCAGCTTGATTTTTGTCCAAATTGAAGCTACAAGATGGCAGATAATGAGTATGGAAACAATTAAATTGTCAGCGAAATTCATTTTCTATGCTTACAAATATGTAGTTTATTAACAAAAATAAATTCCATTGGGGTATTCATAGTTTCCTTCTAAAGTTACCATCTGGCAACTTTAGAACAGTGATAAAATAAAACGTTGAGTACCCCTGCTTGTATTCCATTCTAAATTTGCCAAATCACATTATAAGTTTTTTCTAAAGCTAGTATTAAAGGCCATGAATTACATTACTCTCACAAAAAGCAATATGCTTTCAAAATGAAAGTAGTGTGTGATTATTCTCTGAAAATTCAACAAAAATTGCTTAAAATTTGTATCCATTTTCGTGAATAAAACAGCTGATGAGAGATGCCAGCTTAATACGAAAGAAAAACACGAGCCAACGCATGGCAATTTTAGAAACTAGTGCTATATCTTGTTATAATACAAAGCAACAACAAACGAAGATACCAGATGGCAAAATTTTTAAAATGTTAATAGGCGGAAAAGTAATTAACTTTTTATTGAAAATCAAGGCTGCCAACACTGTTGTTGTATTTTCCTCAAAACATGCGCTAAATATATGATATAGTAGCATTATTAGTATTAAATCTGCCTTGCTGTGCCAACTAACTCATTCACACATAACAAAAGACTGTACACACGAACTTCTTCTGCCTCAGCAACATTGCACAAAGAGTTTCCAAATAATTTGCGGACTCACGAGCTCAAGCGACAAGCTCGTAAGCAAATTTTCTACACAGCATTACACAAAAATTTCGCTATCAAATGACATTTGCACCGAACAAAAGCAAAAACAAAAGACTCAAGGCACAAACTTGCTCCGGCGCACAAGCACCTTACGATTTACGCTTACGAAGCGCACCGGGGTTGCTTTAATTGAGAAAACATGCACGAAAAGCGGGCAAGAAACCGCAAATTGTTGGAAAAAAGAAGCAATTTAAACTTTTATGTAATTACAGAGAGACAATTATGTGGCACATGTTTGGCCGGTATTAAATATGGAAAAGCGTGAAGGCAGCAGCAAAAGATTACACTAAATAAAAGAAATTATGGCACACACACACACACGTTCATGCACATTCACGCACACTGTAGAAGGGAATGAAAGAGGTAAACAGAGGGCAAGCAAATAAAAGCAGCCAAAGAATTGCATTTGGTGCAGCAGCAAGCAATAACAGCAACAGCATGCAACAACAGCAGCAACAATAATATCCGAAACAACAACAACAACAACAGCTCGGAGCAGCAAAAGATAAACAAGTCAAACTGCTTTTTACTCTCGACGCTGGCTTTGAATGGCTTGGAATGTTACAAGGAGTAGGCAAACCTTACATAGCAGGAAAGCAGCCCGCAAGAAATACAGAAATGCAGCTCTGAATGTTACAACAACAACACTAACAACAACAATAACAACAGCAACAATCAGAGGTGCCATAAGAAGTTTACAACAACAGCAACAAGAATATCAAGCATGCTGCTAGTGACCAAAGGCAGCACACAGAGAGGTGAGGAGCAATATATGTATAATTAGGGTGCTTGGCAGTCGAAAAGAAGAAGAAGTAAAAACACAAAAGAAATATAAAAATAGTAAAAAAATGTGTTCTTGAAATAGAATGGAAAAAAATAACCAAGGACATATTTTTGAAAAGATTTTCACAACTCTTTAGTTTTTTCCCGAAGAGCAGAAGGAGCAAGATATAAAAAATTTAGAAAAGTTTGCACAAAAATTGGCTGAAAAAAACTCGAAAAAAGCGCAAAACTAAATAATTTTAAAAAGTGAGTTGCTTTTGCTGGGCGAGTGTAAAAGAAGCAAGCTTATTGGAAAAATCTTATAAGATGTGAATTAATGGAGAGTAGTCAATGGCTTAAGACATTCAAGAAAAAATTGAATAAACGTGTAAAACTTTAAAAAAGATAGCAAGAAACTTGCCGCAGGCGAATTGAACTAAAATGCCTATACACAAAAGAAGCCACTTTAGGCGAGGAGAGGAAGCAAAAAGAGTTGCAAACAATTTTTAAAAATGTTGCAAATATGTTATCAAAGTAGAAGTTCTTAAAATTGGAATAGATTTTGCGAAAAAAAAACTAGAAATGCAATCAAAATCACTGAAGAAGTGGCCAGCAGTACGGGTGAGAGCAAAAAGCAAATACCCGCGGCAGTCACTTTGGACACACACACACACACACACACACAGCTGCACACTAAAACACACACACCAAGCCAGCTCGCTAGCAATCGCTAGAAATTGCCCATTTTCGGCCGCTGGCATCAAATCGAGTTTTCACTTTGCACAGTTTGCACATAATTTTTCACAAAGTTTCTTCGCTATGAAACTTCAATTTTTTCTAAAGAATTCCACAGATTTTTTACACGCACAGCAAAGAATTCTTTCACGCATGCGTGCATTACATATTTTCCACGCATGTGTGTATTTATTCTTTTTCTTTTATCCGCACACACACACACACACACTTGTAAAGCTGCACACTATTTCTTACTTTTTTGTTTTTTCTATTTTGCTGCTGCGTTTGATTTTTCCCAGGCGTTGGGCATGCGCTTTTTCCGGCGATTGCTCTTTTCGTGTTGTAAACCGCTCGCGACGTCACAGAGAACTGAATCGTGCGGCGGTCGCACTTGCCAGCCAGGCCAAGCGTTCGAGCTCGCTGCCTCTCTCTGTTTGTCGTTGGTGTTGTTGTTGTTGAGTCTAGCTGTCAGACTGCGGCGGCACATTTTCCCTGCGTGGTGTGTTGGCGGCGACGTAGCAAGTGTTGCCAGCTGCAAAACGAAAGACTGCAGCAACAAACTGGATTCGGGAATTTGTTTGTTTGCCGTCTACGTGAAATCGATAGCTCAAACTTCTGGTGAAAGAACTGTGAGGCATCAGCTCTATCGGAACTTACAGATCTGAATGCAGAGCAGTCGGAAGGTGCCGATTGGAATTCGCTACGGGTATCTGAAACATAGCGCCTTTCTAGCGAAAGTCTAGTGTGTCCACATAAGCGAGAGTACACAGACTGATTTCTTGCTCTTATATCACTATATTTCAATCTTTTTAACTCTGATCTAATCAACAATGGAATTTTTCCGCAGTCAGTAGAAATATTTGCAATTCTTTTCAGCCATAATGACTCAAAGGCGGATCAGACTAACAACCTGCAGCATCTAAACAATCTATAAACTTGAAAGACGAAGTGCCTTCTACAGCGTTGAAATGGAAGTATGACCACTCCATTCGGCTCTTCGACTAACCATTTCAACAAAAACTAGCGTAAAGTTGTATAGGACTTGTGCTCTTGGAATTGGCCAATCTTATGGCTTTGTTTTGACCTCTATTTATATTTCATTGAGCTTTTAAGGCATAAAATCCACATCTAGCACCCAAAGTTCTTCAAGATCATTCATCTTCAGTGAAATAAAAATGTCCAAATCTTAAAAATGCTGTAAATTGCCAATTTAAGATATAATATTTGGTTTTCTTTTTTGCAGCCATGTATGTGTGTGTAGGAGGAAAAACGATACTACATTTTCATTAAATATAAAAAAATTTAACTACTTCAATTACGCTTACCTCAGAGGATTTGTTATTCTATTCAGCATTTTGCAGATGCTGACAAGATACCTTTACCTACAAATTGCCTGCATTGCATGTAATTTTACTTATATTTCACACTTTTAATTGGCCGCCAATTGAAACAACTTGCTTCCATTTTCGAAATTCGGGAAGTGGTTTGTGCATCGACGATCTATGCACATTACAATAATACCAACTGTTATCAATTGCACCCGATGTAAACCTCGGTCGTTTTCGATTTTCTAACATGCCTTGGTCTCCTTTCAAACTAGTCGATAAGGTAGTATCGGTCGGTATAGCCGTGCCAAGTGCGAGTACACTTCAAACACAAAATGCGCTATGGTTGTTACAAATGATATGGCCACAGAGACATTTTGGGGTTGCTTTTCTTGGCAACAGAAACATGTTGAATTTGAATCTGTATAACAGTTATAGGTGTTGTGCTGCCTTTTGAGAGCCCGCTTTTAATTCGAAACGCTGATAGGGTAAGGAAGTGCATGATTGCATGATTATAATCCTAAAATGTAGTTGTTCGATCAGAGAACGTATATACATACTTATATTATTAATATACTTTCTGTACCCCGATCGATGTTTGGCAAAGTTAGGTCAAAGAACCGAACATCCCCGGCATCGGTTCCAGCCGAAAAAGTCACTCTCGGTTGGACACTTTTAAAATGCTCATTTAAAAAAATTCCTACGTTAGTAACAATTAAAATGTTGCAAAAACTTAAATGTTCATTTACAAATCCAAGCTATTTATAGAAAACTCGTTTGAATTGTATGCGTAAGTTTCGTTAAAAGTTTGAAAGTCTTAAGTTCGTAAGTTCATTTTATATCTCTTGATTACTAAGATAGCGCGAGATTGTCTTTTAGTTCTTTTAACAATTACATTAGCTTGTTTGGGAAAAAAATTTTGAACAGCATATGAAATAGCCCAACCAATTTTAATTATGAAAATATTTTAATAAATTCACAACTATGCTACAGTATTTTGAAGTGATAAAGTCTATAACTAAATTAGGTCTATAATGTCCAATAAGTGAATCGACGCCCCGCCATAAAGTATGATTATTTGAGACCAACTACGTCTTTAGTGCGTCTCAACTGGAATTCTTTTCAGAATCGTAACACTGCTATTGGAAATTCCAAAATACATATCTTATTGTAAGAGTTTTATAAAAATTGGAACCTTGAATTCGTTTTGTATCTTAGTCAGAACATTTAACAACATTTTCGGGTGGTTTGTTAAATAACCATGTGCATTCCGTTTGTCGAATTTCTCAGATTAGGAACGAACTCCCGATTCCGTGAGGCTATAATAGGTCTGACAATGGAACTACAAAGTGTTCAAAGCAGTTATTTATAATGACTACTCAACGGCTCCGGTTTCAAACATGCACTGATATCATTTGACATGAACATATCAAAGCGATGTAATCAATGTCGCAACTAAGATCGCAACAACAACAGAGAAAGGAACGAGTCACGACAACAACATAGACCTGCTGATGACGCTCCCACAACAAATACAACCAATTTTAAACGAAAAGTGATAATGAAGGTGTAGTAGCGACTTGATTGTTTGCACAACTGAAAATCTATTCAAGTTTTTATATAATGCGCGAATGTTTTTGGCTGTTCCTTCATGCACATGGGGAATAACCCGGCGTAGTGTAAACACTAGCAATTGTATTCCGTAAACAATAGAGTAAAGGAAATGAGCAGTTGATGTGCCGCTTCTGAAAGAAATATGAATGCAATTTTACAAAAATTTACAAATATTTATTGCTTTTTTTGACTAATTTGTTTTGACAGTAAACAGAAAGGTTAAATTCATTAGATTCTTGGCAGGCTTCCAGGCTTGGAATCCGCGTAATTATAATAATAGAAAAACTTGTTTTTTATGGTAAGGTAGGCACGATTAGACAAATAACCGCAGAATTGATTTGTAAGCTTCTTCAGAGCTATTTGCTTTACAAAAGGGTGCATTTTCATGATATTTTTGACTAATCCTAGTTCGGCTAAGAAGTCACTCTGGTCTGTTGGCTATTTCAATATTTTCAAGGTTTATGATTTGCCCTTTTTTAAATTAACTATATATTTATTATCATTCACTATCATGAACTGAATACAATCTGTCAAGCTGCTCTGATTTTTTTCGAAAATTCCCCTTATAATCCAGAATTTATCATCTTTTAAAGCATTCTTAAGCTCTTAATACTTAAGTGGATCCATTTCATATTCAGAAAGTATAAATCAATATATTATGAACTGGAATCGTGGAAAATGAACCGGAAAATATAAAAATTTCAAGACTTTTTCAGTGTTGAGGTCTCTATTTAAATGCACTGTAGTGGGCATGGCTATTATCCGATCTGTATTTGGACTGAAATTATCACATAGAGACAGAGACAGATACCAGCAAAACTTCAGCTCAATCCCTTCTCATGTCAGATTTTAAATATATAATATAGTCCCAAATTGTGGGCGTGGCGTTATTCTTCTATGAATTCTTACACGGATTTGCAAAACATTCTTGTAAAATTTTATTGAAATACTTTTTTTGGTTTCTAAGTTATGGCCATTTTGGGAAGACAGACAGACAGACACACTTATTGGATTCAGAATTCTTTGCTGATTATTTCTATATTATTATTTCAGTACCTAAACTAAGTAGATCTACCACGCCTTCACATGGAATAGCGCATAAAAAATCTATCTAATATCACACATAATTCTTACATCTGTGAATAGAGGCCATAGATAGACTAAAGATGTTACATGGAATTCAACTGTTATTTACAAAACTAATATTTATGCAGATTTTATTACAAACAATTTTTTCTTTGTTATTATAGAATTCAGAAAAAGTGAATCTCTGAAACTTTCTGGGGCCTTCAGACAATCAGCGAGGCCGTACGTCAGCAGGCGTAGTTTAACAACCGATTATTTACAGCATTGTGAATATGTTGTATCTAACGAGAAATAATAAAATTGTCAAAGGTAAATTGTGGCTCTTTTTTGTTAATTCTATGCAAGAAATTCTCAGAACAGGTCATAGAAACTTCAGATTAAGTGCGAGGGAGCTGAGAAAGAAAACGCTAAACGAAGCTTATATAAAAGTTATGCAAAAGCACTGATAACATTTCGCTTTCTCTGCTGCTCTCGCTCAAACAAAATTTGGTTGTTTGGACTACGCAAACCTTTATAAAAAGATGTACGAATTGGAGCAAAACTGGTTTTAGTTCATATACTTTTGCCATTTTGCATTTATACATGCGTGGAGATCTCGATACATTGTCATTATCAGTCGAGCGTTGCTGGCGTCAAGAACAACAGCTACTAAAATAAAGCAGAATTCATGACAACAACAACAACAACAACAGCAAACTAGACTAATCAAATTAAAATAGAAAATTTTTTTTGGAAAATATGGCAACAGTAGTGAATATTAAATTGTGCGTTTTGCTTGTGTGCTTGGTAGCGGTGCTGGCATGCGAGGGACAGAGGGGTTCAGGTGCGTTTATATTTTGGTGTGATAATTTGCATCATTATATTAATTAACAATTTGTGTTGTTTTTGTAGTGCCACGCGAGTGCGGGGCCTTCGAGCAGTATCTCGCTTGTGGCCCAAGCTGTGAAAAAGAGTGCGCCACCTTGGGTCAACCGTGCCTCATACGCCACATCAGATGCCCGGATGGATGTTATTGTGTGGAAGGATACGCACGCAATTCCAAGGGCAAGTGTATACCCGTGAGAGAGTGCAACGACCAAAAGTAACAGGAGCAGAGAAATGAGAGGAAGCAGCAAAATAAACGAATGTTAATGTTGAAAAAATTGTGAAATCAATATTTTGATATTTTTCCATATGGATTAGTGTATGTAGGTGCGGCGGGAGGTTGCAACAAATTTGCGCACTCTATTTATTTTATGATTAGAGGTCAGCACGCCTTTAATAAAAAACTTAACAATTATATAACAATACTTTAAAAAGTGGTTAGCGCACAATGCTTTATCCAGCTAGTGCCTCTGTCCAGTTTGTGGAACATCGAACCCAAGCGAGTTCACATGCATTTATTAGAAGCCTAACTCTTTACATTTCACATCACATTCGGTACAAAAGATAAGATTTATTGGTCGCATTGCAGAAAAAATATGCTATTGTATTTGAAACAAAGGCTTTTTGAAACATCTTGAATAAATCGTAGTTCATCTCGGCGACGCGCAAAGATTAAACAAATACTTGAATGCCCACTTTCCAAGAGTCGAACCTTTAGTATCTGACTTCAGAGCTCTTTCCCCCCACCCAATAATCTATGATCCTTTCTAAATCAACAAGTGCTTTGCATGTATACTCCCCTGAGTGTTGGTTTAAGCGAAAAAAAAAATAAATTTAAAGGCACCAGATAATAATACTGATTCACTTAAGCAACTAGAAGAGAATAGAATGATGATAGATGGATATCATTAACCGGTTAGTACCTACTAACTAACCGGTTTTACAATAAGAGAAAAATTTGAAGAACACTTTTAATTAGTAGCGTTTCAATTCGATTTTTAGTGCTGAAATTTTTGATATCGAAAGGCTTTCACTTAGCCTTTAACCCTGCATCGCCAACTGCAGGAAAGAATTTTATGAAAATTTCATATTTTCATTTTATAGAATAATTGCTATGTACTTTTTAATTAGACAAGATCCTTGGGAGAGATAAACGTGATCCCCATCTGCAATAAAATTCCTTCATTCATATAAAAATTGTACGTAGGAGCGCTGAGCTGTTTCTCTATTTCTATTCTATTGGCTATATTTCTATTTTTCATATACATATATCTTTCTTTAAATTTTATTGAAACAATAATTCAGAATGTATTCATCATTTGGAGCATACTTAAGCTCTTAATACTTAAATGGATCCATTTCATATTTCCATATACATATGTATGCCTTTTTTTAATTTTATCAAAACAAAAAATTTTATATGGAAGTTCGACTTTTTTATGACCCTGGCAAGGAAATGACAACTCGATAGCCCTTACCAACTAAACCCGCTATTATACCAAAGTTAGTTTAAAAAAATGAAAACCCCACAAATAAACCCATAAATTTAAATTAAAACGAACTTCATTGCAATATTCGTGAATTCAAGGCAAACGTCCACCGCCATAACTTCACTTTCCCCCCACCCACTAACCTATGATCATTTCTAAACCAACAAGTGCTTTGCATGTATAGGGAGCATCCCCTGAGTGTTGGTTAAAGCGGTAAAAAAAACATAGTTCGAGTTTTTTGTTTTTTCCCGAATTATTCCCAAGATTGCCTTTCCACATCCCAAGTGAGTACCTACTGTAGCATCTCACCGGCTTCCTTAGATGTATGGTCACCCCGGACCACCGCAGATCTTTTACATATTTAGTACCTGTTTAGGCGAAGACTAGTTATTTGTAAGTTAGGCCCCAGCAGCACAATCTACTGAGGCAGAGACGTGGCGACCAGGGCATATGCTAAGCTCTCCTGGCTGACTCAGTTTGAATTGCAATCTCGACTGAAGCAAAGTTAGTATAAGTACTTTGAAAACAAATAAATTATTTCGAAGCGTGTTTTTCTCCACTTCTCTATTTTGCTTCATTCCTTATAAGGTTTGTGCTGCTTCCACGCTCTGTACACTGCACTGCCTCCGGCCCCAGGCCCTTTTATGTCTAATATGAGTGATATCATTCACGTTCTTCACTAATTGCTGCCCTATAAGCAATTCAGTAGTCGACTACGAAAATAACGCACTTATAGCTAACTTTTATGACCTAACTATAAGCTAACTACAATGTAGTGCAGAACTGCCCCAAAATCAAAGCGAGCTGTTTGCTTTCTTCTTTTTTGCAATTTGCTTTTTTTGAATTTTTTGAATTTATTTATGTGCATTGTGAAATTGAAATTGAAAAATCAAAGCAGGCCGTTTGTTTTCTTTCTTTTTTGTTTTATATAATTGTCAAAAATCGGCTCAGAAAGAAATGAAAAGATTTATCGTGAAATATATATGGAAATATGATGATATATTATGTTAAACAGGCAACGATTTTACACCATCATATACATAAAAGGCAAGCGTCACCCTCCGTGCCCCATATCTACTGTAATTGCTCGAAATATTTTTATTTCAAACTTTTCAAACTTTCAAAAATAAAGTGACAAATTATCAAGAAAACGAAAAATGAGTTTTGGAAAAATGGCTCCAAAAAGAAAGAGCAGGGGCAGGGGCAGAGAAAATACCAGCGAAGCCGAGCTGGATGGAACAACGTTTTGTTTTTTTCGCAACCGCTTTGCTCTATTGGAAATTTTACAAAACTGTTTAAAAATCCATTTCATTTCCACATTTTCCTTGCCCGTCTGGTCGTTGCTACGTAATGCAGATGAAATGACGTAACGAAAAATGCGAAAATCCCAAAATTATAACGGCAAAATTTTTGCATACAAAAATGGGCAAAAAACGCGTGCAAAAAACTACGTAAGGCGGGGGATTACGTCTTCGCTGAAATGCGTCGCAAATTGCCGGGATGCGTTTCGCTGCATTCCTTAACCCTTAATCTACTACGTAGAGCAGAAAAATCCTGAAATTTTCCGGATTGCGGCGAAAATTGCGATTTTTCCTTTTTCGTTACGTTAGAAAAACGCGCGATTTTAATTGAATTTTCTTGCTGTACTGTATTTGAATTTCATTTGTTGCGCACGAAAATATGCTAGGGAAATAATAAAATTCGTAAAATATATGCTCTTTATTCTCTCTAATAATGGCACAGAGAGATACTTGGATGCTAGTAAAATGCAGTAAATTCGTGCAGTGGACAGTAGCAGTGCAGGAATTTTTGGTTAACGCATTCAGAACAAATTACGTTTGTAACTGTTATATCAATAGTGTGGGCAAAAGTATATAGAGTTATACTATTTCAATACTCCAAAATGGGTATACTGTGCCCAAAAAATTCTGTGCCCAATTTCTCAAAATGTTATTTGGTGACACAATGGTACATATGTACCCTTAGCACGGATTCTATCGAAGACAGTGATGAAAACGATAAACAAAATTACCCTGTTGAATTTTTAAATAACTGTCCTCAGGAATGCCGTTGCATAAATTGAATCTCAAAATTGGAAGTGCTTCTTCGAAATTTAAATACCAAAAGAGGTCTCTGCAATGGGACACGTCTAGCTGTTAAATTTTTTGTCGTATATTTATTCTCTATGATTTGAACCCGTCCTACGACGGGCTTTTTTACCCTAGTATTTTAATAAAGCGTATTATTAGCTTATCAACTAATAGTTTAGTTGAATAGCTTCATATGAAATTAGTTAGCTATAGCTAAAAAATAAGCTAACTTTTAGCTAACTTCAAAGTAACCGACTTTAAGTTAGTTGAAAAGTCATCGAAGGGTAATCGGGACTGACTACTGCCTAGGACATCGCAATGTTAAAAAAGTCAGTCATTTCCACTGAAAGTAGTCGAAGAATAGTCAGGCTATGGTTGCGAAGTAGTTAGCTTATAGTGCACTAAAAGTTAGTTGAGTTGCCGGTAGGGTGTATTACATTGCTAACATGTTGTAAAATTGCTCGTTGGGTTACACACACCTTCAAGTAATCAATTCAAGAGATCCTAAAAGTATGCAAAGTGCTACTGCACTAAATTATTTCGCAAGTTAGAAACCCAAAACTCAGCTCGCGCAACGCCAATGCAGCAACTTAAGCGCTGATCAGTCAACGCGTATCTTTTGTGAGCGGAATTAATCGCAACGGCAAAATTCGGGCCGTTCAGTGAAAATCGTATCGCAGCTGTGGCTCTTTTGCACGTTTCTGTTTTGGTTATTGCTGCCGTGCTGCCATATAGTTTCGTGCACAAAGTAAGCACGCTGTTCATTTTGCTTGTGAGGTTAAATTTTACATTCTTTATAAAATCTATGACACAGAATTATCTAAATTTTTAGATATATTTATTGTGGTCTACTTTTAAGAATTTATTATAGCAATAATTATCCGGTTTTAGTTCTAAATTAAAATCGAAGAGCAGTGGCAGCACTGTTTTTAGTACAAAGCAATGTCATTCTCTCATCCTCTCTGAGCATCAGAGCAGACGTAAACGTGTGAGAAAAACCAATTTGGATTATAATTTCTGCGTTACGCGCCGATTAAATACGCAATGAGCGAACGCATGTATGAGCTCGGGTAGGGTAGGTTTTGTCTGCGCTCCGATTAAATACGATACGCGGTGACTGATCAGCGCTTTATTATCCGTATTTTTGCCACGTTACTTCTTCGCTTTGCCAAAAGTTAGCTGCATTGCGCGAAGTGCACCGAAAAAAACGTGGCGTGCAATTTGATAAAGTTTATAAAGCACACTTTTGCCAATAATAAATCTCATTACGTGGCAATTTAGCCAAAGTGCTTCGTTGGCAGCACGCCGCAGAGACATTGGCCAAATGGTAATGCCATGGGCGGACACTCGGCTGAAGAGGGGCGATGGAAGTGACGCAATGGCCGAAGAGATATTCAAGCTAATTTGGAAGGGAGGGAGCAAGGCAAAGGAAGCTAAGTGTGCGGTAATTAAGATTGAAATGAAATTGCAATTTGAACTCAAGAAATTAATTGTAATGGAATACAGAATTGCGGCAGTGGCTGATCGAGGTAAACAGTTAAAGAACGGGTTGTATATTTGTTCGGTAACTCAAATTCGTTTAAGCAGGTGTGAAGGGAGAGGCCGGACGGAAGTGAATTAAATTCTAAAATTTAAATTTGAAAACGTGTGTGCAAGATAACGAAAATTGTTCAAACAGAATGAAATGACAACCTAAATGAAACTTATTCAAGTTGTTATAAATATTAGTATAAATGTAAAGTGCGTTGGCAACGCGACGCAATTTTTGACGACACTCATTTTGATATCCAAGTGACGCTCGTGTCGAGCAGAAGTATCAATTACAATTTTAATATTACAGTATAACTTTAAACTCGGTCTTTCATTTGACATAAATAAGCTCCGCCCTGCGGCTATTGAGTTCTAATTATGTTCTATGTATGTATATTTTGCGTTGTTTAAAACATATATTTGTTATAAACATGGAGTTAAAAAATATGCTTTAACTTAATAGTCAACTGGGTATTAAGATATTTCCATGCATAAAACGTTGGCACACAAATTAATAATTATTGGCATCCAGCAGCTCGTACAGTTCAAGGCTTCTAAGAATGCGGCATATATCGGCGAGAATCGAGCCGTAGATCTTGTGGCGCACTTTTCTTCTGAACATTTCAAGAGAGGAGACTGATTCAACCTCGAGATGACCTCAGCGCTATAAAGTAATAAGGGGACGATGAGCGTCTTGTAGAGCGTTAGATTCGTTTAGTTTCAATTAAAATAAAATTGTTTTACTGTGCTCTTTATTTATAATTTTATAATGGAACAAGTGCAAATTTACAGGTCAACCGAAATTTTTGACCATTATGAAAAGAACAGCAAACACTCGAATTTCTTTGGAGCATGTGAAGATGCAATAATACTCACAGATACATACATGTCCAGATACATATCTCGATGTACATGCAATGCAACCGCACTCGAGTGCAAAATTGTGGTATTGCGCCGGAAAATCATTTCTCATTTTGGCTTTTAGCCAGTTCTCTTAAGCAGGTCGATTCCTTTGAATGCTTTGGCTGGGTTGAGGGAAGAGTTTGAACTTGACTTGGACGAAGGAAGCATGCATTTTGCAGAACACACTTTTCCATTCAGTTTTGGGTCATATTTTGCACAAGTCTTAACTGGTTCATTTCTCATTGCTTGTTTTTTCTTTTCATCTTTTGAACATTTTGGGAATTTTGCCATGGTTGGCCTGTCGAATTGTTAATGGAAAGTGCATATTCGGATTATTTGAGAGTGGTGCTAATTGGAACTTTATGTGAGCTTGCGCTGCTATTTGTGGTGAAATGCAGTTACTCAGAAATTTTCAGCAATGCAAGTTAATTACTTTTTAGAAAGAGTGGAATATGAGCAAGATGTTACTTAGACCAGGGCTATTTTTAAATTTATGAATACGTTGGTATCGTAAAATTTTGACGAAAAGGTTCTTCCTTATAGCCTTGTACTTACGATACTTGCTTTATACAGACGATATCGACGCACAGAAAGAGTACGATATATAGCGCTTTGCTTCAAATATCGACATGCCCAATTGATTGACAGTCTTCTAAAATCAATTTCGAGAAATATGGGGCAAATAAATACCGACAGGAGCGCATATACAGACATCGAAGACGAAGAACTCGCGAACGAGTTAAACGATTTTTTAGTGTCCGAGTGACCGGGGGTTTTTTGCTTGTAACCAGTTTTGCTCCGTATGATACTACAAAATCACGTATGCATTATTTTTTAATTTTCAGGAGCATTAAAAAAAACACTTTGGTTGATGTTAGAACATTCTATTTGCTTTATTGAGTGTAATTATCTCTGATATCTTTGATATTTAAGAAAAATTAACCTTTATTTCTGCTGCAAACAATTTCGGCTATCAAGAACTGGCACTTTTCTAAATAACGGCATACAAAAATTAGTAAAAAACCAAAACAAGCAAATGCTTTCAGAATTAGAACAAGATTTTTTTCATAATATAGCCGACATTTCCTTCATACTATATGCGCTGTGTGGGTTATTTGTGGCATGTCACTTCAGTGGAGTCCATAAATTCTCACATTGAAAGTGAGATTTGCTTCTGTGGAGAATAATTTATTAGTGCAAGTGCATAAAAAATGCACTCGTTGGCAGTAAAGCGAGCGGACTTAAAAAGGGCAGCAAAGGAGTAGAGTAAGAGTAGAGTAAGAAGTGGCAAAAAGATTTATCTTCTCAGACAAGTCCAAAGACTTGCTGGCTGGATATTGAAATTTTTTGCTATGAGCCACATAAAAGTGCAATAAATCTGTTACTGTTTTGTGTTTTGGGGAGACTATTTGGTGCGAAAGTGCTGTCATATCAAGTTTATGTGTGAAGAAGAGCGATTTCAAGGAGAGGGAAACTCAATGCAAAACATACCAGAAACTCACAACGGAGCAGCGATAATCTCAGCGATAATCTGTTGTTTCGAAGCTGAGGGATGAATGTGAATCAAGTTGTAGGATAAGCTAAAAAATGGTAAGGTATGTTCAAGTAGGGTTATGTATGGTAAGGCATTAGTAAGGTAAGGTAAAGTATATTATATAATGCGAAGTATGAAATTGTAGATGTACAGATGGTTTCTAGAATTCTTATAGAGAAATTAGCTTGTACTGAAGAAAGTCCAAATTTAGAGTTACCTTTTGAGATTTAGGTTAGGTTAGGTTGATATGGCTGCCTAGAATGGCCACGCATAGACCCTGTTGGGTCGTTTTATGGAGTTCTCAAAGTAATTATCTGTCAGAATTTTGGTGTGTTTCACAAATTTTCAAAGAGGCTTGATACCTAGTTCCGAGGTCTGTTCCAGCCCTGAAAAGAACGGCTCTCCTAAACAAGTCAGACGAGTTCTAACGATGGCGGGGCAGGAAGCACAGTATGTGTTCTATGAGATTTAATATAATAATTTTGAATATTAGTTCAATATATTAAATTATAAATTTTACTAATGGCTGAAAAGGTAAATATACTTATTTTGGGTTCAATAGATTATTGTTACATTTATCTAATATCTTTTTAAACTCCTTTACTTAGTTATATGGCCACTAAAACCTCTTTTGAGTTTCGGTCACATGCACTAGCCGACGCTTCTTCAGCATCTTACAAGCTTTAATAGGGATTCCCACACTTGCTACCTCCACCAGAGATGCGGCCTACTTCTTCCGCGCTGTCTCTCAACTACTTAGTTCGAATTGCATACCGTTTTCTCTGGAGCAATGCCGTTCACTCGCTGCATAAGCCCGAGCCAGCGGATGTATTTATTTGAAAAAAGCTATTTCCCTTTTCCGGCACGCAAAGCGCTGTTCTGCCTGCGCAATCGCCCACTTTAGTTTGCCTTTATCTGCCCGTTAAGTCTTCTTTCTATTTTCTCATTTACCCAGCTTTGTTGCAATTATGCACAAATTGCTGTGCAAATTCAATTACCATAGAAGCAACAGCAGCAGCAGCAGCAACAGCAGCAGAGAGCATCCACAAACACGAAGCTAAGGATGAAAAGGATAAGGAGCATTTAGTGTGTTGCAAAGTTGTTTGGTAAATGGTTTTTTCTTTCAAGTTTATATTTAATAATTTAAAAGCGTTTATTACATTTACATTAAGGCTCGCTTACACACAGAAGCACAACAAACACACCAGTAAATGGCTCAGAGCCAGCATTGTTATATTCCGGGTCGGAAAGATTATGGCTGACCAGTTGCAAATTATTTTAGACAAATATTCCAAAAGAAAGAGTTGAAAAATTCGGTATTCTTAGCGAAATGTTACAATTATCGCACAAATTATCTGCCAACAGCTGCCTCCGGCTGTTTTGTGGTTCTAAGTTCATTTGTGAAATGAATTTCAGCATATAAAATTATTTTATATTTCAGATGCTAAAATTGCATGATTTTCACAATTCTTTCAGAAAAACTTGCAACAGATTTCATTACATTTTAATTGCAACCACGTGGTACGTCTCTCAAACATCCTGTTAAATATTTTAATGTGAAGAAAATGTATTTAGGATTTTCTTTTTTCATACCTTTTCAATTCAGTTAAGGATTTACCTTCCTTTGAAACATATACTTCTTTTCTGGTAGAGCAATTAATTCATAAATTCGGAAAAGCTGTGGAAATTCCCGCATTGAAATTTCGAAGCCCTTTTGAATTGATATACCAATTTTCCAATTTCTCATTGTTTTTTAAATTTTTCACTAAAGAAGGGCATGACCATCAGTCTAAGTAAAATTGTAAGGCTCTGCTGTGCAAAAAAAGTTGGAATTTTCGTTACGAAATTCAAAGCTGCATTCCAATTCCATTTCCATAGTGCGGCTATTCATCAATGCTTCACTTCACCGTCAGGAGGAAGTCGATGTTTTTGTTTGTCGTTGGTGGCAACACACACTGCCAGTTCCGGTTTCAGCTTCTACCTCTGGCCTTATCACACATTCATATATTCCGTTCATTTCCTCTACCTTCTGTATCCGCTCTTCCCATCAGCCTTGTACTGCGATGTGCTCGCCCTCTGCCAGCTGCTGCTTTTTCCAATATGTCTACCTGTGTGCTTCCGTTTCGTTACATGCGGTAAATTACGTTTCCCCTCCTGCCGACGCTTGCTTTGACTGCTCGATTTCCATACCCTCACCTGCCATTTCGCATTTTTCCAGCAAGTTTTACTTTTTTTATCAGATATTTTGCTCATTCAAAATTCATTGGATTCGAAAGATTTTTGTCGATTTAGCTTGCCGATATTTTTCCTCTTTTTGATTTTCTTGCTACCTTTGGTTTTCTTTCTTCTTCTCACTCATCATACTCGTACTCAGCATACTTCAAGTTGTGTGTTTATTCATGCAAATCGCATGTGAAACTTTGATACAGTGCGAAAAAATTTTCGAAGAGTTCTTTTCGCTGGGCTTTTGAGCCTCGACCCTTTCCCGTTCCCTTGTTGAAATGAGCGTTGCGAAAAGTTTTGCAGCGCCAAGTTTATTAGAGCTGTCAGTCGTACTCACTGACAGCGCGTTTGTTTGCATTGGCAGTGGATTAGGATAAGATATGTACGTAGTTTGTGAAAAACTTTTAAATAAAATATGGGAATTTCGAAATTCGTTGCCAGCTGAAAGACGTGCTTAGAGAAATACTTCATTTAAAATTTAATTTACAATTATTTTTATCCTGGACACACCGAATATGTAGGTATTAGAGGTCTGCATGAATGCATTTGGTTTGCCTGTGCACTACTGTTACCCATTTCATTGCACTCGGCGCACGAGTGAAACATTTGAATGGGTGAAACACTCACAAAACCTCTCAATACCAAAACAAATACCCACTCGTGCCATTATTTTCAAAGAGAGTAAGAGTAGCATTTGTTATCTTGCTCTATTTGCTACAATCAAAACAAACAAAACGAATGTAACAAAGCAAAGCTATTGTATAGTGAGTGAAGTGGGTAAAGTGGGTGCAGTGAATGGTAAGCTGGAGAATTTTGGCGAAGCCGCTGCTGCGCGCCGGTTAGTAATGCATCGTCCGAAAGTCTTTTCTTCGGCAAATAATGTTTAAAATGACCACAATATGCATAGAAATTATAATTAATATACGAAAACGTCTTTCCATCAGAAATTCTTTAAAAATAAGCTCAGCCTCTTAATTGCGTATAGCCCCTTAAATACTCGGTGCACTCACTGCATTGCACTCTGTTTACCAAAACATTTGAATAGTGGGTACACTGCTTGTGAGTAATGTGCTTGCGCTTACAATTTACTCAATTGTTTTGCTATCTCATTCACTCTTAAGGCATATGTGCTTATTCAACATGTGTTTGGAAATAAGTGCACATGCGAGCGAAAGATTCAAACCCGAATGAATGTCTTGGTCGCTCTTTCAAATGCATTCATGCAGACCTCTAGTAGGTATGCATATTTAGTAATGAAATAATATTAATAATAATACAATAATGCAGAAAAGTAATGTGGAATACACAGAATAAAATGAAGCAGAAAATCTACAATCTTTGTGTGGAGCTGTCAAATAATCTATGACAATAACAGAATTCGGAGCATATTAACCAAAATCGCACAAAGGACACACCTTCAGCCTATGTAAACTACATAAATACTTTAATGTCATAGAGTTGAATATATAGGACTGTACTGTATCTGTTACGTGCAAATGGACGCCGCACAGTGCAACGAGTGTGACCAAATTGTGTGTAAAACCTTTGAATCTCAAAGTATGAGCGTTTGTTAAGGAAACATTAACATTAATAGTAAAACTTTTGAATTATATTCAATGAGAAAGTACAACTCGTTTAAAGATATCACTGAAATAATCGCAATTCCCTCCATTTTATTGAGTGCATTTTTCCTTTCACATTGAAAATTAATACTAAAAAATTCTTTACTAATAGTAATAAAATTTACAATATTTTTAAGTTTTATACTATCTCTTGTCGAAAGTGGCATATTCAACTTTTATGATTCGCTAAACAATTCATCAGCAAGCAATAAACATACAATAAGTTGGGCCATCAGCTTCTTATAAAAAGTTCGGGTTTAGTAGATCAATTCATAAAAAAAATATGATATATAATGAATAATATCTAGAATAAACTGCGACTTAAACGCAGTGCACCTGAAATGATCGTGCTTTGGGAGCGAATGATTAGCCTTTGAATGTTACTACATACATATATTTATAGAGGGGGAAAGGCGGCTTTTCGTATTGCCGATGTTAGCCGACAATTTTCTGAACCCGGATGCGCTAAATAATCAATGAACAGTTTATGACGTAGAAAAGTTGACAAGCGCAGTGAGGAAATAAAGATAAGAAAGGTGGCAAGATAAGATATAGTGTCGAAATTTGTTATCAACGCCTGCTTTATAGGTCTCTTTCGGAGTGAATTAAAAATTTTGAAGAATTAATGGACCATGCAAAAGCGATAGTAGGAGCAAATAGATAAGATGGCCCAAAACTAGACCGACTAACAGCCTTGAATTAGCTCATTTAGTGTGACCAATTAAAAGTGATTGGAGGGACACAACTCTGATATCTGCTCATAGACTTCTAGTTACCGAAGTAACTTGTGGCTACCACAATCGTAGCTACTTCAACGAAATCTTATCCCTTTATATTTTCTGCACAACAATTTTGAGACTATGCCACATTTTGATAAAAACTTCGAGCAAATTAAAAAAAAATAAAATAAATATTATACAACTTTATGTTATTCGGCAGATTAGATGTTAGAAAGAATAGTTATTTATGCGGACTGACTTGCCAAAGAGAAATGACAATACCTAGTTGTCTATTTCTTTTTCTGAAACAAAGCAATTTTAAGTGTATTAAAAGAAATTGAAATAATTTAATATACAATACATAATATAATTATGATTATTTATGCACAACTGAGCGAAACTAATTAAATATATATCCATGCTGCCACGCCCACCAGCGCTGTACTCAATAGTGTTGATACTAGAGACAGCTTATTGCTGTTTGCACTACTTCGCGCCTTTTTCTTCGTCAGCCCGACGACCTTATCGATTTCCTGCTGGCACTTTGTCTCTTTCTTCACGTATTTGAAGAGCGCCTCGACAATGTTGGACGGCGTGCCGATGTTGCACTTCTCCAGATAGCCCAGCAAGCACATCTCGAACTCGTGCAGATCGATGCACTGCTTGGGCCGTATGACCAGTTCCGGCAGCTCCGGCAGCTGCTCCCCTTCCTTCGGCATGTACGCGCCGAAGCTGGCGTTCATGCAATGCGCTATATTCTCCTTGTTGGCCTCGATGCACTCGGGACCCTCTTCGGCAATGAAGAGCGCCACCGGCGCACCGTTCTGATGGCAGATGAAATCCAGCAGCGATGTGATGACGCGCAGCACCATCGTGCTCTGCAGACGCTCCCCCGGCGTCAGGCAGGGCTGCAGTTTTGCATTGAACTCCAGCAGGCATTGCTCGCCTTGCGGGCGCCGGCTGCAGTACTTGCTGAAGACCACATCGAGGTCGCCGTACGGCTTGGCCGCCTCCACCTCGCTGAACAGCTCCGTCAGATTGGCTATGCTGTTGACGCAGCGCATCAGTTGCACGGCAGCCTCCTCCAGCTCCTCGTACACGTGCACGATTTCTACGCCCGCCCTCTTGCATTTCAGGCGCAGCATGCGTCTTACATCCTCCAGTGTGACGTTGGTCTTGGCGAATTCGGCCGGCAGGAACTGCGCCTTCAGCTCATCCAGGCTCACTTCTATTGGGAGTTCCTCCACTGCCTGCAGCAAAACGACGAAGGTCAGCGCCAGCGCGACGCACAGCAAAAGTCGCGTTGCTTCCATGCCTCACGTGCTGCTCGTTCCGAAATCGTTTTCCAGTTGGTATACGCACTCGTCGCTGTTCAACTGCGGTTAGTGATCGGTGGGCTCTTAGCTCAGACTGATCGAATGCTAGAATATTTGAACTGGTGGTTATCTTATCTTAGTTAATGTTTTCACTTTTAGTTCGGCACGTGGAGCTGTTAATCTTAATCGCGTGTACACTTCGCTGAAATTACTAATCTCTATATTACTAATCGGCTATTATATTCCTTATAGCAGGCATGCTTATCGAACATTTAGAGAGAGGTGAGCAGTAATTAACATAGAAAATCAAAAATTCATAAACACACAGAAATATAAATATAAGAAAATGCAACAACAGTGGACGTGCTACCGGGAATAAATAGAATCACTGTGAACTGAACTATGCGTAATTATACCCTACACCTATGGTAATAGGGCATAATAACTTTGTGCGAAAATTGTAACGCATTAAAGGAGCCGTCCTAGGTATAGACATAAGTATATAGAAATGCTTAGAATCACTTTCTGTCTTGATTTCCGTCTGTCCGTCTGTCTACGTGTCCGGAAAAAAAAGAAAGAAGGAGTTGTCCGATCTCGACCAAATTTGGTACACAGTTACAGTGAACCTCGTGTTAAGTAAAATGTTAAAATTAATCAAATCGGTTAAAGGACACGCCTACAATGGGCCTGTAAGTCTCACTACCTCGGGTTTTTTGCGATCAAATTGCTGTAATTTGTCTAATTACTCATTGAAAAGAATAATACTAGGTATTCAAGTTAAAGGGTCGGTCATCTATGTCATACGAAAAAATGGGCGTGGTCCGCTCACTATATAGGCAGAAAAATTTTTCCTGTAAAATGGCTCCCAATTGACTAGTTACGAATATAAATGAATGAAATTCGGTTCCCAAGTTGATATATAGGTCTTAGATGCCATAGAAGAAAATGGGCGTGGTCCTCCCACTATATAGGCGATAAACGAAAAATCCTCTTAACTTCTATAATATATACACCAGAGCGTCCAGATTTGGTTACTTCGTTCCTGGTAGGAATATCTTTTAATTCTCCAGAAATGGGCGTGGTCCGCCCACCATGGGGGCAGTAAAATAAATATGCCGATCACATATGTTGTACACCTGTCAGAGCATCAATATTTGGCATGTATAGTCCTATTAGGTATATATTGTAGTCTGCCAAAAATGGGCGTGGTCCGCCCACTATGTAGATTCTAAATAAAATGCACCCACAATTTCAGTGAATTATCACCCCACTTGGGAACATGGTGTAGGGTATTACTCTGTCGGTGAAATCCGACTGATACTTCCTTACTTGTTTTAGCTAAGCACATTCCTGGAAAAGTTCTCTATTTGCAAAGCAACAGAAATTGTCGGTGCAATACTAATCAATTCAACTTATTCAAAACTCTTGCAAAGTACTCATTTTTTAATTAGTTTATGTTTTTTTGATAAATTTTAAGTGCAACACTTATCAACTCTACTTAAAAAAAAGACTTACCCAAAAATTGTAAAGTGATAAGTGATAAGTCGTTGGTGCAATAGGGACCTGGACATTAAATAACATAGAAAATCAAAAATCCATAACCACAGAAAAATAGAAATATAAGAAAAATGCAACAACAGTGGGCGTGCTACCGGGAATAAATAGATAAAAATAATATAATGAAATAATCACTTTGAACTGAACTATGCGTAATTTTGAAATTGAAATTGGTTTGAACCAAATCAGTTAAGCTGTCAAAAAATTTTTTTCAACTGTACTAACCGATATAGACATTAGGCGTGGTTCAAATAATTATTATTATAGTTTTTCATCGTTCATTTTCTAATATAAAGGGAGAACGATTAGTGAAATGAAAACCATAGAGCATTGAAATTAATATATTTATGTACATATGTAGATAATAACCCTTTGATCCTTAACCCTCTAACTCCCCAGACCGCCTGTAGGCGGGCTTTTTATAAAGCACAAAAACACCTGTAGGTTAATTTTTTTTCGATCCAAACGGTTTGTACGATTGTAAAGGAAATATGTATGTATATGTTGATGTGTTTGGCGTTGATGTAGCACCTGCCTATCACATGTTATGCCAGTTGAAAGTGAAAATTTGTCGAAAAATCGCGGTTTCTATTTTTTTCCGAAAAATTAATTTTTCTTAAATTCATATAAATTCCAATTTTTGGCGTACCGAGTTAAGAAAAATATCTGTGGGTAGGAAAAACTATAATCTTTCATATAGCGTTTGATTTGGTTTCCTAAAGTGCATTTATCAATGGAAATTTTCAAATTTGCAACGACCGCCTGTAGGCGGACCTGGGCAGTCGAGTGAAATTTTTTTGCGATGCATTTTAGTGATTCACCAGTTTTCAATAAATGTGTTGGTCATTTTTATTGAATGTTTCTTTGCTTTTTGCTTGTTATTAGCCATGTTGCACCGTAAAGAATATTACAAACTATCTGCCATGTCCGAGGAGGGAATGAATTCAATCTATTCCGACGATGACACTGGTGTAGAATAAGATTTCGATAGTGCCGATGATATTGTTGACCAAAATAACACTCTCGGATTAATTCGACTGAAATGGGAGAAACATTGGTTGCAAGTGTAAATATAAACATAAATTTGAATAAGTCGAAGATGAAACAACCGGTACATCATCACAATTTCTAAACACTTTATCTGTTGCTAATGGTACTGTGCTTGAGCCTGTGCCTAACTCTACTGCAAAAAATATGATATACTATAAGAAGCGTACATATCTATCTGAATTATAACTACTATCTTTCTAGAAACAAAAATTTTCTCTGGAGATGGCGATAACGTCATTCCCGAAGATGCACCAGATCTTCATCGAATGTCGTAATTCGTTTGTCAAGCAAAATACCGGAAATGTCAACCATACCTTCTACTTTAATCATTTTTATACATCGCTGGGATTGGTGATGTATCTCAAGAGTTGTGGAACTTTTAGCTTGGGTATAGTCCGCACGAATCGTGTTCCGAATAGTAAATTGTCGAGTGAAGCAGAATCGGCCACCAAAAAGGTCCATTGAGGTTATTCCGAGGAATATGTTGCCAGCGAATACGGAATCGATATAGCAATGTTTTGTGGCAAGATAATAAAACTGGTCACGAAATATTGAAGAGCAACAATCAAAAGCAATACGTTGGGGCCGAAAAACGAAACAGCAAGCTGAAGTATAACCGTTACTTGGGTGGTATCGACCTCATAGATGGAGTAATAGGTCGCTATTACATTCGAGCTAAGAGAAGGAAGTGGACAAATCGAGTATTTTTTCATCTGTTGGATGTAATAATGGTGAATGTATATGTTCCTTTCCATCATTTCTCCAAAAGAAACCGCTCCACTCAACTGCCAAATTTTCGTGGCTGAATCCATGTGTATTGTTGATTCTTCGCTGGAGGTACGGCAATTGGGTCGAACAGTGACCACCGCCTAAATTAGAGAAGGCTAATAATTCAACAGGTTAAGTACGATATGACTATGTGGGGCATATTGTGCATTTGTCGATAGATCTTGCAAAAAGATGTGCAAACTACCAAGGTATAAGTCCGACACTCAAGTGTACTGCAGAAAATGCAATCTGAACCTCTACAATTCGACCGCAAAGTCTTTCTTCTTAACTTTTCATGTTCGTAAATAACTTGTTCCTTCATATTCGATCCATTTTCATTCAATAAAAATATATGCTTTTCACTAAATGTCACACATTTTTTTAGTACTGACAACCCAGGTCCGCCTTGAGGCGGGATGCACTTTTTTGACTGCACTGGCTAAGAAATGCACTAAATCGAAATTTTGAAACGACAGATAGTTTTTTCTAAGTGTTCTTGTCCTCGTTGAATTTTTTCAGTCAAATCAAAAAATGGGGAGTTTGAGGGTTAAGGCTCAGTTATTGATGACGTATCGTATTTATTCGTATCGTAAATGTCTGAGAGAGACCTATTTCGATTAGAATTTTCGCGTTACGATCCGAATAAATACGTCAAGAGCGAACGCATGTATAGAGCTCGGATAAAACAAGTTTTGTTTGCGATACGAATAAATACGATACGTCATCACTAACTGAGCATTTAGTATTCGGCTCACACTGAGCGCTTAGATATTTCGTGAATCTGAATTTAAATATGCAAAGGTCTCCTTTAAAAAAAGCCTTAAATACATTTTTGTAAGGAATTTAATTTCAGAAAAGCGAAGTTGGGTGTTGAATGAAAGTTAACACTTTCCTTGAATAATAAATATTTAATAATTGTTGGTAAAAAAGTTTCCCAAATATTTTTAAAATATTTGAGAAATATTTTGGTTAATTTTGCTTTGAAATATGGTCAAAAAGTGAAATTAGAATTGAAGTGAGCCGCATACGTTTCGCATCTGGGATCTTTGGCATTAGAGACAGAGCGCGTATCCATGGAGCCACATGGTGCTATGATAATATTATTGAAAATTTGTATTTAATATCACATTTTCTACATGCTTATGATATTGCAATTTCTCAAATGAAGAACAAATGTGATTAAAATAATTGAATTTTTTTAATTGACTGGAAACTTTTTTTTGTAAGCTTATTAAAATCAGTTTTCTAAATATTCTTGAACATAAGATTTTAAGCAAACATGATTATTTAACCTTTATGAAATTAATTGTTGGGAATTGACTTTCGCTGATTCCCCATTGTAATTTCGAATTGCTTAGTTTACAAAAATTACAATACACTTTTAGTATCCAATGAAATATATTTGAAGCTCAGAGAGCACTGTCGAGCTTTAACCAACGTCGGAGCATTAAATTAACAAGTTGCAGCATGCATCCTGTTTTTCGAAAAGCACATTGGAAGTCAGCAGAGCTCTTGCGCCTGCTTCCGGTCTGTCATTTAGCTGCAACGTCAAAATGCAGGGCCAAACGAGGCATCGTTTAATTGCTAAAATCCTTTACTGCCATTCGGCAGCCTGCCTCCTCTTCACTTACGACGTGTAATTCAATGCGGAAGCACCATAGCTCTGCGGCTTATGTGGCACGGCTTACGAAACCGTTTTTGCTGCAGACTCCACAAATAGGACACTCTCGTCCTGTGTGCTACAATTGAAGTAGACTAATACGAGTCTACTTGTTTGCATTGTTCTTTAAAGCTCTTGTTGTTGTTGGTGTTAGCTGTTTGGCTGGCGGCAAGAAATTAATTGCCGGGCTTGTTGTTAAATGCTAATGCACTTTTGTTGTTGTTGCTGTTTGCATGATATCCTGGTTGTTTTTGCAGCAGAACAAAAAGCTAGGGCGCTATTGCAAATGCACCCCCTTTTTCCGTAAGCGCACTTAAAGGGGATTCTCGGTAGTATATATTGATTGAGCCGATCTAAAGAAGGCTAACTCGATGTATGCATTGTTTTAGTATTTGACCTAGCTGGAAAATTTAATATTCGAAGCGAATATTATAATATTTGAGCACCTTTTCTTTATTTAATAAATACGAACACAAATCGCCGCTTGATTCAATACTTGTTGTATGTCGATTTTTTCACATTTTGAGTTATGGATGGCACGGGGGGTTCGAAAACCAGCTAAATCGATTGGCGTTCTCAGATTTCTTTTATCTCCTACCGTTTTCAAGATATTCAGACTCTATTTTGTCGTATGTAGGCTAGTTTTAAATTTTTGCGTAAATATCTGTCGTATATACAAGAAAAGTTAACATACGACAAATTTGTTCGCAAAATAGGCAGAAAAAAATGTTCATCCATGTTTGTCGTATGTAAGATTTTTTTCGGTAAAATGGTTCTAAATTGACTTTTTATGAACTTAAACGAGTTAAATTTGGTATTCAAGCTCAGATGTCAGCTCTACATGCCCTATGAAAAACTGGGCGTGGTCCGCCTACTATATAGGCGGTAAATAGAAAATCCTCATAACTTCCATAATATATACACAAGAGCGTCCATATTTGGTCACTTCTTTGCTGGTAAGAATGCCTTTTGATTCTCAAAAAATGGGCGTGGTCCGCCCACCATAGAGGCGGTAATTTATATATACCTATAGTTACTGTCGTAAGTCGACCAGAGTACCTATCAATATTTGTAATATGTAATCCTATTAGGAATAGTTTGTAGTTTGTAAGAAATGGGCGTGGTCCGCCCACTATGTACACAGTAAATTTAATACACCCACCATTTCATTTATTTCCCAGCTCTGGTAGGGTATTATTTATTCGGTGAAACCCGACTGATGCTTCCTTACGCGATTATAAAAATACTTAATTTAAAAGATTTAATAAGAAATAGCGCTTCAACTTTGTACTGCATCAAGATCTACCTTCGAATTGGACAAACTAATTAAAAAGTTACTAAAGATCTCTTTGACAAAAACATTGTATTTTATATCATATTTCCAGTTTTTTATTAAAAAAAAAATTCAGAAAAAATTTTTCTTAGTATACATAGGACACATTTTGATGGTAGGCAAACTAATTTGTTCAGAATGGTGGATACGAGAATATAATATTGAATTCATTTGGCTATATCTTCCTAAATATCGAAATGTCGATCTTTTGGAATAAACAGTATTGATAACAAGATTTCACTCTACAAAATACTCGATTTTCAGAAAAATCTACCGTGCCAAAAAAAAAATGGGAGTACTTTAAACTTAAAACGGCATTTCCCAAAAAGTGAAAAAGTCGACATACAACAAGTATTGAATCAAGCGGCGAAATGTCGACTAGTCGCTCTGACTTTTACGCACGGAATGCGCTCTTCACTGGCAGCGCTCTAGTTGCCACATGTCTTAAAATTAACAAAAACTTATAATATTATAGAGTTGCCACAATATGCAAGACAATAGCTTTAGGTATCTTAAAACTGCTTTAAAGAGTAGAATATTTCTACATCTTACAGGAAATCGCTTTTTAAGGATGATGCTTCCAATGTCTAAGTGGGATTTTGACAAATATATCTTTGCTTACTTAATTTTTGTTAAAGGTTTGATTACATATTTCAATTAATCCATCCAACTATTTTTTGAATTCTATGCACAAGTGTCAGAGTATCAAATAAAAAATGCGCATACTCACCGTAACCCCGAACATGTGAGGATATTATTGAAAGAGTTCCACTTTCGCAGCTTAACTTATACATCATTTCTAATAAATTCAAATATTAATTATTTCTAAATCAAATTAGCGCAGAGCTAATTGCAGGAAGCGCTTTCTCTGCTCGCTCCAACATGTTTCTCTTATGGAGCCATGCCTCCGCATTAACGACAAATTCAATTTGATTTGCAAACTTAATCGCGCGGGAAAACTTTGCCGTCTCAATTAATAAAGTTTGCTAGCACAAATAAAACGCTTGTGTATGGGTGTGAATCCAACACGCATAGCTTTAAAACAGTTTCAAATTAACACATGTGTGTGTATTCGACTTCAGCATCCGGCAGATAGCATATGTATGTGGCGGGCAGGGAGCTCGAGAATCCACACCATTGCAACTTGGTTGCACGCAGTGTGCGGCAACATTGGCAATTGGATTGTACGTTATTAGTGTTGCCACATTGGCGCAGTTCACGAATTTTCGACAATGCTGCAAGTACTGCGTTATTCGATTTGAACCCACATTCCATATGTTCTCAGTCCTTTATAACAGCTGGAAGTTAATGATAATTGCACCAACACATTTTCGAAAAAATAGCTTTATGATTGCTAACGGTTCTGCATGTATTTATAATAATTTTTTTTAATGGTTTTTTATTACAGAAATACATTATATTTATTTAATAAAATAGTAAAATTAATTCAAATTTCTAAGTGTAAAAATAGTTGGTAACGCTATACGCACACACACACTATATTTTATGCGCAATAATCAAGTGCAAGCAAATGAAGCGGTTGTTTGGGTGGTTAGTGACTGTGGGGGAGGGGGGCGGGGTGGGTAAGGGGGTTGCCAGCTCAGCAGTGAAGGTATCTTAATTTCTCACACTGAAATTAAGCTTCCCTGGAAACCGCAAATTAGACCGCAAAGTGCTCAAACGCTGCGGCTTTAGGGGTAAGGGAACAACATTATAATCTACATGTGCATATACTTATGCTAACACACACACATACACAGTTTGAAATTGCAGAGAAGTTATGCTACGAATATTAACATCGCAATTTGTGCATGTATGTATATATGAAAGTATGTATTCACTTGTATGCATGCTTCTAAACATCCCAGTTGAAAAAAAAGCTATCCAGTATGCATGCTGGAAGCATGCCTAGGAAGGTCAGCAGGCCTGCTCGCCTCCATACCCGCTTGTATCTTTTTTCTATAGGCATGTCCTAGGACGGCATGCCTGCCAAATGAACTGCCGTAGCAGCAATGCTGCATGCATCTCATGGAAGTGATGTGGCAGGTCAGATATGAAAAAAACAATTAAAAAATAAAGAAATTCTTTTTTCTATTCTAGTTTCGGAGAATTGCCAATTCATCGCAAGAAGTGGCGCCGCGCAAAGAAATACATAATTTGAAAACAAATTCTCTTTATATTAGATTTTATATACATACTATGTACCTCTATTACATTTTATGTGCCTTGACTGAGAATTGAACCCGGGCCTCCCGTATAAGCAACCAATTGGCTCATTCACTGATTCAACGTGACGCGTAGGCTTTGGTTGCTTAAAATTAACCAGAATGAGAAAATTTTTAAAATTTCTAAAAATAAACTTTTGAAATTGACAACAAAATTATAACCTGCCATATCCCTTCCATCGGCATGCCTTCCTTGTTTTTCAACTGGGATGAGCTAAAATCAAATATTTATTTTAGTATAAATTCTGTTCTTAAAAAGGCAAAAAAGTTAGGAAATTTAGAACTGAGTACCTACGCTTTTAAATTAGTATATAAATTATGTTCTTTAGTTCTTTAGTTTCAGTTGTATATGAACTTTTTGATGGGTGAGAAATATTATTATAAGCTTTATATTAACTTCACTTCAGGTATCTATGTATCTATCCATCTATGTATGTATGTCGTCAAATCTAGTAATCAATTTTTCACCCACTTCCCGACAACCTAGAGATCTGAAACTTTGCATACATGCGTAAACACCAAGACAATACATGAATTAATCATAAAATATTGGATTGGACAAGAGGGCGTAGGATAAGGGGAGTGGCACTTTTTTATCAACTCTAGATTTGTGTATAACTTTAGAACTACACATCACATATCAATGAAACTCGGTAGGAACTTACTACATATTCATATCCTTCTACTGAGAAAATAAGGGGGCACTGGATAAGGGGGCGTGGCACCTCATACAAACAAAATTTTTGATATCGATTAGCTTTGGAACTAAAGGTCGTGCAGCATTGAAATTTCTTATGCAGTCGCCTCTTGGATGTGTCGTCCCACTGGTAAAAGTTTATGGGCGTAGGATAAGGGGGCGTGGCACCGCCCATACAAACCAAATTTTTGATCTCGATTAGCTTTGGAACTAAAGGTCGTGCAGCATTGAAATTTCGTATGCAGTCGCCTCTTGGATGTGTCGTCCCACTGGTAAAAGTTTATGGGCGTAGGATAAGGGGGCGTGGCACCGCCCATACAAACCAAATTTTTGATCTCGATTAGCTTTGGAACTGAAGGTCGTGCAGCATTGAAATTTCGTATGCAGTCGCCTCTTGGATGTGTCGTCCCACTGGTAAAAGTTTATGGGCGTAGGATAAGGGGGCGTGGCACCGCCCATACAAACCAAATTTTTGATCTCGATTAGCTTTGGAACTGAAGGTCGTGCAGCATTGAAATTTCGTATGCAGTCGCCTCTTGGATGTGTCGTCCCACTGGTAAAAGTTTATGGGCGTAGGATAAGGGGGCGTGGCACCGCCCATACAAACCAAATTTTTGATCTCGATTAGCTTTGGAACTGAAGGTCGTGCAGCATTGAAATTTCGTATGCAGTCGCCTCTTGGATGTGTCGTCCCACTGGTTTTATGGGCGTAGGACAAGGGGCGTGGCACTTTTTTTATCAACTCCTGATTTGTGTATAACTTTAGAACTACCTACTACTTTAGAATACCCTAAATATTGTGTTCTGCTCTGCAAGTTTTAAATTCTTTTTCCGAAAAATTTCAGAGCTCTAAAATTGAATTTATGGAAGACTAAAAAGTAGAAAATAAAATTATATAAAAAAAACTTTTTAAAAATAAGCTTTAATGTACTAAAAAGTAGAAAATAAATTGTTTCCAAGTCACCTGTATCTTACTATTAATAAAAGCTTGTGCGCTCAATATCCATATTCAAAATATCTTTCATTACTAGAATCTATTTGCAAAAAATTATTTAAATAAAATATTGTGGTAACTGTTTGACAAATATTGAACACATGAGCGCCCCAAGCTTTTAGGGATAGTAAGATACAGGTGACTTGGAAACAACTTATTTTCTACTTTTTAGTACATTAAAGCTTATTTTTAAAAAGTTTTTTTTTATATAATTTTATTTATATTACATCCACATTTAAAATTTGTTAGCTTTTCCTTTTAGCATGCAAATAGGCTTATTATAGGCATAATTCCATTAATACACTAAAATATTTTTTTGAAGTTGCGTATCGCTTTAAGTTGCTTCCTGACATGTCAGCAACCCCGTGCAAATCAAACGCAGTATACCTTCGCCAAGTACTTCATCGACTCCGAACTCACAGCTTCAGCAAACAACGATACATTTCAATAGCATCTGTAGCTACACCTACAGTTACTAGTGTACTAGACATAGGGCACAAAGCATTAACATAACTCACACAAGGATTAAAGGGGCCTGCGTGCCCCTTCTTATACTCACAGGCATAAATTAGCGAAGTTAGTTCTGCGTTGAACCTAAGCCAAATGGAAGTATATTTTCTTTCGCTCATATCGAAGTATCGATAGCTGGTTCGGACAACAAAAACTGCCTGATAAATTTGATTGAAATATCTTGATATGTATCTGAGATATAGCATTTTCAATAAGTATCAGACAGACGAGCATGAAAATCGATTTAGAATTTGTTCCCGATTATTTCTAATTACTTATTTATCTCATCTATTATTTACAACCCTTTTCAATATTACAAACTTATGTAACTTTACCCTGCTCAGGAGCTTTGCTATCTACGTTCCTGTCCACCGCCATGGCAGCCTGCAGAAGTACACACTCGAGCGTTTGAAATAACACGCAATACAATTGCTCGTTGTTGTTCCTTGTTTGTTGCTGCTGCAAAGTAAACCACTTGAACAATTGCCAACGCGCCGAGGCAAAAGACCAACTCCATTTGTGCGAAGTGAAGTCGGAGCGGCCCACCACACACATACATCCATACACAAATAGGGGAGCAATAAGTTCACCTGTTCCTGCCGGCAGAGAAGCAGCATATGAACTTTAAGTGCGAGTCTCAGTTGCAACTACCCAGCTGGAAAAGAAAGGGGAAACTGGGGGCAATACAAAATATAAAATTTTTCATTATAGTAATAATAAGCTTAAGTTGTATATCAGGTTAAGTTGTTTAGATGAACATGTCAGAAATAAGTGCAATGAATTTCCATCATCCATAAGAAAAATATAAAAAGAGCGCCACAGTAGTTCGGTGGATAAGTGCTTGGTCCCTGATGCGAGATGGCGGCGCCGTCTTTCGTGAAGAATTGTCAACTCACATAGAGAATTCTTTGTCATGAAATTTAAACTTCTCAGCTCCGTTCGGACATGGTTATAGAAAAAATTTCTTAGGTCCCGTTAACTTGTGTTGAAATTGCATAAGCGAAAATCAGATAATGCTTGAAAGTTAGACCAAAGTCTCGGTCACACGTGGCTTGAACCAGAGTCATAAGATAAAGCGTTTTTCAAAATAATATTCAATGATTCCTCGATTTAAGTCACCTCGATGACCGTCGTAGAATAAAATGTTTCGTTGCCAAACATTTTTAACTAATTAATTTATTAATTTCTTAAATACTTCATTTCATTGTTCTAGTCTTAGCTTCAAAGAGGAACAAACCACATTTATTATTTAAGCATTCGAGCAAAAACTTTTTCTTTGTCTCAGGTTATCTCATTTTCAGCTCATTTAATTTTTTGCAAATATATACAGAAATTTTGTGATTGATAATCTGTTCATATTGGCCAGTTCCGGAAACTAAAGGAGCAATAAATTTTCGAAGAGTATTTTTTATAAATTTCTAACATGGGTCATTTTAGTTAGGTTTGAAATATTACCAAAGTAACGTACGAAATCGCACAGCGCAAAGAAATTTTTGGGGCTTACTTCCGTAAATTGTTTTGAATTAGACAAACGCATACATTCTACATGATTGTTGAACTGAAGCCACTATACGACGTGTTGTTGCAGAAATCAAAACAAACAACCTCATTCTCACCTTTCGCGAAAGTAAGTATGAGATCCCAAGTCTCTCAATACCATGACATTTGTTGGATCTTGTCCATTTACATACTTGAATCTGAATAACTTTGCCAATAATTAAAGCCTGCATCGAACGAGAAACAGTCCATGCATTGGCCGAAAATGTCAGATATTACTCAGTTTCGTGGAACTGGAATGTCAAGGGGGCTCACGATTTGACGTGACGTCATGAGACTTTCTCTTATGGCGTAATGTTAAATCGCTTTATACGTCAATTAACGCAAGAGCGCTTACAGAGCTGCCGGTCTCAATCCTACGGGTTATTGGTGGAATTGGTGGCAATTGATGCCAAAAGCATGATGTGAAGATCAGATTCGGTCGATGTGGTGTTCCATACATAATGTCATAATTGATATCGATCGTAAATAAGAAATCAGGAATCTTTAAACAAAATTTATTTAATTTAATTTTTGAGGTTAATTGAAGTCAATGTGTAAGTAGTACAATCACTGCGCATCTTGTACCTATAGTAATTTATTTACACCTCAAAGGTCAAGTCTGAATTCGGTTTTGAACGAGGAAGGCCTGTGAATTTTCCTACTGGGTATGTAAAATGTGTGTGTGTGTACGTACGTTTGCATGGCTGTCATACTTAAGAGCTTACAATACTTGTGAATGTCAGGCATGAGAATGCAAATGGCAGACTTGAAGATTGAGGTTGAGGCTGAGGCGGCGACTGAGACTGGAAATACTTTACATTTAGTGATTTTAATGCATCTCCATAATTTACTGCCGTTTCTGTTGCTAAAGTGTAATTTATACATTAAGTATGTATGTATGTATGTATGTATGTATGTGTGAGTGTGTGTAAAGTGAGTGTGTGAAAGCTTACTGCCACTTGAGTTTTATTTACACCTCACAGAGAATGCAGTCAGTCTAGTAGTGCGCAAGTTGATGCAGTGCAGCAGGGCGTGTGTGCCCAGGAGCCGGCTAACAATGAGTGGCATGGCAGGTAGTTTTAGTGCTCTCGAGTTGGAGAAATGGTTGTGCGTTTCACTTGATGCTCGCTCGTCTCTGTGGTGTTGGCCACAAAAATGAGAAGAAATTAAGCTGCAAATATTTTTCAGGAATAGTCGAATAGGCAAGGTGTGGACATTTTTGTGAAGCTAGAAAATGACAGGCTCACTTTTAAGAAATAGCACGTGAACTGATTTTCATTTAATAGAGTGTTCCATGAAAATGATTAAATTCATTCAAAAATAATGTGTAAGTATGTATGTAGTGTATCCGAAGAGAATAAGAACATATCTCTTGAAATGGAAACAGTTTGTATTACCTTTGTCCATAATTTTTGCTGATGTTTACTGCTAGAGTGAACCCGAACAATGTCGAAAGTATTCGAACTTCCAAGCCGCAACATTATCCGCTTTTTCTCCAGTCGTCAAGTGGTTTCTAAGTTTCGATGGCTCCTACAGCTTGAGCACACCTGAGCACAGCCTGGACAATCACTGGAATTAATTGCGATATCTTTTTCTGTCTCCATTACTTCAACGTCAAAAACTCACAAACGTCAAATTCGGCATGGGGTGTACATTTTTTGTCATAAAAATATGTACATAATCACGAAAAAGAGAAAAAAATTTTAATTTACACAATAACAATAAAAATTATTAACTTTCATACACTGTTTTCATATACATAGTACAAAATTGACACTCCAAGGGGAAATGGGGATAATGAAACGGTTGAGGGAATAAAAAAAACTTGAAACATTTCTCTTTTCCGGCTCATTTTTCAAGATTTCTATTCAAAAAATTTTGCTCCCCATCAGCAGCTTCTGAATGTCCAATGAATCCATAAACATTTGGGGTGGGGGAAGGGTATTGGAATCACCGTACCATCCTCTGTTTATATGAATACTATTTTTTTCTAACTATGAAGTCGCTACTCAGTGTTAGAAATAATACTTTCGTGCCTTTCGGGCGATCAAAAAATTAATCGAACTTAATCGAAGAATAAAAAGGTATACCTATGCATTTTCCTTGGCCGGTGACATCTCTTGCGTTGAACTGGCATTTCTCCTTTCTCCGAGAGTAGTAAAGTTTATGTCAGAACGAGTAACGTTCGTTCCATAGTCGCTGGTAGTTTCTTCCCAGAACAACACTTTTTTTCCTCTGAAACACTGAAGCCTCCGCTCCTACATATTTCCCTTCGAGGGTTCTCAGCGATACTATTTTATGTATAAAAAAAAAATCAAGTAGTTTATTATTTATCAAGAACTAGTTTCATGAACGATTTTCACATTTTCGGTTTCGAAATTATGCAGTGGAGCACATATAAGAAGCTTTTGTTGCAGCTTAGGAACGAAAGCACGTGCTGTAAGTGCCACATGCAACTAACAGTAAAATCATTTGCAATTCATCTGCTGCAAAAAGAAAGTGCAACGCTGCAATGACAGGAGCAGAAGCGACAACAAAGGAAGCAGAGGACTCCAAAGTGCACAGGCAAAAGCAACGAACAAAGCACAGAGGTGACGAAGCACTTCCTCGGCAGCAGGAGCAACAAAGTGGAAAATGCTATTAGAAGGTGCAAGGAAAACACCTGCTGCCAACAGCAGAGGCAGCAACGCAGGACTCTGGGAGACAAAGTGTCGAGGTGCCACAAGCTGCACGTACATATACCCACACGGACATGTCGCCTGCGTGCATTCGTTGCAAGGAGCAAATGTGCATGGTAATTTATCACGCAGTAATGCAAACAGCAAATAGAAAATCAGCAAGCATTTTCACACTCCAAAAAAATGTATTAGTAAAAAGCTGAAATAAGTTAACTTAGAGTGGGAGGAAGCTACAATCGAAAGAAGAAAATTATAGCGGGAGGAGATTTTTTCTAGTAATCGTGTACGTTTTGTTGTTGTTCGATTTGAATTTTTACCTTTTCGGTACTACTGGGACAATACATGCCAAGATGATTTATTGAAATTGGGACCTACAATCCCAAAACGATTTTCCCGAGTGACTATTGAGATTATATATCCAAATTTCACTGAAGCATCTTGGCAGGGATTGTGTGTAACAATTCGCATTTTAGATGCCAAAAAGAAGCTAACCCGAGAGGATATTGAGCGTGAATATGAAATACCATTGAAAACTAGCTAATGTTATATTTGAAATTTTTAAAATTTACACAGAGTATCAAAAATACTTATTGGGATTTAATGTCCCACGGAAAATGCTCATTGGAACTACTGTCAATTCTCTTTTTATGCGGTGGATGCGTTCCACAACTAACCGCACAAAAGGAAATCGCATAAAAAAATACACTAATGTATGTATAGTAAAAATAGGGATGTGTTCCATTATTTTCAAAAAGCGCTTAAAACTCAAAAATCGCATAGAAATAGACATAAATTACATTGCATTATTAGGGATACGTTCCAAAATTTTTTAAAAGCTCATAAGAACAAAAAATCGGAAAGAAAAGTCGACTCAGAAAAAATTTGGATACCTAAGTATTTTAGAACAAGGAGTAAAAATTTCAATTTGCCTGTTCTGTATGTAGGGGAATCCCATAAAACATTGCTACCCAAAAGTTCCTTTTGGAAGAGAAAACACCAACACATAAAAACTTTGTTATGATTAAAAGAAAAACCAATTGTGTTTAATATGTACACTATAAAAACAAATGAATTATATGTTATATGGTATGAAAACCCCAACTTAATAACTCAAAATTCATTTAACCCTTTCATGCCCGAATTAAATTGGGCGGAGCTAAAAATTCGTTGAGGTCAGATATGTGATAATATTGACTCAAATATGAACTGACAAAAATTTCAAAGTCCTTGGTGTCCTGGTTCGTAAGTTACAGGATGTTGCCTATAGGCAACATTGGGGAATGGTGGTGAATTTTAAAAACCATATACATTTATTTTATATGAATTTTTTGTTGAAATTCAAGTACGAAAAGACACAAAACCATTTTTTTGTAGATTCGAGCACAATTAAACATTGCATTTGTTGCATTTAGAGCGTGGAAAACCAGTTTGGCATAGTTTGCATCTGCCTTTTGCTCCCCATCGTACCCAGTGACCAAGATATTCAGATCGTATGGATTTTACAGGTTCTGCAGCATGTGCTCTTTTACAGGAGATTAACTCAGAGGCCATCGGAAGATCTGGGGATCATGGAGGCGGTGGTAACGATCCTGGTTATGAAGGATTTGACTCCATATCTGTAAGGAGTCATTCTGATCGACCTCCTTTCCTTGAAAACACTACTGTTAGAGTTGCGTTCAAAAGCTCGTTAGCAAGCAATATCCAACTGGAACATATTAGTGGAATATGCTTCACTTCGCCGTCTGCATATTTGAGGTCTCTGCGATACACCAGCCATCTATCGACTACAGATGAATTCATACACCAGAATACTATGAGCCTATAACATTTATTTGAGCTATGGTTTATTTTGTATAATTCTAGCAGCATGTCAGCAAGAACGCCGTTCCTTTAGTTTGCATCGCATACAAGTTTGTTTAGTCATAAATCTTTTTCCAGACTTCATCTTCAAAGAACTGGGTGAAATATTCCATTGATTGTTTCACCTCATTGCTGCGCAGTTCACTTTTCCAACTGGTATTACATTCCATTACCTCTGCACAAAATAACTTCAAACATTGCAAATAAATTTTCTCTATCACCTCCTGTACAACTTTTCATTCTAAATTTGTTTTCAGTCAATTTCTTTGCTAATTATTTCCTCATTTAGATAAACTTGCATATTTCCGCCCTTATCAATCATATTTCTCAATGTTTCTCAATCTCTCATGATCCTTCCAATAAATGATCCAAATCAATTTCCCAGTCAAAAAAATTAATTTCCCACTTTTTTTCTGAAGATAGGTTCTTCATTTTGCAAAGTTGGCATAATTTAAATTTCAAACTTAATAAGAAAAAATTTTTTCAAGTGCTTCTCATTCCACAGCTGCACACTTTTTCCATCGAAATCATGCGCAAGACAACAACAAAATTTGCGTTGAAGATAAGTGTTGCAAAAATGTACCAACAAAGCTTAAGAAAGTGTTGTTGCTTTGCGCTAGGGCACCTCTGCCATACAAAATTCAAAGGAAAAAAACGCATAACTTCGAAATAATGAAAAAAAATCGCATTAAACTCGTATGGAAAAACCGCATAACTTCGAAATCGCATAAAAAGAGAATTGACAGTATATGTCTTAGGATGAAAGAACGATTTCAATATTTCTGAGTATGCAGAACCTATTTTTCTAGCTCGATATTTCAGAGTATCCATAAATTCTGGCAAGAGAGTCTCGGTTTACAAAATTAAAGTCCGTACCCAAAAGGGGTAAACGTATCCCTATATTTTGTTCTGAAATTCACAAAATTTTGCATAATTATAAAGTTCAACTAACATTTTTCAATTGGGGTACCTAGCAAAAGTTACTAGCATGCTGACATTTAATTTTAACTTTTTCAATTTGGGAAATTTTACAATTTCCAAAGATTTCCAATTTGATGGTGAACTGCAGAAAAATATCGAAACTTCCGAAACAGATGAGCTTGTTTTGGCATGGCAGTTTTTGTTTCAATATGCACATATACATATAAGATCAGACTGTTAGATAAACACACACACACTGATATGCGCAGTCATAAACTCAAACAAAGGCCACAAATCCACACTCTGGCAAATGAAACTATCAAAAGTGAATAAGTGAAAGTGTCATAAATCATGCAAACAGAGCCCGAGCCCCTCTCCCTTTCCCCCTCCCAAACCGGCGAAATGGACAAATGCATACATACAAATCCTACACACACACAGAAATATGTTCTGCGTTATGTGCATGCGTTTGCTTGAGTGTTTTCACACAAATCTAATATTTGCGGAAGTGCAAATGTTATGATTTTGTATGAATTCGTTATAATACATATTAATGGCATACTTTTAGGCGGTTTGACTGTTTTCATTTCCGATCGGTAATGGTGCCATTTTGGGGTTGATTTTGCTTTTTCCATTAGTTTCGAATTGTTTAAAAATTAATTCGCGGTAAATGAATGTTGATTTGTTTGAAATTTGCATTAATTTTAATTTAAATGTAAATATGAAAATATAAGCCTTTTGGGCGTGCACTCATATTACGGAAAATAACATTTTGTGGCGTTTCATTAAAAATGGCTCAATTTGGAAATTGCTACAAACTCTGTTTTCAAGCAGCTGCAAAGAATTTGCATATTAATCTGACAAATTTGAATTTTTGTATTCGTGGTAATTTTTGCATAGCGGTTTTCACTGGCTGCAGTATGTATTTTATTAGATATATTTTAGCCGAATAAGTCAGCCACTGTCTCTCCAGCATAGTAGTGCAAAATTTGCAGGTGCTTATGTTGCTTGTGGTATGCTAATATAGAAAAGGGTGGGGTGTGATAGGATAATATAAAATAGGACAAGAGAAGGGCTGATACGATGAGATCGAATAAAAAGAATTGGGTACAAGAGAATTAGGAAGCATGGTACAATATAAGACGAGGAAAGTAGAGCACAAGTTTGAATAGTAGCGCTTTCGATATCAAAACATATTTACAAAACTGTTATTGCGGAATACATATACCCCCCACCCCTCCCCACCATAATCAGTCCCTATTGGAGGAGTTTAAAAGAAATAAAGCCCACTAGTTTGTTATACCAATTTTAGCATTTCCGCCAGAGCTTCCGCTTTTCATTTGAAGCATGTGACTGCAAAAGCTTTCATGGTTAACTAAGACGACTGCAACCAAATGAGGTTACATACAAAAACATGGCATCTTCAACGGAAAGCAACTATGATATGTCAAGCATTCCGCAGAAATGCAAACTGCGAATTTCACTACTTGGTGACTTTTTTGGCATAGTGGTCGTAAGTGGGCTAAGAACAGAGTAAAGCTTTCACATGCTAAATGTAAGAAAACAGAAATATTTTTTGCCTATTTATATGAGTACCTCCTCCTTCTTGGTGTACCTTGTTATTTGACTGAGCGGTGATTCTCAATTGAATTTGACATGTTTATACTTGCATATAAAAGCAATGTTCTCGTCATAATTGTATAAGTACTTCATAATATTTTGAAAAGTGTGATTTTATGATTAATTAATCAGTATTATTGCCAGTTATCGAATGAGAGAGGTAGGTAGGTTAAGTGGTCGTCTCAAGGACATCACTTAGGCCAAAAGACCCATTGTGTTACCACGTGAGGTTTTCACCTATGCTCTTTCCATGTATGGGAGCCACTTTGTGACTCTGGTATATTTGTCGATATGTTCTGGAGACGTTTTTTTCCAAGTCTGCTAGATAGCTCAGGAAGTAATGTGCCAGCAATCGGAAGCACGTTCTCGCTAGCGCTGGGCATTTTGAAAGTAGGTGTTCAACAGATTCCTCGAACAAATTAAGCTGAAGAATGTTTAAAATTTTTTACGCTTCGATTAAATTGTTCCTTTTAAAATGTTAATGAAGCCAAAAAATCATTGAAGCTAATACCATTGAAATTAGCTGAAGCTTACTTAAAATATATTACATTTGTAAGTCGTGGTAGTTATAACATTATAATTGACAGACATTTTTCGAGCATGTGAAAATGCCAACCAGAAAAATATTTTAGTACATCCATTTGAAAAACCGGAATAAATTTAATTAGAGCACGCTCGATTAAATGAGAAAAATATTAAAATTTTAATTTTAATCCGCAATCAAAATACGTCATTTAACCGTTCATTAATTTCTGAAAAATTAAAAATGTCCAACATTTTCAGAAACTACATTAAGGTACGATAATAAAATTAATTTATGCAAGCTAATACGTCATAAATAATACGCGCATAATTACCAAATTAATGACAATGAACGCTTCGGTTAGCAAATTATGTCATAAATGTGCAAAATGTTCGAAATTGAGCAGCGATTATGGAGAATGCACTATTTTAAAATATTGTTAATAACATTGACACACAAATTAAAAAAATTTCATGTAAAATTTAATTATGTAAATGCCCTCGTAAAACAGGCTTATACTGCGTCCATTCTGAGCATTAAATGCACACTTAAAGCATTTAGCTATAAATGCAAAATGTGAAATGTGCATTACATAGTAAAAAAAAATATTCTTTTTTTTAGATGATGAGATCAGGAACCGAGCACATATTTCGTGATCCACTGCGGTGCAGGTTTTTTTAAAATTATATACATACATATCGCTGGCAAAATGTACAAAGGCCTAACTAACATTTTGGAAATTTTACAGGAGAAGCATTCTAGTAGAGAATTGAAACTTTGATTGCTATATTCAAAAATGTTTGAGTCCCTAAGTATCAGGGGCTCAGGAAGAAATAATTCGAATTAAATAAAATAACTTTACGTCGGGACGATCCTTCTCTGAAGTGAGCTGTGAAGCTCAAAAGAGAGCAGGGCTTTCAGGGATTTGTCCATATATAGGTAGTAAAACTCATCCAGTCAGCTTTTGAAATCATAGTTTTTCCTTTTTCTTTCTCGTTGGTACGTTGCCGGCATTAATATGCTGCGAAAGTATTTTTCTGATTTCTGTCGATACATTCCTTGCACATTCTGATCGGCAATGTTAAGTTTCTTAATTGTACGAATCGTTAATGATGTGTGGGTGTATAACACCTTGTGGGGTTGGATCTATAGTCCAAGGTCCAAATCTATGGAGCCATGCGTAAGGAGGAATATTTAAACGTTTTGATGATTTTTATACAAGTTTATGTTTTGATGATTGACATCCCGCGCACAGTACAAAAATAGGTACGAATCCTAAGAAAACAACATTTCAGTATGACAACCATCCCAACAATGGATACCCAACAATTTCAGGTTCTGAATTGGCCTGCACATAATCCAGATCTAAATTAATTGAAAATTGTTAGGCTTACCTAAAAATTTGCTTCCTAACTAATTTGAGCCTCCGAATGGCATTAACCTGCTCTGGGATCGCGTGCAAGGGGAATGGAAGAGTATCCCAAATGAATATGTCTTCAAATTGTACTAATCAACTCGAAATCTCATACAAATGTTAAAAAAAGCAAATTGATATTGGACTAAGTACTAACTTGGGCCATATTTTTGCATGCCAAATTGAGCCAATGGCCGTATAGTTTAATAAGTAGTTGCAAAAGTCTTGTCTTTTTAAATTAAAATATGGAAAGAATTGATGTTTTAAAAACCACTATTTGTTTTTACATATGTTTTCTTCAATAAGCAGTTTTTAAATGAGACGTTTTCTTATTTTCGTTCAACATTGGTTCATTTATGCAAACTATATATTTATGGAAGAAGTTCGGCCAAAGTATATGCCAATTTTGGCCGAAGCCGAACCGAAGCCGATCCTTTAAATTTAGGCCGATACCGGCCGAAGCCGATGCCGAAGCCGATTAATCGGTCGGGCACTAATGCATCCACTCCTCCGTTCATGAGTTTGGCTAATTGTAAGTCGAAATATGCCAAGTTTTGTTTCCTATATGCTTGATGCCGCTAAGTAAAGAGAATTGTAAAATTTTTTTCACACACTTTTAACTTTAAGCTTCTCTCGTGGAAAATGTAACTTTCAGACTTATCATACTCTCGAACACAGGGAGCTGTCGATATGTGCACATACCCTATTTTTCAGTTAATCTGCTGCCACATTTTCAATATCTCGTTGCTTCGTTTATTTGCGAAAAATTTAATTTATCACTGGTGAATATTGTTGAGCCAATTACAGGCGATCTGGTTCTTGCGGTGAATCGATTGATTGATGGACTGCAATTATGCGCATACCTAAAAGACCTTGCTCATTCCGATGCATGTATGCAAACCAAGCGGGAAAATTGTCCTATGTATTACTAAATTATATATATATTTAGGTCGAGATAACTGTGGCCAAAGAAATACCAGCAGAGTAATCAGGAAAATTCTTCGCCTTATGATATGGATAATCCAGACCTGAAGTAACACTTCCATAGGGGAATTTTGCCCTCAACAAATTAAATATGATAATAAAATAGTAAAAATGCTTTCTTTTAAATTACCCATAATTTCGGTTTTGACAGGTTATACATTGTAATTAGTTCATATTATCATTGCGAATTACTTTAGTCGTTTTCCGATACCAAATTAATATATGTATCTCAAAGTCTGAAGGTTGGTCCTAAACCTATATTCAACCCAAAAAATGAAAGTGAACCACAATTTAAATATTCGATATAATTTTATATAATCTCGATATAAATTCAACTCGAAAACTTTAAATTCGATTGCCATCCCGCTATTTTATAAGAATGTATTTATACTATATGCAGCGGTTTATAGCTTGCTAAAGCATAGCACTGCTAGTAAATGCACACGTAGGCTAAAGATTCAGCTTCTTATTAAATAATTTGATCAGGAGGCACGGAAATTTGTATACAAAATGCGATGTTTTCAATTCATGGTGAATACTGCTCGTAGGAATATGATTCGCGCTCAGCTCGGGCACATTTAGATATTTTCTGCTGGGTATGTGTATAAATACCGTCTGGAAATATATATTATATGTTTGTAGCTTTCATGTAAATAAGTGCGTGTGAACATGTATGCCTTCATGCTTATTTTTGATTTAATTAAATTATTGATGCTTTAATTGTCCTGATAGTATCTAACACATGTGCCTTCAAGCCTGTATTCTGAATGTTTCAATTACGCGAAGTTCATAAACGCATACACACGCAACAAGACTGGCATGCAAGTGCAGGAATTTCATAGAGTTATTCATATTAGTGGTCGCAATTGGCCAGCGAGAGCAAACCTGCACTGCATTCCCCTTCGCCGTTAAATTTGCTTTGAACTACGCGGCGTATGAGCAATATTTATGAAAAAAAGACAAGCAATTAAGCTGCTGCTACATTAATCCTTTTTAAAAGCACGGAATACTCTTTTCAAGCAGTGCACTCCTGCTAATAGCGGAATTAATCAATTATTGGAATATTGCCTGGATTTTCGGCTATGGCCAGTTATGGGGGAAAATCATCGTTTAATTACCATTTTGATTGTGCATCTAATTAAAACCGTCGCTTAGTAATAATCGGTTTGCCCAAATTAAGCTGCAATTACCGGAAGAACTTTCCATGAACATGTTAATATGCCTGCAAGTGCGTATAATAACATCACATATTGTTGCTTTAACCCAACTGTGGCAAGTACGCTAAGTATAGATAGCGATTTCATACCAACCAGGAATAATAGCTCCACAGAAAAGTATATTTCAAAAGATTATCGAATGATCTCAGGTTTTTGTACTTCCTTGAAACGTTGCGAAATAATAATTTCAATTCGAATTGGACTTCGTTGGTAATGGACACAACAGCTCGTAGAACGAGGCTTAGGCTTAACTTTTTCGCATTAAACTTTGTCGAGTTAAAGTTTTCTTTATATGGTATATAGGAAACTGGCGCCGCGGTGGCTCAGTGGACAAGTGTTTGGTCGCTGATGGAGGATGTTTGGGTTCATTAACAGTCTCATACCATCTAATAAAAGAGAATTTAATTTGATTTTCGAAATTTTTCTTTACGCGGCGCCATTTCTCGCGATGAATTGGCAATTCTCCGAGAGTATTCTTTGCCATGAAAAGCTTCTCAATCCGTTCGGATTCGGTTATTTGTAGGTCCCGTTAATTTGGGCTAAAATATAACATGCATATCTAAGTTAGTGCGAGAAATCTAGGCTTAAGCCCTCACGGGCTGTTGTGCAAATTATTTATTTTGTGTGTATGAATCTGTGCATTATTTGATATGAGTTTCGAAATTCCCCACAAAAGTTGTCCCTTAATTATGATAATTGAATTGGTGTAAATATAATATTTTCGCATATACTTGGTAAGTCATGACCAGGGCAAGGAAGTTCATGCACTAAAAATCGCGTTTTATGTACATAAAACATGCACTATAAATCCAAAAATATGCAATAAAAAATTTAAAAATATGCATTTAAAATTGATTTATTTCACCATTTATTTAACTTAAAAGTACAAAAAAAAACATAACGAACATTAAATTCAGTGTTATTGGTTTTAATATTTTACAAAACGTGTAAAAACAGTATAAAAAAGTAGTATAACTTAAGATAAAGATTTATTTATATATATGAATAAGTTTTTTTTTAAGTTATCAAAAGTAAAACTCATTCTATTTGGTCTTAAAAATGTTTTAAACATTGAAAATGACCGTTCGACATCAACGGATGTAATTGGTGCATATTTAAAAGTTGCCAACTCCTTTGTAGAGTATTCATTTACTACTATATTTTCTTCACTAGAATGTAAATCGAAAATACTAGAATTTCTTTAATTTTTTTAAATCCACTATTTTTGTTTAAAACTGCATCCAGTTTGGCTCTAATTTTTTCACCAATTTGACCTTCCGCTTCTCTTATTTTAATGACGGCATCATCAATTAATTTTATAAAAATGCTTCAATGTGTAACTCCGTAAAAATAGCAATTAAAGAAATATTAAAAATGAAAACGGTTTTTTATGAAAAAAAAAATTTACGATAAAAAGAAATAAAACAAAGAAAAAATCATTTTATTTTAAAAAATATGTAGAAAAACATGCGGTTTTAGCAAAATATGCAAAAACATGCATTTCAAGCAAAATATGCAAAAATATGCACTAACAAATCGATGCCATTTTACAGCAAATTTATTGATTCGTAAAGATATTTACTTTATGTTTGTCTCAGGCTAACGACAACAAACATGTATTTACATGAAGTCCCTTGCCCTGGTCATGACTATAGTCAATTTTGGTGAGCATATGCACCAAATATGTACAAAATTCCATTTTTAGGGTTCCGTTCCCCTAAAAGGGAAAAAATGGGAACACTTATAAGGTCACTTTTGTTTTGGGAGTGTGTATATAAAACGACCTTTTTTTAATCGTAGAAACCTGAAATTTGGCACGATGTTAGGTCTTAATAACCTAAAGACATTTTCACTATAAAACGTTAAGAAATATTTTTGGAAATATTTTTTTATAATTTTTAAATGTTTTCGGGTCGGACAAAAAAAAATAAAAATATTTTTAAATCGTATCGTGTGGGGTATCGTTAGAAAGGGCTACATCCATAGATTACAAAATGTATTTTTATTTAATTTTATGTAAACGGGTTAGAAAGGTATAGTTAAAAATGTGGTAAAAACAGACCTGTCCCCACATGATCCCATCTGCGCACGCCATTTCTCAACCGAAAATTTTGACAAAATCAGGCTTACTAGGTATTGGATCACGCATGACTGAATGGCTGTCCCTTTTTTCGAATTTTTTATTTTTAAAATTTTTTAAAATTTAAGATGACCCCCTCAGGAAAAAATTTTTGTTGTTTATATCGAGTGGGATATCATTAGGAAGGGCTACGTCCATGGATTCCAAAGATATTTTTTTTATAATTTTCTGTGAAGTGGTTTCGAAGATATAGCACAAAATGTCGAAAAAATGACCATACCCCCCTGGCTTTCTACATTTCTTGAGCTAAAATTTTGATAAAATAATAGTAGGTAGGTCTTTAGTCATAGATTACTGAAAAACTGCAGCTTTTTTCGATTTATTCGTTTTTCTATTTTTTTAAATTTTATTTAAGATAACCATAGTAAAAAATGTCCTTAGCGAAAATTTTTTGTTGTTTACATATTGTGGGGTATCGTTAGAAAGCGCTACGTCCGTGGATTCCAAAAATGTTTTCTTTATAATTTTAGGTGAATTGGTTTCTAAGATGTAGGTCAAAATGTCAAAAAATTTATGGCCAGACGGGCAAAGAGAAACTAAATTCGAACGCTAAAAAGGGTATTTCTGGTACGGAACCCTCAGTGAGCGAGCCCGACTCGCACTTGACTGCTTTTATGTTCAAAAAATTTATTTCAACAAGTGCTGTTTTTGCAAAAAGGGCTTTTGCCTTGCGTTTGCAAACAACGATTATCTCTCATTGTTCAATCATTAAATGGAATTTCAAAGGGACGATTTAGACTCAAATCTGCATGCAAGGATTAACTCGCACAAGTGAGCAAACACTTGCCTTGTCTCGATTTATCTCCGCCGTTACCGACTTCATTTCATTGTTGCGTCAGTACTCCGCTTGGAATGCTGCGTATGTGTATAGAGACATTCTGCCACTGCCAGTGTTAGCATGCCTATGTATGCGAGTGTGTGTGTGAGTGCAGCCCGAGCGTAGCGTGATGTATCGCTATTTAGAATGCTGCATGCTGCGCATTTGTGCAACAATTAATCATGATTTTGCTGTGGATTTACCAAAGCGGTGCCAGCAAGCGCCTGGTTGCCGGTTTGTGCAAGTATGTGTGTGTAGCATAATTGGCGCACACATACAAGTAGATATATTGCTAACAAGTGTTTGTTTATGCCTCCCTTATTCCTTATTTCAGCCACGCAGGAGCTGTTCATTTCGTTGCACTTTCAGCTAGTTATAATTCTCAATGGGGACTTGATTGCAATGCTATTGAAGTAATTGCCGTAATTTAACCACTGATTAGTAAATATATTCAAATTAGAAACATTCGGCCGACAAAGATTTTCAAATAAGTAGTATACATCTATTTAGCTGTTAGTCCGTCGATGAGCGTACACTTGATGAACTCATCTCAACTGGCATAACTATTTTAAGTATGTAAAAATGCAGAAACCTTTGTTGTGGTCCTGGGTGACCAGGCAAGTGAGGTTATGTGGGGTTGCCGGAGAGTATTTGGAATCGGCGCTTGGGATAGTAGAGATAGAAGTAAGTTTACGCGAGGGAGTGTTTCCGGGAAAAAACTATACAGGATACAGTGTAGTTTGAATGTATTATCAGGTTCATTTTCGGGGTTTTTGGGGTTTTATGAACTTACAATATAATTAAGTTGCAGCTATAACGATGGCTTCCATTCGTCTCGGGGTCACTTTGCCAAGTCAAAAGTGAAAAGTCATATACAGAAGCCAGTTGACAGCTAACCCTGTTCAAAAGGTGTCATCGTGGCCTGGGTTGCCAACTGCCTTCAGGAAAGGATGCAGCGTAAAGAGGCTTGGCGTGAACAGTATGTATGTACATATATCCTTCGAAAGCAGTACATTTTCAAATCATAATAAAATTATCAAATCCATTACCGTGGTTAGAATCTTAACAGCAGAAGAAAATTACTACGATTGCGACAAAAAGATTAAAGATCCAGTTCCAAAGTCGATGATTCCTCAAAACTTATATCAGATTCGGATTACTCAACGTCAAGTGGAAGTACATTCTTTGCAGTAGGCCAAATAAATAAATTTATATTTGTGAATCTGAGCCTCAGAATTTTTTGATTAAATAATACTTGAACAAAGAATATACATATGTATATGCGTCATTTCTCAGTGAAGTTTCACATCGATCACTCGAAGACTTGTCGAAAGAATAAATCGCCGATGGATCCACTGCAGGAATAGGTCTACATTCAATGGACGTGGTCAATGATGACGAAAATTGTATACCAAACAGAATTGAAAAAGAGAGAAAAAACTAATTTTGTTCTCGTACGTGATTCTGCTTCAATGAAATCAAAAGAAAAGTTTTAGCTTTGAATTGTCATTGCTTATGAAAAATGATTCTACAAGGGAAGCCAAAACATCGGGAAGCATGGAACATGCCCGGTGAACCAGATACTTTAACTCCAAAGCGAAATACTTATAGGTCGATTCTTATGTTGTGCAATTTATAAACGAAACTAAGAGATTTCAAAAGAGGAATAAGATAAATTTTATATGATTGTAAAATGAATTTAAGTAATGTAATTTAAAGTAGGGATAGGGAGGCTTTCGGTAATATTTAATTCCCAAGAAGTTTTTGAGTAGCGATTTCGAAGCATTTGGATCGCAACTTGGTGAGTCTTGTCGCTCGGGCTATAATGCGGGAGTGGTGTGGAGGTCGCGGTACGGTCCTCTACATATATTTTGTATACGGCATATCACAACTCAAAAGAAATATGTACACATGAAAACCATTGCTAAAGAATTTGTAGTCAATTAAATGAAACGCAAATTCGGAATTAAGTCGGAAGTGCCGCGTTTCCGCAAGTCAAGCGGAATCATGTGCCTGCCGTTTCGTATGACATACACACTACCCAAATACATTTACACATACATATGTGTGGGAAGGACAACCCGTAGCGGACGTACATACTAAATACTACTAAATACGACTGTGGGAAATATACAAAAGGGTAACACGGACAACGAACGCGACAAACGACAGAAACGACAGTGAACATCGGACAAGATTGCAGAACGGACGTGCGCTAAGCCTAAAAGCGGCAAATCTAATACTTATTCAATAAACTTAAACTAAATATTCTATTATAACGTTAAAAGTTCGTTTCATTGCAACCTCTGATCTTACGTCCAACACCACAAATTGGGGGCTCGTCCGGGATTTCGCGACTTGTGAAAAGTTTGTGAATGGCGTCGTTAATTTCAAAAAAAAAGACAAAAATGAGCCAGTAATAAGAGTAAAAGCAAGTGACTGTACGTATCTGTACAATGCAAATCGTGTTGCGAAAATTTTTGTATGAGAAAACAAGTAAGGAAGCATCAGTCGGGTTTCACCGACAGAGTAATACCCTACACCAAGTAACTGAGTGGGCGGACCACGCCCATTTTTGACAAACTACAAGATATTCCTAATATGTTTATATATACCAAATATTGATGTTCTGACAGGTGTACCACAGAAATGATCGGTATATTAAATTTACCGCCCCCATTGTGGGCGGATCACGTCTATTTTTGGAGAATATAAAGATATTTTCCCCTGCAATGAAGTGACCAAATATGGATGCTCTGATGGGTGTATTACAAAAGCTATGAGGATTTTAAGCTTACCGCCTACATAGTGGGCGGACCACGCCCATTTTTTGGTATTTTTCAGAGGGTCAACACCTCACCTTAAATACCAAGTATTATTCTTTTGAATGAGTAATTAGACAAATTATAGCAATTTAATCGAAAAAAATCCGAGGTAGTGGGACTTACAGACCCATTGTGGGCGTGTCTTTGAACCGATTTGGCTAATCTCGGAACTTGAAGTAGTGGAAGGTTCACTGCGACTGTGTGCCAAATTTGGTCCAAATCGGACAACTCCTTCTTTCTCTCCTGCGCCAACGGACAGCCAGACAGACGGACAGACGGACAGACGGACAGACGGACAGACGGACAACCGGAAATCAACACAGAAAGTGATTCTAAGCATTTCTATATACTTATGTCTATACCTAGGACGGCTCCTTTAATGCGTTACAATTTTCGCACAAAGTTATTATACCCTATTACCATAGGTGTAGGGTATAAACATTCTAGAAGGCATGTGCATATAACGGGTCCTGTGGCCAGAAACAGAGAAGCTTCAGAATAACGTTGACGACAAAAACTATAAACTACGCAGTGGCGAAACTATCAAACGCAATAATAACATTTATTTGGTGAGCACAAGTCATAGTGCTAAAAGTGTTAAAACATAATTTCGACGGTAGCATGCAAAATTGCTGCAAATGAACATTCAATCAAAAGTACATACATATGTACATCGAATTTTCGAGAAGCGCGCTACAGTTGCGCATAAAGCAGAACGCAAATTCTACGTTGCTAAGCAAACGCAGTGAGATGAGAGCAGAGCATACAATCAGTTAAATTCAAATTCAAAGGAGGAAAGCTGAACATGGGAATCACAATTGATGAGAGCGGAACAAGTGAAACCAAGATGCAAGAGGAATGCAGAGGAAAGAAGAACATTGAGAGAGAACAGGGTTTATGCTAATATGTATAAAGAGCAGTGAGTTAATGAAAAGTGTAAGGCAGTACGTTGATGCAAGAGAGGTTTTAACTGATTCCATCAAGAAACAGTGAAACAAGAAGTATTTTCTAATAAAGAGATAAATAGCTTTGTGAGTTGAGATTTATTTAAGAGAAATAATCTTTGAGTTATATGTTTTGAGATAGAACATGAGGATTTTGAGAAATGTAAACAAAGAGTGTATTTGCATCAGTGTATTGCTATGGAAAGCATTGAATGAGTGTTAAAGAGAAAGGAAATGTACTTTGTGACAGCAGCAGCAGTAGAGTAATCGAAGAGAGAATTTTGATATTAAATCGCTGCGAATAAGAATAATTTTTGTGAAACAATTTAAATTGAAACTTTTATAAAACTATTATCATAAGAATCTATATGCCTTGAAATATTTTACCAATAATTTGATAAACTTTAAATAATTTGCTTGTATTATAAATAATAATATTTAACATGGACTTGGACAGTATTCTCGCATTGAAAGTTACTGAAATTAAAGAAAAATTAACCAGCCTTGGACTGTCGACTGTGGGACGGAGACATGACTTAGAAGACCGACTCCTTGAACATTTTGGCCTTTCTAGAGATGAAGAAGAATCAGAGTATGAAGAAGCTGCCTCGGCAAGGAATGAAAGTCATCAAACATTAAAATTCCACTTTACGCTTCGAGATATCGAGGACTCGTTGTCATCATTTTCCGGATGCGGTCAGCCCAATATAAATCAATGGCTGCAAGAATTTGAGGAGTGTGCATTGACAGTTAACTGGAACAGTCTGCAAAAGTTTATATATGGAAAGCAGCTGCTAAAGGGAGCGGCCAAAATTTACATTCGAAGCCAACCAACAGTCAAAGACTGGGCGTCGCTTAGTTCAGCTTTGCAGGAGGAGTTTGGGGTTAAGTTGTCGGCAAATGAAATACATCGCATATTGAGAAATAGGCGCAAAAGAGTAAATGAGAGTTTTAGAGAGTATCTGTATTCCTTGATGGAAATTGCTAGTCCCATAAGCCTTGATGAAGAAAGTCTTATAGAATATTTCATCGAAGGAATTCCTGACACCAAATTTAATAAGTCAATCCTCTACCAAGCACTTACTATCGGCGATCTGAAAGAGAAGTTGCGAATTTATGAAAAATGTCGTGTACAGACGCCAGTTTCTGCAAGTAATACTAGAGCTACTCCATCGCATTTTCAGTCAAAGTTTTCGGAAAACAACAATTCAGCCGCAGGAGAAGCCCAACGGGCAAAAACGTGCTTCAAGTGTGGAGACAAGGGTCACTTCGCTAAAGATTGTTCATTGCTTACCATTAAATGTTTCAAATGCCACCAGAGCGGGCACAAAGCTAACGAGTGTAGAAGCAGCCCAAATAGAGCAGATATGAAAACCGAAAATAAAAGAATGCATGTAGTGGTTGAAGATGAGCAAGCAGGCGAACCCGAATCAATTCTTACAAATAATTGCCTTTTTCGTGACCTAGAGATAAATGGCTCCAGAATTTCTGCATTGCTAGATACGGGCAGCGACATTTGCGCCATAAGAGATGATGTTTTTATTAATCTGGGCGACATTAAGTTAGAACCGAAAGTCAAGAAGCTCTTTGGCATCGGTAAACAGGAAATAAGAACGATCGGATGTTTCACAGCACAAATATACTTGGATGAAGTAGAATTAGACATAGTATTTCACGTTGCGAAGAAGAACGATATACTTTATGATGCAATTTTGGGTAACGATATTTTAAAATATGTCGACATAATAATAAATGAAGAAGGTGTACGATTTTGCAAGAAGGAGAATAATTTGCGAAAAGAACAGAACTGCACGGTACAGAAGTTGGTAGTGGCAACCGAGCACGACGTAGAGAATATCGATAATAGTTCGATTGACCAACTGGCGAACGAGTTTAAGCAAATTTTACATTCAATTAGCAGCAACAGCGATGAGCCGAGCTGGGAGCTAGATCACCTAAAGAGTGACTTCAAACGAGACCTTATTTTGAGTTTACAGAGATATCAACCTCAAAGAACAGAACCATCACCAATTGAAATGAAGATCATATTGTCTGATGATGTCCCTGTTTATCAGAGACCACGCCGATTTCCATACTCTGAGCAAATTACAATACAAAAACAAGTTGAAGAGTGGTTAGCTGAGGGAATTGTCCAAACCAGCACTTCTGCGTACGCGTCACCGGTATTGCTTGTTGCCAAGAAGGATGGCAGCCAACGATTATGCTGCGACTTTCGGAAGCTAAACGTTAAAATTATACGCGATAATTTCCCCATGCGTATTATTGACGACATCTTGGCAAAACTTCAATCAGCGACTTTGTACACTACTTTAGATCTTAAAAACGGCTTCTTTCATGTACCAATAGAGCCTGAGTCGCGCAAATATACTGCTTTTGTGACACACAACGGACATTATGAATTTAATTTTGTACCTTTCGGACTATCAAATTCTCCAGCAGTGTTTTCGAGATACATTTTTGCGATTTTTAGACAGATGATCAACGATGGCACTATAATTGTTTATATGGATGACATTATCATACCATCAAAAACCGAAGAGGAAGGTTTGAGGAAGCTGCAGAGGGTACTGTCATTGAGTGAGTCTCACGGTCTACGATTCAAATGGGAGAAATGTCAATTTTTGTAGAAAAGAGTTAACTTTCTTGGATATATCATCGAAGCTTCAACGATAACACCATCAACAGAAAAGATAAAAGCTGTACAGAACTTTCCACTCCCGAAGGACAAGAAGATGCTTCAACGTTTCTTGGGCCTAACGTCATACTTCAGGCGCTTTATTCCTAATTACGCAATTATAGCAAAGCCATTGAGCAATCTGATACCTGAGCATGCGAAGTTTGAAATGGATACCGAAGAAGTTGCTACCATTGAGCAATTAAAAGCTGCACTAGGTTGTGCCCCAGTTCTTAAACTTTTTGATCCACATTTAGAAACAGAGATTCATACTGATGCCTGTATGTTTGGTTACGGGGCGGTATTGTTACAAAGAGACCCAGAAGATCAACAATTTCACCCAGTTGAGTATATGAGTAGGAAGACTTCACCGGCAGAGCAGAAATACCACTCATATGAGCTCGAGGTTTTAGCTATCATTTCTGCATTGAAAAAATGGAGAGTATATGTCATGGGTATAAAGGTGAAAATAGTAACAGACTGTAATGCGTTCGCTCTTACAATGAAAAAGAAAGATGTGCCTTTGCGTGTGTCCAGGTGGGCTATGTATTTACAAGATTTTGAGTATGAGATTGAGCATAGGTCAGGCACTAAAATGAAGCACGTCGACGCTTTGAGCAGAGTATATTGTTTGATGATGACGGACTCGCTGAGACATAGGATTAAAGAGGAGCAGTTAAAAGATGAAAAACTGAAAGCTATATGCACCATACTAGAACGTGAGAACTATGACGACTTTTTTATCAAGACCGGCGTACTACACAAGAATCCCATCAAGGAACTCGTTGTTGTACCAACTTCGATGGAAAGAGAAATTATACAAATTGCACACCGTCAAGGTCACTATGCTGTGAAAAAAACGCAAGACCTCTTGGAGAGAACCTTTTATATAAGCAACATCAATTCGAAAGTCACAAACGTCGTAAGAAGCTGTGTAGAGTGCCTTGTCTCCGAAGCTAAAGCAGGCAAAAAAGAGGGTCTACTGAATCCAATTCATAAGGAAGACCAGCCTCTACAGACGTACCATATCGACCACGTGGGTCCCATGGAAGAAACTGTTAAGAGATACAATCACATCTTAGTGGTTATTGATGCATTTTCCAAATTCGTATGGCTATACCCTACAAAAAGCACAGGGAGTGCCGAAGTAATAGAGCGATTACAAAAGCAGTCCACTATTTTTGGAAATCCATGCCGTATTATTTCAGATCGCGGAACAGCTTTTACAGCGCATGCATTTGAGGAGTATTGCGAAACTCAAAACATTCAACACTTGCTTATTACAACCGGCATGCCCCGTGGAAATGGACAAGTAGAAAGAATCAACAGAATTGTAATATCTATGCTGACAAAGCTATGCGTGGAAAATCCTATGAATTGGTACAAACATGTTGACAGAGTCCAACAAGTCATAAACAGCACACCATCCAGGAGCACAAAATGGTCACCGTTCAAAATATTAACTGGAATAGAAATGCGCATCAACCCTAATGAAGACATCAGAAATCTAATCGATCAGTCAGCTTTGGAAGAGTTGCAAGAAGTACGAGACAGAGTGCGAGAGGAAGCTTGCGAAAACATTTGTCGAATTCAAGAGGAGAATCGGAAAAGTTTTAATAAAAATAGAAAGCCCGAAACTGAGTACAGAATCAATGACTTAGTCGCCGTCAAGCGCACACAATTTGGATCTGGCCTTAAATTAAAACCAAAATTTTTCGGACCGTATAAAGTAATTGAAAAGAAAGATCACGGTCGCTACGTCGTAGAGAAGATTGGCAACATAGAAGGCCCCAAAAGATGCCATACAGCCGCAGAGTATTTAAAGAAATGGAATCCATCATCCGGGTCGGATGAAATCGCAGAATGGCCGAATGTGGGAAGGACAACCCGTAGCGGACGTACATACTAAATACTACTAAATACGACTGTGGGAAATATACAAAAGGGTAACACGGACAACGAACGCGACAAACGACAGAAACGACAGTGAACATCGGACAAGATTGCAGAACGGACGTGCGCTAAGCCTAAAAGCGGCAAATCTAATACTTATTCAATAAACTTAAACTAAATATTCTATTATAACGTTAAAAGTTCGTTTCATTGCAACCTCTGATCTTACGTCCAACACCACATATGTATCCGTAAACATACACGTCGATGCATCACACCATACAAACGCCCAGTGCTGCATGTAAGCATTAAAAAGGATATCAGAATGTAGGCACACACACACACACCTATTTATGCAAGTGTCCGTGTGTTATGCCTATGAGCCTTGGTTCGCCATAAAACAAGCCCCTCGATTAGGTTTAATTGCTTGTGCGGTTGAAAATAGTTAGCATGGCCAATGGTCAACAACCAGCCGGGTTAATTTCATTGCCTATTGGTGTGAATGTTGGCTACAACTGAAACATAAATTATGCTTACGCATGGATACATTGAAGCATATGAAGATGCACACAAGTAACTTATTAATGTTAGCGCAGAAACTAGAGATATTTTATTATTATTTTTAGAATGAGCGATTTAATTATTGTGATTTTCCTATCAAAAACTACTAAACAAAAATTTATTGTACAATACAATTGTTAACAAAAACTAACAATTTTGTAAAGAATTAGTATTGCCATAAGTATAATCTAATTTTACTTAATTTTAAACGAATTTTTTTGGTTAAATACAAAAAGTTTGTTCTGAAATCGATTCTTTGGAGAATTGATATCTAAATATGATTTGTTCCTCAACCAAAGAAATTAGGGGTGGAACCTTAATCTTATTTTTAGTATGTTCAAATGTTATTATGTTTAAATGCGAGTGTTGTGCATAGACAACAGCAAAACGTACGACTTAAGGTAAAGCTACACCAGCTGCCTGATGCCTGCCTTCGACGCTTAAGCAGGAAGTAATTTTATAAAATTAAACTTGCTAAGAATGCCACTACGTCACTCACTCTTCCAGCGCTGCCACTTCCGCTTCCGTGCACATTACTGCTATTCAGCTTCTACGAGCGCTCATAACACTTAACCAACTTTAATGTTATTGTTGTTGTTGCAGCTACAATTTAATTACGTTCACGTAAATGCGGTAACGCTAATGATTATGAACACTTTAAGAATGCTATTCAAGCGCACTTAAGTTCGCCCTCGGTTGCGACTGCTCTGCTACAATATGGAGAAAGGCAATGTTAGGCTGGCAGGCAATTTTCCTTTAAGGCTCTATATCAAAGGTAAATGAGCTGTGAGCTTGTGCATGCGTAGTCCAAATTTAGTATGTGCACATTTGTGTACGTTTTTATACAACTTTGGAAAAAAGCATATGTTTTTGGCTATACGAAATTTACAAAAACTAACTGAAACTGCACTGAGCATTTATGGATATGACAAAAGTATGCGAATGAAAATATTTGAAATGGGTATCGAATTAAAGGTTTAATATGCTTTTTACTGTGGTGGCCAGAAATATGAATATAAAAATCGGTAAGTCTTTAGCAGCATATCTCCGGCAGATGATTAATCGTTATGCTAGCTCCCTCTACTAATCTATTCCATATTTCTTGTCTTTTCCATACTACAACCTGATCCCCAACACTGTCTCCTTTCTCAAAAACTTCTCACCGACCAACGAAGTACAATATGCTTTACAGTTTGAGTGTTTGAGAGTTTGTCTATTCAAAAGGACTCGAAGCACACCAATTCTATCTACTAGTATATGTATATCTTTTTTAGCAGGGAAAATAATATGCATACATTGTATTGTATAGCGTCACTTGTTTAATACGAAACTAGTTTAGATACCGAAAGTTCTGTGTAGCAATTGATTTCGTTTTAGTTAATTGCTTTAAATTTGTTCTATGCTATTCAGTTTAGTAATAATTTTAAAGATTTTGGCTTCAGCTTAGCTACATCGATTTTCTCGAGAGTTCTGCCTCAATTTTTCTGGTGCAAGTGAAAACCGCAAAATTTATTTGCGAAGCTCTTTAAAGTAAACTACCATTTCATTGTTACTTCTTTACTCGTACCACTACATTTTTTTTCCTTAAAAAAAGTTTGTTTTGTTAAAACGCAAGTTGTGAAAAAATTCAGATGAGCATTATCTCTTAAGCAAAAGCAGAAAGATTGAAAAAAAGCAAGGAAGAGCAACAAAAGGCAACAGTTTCTTGGATGCCTTAATGTATCTTAGGCGAAATACCTAAATCAGAGCAGTGCTAAAAAAAAGAGATCTCACATTTTGTTGCACTTTTTGGCTGCACGTGCAACTCAGCACAATGCCATTTTGAAGTGCTCACATTAGCGTGGAAAAAGGAACGTAGTTTTTGCTCCTGTTTTCTATATTTTTCGTTCGTTTGTCTGCAAGAAAAATGAAGTGCATTCTGGGTAAGGAAGAAATAACAGACTACAAAATGGCGCTGTGTGCAGATATACAGCAATATGTATGTGTGGGTGTGTGTGTGATTTTGTAGGTAGTATATGTAAGAAATACAAGGGAAAAGCAGTGGCAAGTTTAGGATGTGCTTCACAAAGGGAAGCGAACCTGGTTGACTGGTTATGATGAATGGCTCCAGATTGTAAGGACGCCGGTTAGAAAGATTGAGGCGCTGGTTTAATGATAGACTGCTGAAAGGAGCAACACAACACAAAGAAACGTGGCAAAGTAGTAGCAGAAGAATAGTTCTGGGAATATTGTAGAAAAAGGAAGAAAGGAATTGAAAGAGTTTACTTACTAATCAAAGAAGCTAAGGTTATTAAAGTTAATAACATTTATTACAAATGTGTTTTCAAAGGAACGGCTAATTTAAAAATTGGAAATTTGTAGTGGAAATTTCAATTCGTTATAACCAATTAATTCGTTGCAGCTCATCTGTTGACTATAAACATTTTAAACTAAAAAAATTACAATAAATAATCACAGTGTCTTTGTTAATATTAAATAAAAATTAAAATAATTACTCAAATATCTATTCATATTCCTTCGTTTGTTAAAGTTTAAGTTTTGCTTGTAATTCCGATAACTAAGTTTGAAAAATATATGTGTTGATACTACTCAGTGTTCGCACTTTTTTGGAATACCTAATTAAATTTAAAAATTGGCTTAACAGCCCACGAACGAGTCTTAGGCCTAGCTCTCTATTTTAGCACAAATTAACGGGACCTATATATTTTTACAGCCGTGTTCAAAGGAGATTGAGAAGCTTTTATTTTCTTGGCAAAGAATATCTTGGAGACTTGCCAACTAGCTCACGAGAGACGGCGCCGCATGCAAAGAAACGAAGTCTCTTTTGTAACGACGTTCGTCAAGTCCCCGAAAACAAAAATACGTAAAACAAAAAAAATTGTACACTCAAACAAAAAAGGATAGCCGTGCGTGTGTTAGAATATGTCTCACAAAGCTTATCGCCGCAACCGCACTGAGGTACTCAATAATAACATGTCCTTTGCTCCTATTGAGCTTCTGCAAATTCTCTGAAAGGCTTTACTCTTTGTTCCATATCCATTTTGCTTTTTGCCGTTTCCTTCTGTCGTTGCTTTTTATGCACTACTCTAGTGCGCCGCTGACCAAATGAACTAGTCGAGTAAGAGCTGCGACACTTCCGGTGTGTGAGTGTCCTGCTTTTGTTGCCATCTGCAGCGGTCGTCCCTTTGCATACCTTGCGGCGCTGTGCACTCTTTGCACCACAAAAGCTTAAGGACACTTCAATGCTGTATATTGTTTGCGGTCATATCGGGTGTAGTGAGAACGGCAATAATTTTTTTCCCATTTCCGCTGTTTTTCTTTTATCCTCATAAATTCCCATTTGTTGGGTCTCTGTGGCTTTTGTTTACATATCAAACATTTCCGATGCATGTTGTTGTAGTTATTTGAAACAACACAATGCTACTGTACGATTTGGTGTGTGTAGCGATGGAGAACGATAGAGTCTGCTTCAAAAGGAGAGAGTCTACCTAATGCCAAAATAAATATTTCTAACCAACTCTTCCGAAAGGGAAGGCCTGGGTTCAAATCACAGCCTTGCCACAGAAGATCTAGTATAAAGAAGAGAATTAAATTTTCAAATTAGTTCTTTGCGCGGCGCCACTTCTCGGGAGTACTTGGAAATTCTCCAAGAGCATTCCTTACCATGGAAAAGCTGCTCAACCTGGTCGGATACGGTTCTTTGTAGGTCCCGTTAATTTGAGAGAGGCGAGAAAGCTAGGCCTAAGCCCACACAGGCTGTTCCGTCAATTAATTATTAATTATTAGTATAAGCCGGCTGGGATTTGAGCCAGTGACTCCACGTGTCAAGGACCGATCACTTATCCACTGAGCCACGGTGGCGCCAAACGATTGATAGCCAATAAAATACCGAAATATGCTTAAGATCAAAAATACAAGATAACTTACAAACGGAGTGATATGATTGAATTTTTTTAGATATTTTCTTAAGAACTGATCTCAATCCTTAAATATATTCCTCTTGAAATAATGAATGCAAATCGCTTCCATGGTTACCTCACACAATTTTAAAATTCCTTGCGGAGTCATGCTGCAAATTTGCATTTGCCGCATTCAACACTTTTCTTTGTTAGCATTTGAAACTGCTCGCATGCAAATTTTCTTTTGCAAAAACAACTTTACATTTTTTTCAGCTCGACACTCAAAAGCCATATTTTTGCTTGGCTTTGCGAGCTTTCGCCGCTTTTGACGCTTATGCAAATGCTTGTGAATTTATTTCCTTGATGGTTGTTGTAAATTTGAAGTGACAACGCTGGAGAATATGTCGCCGTAGATGGTCGAGGTTGTTGCAACTCAAGTGCTGCATTGAAATGCTTTGATGCAATGACACTGAAAGAAGGACTGGTGGATGTACCTTGATTATAAAAAAATAGAAAGAACCAAAATATTTTGTGGTTATAAAAAATTTATTTACTGCACAGCTCTTGCTTCAATAAGTCAACTTAAAAAGTGCTATATGATTATTAAGAAAAGTAAATGATCAGTTAACTAAACCAAGACAATTGAGGGAATCCATTTGTTCAATAGCCGAATCCTTTGCGCGATTCTGTTTTCATCTTACATTTTTCTTTCCCGTTAAATTACTTCCTTTACCTTTTTGTATGTGCACAAGAATCGAGCAAGATAATATTAATTCCGATACTACGAAGAAATTTTCCACTATTTCTCACAATTCTTTAGTTCTAACAAAAATTTTATATTTTTTTAGCGACGTCAAAAAAAAAGCTTCCTTTTTTCTTCAGAGGAATAACATCTCAGTTCACAGCGGATATAGTAGTGCCATCTTCAACGCCGACAACATCGGAAGAGCTAAAAGGCGCAAAAAAGCCAAAAATCAAAGTAGCATGTTTAGTTATATTTAAATAGAGCGAGAATTTAGTTGGTAAAAATCCTATACGCTGTTGAACTTGAGGCGCCATTTCCCATTTCAATTCGATACTAAATCTAATTCGATAGTTCGAAATTACCAGTTTGTCTGATAGCCTATTTAGCGACAGCACCCTTTCAACAAAAGAACAAATCTATATGAAATGCATAAATCGTTTGTGAATATGACATCTGTAGCATTTTTTGTGCCGCAACTGTACCTTCAGTATTTCAAATCCCTTGAAATTGCATAAAAATTACATTATGCTAATGAAAATCTCATTATGAGAAATTAAAACAGAAGCAAGCAAACAAAACACGAAAAGCAACAATAATACCCTTTCTTTTCCACGAAAAGTAATTTTTTGCCCTCGGGCTCATATTATTTCCGTGAAGTAACAAACAAAAGGGTATCATCCGTTATTACTTGTATAATATCCCCGCAAAAAATGGGGAAACGTACCAAGCGCTCCCATTTGTTTCACACTGCACTGTTGTTGTCCGACAGAAGAGAGGTCCTCACTACTTAACAAACCAAACACCGAATAGCAAACAAAAATGGCTGCCGGCACAGAAGCAACACTGGCGCATTCAAATTCTATTTAAATTTCATTCGTTTTTTGATTATACAAATTTTTTTTTAAGTTAATTTGCAACAGAATTGTGAGAATTATAAAAATGATTAAAGTTCAAGCGAATCGCTAAAAGTCGATATGCACCGCCATATGTTTGAGGAACACATGTTTTTTTTTGGCGGCTTAACATTAAGAATCTATAAAAAAGGCATCACATTAGTTGAGTGAATGAGTGTTCAATCTATGAGATGCCTTACCATGATTTTATCTCTGATAGACCTAAAATAATTGAAAAACAAAAATTATTTCAGACTGGTTTTTTGTGCGGCGCCATCTCTTGCGGAGATTTGGCAACTCTCCGGGGTATTCGCTCTCTATATGGCTCTGGAATAAATTTGTGGGTCCCAGGCCACAGGCTAACTGTGCTTAAATAGAAGGTTTACTATATGAAAAATTACATGAGATATATTTCATGAGATGAATTTTATTCAAAGCAGCCGTAAAAGTCACCATCGGGAGATTTGGCATACGGGCTTTATAAGAAAGACGTTGGGCGACTATATGCCAAATATCATGTGACCCCAACTAACGAGTGTAGCTCATAACAAGTAAGGAAGTATCAGTCGGGTTTCACCGACAGAGTAATACCCTACACCATCTTCCCAAGTGGGGTGATAATTCACTGAAATTGTGGGTGCATTTGATTTACAACATACATAGTGGGCGGACCACGCCCACTTTTGGCAGACTACAAGGTATACCTAATAGGACTATACATGCCAAATATTGATGCTCTGACAGGTGTACACCAGATGTTATCGGCATATTTATTTTACTGCCCCCATGGTGGGCGGACCACGCCCATTTCTGGAGAATTAAAAGATATTCCTACCAGGAACGAAGTAACCAAATCTGGACTCTCTGGTGTATATATTATGGAAGTTAAGAGGATTTTTTGTTTATCGCCTATATAGTGGGCGGACCACGCCCATTTTCTTGTATGGCATCTAAGACCTATATATCAACTTGGGAACCGAATTTCATTCATTTATATTCGTAACTAGTCAATTGGGAGCCATTTTACCGAAAAAATTTTGCCGGCTATATAGTGGGCGGACCACGCCCATTTTTTCCTGAGATATAGAAGACCTACCTCTTAACTTGAATACCAAGTATTATTCTTTTTCATGAGTAATTACACAAATTATAGCCATTTTACCGAAAAAAATCCGAGGTAGTGGGACTTACAGACCCGTTGTGGGCGTGTCCTTTAACCGATTTGACTAATTTTAACACTTTACCTAACCCGAGGTTCACTGTAACTGTGTACCAAATTTGGTCCAAATCGGACAACTCCTTCTTTCTTTTTTTGCATACACGCAGACGGACAGACGGACAGACGGACAACCGGAAATGAAAAGAGAAAGTGTTTCTGATCATTTCTATATACTTATGTCTATACCTAGGAAGGCTCCTTTAATGCGTTACAATTTTGGCACAAAGTTATTATACCCTATTACCATAGGTGTAGGGTATAAAAATGGTAACTCGATTTGAGTCGTATATATTCAACATTTTAAAGCGGCGAAGGAAAAGTTAGTTTGGGTGCAAAGGTAGAAAAATAATACAAAATCCCGCAGCTTTCTATGGCAACATGCACCCTTCGCGCCAGCCTTGCCACTGAGCTTGATTCAATTAATGCGAAAAGTTGCCGCTTTTTGTATGTTCCTGTTTCCGCAATTGTATGGCCATGATTTTGACCATTTTTTGCGCGTTTTACATGCTGTCATAGTCATTTTGTAGTATATACGTAGGGCTGCCACCTCTAAATTTTTTGAAGGAGTTTGCTTATATTAATTACGAGAAGGATTTCAGAGCATTTCAATGCCTCGATCAAGATCGAGATTAAGAGAGGGACAGAGAGTGCGAAAGAGAGAGACTGGGAGAGAGAAAGAGAGAGGGGAGAGTGGGAGAGAGAAAGAGAGAGGGAAGAGTGTGAGAGAGAGAGGTAGTTTACACAATTGTTCACTTCCTTATTTAAAGTTTATCTCAAATAATACTTAGTGGCCTGGTCACCCCTTTATAGCGGTTACATACAATCGGGATTATGTTCTGGGCTAATTCTTGGTGTGAACTTCATTTAGTTGCCAATCGAATCATTACACCTACAAAAGCTAGATACTCCTTTACTGAAAAGTCGAGGAACAATGTTTAATATTCTTGAAAGCTATAAATTTGTAATCCCTCTGTTCACCATTTCCCTCGGTGAGAAAATTTCTTTAAGACTAATTTGGTGCCACAAGTTGCCATTAATAAAAAACCAACAGGTGATAACACTGCACCACTCCTCTCTCCCCAAACCCCCTCCCCCCACCCACCCTCCCCACGCACACTAATTCTGTTTTTACTGCTAATTTATTTTTCGACGCCCTTTTGCAATTTTGGTTGGTTTTATGTGGACTTTTCTTTTTATATTTGTTTTGACTGCTAATGCTACCATTGTGGTTGTTGTTGTGTTCCTTTTGTCCCATTATCACATTAAAATGGACAATCCCTTTTGCTGTTTTGACTGTTGCGCTGTTCTTACAAAAACAACATAAACAACCAACAGCGCATTAGCACAACACCAGCAGCGCACATCCGCTCTTCCTTTTTGGGCGCCTTCAAAGCGTTTTCATATTTGATTTTCCACCCATTCTAACCCCTTTTGGTTTACCACCCCCACATAAATCGCTTAAGCAATTGCGAAGATGCGTGTTGGTGGCGGAGGGTGGCAACGTTAGTTGAATTGGTATGTTTGTGACTCCAACAAGTGAAGGCAAACTTTAGTAGCATCATTTGGGAATTACTTTTTAGCTCGCTGTTGTTGTTGTTGCTATTTGTTATGGTTTGATTTTGCCACATTGTTGGAAACTAGCTTGAAATGTAGTTGCGTTGTTTAAAGAAGAGGCAACCAAGGCGTCACAATGCTTCAGGTGTCGCACACACGTTCTGCCGCCAACAAAGTGGGAAATATTTTGCACCAATTCCAATGTATTCGACATTCCATGACACAAACGTAGAGATAGACGCTGCACCAGTTGGAAATGCATGGTGAAATTTAACATGATTAAGAAGATTGCCAGATTAACAGCAGATTCGATTATAATGTGAAAAAGAAAATTATGTTACTAAATTTTATTTATAGCATTTTGAATAATGGAGGAAACTCTTCTGAGGTTCAATCGATTTTTTCTGAAGCCGAAGAGACATAGTTTCTCCTAAGGCCGAATACCGAATAGTTACTTATGAGGCTGAATTCGAATATCAGAACGACAATTATTATTCGGCCGAAGTCCATTTCTAATTAGCTAAACACCCGACATTGAGGGGAAGGAAAAGTCGAATATTCTTGCGCTATTTAGTAAAGAGTATTCACTATGTTTGCCTTTAGTTTATAAATTGTCATTACTTAGTGGACTGTTATGATTAATTTTCCTTTCAAATCTTAAAGCTTTTCTTTGTTTACCGTACTACCAAGCTTCATTGCTATTGATACCGGTATTAATATGGGTTTCCCAGTATCCCGGTTTTGAGAAGCCTGAATAACGCAATGCCGGTTTCGTAAATATGCTGCGTTATCGATATCATTGGACTTAACTATACTGACAACATAAAACTGATCTAAGTTACCTTTGTATAGAACCGAGTCATCGATACATAAATATTTTATTTATACAAAAAAGAAGCCAATTAAATGCTTCTTTTTAATGACTTCCTTGGTGACATTTGTTATTGGTGTTTAGATTTCCTTAATGGTGATCACGCTTACATATCCTTTAACGGGCACAAGCGTATATGCTTACTTTAGCATTTTCACAAAACCGCAAAATACGCTCGTTCACTCAAACACCCCTACAAATACGCACAGACAATCACACACGCGCCGTCGAACTGTGTGAAAACTTCCGCAGTTTGCTGCTGGAATTTTCTATCATGCCGAACTGCGCTGCACTGACAATTTCAGCTGTCACTCCTGTTGTCCTGCAGTCGTGCTGTCCTTGCATTGGCGCATATCTACAGATATATACAAATATATATATACATATATATATATACATGCACTCATGCAATGTGATGCGATGCCAAATCTTCCTTTATATCCTTCCTTATATCCTTTTCTATCCAGCATATGGGCAACTTTCCTCTTAATGTTTTCTTCCCTGCTTACTTTCTCTCTCTCTCTCTCTCTCTCTCTCTCTCACTGTATGTGTGTGTGTGCATGTTAAGGAAAAATTGAATTTCAAAAAGTTTTCGTGCTAAACTTGCAGCTAAATTACAATTTAGTTTGACAGTTTCTTCTCTTCTTCTTGTCCTGCCTGCGCCACCTGTACGTTGCCCATTTTGCGATTGCCTTGCTGCAACACGTTTCCGTTTCATTTGCAATTCCTTGTGACTTTCCTGAAATTGGCAGGACTCTGTGTTCAGTAATCCGCTGTGTGTGTGAGCATGTGTGTTTTTTAGGGATGTGTGAGATTTGGCGAATTTTTCTTAGGTCTTTCATGCAACAACTTTTTATTGGCACGCAGATTTCGTTTAGGTGTTCGATATTTCAGAAATGTTTGACACCTTAAAAAAACTACTTTGTGGCTTCGATAATTCTGAATTGTAGCATTAGTTTAGTATGTACGCACTGAATTTATCCTAATTGCCTTTAATATAGTGTATTTAATCGATGCTGCCCCATCCCTAGCGCCCACGCCCGCCTCGAGAGAGAGGCGACCGAGCAGCTCTGGTCACAACACCGAAAGCACTTGACCGAGGAGCTTCACTCCTCGCAACACCGAATCTCCACATCCAAACCTTCGTCTCATTCGTATAGCTTGAATTTTTCCTGAAATTCTTTTGAATTGTAAATTCTCCTACCTTAATTAAAGCCGACCCCCTACGGTTTATAACGTTTCTGAAACTCAGCCTTTTATTTCGAAAGTCTGCCCCTTCCGTGGCATCAAAATATTCATAGTGGTATTTGGTAAGGCCCCTTCGTTGGCAGACATTTGGGACTATTAGTTGCTTTATAAGTGCTTCCTATGGCCGGACAAAGTGGAGCATTAACTGCGAATCTTCAATAAGAGAAGGTGCGCTCGTAGCTTAGGCGCTTGGTGGGGGTGCTCTGTAAGTAATTTATTTTTCATAGTTTTTATTCCAATTGTGCTTTTAAGTTACTTTACTGTAAACTATTTAAGCGGAATTTAAAGCGCATTCTCTCTTTTTCGTTTGGTTCATGTTTCCTTTCACCTGTCCATACGCAAGCATGCTTTGAAGGCTAGACATTTTATGACTTCTTATGGTCCCTTTCTTAGTCGCTCTTTATCTTTTTTCTCATGGAAACACTTTCCATTAAACATGCTAGTTTCCTCTCAGGCATATGTTTTTATGTGAGTAATTCACATTAACACTGATGTTTGTGCTTTCCCTCAATGACTTGTCAGTTTGTCTGCCTTTTACACCTCTTTTATATATGACAAAACCTTTTCTGCTTGTAATATCTGCAAATAAATATCTGGAATAAGTCGAAAATAAAACTCATCAAATCGCGATTGTTGTGGCCACAGCTCCCACACTTCTTCGCCAGCTACAAATAGTTGTCTCCTTTTTTATGTTGGTCTTGCCACCATTTTCAACTATTTTTTCCCTCTGTGCTGAGCGAATATTACACACAAACGCACACCTTTTGAACCCCCTAACATTTCCACCCCTCCAACGTTTTAGTCTTCAATATTCACCCACAGCTTCATTTTCGGTTGCAATTTTGTTTTCGATTTGACACCTAAGCTTACTCCTGCTCCTCATCTGACGTTCCTCTTCCAACCTCCCGGGCACACATAAACGCCACACAATTCATTCAAGGCAGCAGCACGAAGTTTGCAGTTCCCGCCGCGCACTAAATACAAAAGATACAAATGAATTTTTGATTTTGAAGTTTTGTGAGACATAAAAAGCAAACCGAACGTTATGACACGAACTTTGAGGGCATGAATTATACTTGAGTGCGTTTTTGTGTGAATCAGGATGCCAGCAGGAAATCGTACACGTCGTACTTTCTAAGCCGTATTTCAGTCATGAGCTGTGGAACGTAAATGAATTACTTTATATACAAAGGTATCTACATATCTTTGAAAAATTACATAGTTAGAAAATAACAAGCTCAACTATTTCATTAGTATTTTAAATATACTAAAATCTAAGCCAATCAAAACTTAGCTCGGCGCCGCATACAAAGCCGCGAAGTTAATTTTTCATTAGATGCGAGTCGGCAAGGATTCGAACCAGCAATTCCACGCATCAAGAACCTATCACTCGCCCACTGAGCTCCAGCGACGCCTGCATTGTTAGAGTATTATAAAAACAAGTAAGAAAGCACCAGTCGGGTTTCACCGACAGAGTAATACCCTACACCAAGTAACCGAGTGGGGCGGTAATCCACTGAAAGAAATGAAATCGTGGGCGCATTTAATATGCCGCATAGTTGGCGGACTACGCCCATTTTTGGAGAATTTATAGGTATTCTTACTAGCAATAAAGTAACCAAATATCGATGCCCTAGTATACAAATTATGGAAGTTTTAAGGATTTTTCGTTTATTTCCTATATACAGGGCGGACCACGCCCATTTTCTTATATGGTATGTAAGACCTACATATATATCAACTTCGGAACCAAATTTAAGTCGTTTATATCCATGAATAGTCAATTCAGAGCCATTTTACGGGAAAAAAATTTGCCGCCTATAAAGTGGGCGAACCACGCCCTTTTTTTCGTATGACATAGAAAACCCACCCCTAAACTTGAAAACTTACAAAAAACTGGTTCTGTTTCGCCTCAATTCCTAAAGGTGCTTTAGAGTAGGAGAAGTTGAGAGTGCGGATACACTGAGGTAAAGGCATAACACTTATCTCAGTGTGTTTTGCTTTTACTCTTAACTACCAGCTCTCTTGCACCAATTAATCCTTTGTAGTTTAAAATAATTGTCCACCACCACTACTCCACTTTATCCTATCCCTTACCTCTTCTCCTTTTCAAACCAATAAGTGCTTTGCACGTAAAGTAAAAACAAAAAACAAGTATAATTATTTTCCATGCGTATTTAGACAAATGAAAGTAATTTTACCGAACAAAATCCGAGGTGATGGGACTTACAGACGTATAGTGGGCGTCTTATTCAACCGATTTGGCCAATCTTGGAACTTGATCTAAGTTAAGGTTCACTCTCAGTGTGTACCAAATTTGGTTTTAATCTGGCAACTTCTTCTTTCTCTCCTGCTGTCACGGGCGGACAACCGGAAATCAATACAGAAGGTGATTCTGATCATTTCTATATACCTAGGACCGCTCCTTTAATGCCTTACTATTTTCGCACAAAGTTATTATACCCTATTATTAGGGTAGGGTATAGAAAGCGAAAAACTGCACTTGGGTTTTAATTAGTGGACTTGTTTTATAGATCTATTGTTTTCTTTTGGCCCTGGTGCAACTGGGTTTTTCTGTCTGGGTTGCTAATGTTTGCGCTTCATTCAGTACAGGTGCTTCCTGTGTGTGTGTCTGTGTGAGCTGCAAGAAACGTGAGCAATATTTATAAGAAGCATGAAATTGAGTTTAAAACTTAAACAAAGCAAACCAACAAAAATACTAAGCACAAAGAAAAAATCATGGCAGAAATTAAATGAAAAAATTTATTTGTGAAAATTTCTTCATAACAAAGCAGCACGAGGTCCTGCAAAAACTGGAGCGGAATTAAATTCGTCAAAGCAGGAGCAAAGTTCGTGTGCGTGGGCATAAAGTTTGGAAGGTGACCAACACTGAGCAATCTCAAGGATGAGTTATTTGCGACCAAAATACAGTTCTTTAGGAGAGAGAGAATATTTATTTCGTTAAAGTAATTGTGGCGTTTAAGAGCGGTAAAAGCACTTAAAATCAGATATTGAAAAAATATTTAAGGTTTGTTAATAATGAAACAAAATTAGTGTTGGTGTTGCTAATTTAAGCTAGACAATTGAAAGATTAGGCAAGTCATATGTATATTTGTCGAAAACTGCGAATGGCACTAAAATTATTTCATGCTTATGACTACATCTTATTTGGGCATTTTATAATTTTTGGTAAAAAGTATGACGAAATATTTGTTAAATTTCAGAAATTATCATGTAATTTTACCATTACTTACTTAATGTGGCCTCACGCTGCTTGGCGCGTACCTTATCCTGTCCCTGGTTCCAAACTTAGCTAGGGCTTCCTTTACTTAGTCCCTTTACTAGAGATTCAGTCACTCTTTTCTGCGCCGGCCTTCAATCCTCCATTAAGTTTCTTATGACTATAGTCAGTTTGCCTTACGATTTGAGTTCGGAGTATTCAGATGAAACTTGTAGCGACACCACAATAATTAATTGAGGAATTTTACCATCAAATGCAACCATGTGCACAAACATCTGTTTCGCGTTTACTTGTTCATTTTTAACACTTTGGTTTGTAATGTTCTTCTTTGCCTATGTGTTAAATAAAGAGAAGATCTACTTTCTTTTTGGATCGAACCTTCAACGAAGAAACACGCGTTTTCTTTAGACGTGACCCACATCCATAATTTTTCGAATAGTATTGATATATGCTCATGAGCATTAGAACAGATTCCACACAATGCCATTATATACAATAGCGTGCAATTAAGTTTCATACTGTGACGAATATGGGGGTTATACTACGGCAGCTAAGGAAAAGGACACCCTGTGCACGGTTACAGTTGAACAAGCATACGCAAAACAAAAGCTTTAGCAAATATCAGCACCTCTGATTCGAAAGTGTTTTGAAGTTCTGACAAATATTGTGTATTGGAATTTTCTCGTACAATCCAGAAACAGGGCGAGCGAGAAGTTGTAGAATGTTCGACAGTAGCTGGCGAGAAACAGTAACAGGTATAAAAAGCGGCCGCCGGCAGTGTCGAGAGTCAGTCTTTGAGTAATAATTGAACGTGCAACATCGAGTCAGTTACCGAGTATCAAGTGAACGTGCAACATCGATTCCGAACGAGTGAACGTGAAGCATCGCAATCACAACCGAGGACAATTCAACTGCAACTGCAAAATAGTGCAAATCTTTGTAACAAAAGGATTGGAATAGTCAATCTGTTATTGGAATCAATAAAACCGTTACAAGCATTGAGCTTTTTGTGCATTATTCTTGACGATCCGACACAATCCAGTGATCCGAACCGAAGTAGCGGAGTACTTCAGCGGAATTACGTAACAATTGGTGTCAGAAGTGGGATTGTGCTAATCCAGAATAATGGTGAAGTTCGACCAGTTGAAAGTAGAGCAACTTAAGAATGAGCTGGCCCAGCTAGGGTTGCAGACAACAGGCTCAAAGACCGAATTGCAGCGTCGACTACGAGAGCCATTGGAGGCGAGAGGCTTTAATCTGGCAGAGCATGAGTTTGAGTGCGACTCAAAAGTGGCTGAAGTATCAGAGAAAGACATCGCTCCAGTGAGTATGGACATGAGCCAGTTGCTCGCTGCAATGCAAGGCATGATGGCCGAGAATTCTGCACGAGCCGAGCAGAGCATGAAGCGAGAACTTCTGGAAAACTCTGCGAACATGGAGCAGAAACTCCTAGAAAATTCTGAGAGCATGGGGCAGAAACTACAAGAACGAATCGAGAAGAAGATGGAAGAAAATTCTACACAACTACGAGAGATTTCTGAGACTTTGACTGGAAAGGTGAACGAGCTGCAAGGAAAAGTTAATGCGCTCGATGAGAGAATGCTGAAAATGGAATCAGGTCGAGATAATTCAATCGCAAGAATACAAGCGGATCTGGAAAAGCAGCTGCAAGAGCAACTGCAAGAACAATTGCAAGAGCAACTGCAAGAGCTGCAATTGCAAAGTCCACTGCCGCAAATAAGAGAATTCAGTGGTACGAAACTCAAAGCACCTACCTACGATGGGACAACGGCGTTTAACATCTTCCAACTGCAGTTTGAAACGACGGCCGCCCAGAATCGGTGGGGCGACGCAGAAAAGGCAGCGGCTCTGATAGTGGCATTGAAAGGAGCAGCAGCCGAGGTGTTACAGACGATTCCACCAATACTAAGATGCAGCTATGAGGCCATAATAAGTGCGGTAGGAAGGAAGTACGGTAGCGAGCACATGAAGCAGCTGTACTACATCGAGCTGAAGAATCGCAGGCAAAGGAGCGGTGAGAGCTTGCAGGTCTACGCAGCGGACATTGAGCGACTGGCACATTTAGCTCACTCTGACCTGGGCAGTGAACACTTGGAAAAGATGAAGATACAAGCATTCATCGAAGGAATTCGCGATCCAGAAATAAGACGCAGCGCAATAATGATGAGCAAAGCGACATTTACCGAGACGGTTACCAGTGCGCTTACATACGAGGCAGCATGGACCAGCACTATGCAATATTCTGCGCCCAAAGTTCGCAGGATGGAAGCCGATGACGATGTTCTGTGTCAAGAAATCAAAACAGAACACTCGCCAGCGGATCGGACGATGAAGAAATTTACAGGAAAATGCTTCTATTGCGACAAAACAGGACACATGGCGAGGGAGTGCCACCTGCGTCGGAAACGTTCCAGATGGCGTATACCAGAACGGAGGTATGGCGAAAGAAAAGAGCAGAGCAGCAACGGCGACAAGGGAGTCGTGATAGAATCAAACAAGAAGCTGGCGAACAAGCAGGAAGAGGCATCCAGCAATCTGGAGGAACGAATTTACACAGTACCTGTACTAGCATATCCGGTTCCTGGTGAAACATTCATACTGCGCACGGATGCAAGTGCTACTGGAATCGGAGGAGTCCTTTCACAAGTCATTAAAGGCGAGGAAAAAGTAATTGGCTACTATGGCACTTCTTTAGCAAAACCGGAGAGAAAATACTGCGTCACTAAAAGAGCGCTGCTGGCCGTGGTGAACAGTGTTACACATTTTCACAAATATCTCTTCGGGCAGCCGTTCCTGTTAAGAACGGATCATGCGGCACTCAGGTGGCTATTACAACTCAAGAACTCCGAAGGCCAAATTGCTCGATGGTTCGAACGATTGCAGAGGTACGATTTCGAAATAGAGTATCCTGAAGTAAGACTACATGGCAACGCCGATGCGCTATCCAGACGTCCCTGCAATACAGAATGCAGGCATTGCTCCAGAGCAGAGGAAGAAGAAGGACGAATCGATATTCGGTTGCTTAGTGTCTTGCCGGAAGAACAATGGACAGCAGAGCGAATAAGAACCGAGCAAAGAAATGATTCAGATCTGACGAGAATAGTGGACTGCAAAGAAAGAGGTGTACGGCCAAGATTCAAAGAAATAGCGTGTGAAAGCGCCATCACTAAAGCATACTGGGCACAGTGGCAGAGCTTACAACTACGCGACGGGTGCTTGCATCGAAGATGGGAAAGCGAGGACGGAACAGCACATAGAAACTTAATTGTCGTTCCTAAAGTGCGAGTAACGGACATTGTGTCAGCATGTCACAATGGTTCGGGTGACGGTCATCTGGGAATCACCAAGACGGTGGAGAAGATAAATAAACGGTTCTACTGGGTAGGATGTAAGCAATCTGTTGCGGAATGGATTAAGACATGTGACAAATGCGTCACCGCTAAAGAACCCAAAACACGCGAGCTCACCTACGATAACAATGAGGACTTGGCGAGCAATAAGCGGAAGGAATTGGATGCGATGCACCAATATATGCGGAAACGCATGCGGTTGATGAGTGACAAGATGAAGGCCAGATACGATTTGAGGGCAAATTCCGAAGGCTTCGAAGAAGGACAACTAGTGATGCTTTACAACCCACAGCGCAAGAAGGGGCTGTGTCCGAAGTTACAAACGCATTGGGAGGAACCAGACTGCGTGATCAAGCGATCAAATGACGTCGTATATCGAATACCGTTGAATGGCAAGAAGAGAGTTAAACTTAAAGTAGTCCATTTGGAGAGACTGGCACCCTATAAGGCTAAAGAAGCTATCCTTGTTCGGGACGAACAAGTTTAAGAGGAGGGCAGTGTGACGAATATGGGGGTTATACTACGGCAGCTAAGGAAAAGGACACCCTGTGCACGGTTACAGTTGAACAAGCATACGCAAAACAAAAGCTTTAGCAAATATCAGCACCTCTGATTCGAAAGTGTTTTGAAGTTCTGACAAATATTGTGTATTGGAATTTTCTCGTACAATCCAGAAACAGGGCGAGCGAGAAGTTGTAGAATGTTCGACAGTAGCTGGCGAGAAACAGTAACAGGTATAAAAAGCGGCCGCCGGCAGTGTCGAGAGTCAGTCTTTGAGTAATAATTGAACGTGCAACATCGAGTCAGTTACCGAGTATCAAGTGAACGTGCAACATCGATTCCGAACGAGTGAACGTGAAGCATCGCAATCACAACCGAGGACAATTCAACTGCAACTGCAAAATAGTGCAAATCTTTGTAACAAAAGGATTGGAATAGTCAATCTGTTATTGGAATCAATAAAACCGTTACAAGCATTGAGCTTTTTGTGCATTATTCTTGACGATTACACAATCCAGTGATCCGAACCGAAGTAGCGGAGTACTTCAGCGGAATTACGTAACAATACTATTAAAGTTGGAGAAATTGAAATCGGTATGCAAATAGTTTGGTGAAAAATTGGACCCGATTTTGTATAGTTCAGGCTTATATCCGTTCATGCAGTTCAGATCACTCGATATTGACAGTCGGGAAAATGAACAGCCATATGAATACAGTTTGAAATCTTGCTGCTGATGGTATTATAGCTTCGAAAATCGGAATTAATGCAACTGTGGCTAGTAGAGTTAAGCTGATTGTGATTCGTAGAAGTTGAATAACATCAGAAAATAGTTTGAGGTATAAACCATGCTTTAATCTGAATAAAGCGTTGATAAATCTTTCTGCATATGCTAAAGACTTTAGCAGTCATATGCTAAAAGCCAAGTGCGTAAGCAACTTTAATGGTTACAGAAATTCGGTTTCCAAATACACCGAAAGAATAAATGGGCTGCTATAAGCCTTTTTATAAATAAATTCCTTAAGTCGAGAGAGTGGGGTCCTTAAGAGAGAGAGCGAGAGAGAGAGATTTCTCTCTTCATTGTTCGAGAGCATATAATAAATTTGTTACCTATAAATATGCGCTAACGGTTTTGCAGAAGATGCCAAGGCTTTAAAGCACATCTGGCTGGTATTCATGCATATATTTTTCTTAATGTGCCAAGAATTACTTCACTTCATTACCAGAGCAAATTGTGCGCATTGTCAGCGCATAACAAAGAAAGGCATCAAAGTGTTCTTTTGTTGTATAAAATATTTTTACAAAGCACAGAATAAAAGTGGAAAAAATGTAAATGTCACTCATACGACTCGCTCGACGTTGCCTTTACCAGTTGCAGATGATTTTATTTCGTCGCAAATAAACACCGCAGGCCCAAAACGCTCGTAATTTATTCCATTACCACTAAAATATAAGTAAGTCGTTTTCTTGACGCATTCCCCCCAACCTTCCAACTGCCTCACTGCAGGTAGCTAAAACAGTTGCTCCTCTTCGCCCACAAACTTACACACTCGCTACATACAAAGCAATTTCGAGAACGAACCCTTTCTTTGCCAGACTGTTGGATAAATTCAATTTCAAATTTGAAAAATGTAAATCATTTCTCTTTTGTGAAAGTGCCAAGCGTGCCAGATTTGCACTTAAACCATTTCAGCTAAGCAGTTACAAATGTGCTTTTGAGCTTAAGCGACCCGCCGCTGCGAAAAGACAAGCAACAACGGATGCAAGGATATGGGCAAAGTGGGAGGCAGGCAAAAGGAAAAGGGTTGCAGCATTTATTCAAAAGGAAAAGCGCTCAAACAAGTGTGAAGACGCTTTTAGCTGGTGCATGGAGTGGTGCTTCACACCAGCACAGAGGGCAGAGGAAATTTCGAATTTATTGGCAGAAATAAATTTTGGCGTAGAGCGCCAAACGAAAGAAAGGCAACAAAAAGCATTTGATTATAAATTATGGCAAACATGCAGGCGTCTCAGAAAAAGAAGGGTAGTGTGCTTGGTATCTGAACGTAGCTCAGTTTAAGATTTTGCATGAAATTTAAAAATTTTGTTTACAAGGAAACAAATTGACAAACAAAAAGGCTGTGAATTTAGGTGCACAAGAAAACTGCTAATAAATTGGTGTAGATACTTTATGGCATTAGTCAGTTATGCACGTTATGCAAAATATAGTTTTGTTCCGAGTTTTTCAATATTGTAGAGTTTTACTTGAAATGAAATATCAAGTGTATTTTCAATTTTATGACTGGTCGCTGTTAATGAGTTAAAAAGAACCGTGCGTAGGCAAGTAGCTGTGGACTTGTGTGAAGTGGCTGTCAAGTGGCAGATAGTATGAGGAAAGGCATCCAAATTAAGAATTTTCGCTTGCGGCTAAGGGTCATGACGTTACCCCACTTTTTTTCCTGTCTACAAGTCAATGGCATGCAGTGACATACAATTAAAGCTTTAAGTCCAAAACTTATTCTATGCATACTTGCTCTGAACCGAAAATCAAAGTACTCACTTTTATGAAAAAAACACTAGATAAATTAATCCATATGATTTTCTCCTAAGAGTGACTGTTCAAAATTAATTTTGAAAAATCTTTCCAGAACACCATTCCCACTCCTGCGCCTCCTTCACAATCGGTCCCTGATCGATTAACTTACATTTTGCATGTTTTAAGGCGCTTAAAAATGGGAATTTATGATGTCTTTACGGTTCCATACTATCTCTCAGCTGGTATTCGATTTCAATTCAGATGCCATGTATTTTCTTTAAGTTAAAAAAAATGTCCTCTTTTCATCACCATTGCGTCTGCCATTACACCTTCTCTGACAGCTTACATGGATTGAAATGTTCGCACAAACGTGCAAACACACACACACGCTCGCATGTTTCCGTCATGTTTAGCTCAGCTTAAGCAAACAACCCCTCATAAGTAACCAAACCCCTGCCCCTTTCAACCACAATGACAGCTTATGCGTCACAAAGCGAAAACGCACACTTAGACACCCCCTCTTAGCCTTGTCAAGAGACTTTCTTCCTTTCATTTTTTGGTTTGGTTTTGTACGATTGCCAACAAACGGCAATGAGGGCTGCTCTGCTCTTCACAGCATCATCAGCAATATTGCCAGCATCAACAGCAGCAGCACCATCGTTAACAACAACAACAAGATGCCAGCATGATATGCACGCGTAAGGAACGTTTGAGAGTTGCGTGTGCGTTTGTGGCAGGCGCACATATATATATATATACATATATATGTGTGTGTGTGTCAGTAGGAAAATCTGCCCGCTGCGGGTTTAGAATCACGCCGGATCTGTTAACCTAACATTGCTGAAAACAGCAAAAGCGCAGGGATGACAGCTATATTTTGGTGTCCAAATGGAAAGGCATCGTAGGCAGGGTCTCCCGTCCTCCAACAGCCACTTCAAATACCTTCTTCACTGTAGCTCTTTCGTTCATACGCACGACATGACCCAGCCAGTGAAGCCGCTGGGCGCTGATGTGACTGACTATGTCAATATCGGCGTAGAGCTCGTACAGTTCGTGGTTCATCCGAATGCGGTAGTCGTCGCCAATTCGGAATTCTAAAAAAGGAAAATAAAGGAACACGCTAATATTAATTCGCTATGACTTGCAATTCGATTGGCTTATGCTGTTATTAGGTCCGTTAGTACCAAGATAGTACCAGCCAATATCCTCTGTGGCCTGGGAATACACAATAGCATGTAAAATCTAAATACCTGCAGGCTGCCAATACATCAGCAATCAGGCAGGCAACAACGTACACTAGGGATTCGTTGCCTTTCTTAATGCAGTTGCCTTTTCCTTATGTAAATGCAGTGAATCGTTTCATGTTTCTTCGCTATACGAGACGAACCTTTCTTTCATCCGCTGAAACACCTCAGAACGAATGTGATTTTCAGCAAGATCGTGAGTCACATGAATCTGAGCCTGTAGTTCTCTGAATGAGCATGTTGTTTCGAAAACGAAATGTAGTGAGAGATTTCTATTGACGAAAAGCCAAAAGCTGCGGTATTCTGGTGGAAACGTTGACATCCTGTAATCATCATCATGTAATCATTTTTCAAAGCAATTAAGCTTACATATTACTACTTAAATTTCTTACTTCATTGTTGATTAGAAAAATACCCATGATGGTCAATATACATGGGCGTCCGGAGATGGGGATAGCGGAGGGCAGCAGCTGCAAAGTCATAAAAAATTATATAGTTTCTATATATCACCGCTTTCGCCAATGCTATAAACGGTTGATAATGACACGCTTTCTTTCTTAATATCTTCAGATCGGCACAAACTAACCTACATTTTTTCGAATAAAAGATTCTAAAAAAGTATGGAGTTATGGGATTCAACATTTTAATGTAAAATCTTAGGAGAAGTAAAATATTTTCTTCATTATATAAATTCACTAATATTTGACACTTACTTTTACTTGTTTCTGTAGTTTCTGCAGAAATTGAGCGTAAAGAGAGGAAGAACAATAGGCACAATTCTGACGGAGAATTGGTCTGGCCTGAGAATCTGGGCCATCCTGCAGCGCAGCAGAGACAAAGATGGTTTGAACGAATGCGAATTTCAGATAATTTCTACAATTTCTACAAAACTAATGGATCTAGATTTTTCCTGTTGGGGCTTTTCTTCTTCACATCAGCACCACATTTGGGCATGCCGGAAGCGTACATAAGTAAGCGAAGCATGACGTAATTTCTTTTAAATTTTTGTATGTCATTTTCCAATTGCCTTTAAGTGTATACGTGTGTGTGTGTGTGTGTGCGTGCGAGGGTTTCCGCTTTGATAAGGCAAGCAAAAATTATTTTTTTTTCACTGCAGTGCGATTCCTGTTGCGGAAATTCATTGTTGCTTTTTATTGTGAGCAAAATCAATTTCAGGCATTTGCATGTTTCCAATGTGGAATTGGGAATTCAATTAAGCTTCTCAGGTGTAAATATTGAAAAGCAAAATACGGGCATGCAAAAATTGATGAAGAAAATTTAATTCTTTTTGTCTGAGAACGTAGTATAACTTGGTGCGTATGAGTAACATGGAATGAATCAATTTAACCCTCCGATGGGTGAGTCATCCGTTGCTGCTATACTTTTACGTTATGAAAAAGGTCCCCAGGGACCTTCTCACCCATCGGATGGTTAAGGGGTTATGTATATGTATGCAGTTATTATTTTCGAAAACATTTTTATTAAATTTCATTTTTGTAATGAACATACATATATCTAAATATGTACACAGAAAATTTCGTGTCAATCCGAAACGGGTTTCATTCCCAAACTGGCAAATGTTAAAGAGAATTCAGTCGAAGCAGCAAAGCCAACTGAAACTTTATATACAATTTTCGGCCAATAATATTTCAGTTATTTCTTCGACTGATTACTAACAAATCATTTAAAATTTTCACATTTTCGATTATCAAATCAAAAGTTATCGTTGTCACCACAAGACGCCTTTTTTTAAAGGACCTCGCATACAGCACCTACATATAAAAATCACAATTTTTACATTCACCTATAAAATATACAAAAATAAAGTTTTAAGAGAAAAATTTTTGAAAAATCGTGTTTCGGCCTCCGAACTGCGTATGATCCTTTAAAGTGCAAGCAATTTATTCGCATATTAAATGTGAAGAGAATTTTTTCAAACATCGGTGGCAAATACAGATTAGGGGAAAGCGAGGCTAAATTGAGCCCCATTCGGACACGACTATATAATAAATGTGTAGGCCCCGTTGATTTGTGGTAAAGTAAAACGTGCACAGAAAAGCTAATACCCAAAAACTGGGCATAAACCTCGGTTGCACGGGCTGTTTTTAAGAAAATCTTATAAATATAGTAATAAATAAAAGACAAACTTTAATTAATTGATTAATCAAAAGAAATTGGCAACTCAGCGAGAATATTTTATGCCAGCGCTAGTGTAAATAGTGCTGTTTTTCTTGACACTGAGTTCTAATTTTATTGGTTTCACTTTTCAAATATACAAAACAACAGGCTAAGGTAAATTCAATACAATTTTAAGAGCTATTTTTTTCCATATATAGCCACTATCCCCTAGCCACTATAGCCACTTTACTTAAAAAAACCATCTCTTTGACGTAATGCGCTTGTCGCCTCCCTTCTACATATGCAATCATCCAAATATGCCACTGTAATTTATTGCCCACCCGCAAATAAGCATAAACACATTCGAATTAAGTTTAATTAAGCATTTAAATCAACAAATGTCCCATCAACTTGGTCCATAGATCACATGCACTTGCACTTGACTGTGCAAAAGAGAAACGGAAAATAAAACTTCAGAGCAAAAATGGCCATAAATAAAGGCAGTGCTCGCAAAGGAATCGATGCAGGTTGCGTTAAATGGCATGAAATTAACTGCAATAAATCAATGGCGGGCATATCGAAATGTCATATGGGCAAGAAAATGGCCACATACACTTTAAGACCGCTTCAGATTCACACACAAATGAACACTATCATACATGAACACTTATGTTAAAGTACACCCAGCAGGAAAATCAGTCATTGCATTTGATATCAAAGCAGCGATTGTACCGGCAAAGCATTGCTTCATATTTGGCAAATGAATATAATTCAATTATGACATATAATTCCTTGAAACTGGTCTTCGGCCTGAAATCCGGCAGAATCTAAGCTCTGATATTAGGCTTCGGCACGAGGACACTGATCGAAAATCGACAATTAATCCCTAACTTACCACTGGGTGCACAAACGATTTATCTTTTCGAATTCAATTCTGCAATATCTGTTGGGTGATTCTTTATTCATTTTAATACAACAATAATTTTAAAATTTGTTTGATTCGACATTCCTTCTTCATGCGCTCAGAATGCTTCAATCAGGCAGAATCTGGCAAGATCGATTCGCAGTCGTCGCAGTCGTCGCGAGGAGTCCCAGGCTCAATCCCTGGCAAATTCTGGATGATATAAGAAGGTAGGAGTATTCTATTTGCTTTCATGTTGTCTGGAAGGTGGGTGTGTCAGTGGGCGAATTTCTTGCACTTTTAGACAAATATATTGTGATGCTTAAAGTACACCCTGTACCAAAGTTTTAGGCTCTTCGGCGATTCCGTCTGTTTTTTCCACCTCCTGTATGAAGCTGAACCATTGCGATGCGTGTCAAAATAAAGCTTCCTCGATACGGATAACGATCTGGTTAAGTTCTGCCATGTTTGCTACTTGCGCGCCTTCTCCAGTTGGAAATGCCCAGCGTTCCTAGTGCCCCCTCTTCTTGCTCTTTCCATCGGAGCACGGACTCCGTCTCAGTTCTCCAACTGCCACCTCAAATACCTTCTTCACTGGAGCTCCTTCCTCCATACGCACGACATGACCCAGCCAGTGAAGCAACAGGTTGGTGATGCAACTGACTGTGCCAATATCGGCGTAAAGTTCGTGGACCATCCGCCTGCGGTAGTGGTCGCCAACGCGAATCGGGCCGTAGGTCTTGCGGAGCACTTTTCTTTGGAACAGTCCAAGAGAGGCAGCAACTGTCTGCGAAATCGCCCATACTTATGCTTAACAATCTTAAAGATTGACTACCTGGAGGCTTTGGTGGTGGCGGTGCTCGCACGTCCACTTAACTTAATTTCATTTATTAAAGGTTTTTATCTAGAATCTATCTTTTTAAACGCTCAGTAATTCTACATATACCCGCTTCTGTGTTCATCAAAATTAAGACCGTATTTCTATATTTGGTGAAGCCTCCGACATGGCATAGAGTCGTGCTTCCGACGGAACTACAACTTTCCTACTGGGCGCATGTGGCATACATTGAGAGGCTAGTATAGCCAAGTACTAAAAGCCTCATATAAAAATTGTAGAGAGAATGGTAACAGCGTAATAACGAGTATAACTACAACAACAACTATGTAGTATAACAACCACAACAGTCACAATAGTCGGAACCACAACAACGAATAAACAAGTCGCCCAAACAATGCCAACTGCCAATAAGTGATAATAAATCAATGCACAAAGGAGCCAAAAAAAGAGCCAAGAGTCAGAGGTGCCAGGCAGCAGGCAGTGTGGCTCTAAGGAGAAGGGGAAGGGCCTGCACAGGTTGTTAAAGAAAAGAAAAATGTATGGTACCTGCGACAATATTGGCCACGTTAGTTTCAGCAGTAGCAGGTTATGCATAGTGCCTTCTTGAGATGTTCGGGCGCCTTTGAGTTCAAATGATTTGGACGCCATTTTTTTAAGCTCTGCTGGCTTTATAGGTAAATAGTTACAAAATATTTTATACAACCGAATTTTGGAAAATATAACAAAGAAGGAAAAAAGACTTTTTTTTTATAAATATGAAAAAAGCAATCCAAATTATAAAAGCGCTTCTTTAATATATTAAATGTAACAGTTTTCAACATAGAGCGAAAATGCTGGAACTAAGCTTGATCGCTCGTCCTTGGCAGCTTAAGTGAAGTTGGAGAAACATGCGATTGCAACTTTAAGCATCAGTTAATATCAAACGGACTCAAACTTTTACATGAGAACGAATGTTATTAGCTTGATAAATTTTTTTTTTAATAATTTTATCTGATTTGAAAATATTTTCAGTAGGCAACAATTTATTGGAAACTTTAAATAATTTCGAGACCTTTTTTATTTGTAAAAACTTCTTGCTATTACAGTTAAAAAAACCCAATAGATTTCTAAAAATTACAAACTGCAAAAAATGCTAAAATATATTAAAGAAGACAGGGAAGTAAAACAAGCTTTTTATGAATTATTATAATAAGATTATTATTAAAAGAACTAAATTGATAAAACAACTGCTAGTTTCTTATATTGCTGCCAATATTTTTTACCATTCTTAAAAATTTTTAACTTTCGGGTTAAAAATTTTGTATTTTTTCATGTCGGGCCCATTTCAGTCAAAGAGCAAAGACGACACTGTTCAAGCACGCACCGAACTGGCAGCATATGTTGCGCTGCTGTGTTGGCCGCAATTTTGGTCAGCATATTTCACCTTTTGCCAGCCTGGATGAAGGATATTTTTGTTGCTATTGTTGTGGTTATTGTTGTTGTGCAGGCAAATGCCTCCGAGACATTTTAATGACCGCGCGACAGAGAAAAGTCAAACGTAGGTAAATAAAAGTAGAGAAGTGGAACATGTGGCAGCAACAATGTTCTCTTTTGTGCCAACTGTGGCAAGCGTTACAAACACACTCACATACACACTCTATTCTACAGCGTGTAGTTGATGTATAGCCTGGCAAGAGGCAAGCGCCAAGGGCCCATGCGCTGCCCTGGAGGCGACATCGCTTGTGGCGCGAAACAATTGCCCGAGTGCCGTTGTGTCCAGGCACTTGCCGCACTTACAAGTGTACATACATATGTGTGGTATGTGATAAATGTCTAGGGAATGCCCATGGCGACCAACAAGCCGAACTACATGACTTGCTATTAGGGCTCGGTGCCAGGGGGCGCTGCAATCGCGTGTCTGAATTACTGCACTTAGCTGGCAGATGGCAAATTTCGTAATGAATAAGGAAAGCCACACAGTTGCATGGATATATTATATACATATAAACGATCCATGAGATAAAACGCTTGAAATGTGGTCGAATATTTCCCTATCTTCTGCATCCCAAAGAAGCATTGAAGCATAGATATCGACAGCTATCATTAAATCAAGGATATCAATAAGGAGAAAATTTTATACATCAGCCCTTAAAATGCTGAAGTTCAATTTCATAATAGAAAACAGAAATCTTCAAACAATGAACTTCTTCATAAATATATATAAATGTTTCCCTTTCGCTCGGAACCTTACAAAAGATATGTATTAATATGTCCACCACCACAACTACAGTTTTCCCCCACCTACTAACCCATGATCCTTTCAAAAGCAACAAGTGATTTGCATGTATAGGGGACTTTCTCAGAGTGTTGGTTTAACTTAAAAAATGGTTTTTTGGCAATGGCTTGATTTTTATTTCATATAAAATGTGAAATCATTTAACATTGTTTTTGTCTTGTAAGTAGTATCAACAGAAGCCTAAGGCCTGTTGTTAAATGTTCGCTGATAATAAAATGGAAATTCTTTTTGAATTCTTATCAATCGAATTGTTTGCATTTGATCAAAATGTTTAGCAAAACAGGTGACTAGTTTACATTATAAATATTTCAATACAACTAAAATATCAACGAAAATATTGAAAGTGGCCCACACATGTGCAATAATACTGACCATATCTTCAATATCTCGTTTGGAGAGCTTAAGTAACACATTCTCCAGTTCTGCAGTTTCCCAAAACCAACGAATTTACCGAAAAAAGCATTTAGTTGGCAACACTGGTTGAAATAGTTTTTGTTCGGGACAATAAGTATCGAAAAAATTATGATTTGTGTAAATTGAAATAGTAAAGAAGAGGGAAAGTCGAGAACTAACAATTGGCATCATCAGATGATTTAAATAAAACATCATAATGCGTTTAGAATTTATTTCCTTGAGTTGTGATAACAAAAGTTGGTGCAATTTGACAATTTTTTTGAACTAATCGGACGAGAATCAAATTTAAATAAAAATAAAAACAACTTTTCAGTGATTGCTCTAAAATGAAGTGAATGACGTATGTCAATTAATATCACTTGTATAGTTTTATCATCTTGCTCTAATTTGATGGAATTGAAAATTTCCTTTGTTTATAGCGCCAACAATCGCCAGCATATCCAGTCCGACGCTGTCAAGTCTGATGGAACGACGGAAGTGCAAGTGAAGAAATTAGAACAAGCAACAATCTCGGTGGAAGCAATGTCATGAGCAGCAGAAGCAGCAGCTGCTGCCAGCAAGCAATTGCTTATGTTGACAGAACTGCAGTTGCTTAAATTGTGCGCAAGAATTGGCGAAGCGGAAGCAGCATAAGACAGCTAAACGAGTAGAAAATGCAATTTACCCACACACACACACATAAATATGCGCACACACAGAGAAACAACAAGTATTCCAGCAGGAAAAGCAACCAACCAAAAACTATTTTCAAAACGATTTCAAATAAAGTTAATTTCAAATCATGACAAAAGACCAAATTTCACATAATTTTGACGTAATGATGGCAAGCCGTGTACTCCGGGCTTAACAGCAGTTGTTAAACTGACTTTCTTACTTGGAATCAACGGACTATTTTAACATGGCATTGGCCCTAGGCCGAAGTCAATTGCCCGCCTCCAGATGAAGCTATATACTACGTTTATACGACACTTCAAATCGGTTTGAGTCAAATCGCATCGACTCAAAACAGTCGTATAAACACAATTTCAAATCGCTTTGAAAATTTTAAACGTATCGAGTCAAAGCGCTTTTCAAATGAGTTTAAAATTTTTGAGTCGATTCGAAAATGCGCATAAACGGGTGAAAACTTTCAAAGTGGTTTGAAATCAAGTTTTCTGTGCATTTTTATGCAAAATGCAAGCTGATTTTCATTAGATGCCAAAAATAAATTAAAAAAGAAAGCTTCGGAAAGCGAAAAAAAGTAGAAAGTGCAAAGAAAAGAGATTTATGTGTTAAATAATTTTTTAAAAATGTCAAACTTTTCAAACCGTCTTCAGTCGATTCGCTTCAAAAGTTAATGTATAAACATCTGGCTCGACAGCGTATCGAGTCAAAGCGAATCGACTGGGGCTGTCGTATAAACGTAGTAATAAACAGGTGTCAACTGGTTTATTTCGGATTATTCTTCGACCAATTAAAAGCTGGTGTCTAAAAAACAAGCTTTTGGTCGCTTTGGTTTCGGCTGGTATTAGCTGAGAATTTCGGAATTGATTTCAGCGAAACTTGGGAAAATGAAAAATACTTATGTATATGTGTGGAACGGGTATTACTTTTAGCCCACTGCAAGTTATGAGAAGTAGTCAGACACAAAGAAAGTTTAAAATATGCATATGCATGTAAAGATATATTTAGGTAGGTAGGTTAACCTATAGATCTATTTAAACGATATAAAGTATAAAATATCCCGAAGGTAAAATTGACAATCTACAAATGTAATTGATGACGACCGGACTGCTTCACGACTGCATAACGACTCTCTCTACGATTTGACTACTTGACGACTTCACGATGACTGCTTTTACGGCGACAAAGCGGCAACTTCTCGCCGCAGCGGTAGGCTAGCATCGGCTCGTAGGTGACCATCTTACTTACACATATAAATATATATATATATATATATTTTATATATATATAAAATATGACTCGCAACTACCCATCCCAGCGACCTTTGTACCTAAAATATTTTTCTAGCATCGTGTTCGAATGAAATTGAGAAGCTTTTTATCATGGAAAGGAATACTAATAGTTGAAAAAATTTTCCAAGAGCAAAACTTAAAAGAAATTATATTTTTTATTTAAAGTTGTCTGACTATGAAAGGAATTGAAACAACGACGAAACAAGGAAACCTGGAAATAGTATCAACTCAGCTGTTCTTTTTTATGGCTGATTTAAAATATTTCAGCGTGCTTCTGTGAGCCGGAAAACTTTTCAGCCATTTTATGCGCGGGCGGGGCACTGCACTTTCCACTTTGCAAATGCACATAAATTTTCCACATGCGAGCATCTACCGACGCAATAAGGTGAAAATGATGCAGCGAGATGCGGACAGGCAGCCCGGTAGACCGGATGTGGGCGGAGAGAGCGAGGGTGTGGGCGTGGTAGGAAGCTGGGTTGTTAAGTGTGTGTGGCCAAAAGTGAAAATTGCTTTTTAAATGTGGCGAGCGGAAATATCTGCTGTGCATTGCTGGTATGCATGTATGTATATTTATATATGTGTGTGTGTGTGTGTGTGTGAGTAGCAGCACAATTTCGATATAGCATATTCCATCTGCTCCGCACATTTCGTACGTACATTTGGCGGACTTAACCATTCTTCCCCCCGCCCGCTTGCATTAGTCCAGCTGCATATGTGAGCAATCCCATATATGTATATGGGTGCGTTTGGCTAGTGTACATGTGTGTGTGCGTTAATATGACAATATTAATTTTTTATCGCTGCAACCGACGAGGCACCGCAGGGCGTATGAGTATCGCATCCTGACCGCACCGGCTTGGGCTTTTGTGGAGGAATGCAGGCGTATGCGTGTGCGTGTGTGTGTTTGTGCAGAGTGATTATAACGGTTCAGTGAATCAATTCAAAATGAGAATTGCACACGGCACAGCACACTGCTTCATTGCCTTTATCGCTGCCCATAGGCTGGTGTGCCATCAAATTGTTTCTGTGTGTGTTCGATTATTAAAATGGAATTCTGCAGCGCAAAACAGTAAAATGTATCACATAAAATTTGAATAAAATACTTGAAGAAAATAATTTTTGGAAATTTAATTTGATGTACACGTACGAGCATAATCAAAGCTTGCAAAAAGAGAAAGTGTTACTGGGTCGATTCTACAGTTCATGTGTCATTATTAATATTCTGGATCGATTCGCAGAAATTTAAGAAATTGCTTGGTTTGAAATCCGGTTTATGACTTTGGTTCAAAAAGTTGATGGCCGCATTAGACTCATTCATCTTCGTTTATTCTTTGAGGCAACACACAAAGAAAAAACATACTAATATTAACAATCAAAAAGGTTGATATAATAATCCAAATTCGGTCAACAAAATCTTCTATCAATATGATAAAAATACAAGAAAAAGTTTTATAATAATTAAGCTGTTTTATTCACTTGGAATTTCTTTATTTCGCTTTCTCTTGAGCCGTTTGAAAGCTATCGATTGAGATGTTAATTCTGGTATATTCATATGTAGGCTATGTTGGTGTTGGAGTATTATATTGCCCGACTTGGCATGCCTTTTGAGGTCACGATGGATTTGCTTGCTTGTATAGAGTGACTTGTAAGATTTATGGCGAGAGCTTTTCATTTGATAAATATGCGAGAGGACTAACAAAATTTTGCTTAATACAAATTTCAGAAAACGTAATTTCTCTTTTGAAATACTTAATACATTGAAGTATATAAATCGAAATTTCCATTTCAGAAAGAATATTTCGGTAGTCAAAAACTGAAAATTTAATATCAGAAAGAAAGAACTGGAATTCAAATTACAAAAAGATATTCACATATATGCTATTGGCATAGTCAAATTGTCTGTCCAAGATTTTCTTATCACGTTTAATCAGATGTTGTTACTGAAAATGTGATACCCCGAATGCCTGTAAAAATACGTACTTTATAAGTTTTTAAAAGCTTTCAGCTATGTTTGTAGCATGTCAATAGTATAGCGGGAAGTTTAAGAAAAGAACTTCATTGTAAATTTGTTTCGATTTCTTTGTGTTTCATCCCGTGCTTTGTACAGATTCTTTAGAATTATTACATACTCCAGCATAAAAATCTTGTAATATTTTCTCATCGCACTGAAGAAGTCCTAAGTTCTTAATTTCGTGCACTACTTTACTATATTTTCGCCACTGTACTCGCCAGAAAGCTCTTAATTCAGCCTTGAATTGTGACCAAATGAAAATATGAAAAATTTATTATGACAACTCATTAAATCGCTTAATGCGCTCGCTTTGAGTGCGAACAGATTAATGCCAAGTGTATAATATAATTCTGCACATAATTTTCCATCGATTTGCGATATTTTAAAAATCAGTAAGCTACCGATCTCTGTCAGATTGCCATCGCTATTTGTGCAGTTTGCAATGTCATTAAACCCAGTGATGCTTTTTCTTTTTTATGCTCAAGTGTACATAAACGCTTTACATAACTATCCGATGCGCTTAAAGGCCATCAACAGCCAACGTAATCGATTTGCCTTGAAGGCCACTCGCCAAGACGCGCAAAAAATATGAATCTCATGCTGAATTGTTGTACGCTGCAAAGCAGATTAAAATATGATTTTGATTTTATTTGTAAATGTTTTTGTTTGGGTTATGAGTATTTGTATTTTGCGTGTCTCTGAGTAATGGCTTTGGTCAACACTTGCCCCAATCAGCGCGAAAATGTTTACGGCCATTTGTTGCGACTGCGCAATGCCTCGAGGCAATCAGTCAACATTTTCAGCCATGAGTGGGTGCTGCTTAAGAGGATCTGCTGGAGCTTGTAGCTTGCGTAAGTAAGACAAATGGAAGATATATTTATTTCTTTGATATGCCTGTGGCATGGATTAAGATGCTTGATAACTTGGGTTAATACGCCGCATAAAGTGGCCATACACCAAATTATTTTAATTTAAAATGTCGTGAATCTAACTTTCATTTTGCTTACATTTATTTACAAACATACTTTGCATTCATTCTCAATTAAAATGCTGCAGTTCGTTACTTCTTGATAGAAGTACTCCATTCGTGTTTAATGTCAATACATAAGCATTGCCAATATATGTGCTAACCTGATAAAAAATAATGTGAAGGTACAAAAGAATTCACCAGGCACAATATTCCCTTAATTCTAAAGTTCGTTTATTTCGAACTCTTATCAAAACTCAACATCGCTTCATTCGCTTTATTTCGTAGATTCTCGATAGTACCGCACATTTGTCGATTATAGATACATAAATATCATATCGAAGTGGCGCTTTTGAGGGCAAACAAAAAATGCCAACCGTATCGTTCACGTGTCGTTCTCGCATGCTAGCACTATTCCTTTCTCGATATCGATATCGAACTATGTGCCGGGTCGGATATCAACAATATGAGTTGGTAGTAGTGCCCAAAATAAAGCAAATACCAGCAAAACACTCTTTTGTAAAAAAATGATTTTATATCCTTCTTGGATTATAACAAGCATTCGCATGACATCGTTCCTGACAAATCGGTTTTATTCTTAAATCTTACTATAGTTAATTTGTATATTAAATTTATCTTTTTGCTGAACGTTTTGTCCAAGTCGAATATCTTATAAGTACTTGCAAAGGGTTGTAATATTGTCAAAATCGTAAGAATTTGTCCTGTGTACACGCTCCTCCGTCAAGCAAGGATTCACGCCTGCACACACACATGCTCAAATGCAAAAATTTCAAATACAATTTGTTGGCAATGTCACTGCCAAATGACAAGTGACAAATGCAGTTGACGTAAATAATAAGATCTCAGTAATGGCAACAACAACAACTGCTACAACAATGACAACAACTTCATAACATAATGCAAAACAATAAAATAAACAACATAAACCCGAGCAAATACAAACACAAGCAAAAGTGACAAACCATCAAGTGCAATTTACATACAAGCACACACCCACACCCACACACACACATGAACGCGCAGAGCAACCCAGTAGGAACATTTGCATTTTGAACGAATAATTGCATTTTGTATAAATATAAAATATGTATATAAATAATATTTTTTCTTAAATTTCACACGGCAGTTTTTGTGAATGATTTTGGAAAAAGAAAAAGTAGCTAGTACTGCAAGCGCTGTCTTTTAAAACAGAGTAGCTTATATTTTTATCTCATAATAAAGAAATCACTCACTAGCAGGATACCAATTAAAAAGTGTTTGGTCAATTACCCATTCAATCAGACCAATAAGGACCAGACTTGGTTCCTAGGAAATTTGCATATAGTAGTATCTACAAACGTGGGCCGAGCACATGAAAGAAAGTTCTTCATACTTTTTGAGCCTACTCACCACGCCGATCAGGTCGCGTGGACTAGGTCTAATCTAATCTACGATAAATTTTTTCCAAATAATCCAAAAATTATCCGTTGATCCACTTTTAATGTTATCAACCTTTTTTTGCAAATGCTTCTGCACAGACTGACCGATGGACCAATAATTGTGCTGGTTTCCGGGGCATCGGGTTGTTAAGGGTCGCCTCAATGAGGAGGTGCCGATGAGGTTTTGGAGTATGTATTTGGAAGCGCGGTAGCAGCAAAAGGCGGAAAAGCGTTGGATGAAAGAAACGTCAGATATTAACTTGTTGAGTTAAGGGATAGGTTCTTTTCTGAAATTAAAATCAGATTTGCTTTCTTCAAAGCAATCATTAAAAATTCCCAAAATATTCATTGCATATTTTTGCGAAAACTGATTATGCGAGAAATATATTATTACATATATATATTATAATATTGAATGAAAAAAAAATTATAATTAATAAAATTAGAAAAAATTAAGTGCTTTGGCTTGATCTATTATTCTCGAATTGTACCAAATTAAGATGATCATATCTAAAAGGAGGGAATTGTAAATTCTCCATATATTTTCGAGAAAATTTCTTTAATTAAGCAAGAAGGTTAGCTAAGGAATCGCAAATTTCATGTATGACTCTGGTCAACATTTCGGAAGATGAGATTTATCCTATTACAAAAAAAATTCTTTTCATATAAATAAAAGATTTGCATGTTATTAATGCCGAGTCTATAGTCAATTTAAATGTCCGAGAACGCTGATGGTTTTTCATTCCACAAAACTGGAACAGCACTGCCAGATCTTTCCACTTCTCACTACTTTTGCAAAACGGAACAATACATCTAAAGCAACGTATTCTAATCTTATAGCAAAGGTTTGTATTTTGGCCTGAAAATAAGCAGGACGTGCATTTGAGGATTTCCAGCCGGGCGTTTACTTGCGCGTGTGTGTGTGTACATAAGTATGTTTGCGCGCTGTCGAAGAGCTTCCGATTGAGGTTTTGTTGGCACTGTCATTGTCGTTGTTATCTTATTCCGTTGTTCCTGCTATTGCCGTTATGGTTGTTGTACAATATATTGTTGTCCTTGTGTTGACATAAAAGCCCTGTGCGGCAGTCGTAGTTGCCATGATTGCTGTAGAGCTTGGCCAAAGTTATATTGCGGTTAAAGGATTTTTGTCTTCTTTCTTTGCATTTCATTGAGTGCCACCGAAAGTGCTCCCAATTGTGTATGACAAATTTTTGATTTCGAAGAATTGCTGCGGTTCTGACGGATACGGCCATGTGGGAATTCAGTTAATGACTCAAAAATATTATCGATAAAAAGAAATGAACGACATAATTCTGGATTTTGTTCATAACAGTAAATCGAAGCGAAAAGAAAAGAAAGCATACGAATTTTTGAAAATGAGAATAAAATTTCGGGAATATTTTGCATTGGTTGTATTCGATTGCCATTGTATCTGCGAGTCATATCCGTCTTATTGTGTATACGCATATTCAGCTTGATCACGAGGGTGGTACCGAAAGTTTATGGCTTTCCAGGAAAGGAAGAGAACGCCGATTCGTCCTCTTCTTTAAGAAAATATATGAATAGATTGTTCTTTTTTCGTGGGAATACAGCTTTCACCATTCGGGTCGTATGCAATATTAGCAAATAGAGAGCAAGACCGTACAACAGAGTTGCCATCTATCGATGCAAAAGAAACATTTTTTCAATTTCAATTTATTTATTTTAAGGTGTTAACATTTAAGACATTCGTCTTTTGCATGTCGCATAAATACAATAGATAATCAGCTTATCTTACTTAAATTAATAATTTTAAATTTTTAGATTTAATAAATAATCAACCAATTTTACTTAAATTATAGAGATAATTCAATTTAATTCAATTCAATTCAATGGGTCCTACAATAATCTTTTTAAATTAAAATAATATTATATAAAAAAAACTTTTTAAAAATAAGCTTTAATTCATTTAATGTACTAAAAAGTAGAAAATAAATTGTTCGAAGTCACCTGTATCTTACTATCAATAAAAGCTTGGGGCGCTCATGTGTTCAATATTTGTCAACCAGTTACCACAATATTTTATTTAAATTATTTTTAGCTAATAGATTCTAGTATTGAAAGATAAGTGTGAATATGGATATTGAGCGCACAAGCTTTTATTGATAGTAAGATACAGGTGACTTCGGAAGTCAGTCAGTCCGCGTTTTATATATAAAGATATTTGCTAATTTAAATGAATGTAAAAATTAAAATAAAAAGCTTGAAACAGTGGGGGGTTCGAACCCACAACCCGCTCTACCAACTGAGCTACACAATGAATACATTTTTGGTTGCTAGTGTCATTTAAGCGGTCTCCCTATATAGTAAAATCGCTCAAATCATGGTTTTAAATAATAATTTTAATATTTTTATTATTGATTCACGTATTGTCAGCCTGTTTACGCATGTATGCAAAGTTTCAGATCTCTAAGTAGTCGGGAAGTTGGTGAAAAATTTATTACTAGATTTGACGACATACCTGATGTCAAGTTAATATAAAGCTTATAAAAAAGCACAATCAGTTTTCATTGGCAAAATTTAAGCTAAGCTCGTAATTAAGTTGCTTTTTGTTGTTATTATGCAACTCGCGCAAACTTAAACTAAAATTTTTGCTATCTATTTAGCTACTGCCGGCCGGCCTGCCCGCCCATTTGTCTGTCGTGCTCAGCTGATAAGCACGTCTGCAGTGCTACTTCAGCTGCACTTTCGTCATTGTTGTTGTTGTTGTTGTAGAGCATAACATATGTCGTGCAGGATTTCTATCTGCCGTCTGTCTCTGCTTTATCCCACAGACGCTGATTAATCTCTAAAGCATGTTGCACGTTCCATTTCGGCTTGCATTTTGTTGTTGGTTGGCATTAAGCAGACGTTAGAAGATCGAGCTACAAGCAACACTTTATTTTCAACATCCCAGCATTTCTAGCTGCTCTTCCTCGCAGATATGCCACACACTCTTGAGCTATAACCAGCATTGCTGGCCAAAGTCTATCGGAATTAGTGCTTGGTTTTTTAAGTTTTTTACAAAAATTTATTAATTCAGACTCGGTGACCTCATATGATATGTACGAAATTTATTAATTTTGTTGTTGTTGGAATAAAAAAAACTTATCATCACTTGGGCAGTCATTGGTCCATTGTACTGATAAATAAATCTTAATTTTCTTAATAAAAATGTTCGTTCACACTTCCTCTTGGTCAAGCTCCTATAACTTGACACTTTTGCACTTGTGTATTTAATTAACGAATTTAAAAAAAAATCAACAGCATAACTTAAAAGCACGCTTAAGAAATTTTCATTTTAATAAAATAAGTGAATCCTTTTAATTGATTTGAGTTTGGAATACTCAATTGCAGTCTATTCAGCGAATGCGAACCTGGATTCGAAATAAAGAGCAATACAATACAATTTTTATAAGGAAATTTCGAATTTCGAACAAATGTGGGAAAGTTCGATTTAAGTTTATATTGCAAAATTTTGAAATAGAAGAAAATTTGCTGGCAAGACTCTTAAATGCCTTTACTTTATACAATTCCAAAGTTATTCTTTAGTTTTGAGAGTTTATATATACAAAAATATAACAACAAAGTATAATCTCAATTGCAATCAACTTTAAAAAGAAATTTCTTTATAAGTAATATTTTTCAAAATCTCTATAAAATAATTTTTGCAGCATTATACCTAGCCTTTAGACCTCACATCCGTATGAATATGGAAAAGTGTTAATTACAGAATTTTTCCATGGAAAATATATGATAATGCGAAAATGGCAAAATTCCGCGAGCACATGCAACGCGATACGCGATGCGCGATGGCGCTCAAAGCGCGAGCGGATACAACCAGGATTGCCGAGGCGAAAGCAGCAGCTCTTGCTGGTACAGCGCAACATAACCTCAAAATTTGTTTACGAGCCACACACAAAAAGGGGCGCGCTCATTGCTGCACATTGCCTGGCAGTGCACTTTCCACGCCACAAAGGGTGACTGAACTGCAGTGGCATGTGGCAAGCACGCGCACATGCAACTCACTCGTTTACCCTGAACCCCTCTTCACCACAGCTGAAATTCAGCTGTTCTTGTTTTTATTGACCTCGACAGCCACAATTTCTTGTTGCATGCCACAAATAAAAGGCGAAATTCTTCTTAATTTCTAGCAAGAGAAAAGGGGACCATATGAACGACCGAAAGTTGAGTACAAGAAAATAATGGAAGATTAACAGAAATTTGAAATTGTAGGAAACTACTAGCTAGAAGAGGACTTCGAAAAGACAAGCAAAGTTGAAAAAGTAAATAATATTTAGACTTATAAAACCAAACGAAAAGTTATACTGCAAAGTCGTTGGTCGTTGATAATAAAATAATATAAGGAAAACTTCGAAGTTCATTCCATTTCCGACATTCAATTCTTACCGACAGTCTATAATCTCATATCGTCCAACTTTTCCAACAGATCACAGACGGCGCAGGAAGTCCCACTGGGATCTGTTCACGTACCACTTCTGTTTTTAAATCTATGTAAATGATTTATCACCACTCGGGTGGAAACTTTCAGCTAGCACAGTCATTGAAGGACTAATATCTAAAAATAATAAGATGAGAAAAAAGGTGATTATGAAGTAAGTAGTTGTTAGAAGCTTTATATTAGGTTCACTTTCCGCGGTATGTCTGTCGTCAAATCTAGTAATCACCCAAAAGTTCACTAAATTACCCAGATACCATAACATCAACCAGGAAGACGCATATTTGCAAAAACTTATCCGGTCTGCAGCCAATCTTTCTATACCTCAAACAAAACCTTACTTCGTTAAAACCACTGTCCCTTGGTGGAGCAATGATATGAGTTCATTAAGAAAAGAGAAGCAAGAGAAATGGCACAAATACAAACGCATTAGAAACCTAACAAACCTTATCTATATATATAAAATCTATATATATAAAATACAATAGTATGTTTGTGCTCTATAGACTCTAAAACTACTGGACCAATTTTGACCAAACTTTATATACATGCTCTATGGGGCGTGAGGAGTGTTTCTGTGTAGTTTGAAGTTCGTCCGACAGATGGCGCAATATTTAGTATTTTTGTGTTTTTGCACCGTAACTCAAGAACTACAGGAGCGATCAACCTTATACTCACAACATATGTTCGTGAGGTGCTCTGAATGGTTTGTTTTCATGTTAGAACATCCTAAGTGTTGCCACGGTGGCGTTTTTTCGAAAATTCTTATTTATGGACCGATTTTGCTCAGATTCACACCATATAATACTAAAGTTGACAGAAAGTCGTTGACAAAATTTGAAGCCGAGAGCTGTTGTCGGGGTAGAAATATTCACGAAAACGTATTCTTCCCGTGCATAATTTTCATTTTCATATCTTAATCTTAATATATAAAAACGTTTGTGCGTATGTATGTCGCAGCATCACGGCTGAACCACAGAAGCGATCGACCTTATACTCACAACATATGTTTGTGTGGTGCTCTGAATGGTTTGTTTTCATGTTAGACCTTCCTAAGTGTTGCCACGGTGGCGTTTTTTAGAAAATTCTTATTTATGGACCGATTTGGCTCAGATTCATACCATATAATACTAAAGTTGACAGAAAGTCGTTGACAAAATTTGAAGCCGAGAGCTGTTGTCGGGGTAGAAATATTCAGGAAAGCATATTCTTCCTGAAATACATTGAAACACATTTCAAAACAAATCTTGGAATAAAATAATTATTTTGGGCAGAACAACGTTTGCCGGGACAGCTAGTAGCTTATAAAAAAGCAAACGCAATCTTCCGAAAAGCTTTAAAAACAGCCTAAGCAAATTGCTTAGAGGAATTCACATCCCGAATTAACCCCTTATCAAGCACAAGGAAATAAATCTTCCAATAGCATCAAAATCATACAACATGGCCCAAGAGCTATTACTTGCCCGCTTCAAATCTCAAACTGTTTTGGAAACCATTGGTCCCAATCGTCCGAGGACAAACATTTTCACTCTGAATTTCTAAGACACAAATCGCAAGTCCTTAACTCCACATACTCACCAACTAACATCTCCGCCTCAGCAAAAAAAATAGAACTTAGAATCACAAAATTCGAGCTTGAAAATGCGTTAGGAAAGTCGAAGGGTAAAATTCCTGGCTTTGATCGCATCTCTTACCCGATGCTACAAAATCTTCCTGAGATTCCCAAAGGCATAGTCCTAGATTTATATAATAAAATCTTCGAGGAAGGAATTTATCCTCAAGCCTGGAGAACTGCAGTAGTCATCCCACTCCCTAAACCCAATAAGCCAACATCCGAAGTCAGCGGCTACCGCCCAATATCACTTCTTCCCTGCTTAGGGAAAATATTAGAAAAATATTCATATTCAAAATATCTTTCATTACTAGAATCTATTTGCAAAAAATTATTTAAATAAAATATTGTGGTAACTGGTTGACAAATATTGAACACATGAGCGCCCCAAGCTTTTATTAATAGTAAGATACAGGTGACTTGAAAACAATTTCTTTTTTTACTTTTTAGTACATTAAAAAAATTAAAGCTTATTTTTAAAAAGTTTTTTTTATATAATTTTATTTTTCAATTCAAAAACTAGCAGCAGTTTCATGGAGTATACCGAGCCTAAGATTTTTATTTTGGTGTTATATCGATACTAGTCAGTTATTTGCATTGTTCCGTGTGTACATACATACATACATATATGCCCGTATAGTCTATCCCCTCATTTATTCATACCTCAACAATTCTCGAAACCTCTCAAATCATTTTTTGACCAGCCACTGCCGACAACAACTTTATTTGTATTTGTTTAACAATTTCATACGCGGAAAGCATATTCGTAAAAAAATCACAAAACATCAAAATACACAATACTAGGTTGCATAATCATCTTTCAGCTGCTTGCTTGCAATTGTCACATATTATGTTTCCTCACAAATTCCACAATTAATAAACAATTCGAGTCTTGATGTTTTTGTCATCTTCATCTTTTACGTGTGCTTAACAAATTTCTGCGAAGAGTGATGACAGCATTTTTGTTTACTCTTGTCAATTCTGCGCACAAAAACGGACAAAATGTGAAAACACTTAACGAAAATATTTATTTAACTCTTTGACAATTTAATTACTTGCACTCAACTTAAACGCTCAACCATCCACATCAATAAATTAATTTTAATTTTAATTGCAATTTGTTTAAAAGTAATGTCATGCGCTTTATGGATCCTACCTTATTTGATAAAAGTTTTCTTGCAATATACAGTAATGCCATCCCTGGTCTTCACGTGCTAATTTTCTACGCAAGATATCAATTTAAACTCGAATTAATGCGGGGCAGACTGCAATTTCCCTCTCTCTCTGAAAATGTATCAAAGCAAATATTGCATGGCACTTATTTCAAGAAAAAAGTTTCTATCAAAGAAAAAGAGCATGTCCAGCATGAGATCACGCTGGAGACATACCACATATCCAGTTATTATAAGAGGCATGAAGATGGAATGTGGCGCCACCGTGGCTCAGTAGATAAGTGCTCGGTTCCTGATGAGTGAAGTCACTGGATCAAATTCCAGACGAATAATGCCATCTAAAAAAAAGTAGGGCTGCATTACTTGCCCTCAATTTATGTAAAATCACTTTAAAACTGGTACGGGACTGCTTACAGCTTCTGAGGAACCTGACCAAATATAATCGACACATATCAATTGGGTTCCAGGTCAAATTGGATTTACTGGAAACGAAATGACAGATCAACTCGCTAGAAAAGGAGCATCCGAGAGTTTTATCGGATCAAAGGCATTCTGTGCTCTGCCATGAAGCTCCATAAGGCACAACCTAAAGCTTTGGCAAGAGAGAGGTAACGATGATGAAGAAATAGCAGAACGTGTGCTGTATCTCAGTGATTGGCTAGAAAGGATCAGACTTCGTAACCTAGGTAATATAACTTGTAACCGCAATATATTGCGGACAGATCCCCAAAGAAAATTGCTTCATACCTCTTGAAGTTGCGCATCCATGAGGATCTGTAAATTTATAGAGAACTGTCACAATAAGCCTTTCAGGCCGCAATGTACAGGAGACCACATCGCGACTTCCTAAAACCAAATACAACCTGCAATCTGCCATCTGCCATCTGGAACAAAATGACCCGCTAATAGTGAAAGTTCTAACCTACGTACATTCATACACAGTAGACACTTTTCAATGTGACGGAATTGATTTGCCAAATATTTATTGAAATAAAGTCGAAAAAAGTCGACTAGTCGAAAAATCGACTAGTAATTAAATCAGTCATTTCAAAAACTAAAATAAAAAATTATTTTAATTATTGTTTTTTCTAAAACTAAATAGACTCACTGAATAAAATCCCATAACTTTATTGCTTCCAATGATCTTTTATGAATGGAACTGGAACTGAATGCATTCTTTTGCAGCTCTGCTCTCAGCCGCCAGCAAGTCATTACCTGGAACGCGCTGAAAAGTCACGCACTCGCTCAACGGGGCAGGTGTTCGTCGTTTTGAAATTGCATGCGCCAATCACCACCCCCCTCACCCGGGCTCTACGTATTGCAAATGTGCCAATTGTGCGCGCTAATATCGTTTTGGAAGTTGCGGCAAACTCGCGCCGCTGTAGAAAGTGAAAATATTTTGCTCGAAAAGTCGTTGACACTTTTAATTGAGCGTCTAAGCCGGGAAACGTGTTTGCTTTTATGTCTCTTGGCTGGTTGCACTGACAGCGGCCGCTACAATTTTGCTGTCACGTATGACTTTCAGGCGTCGACATTTAATGTGGCACTTGCACTTGCAACTAGTTACATACTATAATGGGAAATTCCTTTCAGTAGCACTGACTGTGTGTGTTTTCTGAAACATGAAGTTCAACACTTCTGTAGCCTTTAATGACCTTGACATTGGCACTCGGTTGGGCGACTTTTAGTTCATTGTCAAAAACTGGAATATGGTTTTACTTTCCATTTCAAAATTTTAGTATGGTCTACCTATACCATTTAAAAAGATTTCGAGAGCTTTAGAAAGATGCCCCTTAGATTTTAATTCTTTTCTAATATGCCTGTATCTATTTTGGTTGAAGACAAAATCGAATTTCCTTCTAGTTAACTAGATTTTTCAATATATTCGTACTGAATTGAAGCAGCCTTTTTCCTTATTTCGCTTTCGATGGAAATTGAAATCAAACACAATTTAAATTTCATACGTACTCAAAGCGATGCTGATCGAATGTGAAAATTGAAAGATGACGGAATATCTTTTACTGTTTGATGTCATGCCAAAATATCTTAAGAAAATCGATCAAAAATTTCAATACCGTCGAGCAGAAACAAAGTCTACCACACTATAGTAAAGTGTAGAGATTTTAGTTTTCCTTTGACTACGCAATACGCTGAGTATTCTCTAAAGTAGGGTCTACTAATTTTCGGGGCTTCGAAAACACAAGAAAATTCTCCATGTACAATTCTCTGCCATGAAAATCCACCAATTCGATTTAAATAAAATTTAATTCGTAGATAGTTCCTTCTCACTGTGATTCGTTTTTATTTTTAATGGTCAACGAAAAAGCAGTGAGGAATTGGTTAACATTTTATTGTCTTTTAAACGCCTTTGTGTGGCGCTAGATTGCTTTGCAAAAAAGTCATATCATTCGCTGATAAAGGTCTCGAATTTGTCTAGGCTAATTCCTCGAATCTTCCAGTCACGGCGCCGACAAGGTATAAGCTTGTAGACTCCTATTAGAGGTACTATCTTAAATTAACACAAGGAAGCAGTATGAGAAAAGCATGTTTTTTTGATTATTCGAATCTTTTATACTGACGAGGATCAATATAGAATCAATACTGTTACAAATAATGCCGTATTACAGATCTTCTTTTCAGCACGTCGCAACAATTTTGAATCCAAATAATGTTTGATTTAAATTTCAGGTACCGATTCGAATGTATCTACGCCTTTCGCTTTACTTTCATAATTGAGCGTTGACTATGAAAAACGTTTAAATGATTTGTGGAGCATTAAAGCAATTATGCGCACTTACTTTTCATGACTATTTGTTTTATCTGTATTTCCAATTCGATTGCAACTTTCGCTTTCCACTTGGAATTTTGCGTTGTTTGTTGTTGTTGCTGCTGCTGCTGTCGTTGATGATGATTTGTATGGCGCCTGCATGCGCCATTGCACCAATTCACACAAAAATGCATGTCAGCAACCGCTTTTCGAATCGGTTCAATGCACACAGAGACTCGCCACTTTAACAAGATTGATGTTGGCTGATCGTCAGATAAGCAAAGAAACAGTAAATCGGTTGCATGGATTTCACATTTAATTGGAGAAAACCATTTCTTTGACATGCAGGCACAGATGCACACTGACTTTTAAAGTGCAGTCGCTGAAGCTTATAAGTATGTAGACGATATAATTTTGAAGGGGTCTTAACACTTTTATCTATTGCGCATGGCACGAAGTATAACAAAATTTGACGAAGCTTACAGAATAGCTTACAGAAACCAAGTGAAGCTGGGATCAGAATCTAAGCCGTAGTTGGCGACGTACTAAATAAAGCCCAAATTCTAAATCGAATAGTAGAATAATAAAAACAATTTTAAGCTACATACCTATGTGTTTATACAAAAGTCAAAAATCTAATTAAAATCGGAATAAGTACCATCGATATCTACTGAAAAATCTATTCAAATTTGATTATTACATTGATGTGACAGTTCGACTTTCTTTCCGAGAGTCTACGAAAGTTTATTAACGATTTTTCAGTTTGGCATTTGTATTCAATTGGTCATTAACAACCCGTTATCAGGCTACAGCCGGGCGTACGGCTTCTCTCTAGGCGTCGCCTTCTCTATTTGGTCTTTCCATCGGAGGCATAACATTTCGATTGTTAATACTTTATAGTAGATGCTAAATTGTTTTGGAATTGGGATGTTCTAAATAGCCGCCGTAAAGGAAAGCTCTTTCGTAAAAGCCGATTCCTAGTTCAAAAGAATATTGTTACGTAATTCCGCTGAAGTACTCCGCTACTTCGGTTCGGATCACTGGATTGTGTAATCGTCAAGAATAATGCACAAAAAGCTCGATGCTTGTAACGGTTTTATTGATTCCAATAACAGATTGACTATGCCAATCCTTTTGTTACAAAGATTTGCACTATTTTGCAGTTGCAGTTGAATTGTCCTTGGTTGTGATTGCGATGCTTCACGTTCACTCGTTCTGAATCGATGTTGCACGTTCACTTGATACCCGGTAACTGACTCGATGTTGTACGTTCAATTATTACTCAAAGACTGACTCTCGACACTGCCGGCGGCCGCTTTTTATACCTGTTACTGTTTCTCGCCAGCTACTGTCGAACATTCTACAACTTCTCGCTCGCCCTGTTTCTGGATTGTACGAGAAAATTCCAATACACAATATTTGTCAGAACTTCAAAACACTTTCGAATCAGAGGTGCTGATATTTGCTAAAGCTTTTGTTTTGCATATGCTTGTTCAACTGTAACCGTGCACAGGGTGTCCTTTTCCTTAGCTGCCGTAGTATAACCCCCATATTCGTCACACTGCCCTCCTCTTAAACTTGTTCGTCCCGAACAAGGATAGCTTCTTTAGCCTTATAGGGTGCCAGTCTCTCCAAATGGACTACTTTAAGTTTAACTCTCTTCTTGCCATTCAACGGTATTCGATATACGACGTCATTTGATCGCTTGATCACGCAGTCTGGCTCCTCCCAATGCGTTTGTAACTTCGGACACAGCCCCTTCTTGCGCTGTGGGTTGTAAAGCATCACTAGTTGTCCTTCTTCGAAGCCTTCGGAATTTGCCCTCAAATCGTATCTGGCCTTCATCTTGTCACTCATCAACCGCATGCGTTTCCGCATATATTGGTGCATCGCATCCAATTCCTTCCGCTTATTGCTCGCCAAGTCCTCATTGTTATCGTAAGTGGGCTCGCGTGTTTTGGGTTCTTTAGCGGTGACGCATTTGTCACATGTCTTAATCCATTCCGCAACAGATTGCTTACATCCTACCCAGTAGAACCGTTTATTTATCTTCTCCACCGTCTTGGTGATTCCCAGATGACCGTCACCCGAACCATTGTGACATGCTGACACAATGTCCGTTACTCGCACTTTAGGAACGACAATTAAGTTTCTATGTGCTGTTCCGTCCTCGCTTTCCCATCTTCGATGCAAGCACCCGTCGCGTAGTTGTAAGCTCTGCCACTGTGCCCAGTATGCTTTAGTGATGGCGCTTTCTCACGCTATTTCTTTGAATCTTGGCCGTACACCTCTTTCTTTGCAGTCCACTATTTTCGCCAGATCTGAATCATTTCTTTGCTCGGTTCTTATTCGCTCTGCTGTCCATTGTTCTTCCGGCAAGACACTAAGCAACCGAATATCGATTCGTCCTTCTTCTTCCTCTGCTCTGGAGCAATGCCTGCATTCTGTATTGCAGGGACGTCTGGATAGCGCATCGGCGTTGCCATGTAGTCTTACTTCAGGATACTCTATTTCGAAATCGTACCTCTGCAATTGTTCGAACCATCGAGCAATTTGGCCTTCGGAGTTCTTGAGTTGTAATAGCCACCTGAGTGCCGCATGATCCGTTCTTAACAGGAACGGCTGCCCGAAGAGATATTTGTGAAAATGTGTAACACTGTTCACCACGGCCAGCAGTGCTCTTTTAGTGACGCAGTATTTTCTCTCCGGTTTTGCTAAAGAAGTGCCATAGTAGCCAATTACTTTTTCCTCGCCTTTAATGACTTGTGAAAGGACTCCTCCGATTCCAGTAGCACTTGCATCCGTGCGCAGTATGAATTTTTCACCAGGAACCGGATATGCTAGTACAGGTACTGCGTAAATTCGTTCCTCCAGATTGCTGGATGCCTCTTCCTGCTTGTTCGCCAGCTTCTTGTTTGATTCTATCACGACTCCCTTGTCGCCGTTGCTGCTCTGCTCTTTTCTTTCGCCATACCTCCGTTCTGGTATACGCCATCTGGAACGTTTCCGACGCAGGTGGCACTCCCTCGCCATGTGTCCTGTTTTGTCGCAATAGAAGCATTTTCCTGTAAATTTCTTCATCGTCCGATCCGCTGGCGAGTGTTCTGTTTTGATTGCTTGACACAGAACGTCGTCTTCAGCCTCAACCCTGCGAACTTTGGGTGCAGTATATTGCATAGTGCTGGTCCACGCTGCCTCGTATGTAAGTGCACTGGTAACCGTCTCGGTAAATGTCGCTTTGCTCATCATTATTGCGCTGCGTCTTATTTCTGGATCGCGAATTCCTTCAATGAATGCTTGTATCTTCATCTTTTCCAAGTGTTCACTGCCCAGGTCAGAGTGAGCTAAATGCGCCAGCCGCTCAATGTCCGCTGCGTAGACCTGCAAGCTCTCACCGCTCCTTTGTCTGCGATTCTTCAGCTCGATGTAGTACAGCTGCTTCATGTGCTCGCTACCGTACTTCCTTCCTACCGCACTTATTATGGCCTCATAGCTGCATCTTAGTATTGGTGGAATCGTCTGTAACACCTCGGCTGCTGCTCCTTTCAATGCCACTATCAGAGCCGCTGCTTTTTTTCTGCGTCGCCCCACCGATTCTGGGCGGCCGTCGTTTCAAACTGCAGTTGGAAGATGTTAAACGCCGTTGTCCCATCGTAGGTAGGTGCTTTGAGTTTCGTACCACTGAATTCTCTTATTTGCGGCAGTGGGCTTTGCAATTGCAGCTCTTGCAGTTGCTCTTGCAATTGTTCTTGCAGTTGCTCTTGCAGCTGCTTTTCCAGATCTGCTTGTATTTTTGCCACTTTTTCATCTAGTGTACAGTCTCTGCCTGATTCAATCTTCATCACTCTCTCGTCTAGCGCGTTGAATTTTCCCTGGAGCTCGTCCACCTTTCCAGTCAAAGTCTCAGAAATCTCTCGTAGTTGTGTAGAATTTTCTTGGAGTTCTTTCTTTATGATCACAGAGTTTTCTTCCATCTTTTTCTCGACTCGTGTAGAATTTTCTTGTAGTTTCTGCCCCATGCTCTCAGAATTTTCTAGAAGTTTCTGCTCCATGTTCGCAGAATTTTCTTCCATCTTTTTCTCGACTCGTGTAGAATTTTCTTGTAGTTTCTGCTCCATGTTCGCAGAATTTTCCAGGAGTTCTTTCTTTATGATCACAGAATTCTCGGCCATCATGCCTTGCATAGCAGCGAGCAACTGGCTCATGTCCCTACTCATTGGAGCGATGTCTTTCTCTGATACCTCAGCCACTTTTGAGTCGCACTCAAACTCATGCTCTGCCAGATCAAAGCCTCTCGCCTCCAATGGCCCTCGTAGTCGGTGCTGCAATTCGGACTTCAAGCCTGTTGTCAGCAATCCTAGCTTGGCCAGCTCCTTCTTAAGTTGCTCTACTTTCAACTGGTCGAACTTCACCATTATTCTGGATTAGCACAATCCCACTTCTGACACCAATTGTTACGTAATTCCGCTGAAGTACTCCGCTACTTCGGTTCGGATCACTGGATTGTGTAATCGTCAAGAATAATGCACAAAAAGCTCAATGCTTGTAACGGTTTTATTGATTCCAATAACAGATTGACTATTCCAATCCTTTTGTTACAAAGATTTGCACTATTTTGCGATTCATATTGAATTGTCCTTGGTTGTGATTGCGATGCTTCACGTTCACTCGTTCTGAATCGATGTTGCACGTTCACTTGATACCCGGTAACTGACTCGATGTTGTACGTTCAATTATTACTCAAAGACTGACTCTCGACACTGCCGGCGGCCGCTTTTTATACCTGTTACTGTTTCTCGCCAGCTACTGTCGAACATTCTACAACTTCTCGCTCGCCCTGTTTCTGGATTGTACGAGAAAATTCCAATACACAATATTTGTCAGAACTTCAAAACACTTTCGAATCAGAGGTGCTGATATTTGCTAAAGCTTTTGTTTTGCATATGCTTGTTCAACTGTAACCGTGCACAGGGTGTCCTTTTCCTTAGCTGCCGTAGTATAACCCCCATATTCGTCACAATATCATTTTGCCATTTATGTTCTAGGTTCTGTTGGATATTTAAAATTGATCAGATGAGTTTTTCTTCAGTTTGTAGACAACCTCGGCCCATTCGGTTCACTTCCGTTTAAATTTCAGATGGTTCGATTCAAAATAGGTTTGAGCTTTTTCGGCCAAATTCTGCACAAATTCTTATTATTATGATATGCATAAAAATAATTTGCAGAAAAACGTTTTTTAATTATAATCCATAAAAAGTTAGAATAAATCAACAACTAACAACAATTGAGCAGAATTGCAGAGGCGGTTGAGCCGGAGCCATAAAAGAAACTGGGCAAAATTGTTACGAAGTAGCAATGCCGCATGACGCAGACGACGAAGCGTGACACAGAGGCGTCAATTGAAGCGACTTTGCGCGTGTTCGGCTGAAAATGCCGCCAGTGTTGCCGTAGTCGCAGGCACCGCTTGTCAATCTGTCAATGTGATTGGCAGCTTGAGTCATTAACTTTTTATTGCATGTGGCGGCAGTGGCAATGGTAGTCGCTACTGCGGCGGTTCGTTTGAGTTGCGCCAAAATAACACCCACTCACACACGCACACATACACAAATATACAGAGACTGTGTTATGGCGTCAGTCTGCTTCAATTCGCGCCATCGCCAGCGCCGCTCAGTGGCTTTGATTGCGCTTGACAATGCATCCATTGAAAGTGTCGACATGCATCAGAGTTTTTGTAATGCGAGTCTTCGCGCCTGCATGCGCGCTTTATTGCCGGTGGTAGCCGTCAATTAGTTGCCAAATGAAAGGGCTAAAAAAGCTAGTTTCCGGATTCGGCACAGTCAGTACGATCCCCCGTCAGGAAAAGCTCAACAGTGTTCATGAAACAGAAAAAAAGAGCAAACAATATTTTAGTGCACGTATGCAGCGTGCACAGACCACATTTATTAATTGTTATAATAATGGCGACAGACATGTATATAAAGATGCACGTACACATACAAAACTCGCACCTCCAAGGTCAAAGGCACAATATAGATATAGCAAAAGTAAATGTCCAATATGTAAGTCTCACGCAAATGGCGGAGTTATAAATAGCCAGGCATACATAGCAGTACATACAGAACAAAATAGGAAAAATTAAGAGTTGATCTCACCTGCTTGGTCGCCAAAATGTAAGTGGCCGACCAGCAGCATATCTTAAGAGTTCGGCCCTAATTCCCTTCCTCTTCCTTTTGCCATGCATTCGGCTTTCCGCTAATTCAGCGCTAAGCGTAAAAGAAACTAGGGCCGTTAGGACTAAACAGCGAGTGTGATCCGACTTGGCTTCCAAGTCAATGTAATCCCGTGTTTCGTATAAACTGCTTATAGTTCTTAGAATAGCACAAACACTTTTCTCTAGAGCAGCTCCGCCGAGGAAGCGCATTTCTATTAAAATTACAAATTCGATAGATTCGACTTGAAATACATATAACATATCAAATTATTTTCTAATAAAAGATTAAATGTAAACTGGCCAACTCTTTACTCCTATTACCAAGTTGACCTAGAGCCTCCGCGAAATGTCTGCTGGGTAGCAGCCTGACAGTCATCGGGCAGTGAGCTAATATGTGCAGTGTGGTCTGCCGTAGACTAGAAACTTGATGTACAATGGGTGTGGGATCCGTCGAAGGTTGCGCCACCTTGTCTCCCAGTTCATCCTTACTCCTGTGATCGAAAGACCTGCTACAATTGGCATCAAGGTGAAATTTTTCAGCATCAGCCTGATTTGCGCGCACGCCCCGACAGAAGAGAAGAACGAAACAATCAAGGATACGTTCTATGCGAGACTCGACTTAAGTGAATGATATAATTGTAGAAGTATGCCGCGTCCATCATAAATATATATATATTTATGAAGTCAAACACCAATTCGTCTTTATACAACTTTATTGGTTGGCGTCTAACACAAGAGTCTCTTTCTATGCATCAGCAAGTGCAAATGAAGCCTCGAGAGAAAGCTTTTTATGATATTGAACATAGCTTAAAGAGATAGCTTACAGAGATAGCTTATAGAGATAGCTTATAGAAAGCTTAAAGAACAGGTTCTAAGATAATGATGGGCATGATATCAGCGTAAGGTGCCAGGCATAGAGCCAATATGTAACTATATTATGTCACAGCCAACCTGTGCGGCAAAATTAAAAAACCCTTCCCTCAATTCAAGATTTTGTTGAGTATCGCGATAAAGAGGCTTGATGCTATTTCGTATCTCCAAACATTCCCAAAATATTAATGAGCAACATTCGTAGGGGTTAGTGCACAGCTGATGGCCTTTAAATAAAGCGCATTTATAAATTCAACCTCCGCTCCCTTTTTCCTCTAAACACACGTTCATATCGGCCGTAATCACAATCGCCATGGCATGGCCTCAGGATACTCAGCACCAGAGTTTCAATTCTAATTTCATTCGCGGTTCCATTTCGCTGGCCGCGGCATTTCAATTTCCATTTCATCACATATGAGCCACCAACACATTTGCGTATTTTATTTTTCTATCTCCCCGTCACCCAAATTTCCGGCAGTTTTTGCAGTTGATGGCATTTTCTAGTAGCAATACTGCGCAGTGGTTTGACTGGCGGACATTTCATTTCATTTGACTGTGATTTATTTTTGTTACGGCTTTGATGCTTGATTTTTGGTAGTTATTTGTTTTATTATTAAATTCTTGTGTAATATTTTTAAATTGTCAATATTTACTAAATGTGCCTGAAAAGAGATGTCGAAGGAACACTTACTCCTTTCCAACCAGTCTATTTTTCCGAACAGTTAGTATTTAAGTTATCATTTGATTTGACATAAGCTTGACACTCATTCCGAGGTTTCATTTTTAACCCTTTCACGTAACCTATGGAATTTCATCTTTTAATTCAAATCTTTTAAGTTAGCAGTTTACTGGAAGAATTAATTTGAAAAGATAAGGTAGCATATGATTTAAAATGCATACCGATGAAGAAGACGAAACTTATTTGTTGAGATGCTGGATTTCGTCTTTAATAGTGTATCGATAGTATTAGAAAAAATTGTTTCAAAAGAATCTGGAAAATTGTTCGAATTTAAAAAAATTTTTCATCTGTAAAAAATTCACTACATTTGATTTTACAATTACTCTTTATCTTATAAAAAAATTTTGTATATTAAATAAAAATACAAATTTATTCGAAATTTAACGTCTTTATATTTCTCATTCTTAAAAGTATCGGCTCTGGCTATGACCGAATTCTTTCAAGACGACAAGGTTCGGCATCGAACAATAATGGTAGGTACTTTTCGAATTCTAGTTTTCAGTTTTTTCTAAAGAAACAAATTGCTTGTGACCTTAAAGTGAAGGAATTGGAAAAAAATGTACAGCCCGATTAATTTGGTCTTTCTATTTTCTAGGTTCATGAGAAGTTAAAAATGGTTACCCAAATGGATAAAGGGTATATTTAAGTGTTATATTCCGCATCTTCTGGTTTAGAGTGGCGTTATTGCAACGGGCTTAAAAGAGAGCACAATCATTTACTCACTTAGCTGGCCAATTACTTACAGATTTCCTGCAGGCCGCGGACTATCAGGACTATCGGAAAATGAAGCACACTCTCAGGCCAAGTATGGTCGTGGCTTAAGTAACAGGAGCTGCGTTCTCATCAGATTTAGTTAAAGTTTAGAGAATTCAGTCAGAATTCACAGAAAAGCGTTCTGTAGATAAGAGTACAGATGAGAGAGTAACTGATCTTATCTCTATGTTAGAATACTCATGAGAGAAGATAGATTTAAGGCTCCACTTAAACTACTTTTCTAGACGCTGAGACGAAAAGAAATATGAGGCAACTCTTCACCTTCTATGTGGTGGATAGCTGGCAGACTATCTTCTAGGAAATCCATCAGACTCCCTAACTTTGCCATACTTATATTTAATAACAACGGCAACTGGTTTAGATATTAGATGCCATGTCAGTGCCATGTCTTATCCCAAAGGACCTCATTAGTCTTTGCCTTTAAGCTAGCTATTCTACTCAACCGAACTCTTACTCTATGTCGTTATTATTGGTAAGCTGAAATTTGCATTTTCCGTAACTTGCGAATACAGTTTAGCATCAAAATAGTTTCCGAAATTAAAGCAACAACTTTTAATGCAAGCGCTTAAATGCAAATATGCAATGTTGCGACTACCATTAACTACCAACAACTGCGTTGCCGACGCAAAAGCAATCTAAACTTTTTCTTTTTGCCGTTGCCAGTTTTTATTTGAAATATTTATATAGCAAAAGTATTCGCTTTTGGCATTTGCTTGCATAAAATATGAAGTGCACTTCGGAAACTGAATGCACTCCTCAATGTCTGCTCCGCTCTCAGCCCGCATCAGCGGCTCGTCAATAATTCTCCTTTGATTGCCGCTACCGCCAAAGCAACAATGCATCATGCGCCGCCAACCTGTGTGCAGCTCCTCCAAGCAGAGTTGCAATTTTTCAGGCTGCATGCAGTACAGCTCCTCGCGCCCGCACCCGATTCGGCAATAGTTTGGAATAGTTGCGCTGCAGGTGCGTCGAGTGAGGCGTCGCAACAGCTGCCGCAGCAGCAGCGGAATTTATGTGCTTATGTGTGAAGTTTTGCAGGCAGCTGCTTTGGAATAAATTGCTGGCACATTCAAAAATGACTGAAATTTATGGAGAATGCGGAAAAGCGAAAAAAGGATGTCAGGAAAATGCAAAATGGCATCAACCTGTGAGTGAATGACGCGGCAGCTAAAGGTATGCAAATCCAATGCACTTTTGCAGAATATTTTGGCATTACTCCTGGCATGATACACTAAAATTTATTGGCAGGATATTTAAGAACTTCAATATTTCGTTTGGTTAAAGGTGCTTCTGAGCTGCTTTATTGTGATTGCTCGGCATTTATGTGCTTTAAAATTTGGCGTTTTTTCATATTATATGCAAATTTACAAATAAACTCTTCAGCAATGCTCATTTTTGGTACCTAAATTTCACATACGATTAACTTCTTTCAGTACTGAGAGGTTGAAAAATAATTCCAATAAGAAGGAAAATTATTTCCAGTTTCCGGTTATAAATGATCGATTTACATGAATCATGTGAAATTTTTTTATTCAATGCAAGCTGGAATTTTCCGGCGTTTTTTTTAATGAAATGTGCATATAAATTGAATCGAATTTCGCCCAAAAAGAATTGACAAAACACATACTTAGCTCATCAACGTTAATCAGCAAGGAAAACTGACTTAGTGAGCAAGTCCGAAAAGCATTAAAAGATTTTAATTTTATGAATACTGCAGAATATTTCAAAAAAGAAACTATCATCTATTGACCTCTAAAATACGCTGCTTTTTTAAATATTTTAATCAAAAACTTTTTAAACGAGCCTGTTTTTTTGGAATTTTCTTCGAGTAGTTTAAAAGGCTACATATTCCAAATCTCGATGTCCTGTGCTATTTTCTATATTTAAACAAAATATTTTTTCAAATCTGTGCACTTTTTATAAGCTTTATATTAGGTTCACATCAGGTATGTAGGGGAGAGGGGGGTACCTTCGTCATTGGGGCACATTCGTCAAAGGCGATTTCGGTATGAAGGAGTCATCGGATATAACTGTTTATTAGTTGAAACTAACCCATTACTAGCATAAATATCCTTCACAAAGTTTGCCATCTCTATCTGAACAGCTGATAAAGTTATATTTGGTTTTGTGTTTTCGCGCTTCGTTCCCGAATATTCAGGTCGGTAACGTAAGAAGTTTGTGCTGTATTTATACCAATATTTCAAACAAAACTGTATTAGTATTACTTTAATACTAATTATTTTGTAAATAAAAGTGTATTAAGTGAAAGTAAAGCACTGAAATTAGAAGTAAAAAAATAAAAAGAAAAAAAGTGACACCAGGGTGGACTCGTCTTTTTTTCATGGGGCACATTCGTCAATATAACTTCACAGGTACTAAAAATCGAAATCGAGTTGAAGCCTCCAAGACCCTCGAACCTGGCTTAAACCTCCCGTAACCACACAAAATTAATATTGGGGTCGATCTCAGCACTTTAAACATTATATATAAAAAATTATTTATAAAAAAAATTTTGCATTAACTACCTTTTTTTGAAGCTCTTAAACATGATTTCTTTTTATTTTTTCAATGCAAAATATAATAAATACGTGTTGTGTAACCAAAAACATGTCTTATTTAGTCAAAACAAGATTTTGTATCACCTTATGGTACTTTAAAGTGTGAATGCCGAAAGTGCCCCGCCAAATGCCGAAGCTACCCTGGCATGGGGGCACATTCAGCGAAATGACTTTTTTTACTAATCATGAAAAAAATAATACAAACGGAACTTTTTAAAGAACTTTTAATATACCATTTTATTGTTAAATAATGAGGTATTGTAACAGTCTAATCGGTTTTTAAATATATTGATTACCTTCTGAAATATAGGCCTTCAAAAAAAAAGAGAGGAGACGAAGGTCTCCCCTATGTAGTGGAATCTAGTAATCAATTTTTCACCCACTTCCCGACTACTTAGAGATCTGAAACTTTGCATACATGCGTAAACACGATGACAATACATGAATCAATCAATTTTATGGGCGTAGGATAAGGGGCGTGACACTTTTTTTTTATCAACTACAGATTTGTGTATAACTTTAGAACTACACATCACACATCAATGACACTCGGTAGGAACTTATTACATATCCATATCCTTCTGCTGGGAAAATAAGACGGGCAGTGGACAAGTGGGCGTGGCACCACCCATACAAACAAAATAGTTTATATAGAATAGCTTTGGAACTAAAGGTCGTGCAGCATTGAAATTTCGTATGCAGTCGCCTCTTGGATGTGTCGTCCCACTGGTAAAATTTAATGGGCGTAGGATAAGGGGCGTGACACTTTTTTATCAACTCCAGATTTGTGTATAACTTTAGAACCAAACATCTACACGGCAAATATGCCACGAATATTAGGGTCGATTACAGCCGTATTATTTGTTAAATTGAGGATATGACATATGACGATAGGAGACACTGTGAATACCCTAAATATTGTGTACTGCTCTGGAAGTTTTAAATTCTTTTTGTGAAAAATTTCAGAGCTCAAAAATTGAATTTATGGAAGACTAAAAAGTAGAAAATAAAATTAAAAATAAGCTTTAATTTATTTAATGTACTAAAAAGTAGAAAATAAATTGTTTCCAAGTCACCTGTATCTTAAGCTTTTATTAATAGTAAGATACAGGTGACTTGTAAAAAATTTATTTTCTACAGTACATTAAATAAATTAAAGCTTATTTTTAAAAAGTTTTTTTTATATAATTTTATTTGTTCATAACTATGCTTCTCATAGTATTCAGCGTTGCATTTAAAAAATGTTACCCACTTTTGAATGCATTAAAAAACGTTATTTGAAATGGTTTTTCTTGCAAATCGAAAATCGTTAAAAGTAAAACGGAACTCTTCTTTTGCATTTTGGCTTCGAACTAGCATAATTGCCATTATAAAGTGCAGGAAAACTGCACAAGGGGTGTCCTTTTGTATGTGCCCAGTATCCTTGCAAGAATTCAGAACTCAAAGTGCTTTAGGAAACAGCTTAAAGAGTGCAGCTTTTTGTATGCTGATAAGAGAATCCACTTCCAGCTTTTATCTGGCTCTTACTGCAGCATGGAACGCTGTCTTGTATGTGTGAACTGTGAAAAGTGAAAGCATCCAAAGAATAGAACTGTTAAATGGCATCCTTTATTTTTGCTTAAGTGCACTTTTCTGCAACGGACAGTGGGGGTAGATGGAAGGAGGAGCTAAAAGAATGCCATTCTCTTTGCTCTGTGAATGGCAGACTCTAAGCGTATTTTTTGTTGTTTGTTTGTCGAACTGGCAGCTCTGCTCTTTGGGCTTTTAGCGCGCGTTGACCATTTCGCAAGGCCCGCTTGGCTTGCGAGAGTGAATGGCCAAAGAACAATGCTCTCTGCTTGGCTTTAGGGATTTGCGAAGTGTTGATATGTGATGTTGTGAAAGTGTTTGTGTGCCTTTTGTTCTGATGCAAAATGGAGCACAGAAGTGGAAGACAATTGGCTGAGTAGGTACATAGCTTTTCCCTTCAGCTCTGATCCACTGAAGAGAATTTGTTTAAAAAGATTTAAGAGATTTGTCTGCGGCCTGAAAACGCTTTTAAGCCAAGCTTCTTCCCTTAATTTATTACAAATAAAATTTGTAATAGCAATTCCAGAAATTTTTATAGTAAAAAAGTTGAATTAACTTACAAAAATACTCCAGTTTTTTAGTTGAACATAAAAAATTTAATAAGAATAAGTTCAGAAGTGATATAAATTTATTCTTTTATTTATATTTTGATGCCGATATTTGAATATTTTAAAAGCTTAATCGATTTTGAAGAAGAGCCAAAGAGAATTTTTATCATTTTCAAAAGTGTTCAAATTCAGCAAAATATCGGTTTGAATATATGTATGACTATGAAACAAGTTGTCTGTACTGATATGCAAAGCTTTACAGTGCACTTAACGCCACCTCGCACTTTGCCTGAGCTTCCAACTCCAGCAAATCAATTATGCCGTAGTTATCTGCTCACAATGAATGTGTTTATTTGTTGTACTTCGGCAGTGACTTTTTTACTATTTATATTGGTTTAAGTTGCCTTTGCCGTTGCCACTGCCACTGCCGTCCTCCACCACAGCAAGTGAGTTAACCGCCAAATGCCAATATAAAGTGGCCAAAACAAGCTCCAGAATTATTACAACTGCTGTTCGGTAAACTTGTTTATTTTTTCATGGCAAATGGAAAAGCGCAAGAGTAAACCAAGAAAACTTATGCATTTCTATAGATTTGAAGTGGAAACAGTTGAGGCGTAGTCAAAGCAATAGTGGCAAAACCCAAAAGGGGAATGGAAGCGGCAGTAATAAATTATTTAGGGTATTCACAGTTTCCTTCTAAATTTCCCATCTGGCAACTTCAGCACGATAGTAAAATAAAGCTCTGAGCGCCCCTGTTTCGTGGACCATTCTTAATTTGCCACAATCGCATTACAAGTGTTCGATAAAGCGATTATTAAGGATTTATTACTCTCGCAAAAAGCAATATTCCATCGAAATGGAAGTAGTGTGTGATTATTCTCTGAGAATTCAATAAAATTTGCTCAAAATCTGTTTCCATTTTCGCGGATAAAAGAGCTGATGAGAAATGCCAGCTTATGACGAAAGAAAAACACGATCCAACGCATGTCAATTTTTTCAGCTAGTGGTATTTCTTGTTTGCGTGCAAAGCAACAACAAAAAACGTTGCCAGATGGCAAAGTGGGTTTAATTTAGCAGGCGGCAAGGAAAGCACACTAGATAGCACGGAACTGTGCACTCCCCAATTGTTGTGCCAACAATAACAGGAAACACAATTTCGAAAGATAAAATTTCATAGATTAAATTGAATTAAATCTCAATAACTACAGAAAATTAGTCAACTTAACCAGTCAGGATTCCAATTGAAATTCCCAAAAACTTTATGCCAAATATTAGGCGTCATTTAAATCTATTTTGTAAAACTTAAAAAAAAAATCCATTTTAAAATTGATTTCAGGAGAAATTGAATTGAGATAAGTCTAATTAATTTCTGAAATGGAAGAATTATTGTCAGTTTAGTAAAATAGAATTCGGAAAAAATCAATTTAATTTCAGGTGCAGTCAATTTGATTTCAGAAATAGTCAATTCGATTTATGAAATGGTCTAATTGAACTCAAAAAAGGGCGAGTTGATTTCAGAAAGTATACACTTGTCTATGAATTATTTATATAAAACATCTTGACTGGCCTAAAATAAATTTCGATGTCTCTGAAATTAAAGTGACTTTTTCGGAAACCAGTTTGGGTTTTTTCTAAAATGAATTTGTCAATTCCGAAATCAATTTTTATATCTGTTTTAAAATGGCTTTTAGTTCATTATGCCTGCACTGTTCGTCTACAAGTTGTTGTAAGTTACTATAAGTAAAGTAATAAAACTGTCAATCTTAAAGAAATCATTGCAAATGTAATCTTTTATCTCAGCAGAGCATTTTCCATTACAGTAGAAATAGAAGTGGGTTAAGCATTCCACGCTTCAACGGTACTTTAAAGAATCGGTAAAGCTGGTGACTCTATCATTGGCTATTAGTTTTATCGCTCGAAGTTGAAAGCTCCAGTCGATCTCTCTCTGGTAGGAGCTTACCATATGTGTGAAAAAATCTGAAGTGCATTTGTAATATTCTGAAGTACATTTGGAATTATCTCAAGTATAAGTGAAAAAGGTGTGCATTCGTATATAAAATCCCAACCTTCTGCGAATAAAGTTTTTTCCTAACTACAGGACTTTTGCCTTCCCTGATATATTTCTTCGAGGGTAATAAGTGCAATAAAAGTTTCGTAGGCATGATTGCTTTGCTATTTACAGTTCCTGATTGCTTTCAAACTCTGCTGGCACAAACAACTTTTGCAGAGCTGCAAACAGTTTGCCTTCAAAGTTCAGAATTTCTTTTTGCTCACTTTTCTCTTTTGAACGTTTTTGGCCTTTAGAAGTTCAAAGTTTTCTCTGCATTTCTTGAAATAGAAGTAAGATTTGCTTGCAGATTTTAAAAATTAACCAAAACAATTCTAAATTTCAAATATATTTTTTTCTTTTTTTTCTACGTTTGCATTTCGCTTGCGTGACTGTTTACGCCTTGAATAATTCATGCATCGCCCAAAGCCAAATTCAAGTAGCAGCTAACCAACAAAACAACTGCCCGCCTGCCTGCCCGCCCACCGGAGTACTACTTACCTTGCATTATTATCATGTCCAATTACTGGCATTGACGTCGGCTGATTTATGATTATCTGCTTTTGTTGTATTTGCTTACAAAATGAGCATTTTTCCATGCGTCACTGGGATTTGCCCTGAAATGTTTGCACGTCGCCGCCATCAAAACCGCAAATTCAATACCAAATCCGTCGATTGACCAGAGATGACGGCATACAATTTGGTTCTGATGTGGTTTTGAAAAATACACAAATATTGTCAAGCCGTTTGCGAATTCACAAGAAGTAATAATTGCTTCCTATAGTAATTGAGAAAAAAATTTCACCCGTTTTCTGCGGTTGCGTCAATTTGACTGAATTTTGAACTTTAAACTTCTTGAAATCTTTTGATTTCGACATATATTGAACAAGATATTGGCTCGTAATTTTCTTTTCCAGATGACATTATTAAATATATTTTAAAAAGTAAATTTTCTTTTCTATCTCTTAGAATTAGTAAACTGTAGCATAATTTTAACAAAGCAAACGCAGACTATAAAGGTTTTATTTCGAATTTAGCTGCTTTTGAAATTTTCAAGGCACTCGTAACAAGGGATTGCTTAAAATGTTAGCTAACTATCTGACAGAGGGAATCGGTCTCGAATTATCTATACTTTTCCATGTATTCGTACCAATCCTGTGTACAGCCAATTTTTGGGTTCGGCCACCACGATAAAAATTCAATATAGGAGCTCGAGATAGTATGCACTGAAGCAGCTTTGAAGCTGATATAAGATACCAATGGGAGTTTCTTTTCATTTTCGACGGATCTATTCAAGCCCACTTGGATCGTTTCTTACGTATTGGTACATTTCATTGCAACATTTCATTTCAAAATCTATTTTCAACTTACATTTAATACAGATCCATGTAAGAGAGAGCCAGAGTTATGAAGAAATTAAGCACAGCTGCAGAAAGGTTGTCGCTAGAAGTCTTCAAGGCCACGCCGATTAGGAAACTGGATCCTTACTCCAAATACAATCACAATTAGAAGGAGAGCAGTGGAAGATGTTCGGTGCTCCTATGTGTCGCAGGCTCGAATCCTAACTGATTCATACCATCTAATAAAAAGAAACTTCGTTGCTTTGCGCGCAGAGCCGCCTCTCACGAGGCAGCTGGAAACTCTCCGAGAGTATACTGTATAGGTCCCGTTTATTTGTTCTTAAAATAAAACGAGTACATTCAAGTTTATGTGAGAAGCTAGGCCTAAGCCTCGTTGAACCAAAAATTTATTTTTTGTTTGAATCGTTTTTGAATACTTCGGAAACTCATCATATTTTTTTTAGATTGTAAGACAGTTGTAACAGTTTATATACAGTCAAAGCATACACATCAATTAAAAGTGTAGGTTGCTTCTTCTGTATTTTCTTTCAAGCGATAGACAAATTTATATAAAAAATATAAGTCTTTCTAACTTTCATGTCCTTTAAGATACCTCGGACATATCTGTGGTCATAAACTATACCTGCTAAGTCGAGTCAAGACGAAATTGAGTTATTAAAGCCATCGTGTTCATCGTGTCTTAATCTATATGCCGTCCATTTTAATATTTGTATCTTTTTTAAAACGCTTATATAGCTTATACAAATACTGCAGTGAGAATTCGAGGCTTTAAACTATTCTCCTGAAAAAATTGAAAAAAGACGGTTATGACTTGTGACCACAGATACAATCATATATATTTTGCAATTCATCCAACTTCGAACATTTGCCCATTTGAAACACAGTATGGAAAGCTCTATGGGTTATCTCTGGACAGTTCACAATCGAAACTTTGCAAATACGAAAATAGGTTTAACATACGATAAAGTTTCTGTATACTGACTGAAAAGCTTCCACTTGATTGCCTTAATTTTTTCAACATTGCCCGCTATTTCACTTACCCACACACTCACTTTAAGTGCACCTCAAATCCGCTCGGGTAAATTACAGCCAACGTGAAAGTGCGTCTAATTCAATTTGACCAAGATGGAAGCTGCACCGACAGCAGCATTATAATTTATTTACAACAACAACTTAATTACAAGTGCAACAAGCCATGGAAACACTTTGCAGTCTGCCTCACTTTCAACAAATTGTCCCTACGCTGCGATGAAAGTTTACATCCGTCTTTATGAAAATAAGTGGCAGCCCTGTTGGCGGCGATGAGGCATGCGTGCATATGTTTGCTCCACATACAACAGGGTTGCAACAAAATTGCGTAGGTATCTTTTTAGAGCATGTGTTGGGAGCTCTGTTTAAATGAGATTTCAGCCAAAAGCCATGAAAAACTGCCAGATGAGTTGATGTATTTAATAAGAGACTAGTTTGGAATTTATCGCTCTCCGGTTCCGAAACCACTTCTGCTCTTATAAATATTGCTATGGGGGTCGCTATCGTTTTATGGAATCGAATAAATACCTTGGAATTAATAAATTTTTGTTTATGTGTTTTAGTAATGTCAGACAAATTAATAAACCATTGATCGATTTTTAAATTATATCTGAACGTTTTCCTTTGACTACGTTTATGTCCTCGGCAACGAACTGGCACAGGATATACTTCAGTGCCAAACCAGAAGCAGCCAATTTAGTGTGCATCCGGCTTCAACTACACTTCCTTTAACCTCACTGCAAGTACTTTTTTCTGCACACTCACCTTTTTCATAGCCTCGCAGCGGAGTTGCCCTTCTCTGCCTCTTCATGAGCTGACAAGGATAATGATGAAATGCACTTTGCCATTATCGCATGGAGTTGTTTTTTCGCAGTTTAACGTACGAGCTTGTCGTACGCACGCACACTAACGTATTAAAATTATGGCGCCAAAGTTGCGAGCCAACGCGTAAAATGTTACACCAAAGTTTCCAGAGTTATGAGCAGCCGATTTGCGGACATGCCATGGAAGGAAGTCAGCAGAAGGCTTGGCCTGAATATTCGCAAACTTGCCTGATCCCTTGCTTTAGATAAATTGGATTTTAATATTAATTTGATGAGACAACAGTTGCACAGTGCATGCTGCAGATATAAGTGCGCTTACAGACAAAGAGGAGGGCTATGATGACGATGAACTGCGATACTATGTCGAATCACAGCCAGGTCGAATTGAAAATCTGTTTTGGAATAGAAGAAGAGTAGTAGAAGAAAAATACCGCGATTGAAACACCTATACAAAATATATCGCCGAACGCAAATAACAAAATTAATCAAATTGGGTCCAATTAATAAAGTTTTTTTCCAATTCATAAAAAGACGCCACTATTGGAATCCAATCTAGAGCAACGGAAATCAAATGCTCGAAACGATAGCAAGTTCGTTGGTGGTTGAGATATTTCAGAAACAGATTAATTTCGAAATAATGACTATGGTCCTTACACAGCGCAAAACAATCCTGCTCTTGCAGATGCCCGGCACCTTCATGTTTTGTCCAATGGGAAAGACATAATCGTTTGATTAGTAAAATTTTTGTCGTATCATCGCAAGATGTTACTAGAGGAGTTCAGCAAAAGAAAAATTATGTCGTTCAGCCTCAAACTCGCCAAGCTTACAAATAGATCCTTCCTTCTTTGTTTCTTGATTTGCCAGAACAGCCCGTTACAGGGTTACGGCCTGACGTAGGGCTTCTCTCCGGGTGTCCCTGCTGCGCGAGTGCCTTCTCTAGATAGAAAATCAAAACGTTGCCAGTGCCTCCTCCTCTACTTGGTCTTTCCATCGGAGGCATGGCCTACCGCTTGCACCTAGATGGAGTGGTTAATTTTCCCCAAAATTTTTTCCCAAGAACTTAGGTGTTATGGTTTCAACGGTTTGATTGTTTTACATTACATTTCATTCTTTGTAACCCTTTCAAATAAACAAATATGCGATTAGGTAAATTTTTTCTTTGTTTTTATATAGGCGTAAAAGGGTTAAAGCATTTAGAAAACAGCTGAATATACCTAATAAGCTCAATTAATAATACAAAATTTCGGAAAATGCTAACTCAAAATTCTCGCTTTGTCTCGAAGTGAGGTTTTCCGTTCATAACGACGAGTTTAAAAAGAAATTTCAGAAATTTGCAGTAATTGTAAAAATTATGATTTAATATTACATAACGGAAATTGCAGTAGCATTTAGAAAAAGACCAATTTGTGAACGAATCGCATTTCTTCATGACTTCATCCTCCTGTGCCAAAAGGCATTTAGATCGCAGAGTTTGAAACTTCAAAAGTGAGTTTAAATAAAATTATATAAAAAAAAACTTTTTAAAAATAAGCTTTAATTTATTTAATGTACTAAAAAGTAGAAAATAAATGGTTTTTAAGTCACCTGTATCTTACTATCCATAAAAGCTTGGGGCGCTCATGTGTTCAATATTTGTCAAACAGTTACCACAATATTTTATTTAAATAATTTTTTGCAAATAGATTCTAGTAATGAAAGATATTTTGAATATGGATATTGAGCGCACAAGCTTTTATTGATAGTAAGATACAGGTGACTTAAAAACCATTTATTTTCTACTTTTTTGTACATTAAATAAATTAAAGCTTATTTTTAAAAAGTTTTTTTTTATATAATTTTATTTTCTACTTTTTAGTCTTCCATAAATTCAATTTTAGAGCTCTGAAATTTTTCACAAAAAGAATTTAAAACTTGCAGAGCAGTACACAATATTTAGGGTATTCACAGTGTCTCCTATCGTCATATCCTCAATTTAACAAATAATACGGCTGTGATCGACCCTAATATTCGTGGCATATTTGTGACGCGGTGAGTTGTTGCTATTTTGCCAGCAGGGCGCGGCAAGTAAGTTCCTATCGTTTTTCATTGATGTGTGGTGTACCTATAATTATAAACTGAAGCCCAAGTGTGTAGTTGCTTGAAAAGTGCCACGCCCCTTGTCCTACGCCCATAAATTTTTCCAGTGGAACGACACATCCAAGAGGCGACTGCATACGAAATTTCAATGCTGCACGACCTTTAGTTCCAAAGCTATTCTATATAAACGATTTTGTTTGTATGGGCGGTGCCACGCCCCCTTATCCAGTGCCCGCCTTATTTTCTCAGTAGAAGGATATGGATATGTAGTAAGTTCCTACCGAGTTTCATTGATGTGTGATTTGTAGTTCTAAAGTTATACACACGCCCCTTATCCTACGCCCATAAAATTTTACCAGTGGGACGACACATCCAAGAGGCGACTGCATACGAAATTTCAATGCTGCACGACCTTTAGTTCCAAAGCTAATCGAGATCAAAAATTTTGTTTGTATGGGGGGTGCCACGCCCCCTTATCCTACGCCCATAAAATTTTACCAGTGGGACAACACATCCAAGAGGCGACTGCATACGAAATTTCAATACTGCACGACCTTTAGTTCCAAAGCTAATCGAGATCAAAAATTTTGTTTGTATGGGGGGTGCCACGCCCCCTTATCCAGTCCCCCTTATTTTCTCAGTAGAAGGATATGGATATGTAGTAAGTTCCTACCGAGTTTCATTGATGTGTGATTTTTAGTTCTAAAGTTATACACAAATCTGGAGTTGATAAAAAGTGCCACGCCCCTTATCCTACGCCCATAAAATTTTACCAGTGGGACAACACATCCAAGAGGCGACTGCATACGAAATTTCAATGCTGCACGACCTTTAGTTCCAAAGCTAATCGAGATCAAAAATTTTGTTTGTATGGGGGGTGCCACGCCCCCTCATCCTACGCCCATAAAATTTTACCAGTGGGACAACACATCCAAGAGGCGACTGCATACGAAATTTCAATGCTGCACGACCTTTAGTTCCAAAGCTAATCGAGATCAAAAATTTTGTTTGTATGGGGGGTGCCACGCCCTTTCATCCTACGCCCATAAAATTTTACCATTGGGACAATACATCCAAGAGGCGACTGCATACGAAATTTCAATGCTGCACGACATTTAGTTCCAAAGCTAATCGAGATCAAAAATTTTGTTTGTATGGGGGGTGCCACGCCCCCTTATCCAGTGCTCCCCTTATTTTCTCAGTAGAAGGATAGGGATATGTAGTAAGTTCCTACCGAGTTTCATTGATGTGTGATGTGTAGTTCTAAAGTTATACACAAATCTGGAGTTGATAAAAAAGTGCCACGCCCCTTATCCTACGCCCATAAAAATTATTGATTCATGTATTGGGCTCTAGATTAGGCATGTATGCAAAGTTTCAGATCTCTAAGTAGTCGGGAAGTGGGTGAAAAATTGATTACTAGATTTGACGACATACATACCGGATGTGAACCTAATATAAAGCTTATAAAAACAAATGAAAAGAAGCAGCAAAGTTTTCATCCGATTAAAAGTTTGCATATTTCGGTACATTTAAGGATATACAATATTGTATGATTTTGTTAAAAACTTCTTTTTTGTTGGAGTAACTATAAACATATACAATGCCTTCCCCTTTCGGCGCATACGGCAACTCTAACATGCGCAAGCATGCCTTCTAATTTCATTATCCTTTTGTTTTAAGGCCTAATGAGCATCAAATGCAATTATACGTACCCCTCTTTACTCTCTCTGTATTTTGGTCTAATTAACTTGTTGTTTTGCTGTTATATTTACTCAAGCCAAGTGTGATAAAAGCAGAAATGCCATTTGCATAGCGAGGACATTTTAATTATCGAGCGCCTGAAAGTATGCTTCATTCTAGGGTATAGCATATGCGCCAAAGTTGTCAGACTTGTATTAATTGTAATTAGAATTACTCTGGCAGTAGGGCTGAAAGCGACGAAAGCCGGCAATGTGAGTTGTACTCGGCCATATTTGAAGTCACGCAAACAGACAGAGGTCACTTTTATGGCTTTCGAAAAGGCGGGAAAACCACTCACCGTGGAGAAGAGTTTGTGTAAAAGGAAAAGTTTGTTTTTTGAGGTAATTATTTTTGCAACAAAGGGTAATTTATCTATCTTGTTGTCTAACTTTGCGCTTGGGCAAAGTTTTGCCAGCCATTTCTATGTAGCCAGACGATAAACAAGCAAGCCCCGGAGTATTTGTTAGTTAACTACCAGACAGTGGCCAGACAGACGGCGTAACCGAAGGCGGCGGAAAGCTGAGGTTGAGGTCTCTTTCCTGTGCATTTTACACAGTTCAACTCTAATTTAAATTTTAGTTTGGTATGCTCCGTTTTTCATATTCCATGACAGTTGAATTCCTAGCTTTAAGCTGGAATATTTTGAATATGATACGAGAATAGCGAGAATCTATATTATTTATATACTAGTTTCGGTTCGAGAAAAATCTAATATCGGCTTCAAGCCATTGGAACAAAATACAATGCTTTCGGACATGCCGCATTGAAGTTCGTACAAGTTCAGATACTTCGATCAGATAAAAACTATCTTACAACTGGATTTCTCCGAGAGGCCATCAATATTTTAAACACAATTCCATTTCGACACTCAGTAGCTCTTATTTTGAGGGAAAGTTTTTAAAAGTATCGTACTTATCTTTGAATTGAACTCTCATTTCGCAGCTGTTCCAAAAGCAAGCATGTTCCACAAATGGTAGCAATAATTGTGGAATCCTCGATGTCCGTTCGTTTTCTTAACTTGATAATCAGTTTTTTCCTATGCCCAATAGAAAACTCAGCTTTCAACTAAAGCTAGGGACTAGAGAATCACTTCTTCTGAAACTCTCTTTTAGGTGATGAAAGTTCTGAATTGCGACGGAAGATTACCATTTTTATTATTACGAAATAAATCACTGTACTTTATACTAAAAAATTGCAATCCTTTTTATCACTTTTACATAATTTTGGCAGATCCTTTTGTATTAATATAGTATATTGCTAGTCAAATCATTTAAAACTCGGCTCATCTTTCGAGCTCGGCGGAATTAAATAAAGTTGAATGTAAAACATGGATTTTTATGCTGTAAAACAATGTCAATGTGCATTATTACATCTATTTTTCACATACAGATCGCTCTATCTATATAAACATGCGCCATTTTAGAGCTGCCATACGACAAAAAGTTCATCCGCATTTACAAAAAAACAAGCGAATGCTCTTACGACTCAACGGAAATGTGCCAATTCATGCGATGACTTTTGCTCATATGGAAAATGGCAAATGATATCTCAAAAATTGCAAAAAAAAATCCAACATTTGCCAAAGTGAGACGAGTTTCAAGGCAAAAAGCAAAGGGCTCGAAGTCAAGTGGGGAAAATATGCATAAAAGGAGCACATTTTCGCTAATGGCTTACATTGCTTTGGGTGTGTTACAGGAAGAGGGCCAAAAAAGGGCTGGGAACAATCGTCCTTGCAAACTTTTTTCTCAGAAATTAATCAGTATGAATGCATATTTTTAATATACCTTCAATAAAATATTCAAATTATTGTTACACAGTGTAATTTGTTCCGGCCTGCTTTTACTTTTCTTAAGATGAAATATATTTCGGCTTGACCAGGCTTATTCCGTAGACAGAATAGATCTGGCCGGGCCTTGGACTCTTATAATTCCTAATTTAGCTTTTCACTTAGAAGTTCAAATGAAGAACAGATGGCTTATTCACTTAACGGTTATTTAATGGGTCTAAATGATATGTTTAATAACCATAAATCAAATTTCGAAAATGAACTAAGCTGGCACAAAAGAATGGAAAATATGTAAATACGAACGTGAGCACAAGCTGAGGGGAAGCCTGAGAACTTAGCTTCAAACCTGGCGCACAACTGCAAAGATGGCCAAGAGGCAACAGCGACAAAACAATAAATAAAACGCTAAAGGCAAAAATAAGCCTGAAACGCGCTGCATGAGATTTTTAAATATGTGCGGGTATCTTCAAGTTTCTCAGCGTTTTGTTTTTATCTCACAGCACATCGCCGCACATTACGCCTGATGGCGCACCTGAGGCCGCCAGCTGGCTGCTGGCTCCGACTGCCGCGGCGACTTGCTCCTTACCCGGCCCACCTGCTCTCCGTCATCCGCTTAACGTGGCTTGAAGTGTCACATTTGCGCGGCATAAGTAATGTCACTGAAGATCGTTGACATGTCAAGTGGCGTAGTCTACGTGCGTATGAGACGCGAGTCTTGAGAAAAAACGCGCTTATTTTCATTCAAATAATTTTTTATTTTTTTTATTTTACACTTATTGCTTTCTTTCATTTGTCTGTCGTAATGCTTTTAATTGAGATTCAAGCAAAGAAACTTTAAACACGCGCATCTGAAGCTGCTCGAAGTGGGTCGAACATGATTTTTCGAAGATTTTTTATTATCAAAAATATTTCGATTTATTGAAGACTTTCGCTGCATTTCGTGCATTAATTTTTATTGTCAGTCTTTTGCTTGAATTTCAAAGTAATTCATTTAGAAGTGAACTTAAGGCGTCAAAATGACACCTGGATTTGCACGACTTCCTCATCATCGTCCACTTTCAATTGTTTTGGATTTTTGGCATTGGTTGCAGTGCGCAACCTTGTCTTTTATGCGAATGTGCTAAAAGAGAAGTGGTTGATATGAAAATGTTAAGTTAACCAGTCAGAGTACAGAGTACTACTTCCAGCAAAGGTCATGGGCTGTAGTTACACCACAGATCTTATTCATAAGGTCACACTTGTTGAGAAACTAACTAACACAGTTGCAAAAGAAATTTTATGAACATTTTTAGCTATTTTTATGTGAGATAGTCCTAACAACCTCATGGAGCATTTTTTCCCCATAAGGTCGTGGATCTCCTTAAATTATTCGAGCCAGCTGAGCAGAAGTCCGTAGGTACTTTGGCTAGCTAGAATATTATATACATACATATGTATATGTGTGTACATATATGTATAAAATTGTCGCAAGAACTCGTAGAATAGAATAGCTCAATAAGATAATAATTCAAATAATTCTATTCGGACCTCGATTCTCTATAGAGTACTAGCGATTCCGATTTTTCTTTCACCCTGATTCGATAAAGTAGTCGAAAAGGGACCAATAGCAAAGCTTTGCGGAACAAATTGTTACAAAAACAAATCAGAAATAAATATGTATTTGTTGTGTAACAGCACAGAAAAGATTCGATGCGAGATCCCGAATCTCAAGTGGAGGAGCCAAGTGGATGAAGCCCTAGCTAAGCCTGGAACCAAGAACAGGGAGAAAGGCGCTCAAAGCAGGGGACCAGGAGACAGCAGGTATATTAGGCAGAGACCTGCAACGGGTTGTGATATAAGTCAATAGGTAAGCCTAACATTTTTCAGTTATAATTTCTAAGTATTGGAGAGCAGACTTCCAGTAAGCCCATGTATTAAATATACGAACTAACTACTTGTTCATAATATCAATATAAATTAATAAGTAACTTATAGCTTAAAAATATCAATACGCATTTTAGTTTATATTTCTAATAATTGTCAACCGAAGGTCAATTATCGCATTTTTTCTGTGTCTAGCGGTGAAGTTAAGATAATCTTAAGTAGGATATTTTTTTTAGTTACGAGGCCTTAATCGTGTATGAGTTTTGTATTAAAGAGCCTAAATCTTCTGTGATGAAGGTGAGCTACAGCAGAGACTTAGCAGCAATTAGCATTAGCTTTACTACACACTAGTTTTAAGTAGTGTTAACATTTAAACTACTGTGAACTCTCTTGACTTCTCTTTAAATAAAACTAAAATAATGAGTATTGAGTTAATGATAAGTAAATTTAGTAGTGTGCTGGCACTTCTTAAAATTTTAATTTAGTTTCAACAATTCAATGCCATTGCGAACGAGGTCGAAAATATCGATGGAAGAACATTTGGTAATTTCGATAATTTCTTTAAATTATCATGTAATAATACTAATTAAAACATCTCAAGTATAGAACGAATGCCACCTAAAGTCTGTTTTAAGATCGATTTTACAGTGCTCGCATATATTGTAATTTAGAGGTAGTTCTGGAGCCTTTTAACCTTCATCCGCCTCTTGGAGCCAAATTGGCACTCCTGGGGCAAAAAAGATTATGGATTCAAGGAGAGATGAAGGTTAAATAAGAACATGAATTTCCCTTTCAATGAGCAATATTAATGGAACAGGGCTGCCGTAACTTCGCATCTAATTTAAATTACCATTGAATTCGGTTCAAAACGCGTGTTCGAAATTATCTTCTTTTTGGGTAAGGCAATTTATTATAAAACCATAAAAATGGCATTGATTGCAGGATTAATGCTTATGCTATGTCATTTGCCTATAAAATCGAAATACTTAGACTTTTAGAAATAAGGTGCGAATTCATTAAAACATCTACGAAAGTACGAAAAAATACAAACATAAGAAGGGAAAATCTGAGTAAACGTAGAAACGAATTTGACAATACCTTTCCATGAAATAAGACAGTAGTTGCCTGAAACAGTTGATAATTCCGTTCAGAACTTTTTAACATTCCTCAATTTGATATTAACTTTCCATGCTGTTAGATAACAGGGGCATGTTAAAGGCAGGACTTTGCCTAATTAACAGCAATTTGCTGGATACGCTGTTCTGCCTCAAACACAACTTTTTCACCCACTCTCAATCAAATATTTTTCCATCTTCATGTACATACATATGTATGTATATTAAAGTTGGAGTTATTCAATTGTACTTTTAGCCTACTTTTTAGCAATGTGAAAATTAAAATTGCGATCCATATTAAAATTTTTTTAAACTCTGGGGAAATAAATACTCATGAAACTGATATTCCTAGTTTTAACTTCAAACCGAACTCTTATTTAAACTATGCAATACTTTAAGGTCCAGAAAATAAAAAAGAATTACAGTTCCAAAATGTAAGACCCTACCCCAGATCATTTGTGAGCGAAATTTGTCGTACTTGGTTCTTAGGACCAGCGGCATTGCTAGTAATAAATTTTCGCACGGAGTGGATTAATTTAGGTGAGAAACCTGGTGCTTGAACCCTTTACTAAGGAGTTTCATCTTTTGTTCAGAAAATAAAGAACATTTTCTGGTGGTTTATACGAATCATATATATTTTACATAATTACTAGGGTTTTCGTTTAGAGAACCCTATCGGAAAATCTCAATGCAGATCGTCCACACTCCCCCCACTTTTTCTTATACGTATTTCCTTTGCGCCACTGTTGGACTCACTCGATAGCATTAATTTCGGAGTTAAGTTCCTCTTTCTTTTCGCTAGTAAATCCACGAGCAGTGACTGCTTCATTCCAATAGGGGCACATTTCCGCACAAAAACAGCTGCTCGCTGTAAAATTACACGTAAAATGCGGTAGGTTATGGCAGCACGGACTCGTAAACCAACCACGAAAACAGAACAAAGAAACAAGCAAGCACACAAACACGCAAACATAAAAAGCGCAAAAACAAAATCAGTGTATGTTTACTTTAACAGCGAAGTGCTTAGAAGCAACAACAATCGAATTGAATGAACTGTTTACATTTTGGTGGGGCTCTGCACCGAGAGAGGCGCTCACTGAGAGCAGTGAAAAATGTGGCGCTCGTGCGCTCTGTCTTTGCAATGAGCTGAGCGCTCTAACAGAGCTGCCCCACAGGCAGAGTGTTTGGCAAAAGCAAACAAAAACAACGCCTCGGCTTTCATGTGCACAGTGAGTTTGCGGTTCTTCGGCAGCCGCCAGCACAGGCACCCAAAGAGCTCCAACTCACTGCCAGTTGTCAACCATCTTTCGTGTGGTGTGCATGTCAGCTTGTTGATGGAGGTGCGCTTTTTTGCTCCAATTAAATGACAACTATTCATTTTCGCATACAAAAAATTTAAGTATGTCGAATTTCTTTTAAAGCTGGTCCAAAAATATATGTATTCGCATAAAAGAATGTTATTTCTCTGCATTTTTATTATTGCCGAAAAATTCACCAAAAGATGTGGTGCCTTCAAGCCAATCAATTTTAATGAACTTCCGGTTCATATGTGCTTGTATAAAAAACGGCATAAAAATCAAATGGAAATGTCACAACATACAAAGTAATCCCAATGCATGCATTTCAACGCCTTTGAATATGCAATGAATTTCACATTTTTTTTGAAAGAGTGAAAATATCATAAAAAAACGTAGAATTTATGCAATGGCGAGTATGTTTATTAATTTATTTGCGCATAAACCAAAAAATGCGGATGTGAATTCGATTGGGAAGATGCACCAAAAAGGCTACAAAATTGGTAGTAAAAAAAGGCACATGATAATGGCAACAAGTGGCTTATGTTTAAAGCGCGTGTGCGACACTTCATAAAAATAAATATAAAAATTGAATGTCAGGCATAAATAGAGTGTAATTAAAATTAGTCAGTTGAATGTTGATACATAGTCTATGACTGCGAAAGCCGCAGAAAGAAAAAATTCATATAATGCATTGAGCGTTCTTTATTTATTTCTAAAAAAATAGCCGATCGTATCGACTTTTCCCAATGCATCAAACAAGCGTTCGATCTGACAGTATTTGCACGAATAAGTACCGAAATTTGTTGTTATGAGTAATTTAATTAGTTTTCTTGATAGTATAAATTCGCTACAGCACAAAGACTTCAATTTTAATTTTTGTTAAGAAAAATCCCGAATTTAGAAATTGAATTATTTTCTTGTACTCTAGATAGTTTTGCCAACCTTTTTTAAATAATAGATTTATGTTTTGGTCAAATTACATAGTTAACTTTTCTTCTTTTTTGGAGAATGCCTCTGCTATTTAAGAGTGTGCTTTTTATACTTGCAGCCAATATTATATAATTTTACTTTTTAATTAGTATACGAATTTTTAATAAAGCCAGGAACCTTTGAACTTTCGAATCTAAAAGGCAGAACAAAATAATGGATAATAAAATAATGGTAAATAAAATAGCTAAAAGAATAATTTGCAAGTTTCCGAAATGGAATTAAAATGGGAAACCATAAAAAGGCGAATGACCGGGAATAGTGAGGTAACCTACATATATAAATATAATATTGGAATTTGTTGTTGTAGTGTGAAAGATCATTTCGTTGGCAATATTTGCAAACAAAATTATGCGAGTTTTTGCTTGGCGCGAATATTATTTCATGTTTTATTCAAAGTATAATTTTTGTAATTTTTGAAGAATATTTTTAGCATAGCCATAACTAACGAAATTTGTAATGAGTATATGTTAGCGACTCGTGTAATTATGCAATGCCGGGCTCATAAAACAGAAAGTGCCTGCTCGTAAATCATATTTGAAGGTTCCATCCACGTCCAAAGGGGAATACAAATTTATTACGGCATTTACACCCGCATAAATAAGACGTTCCGTAAAACACATATCTACATACATACACAGATACACCTCTTAGGAGCAGGCAAACATAATTGCTGAAGTGCAGCGCGAAAAGTGACAAGTTTACATGCTTTTAAGATAATAAAAGAAATTCTTGAATCACGGAAAAACTTTTAAACTTGTGATAACTAAATTATCGTAGCGCAGATGTGTGCTTTGTGTTTGTTGTGTGTGTATGAGTGTGCTTGTACAATAGTTGTCACTTTAATTACGTGTGCTTTAAATGAACATTGCGCTGCCCAGTAATTATGCAATGAATGTAATTATGTTTGTGCAGATTTAATTGAAGGAATGGGAACTTGAAATTTTGAGCTTTATTTAAATAAATGTCTTAAAATGTATCCCAAAAATTTAAAGGAAGAAGAATATTTCCATACAGAAGCTGGTGTTATAAGTTGAGATAAAAATCATTTGGAAATTTCGGATACAAGGAGAATACGAACGGTGAGATACAAAACATGATACAGACAGAGGAACAGACAGATTTCGTTGCTGGTCAATTTCCAGGACCCTAAGATAGATCTTTATAAATTATAATTGTTTTGATTTTTAAGTAATTTCAGCATGAACATAAAACGCATAACTGAAGAGCCATAATCAAGTAATTTTAAAATCTATTTAATTGAACATCCTCGAATAGTTTCATGGCAATAAATTGGAAGTACGGTTTTTCGACATATGTAGCAAACATCAGTAATACAAAATTTATGTTTTTTTATTGCTATTGTAAGAGGAAAAATGTGCCATATATGCAATCTCTAGCTACTCCGACCACAATATAAAGCTTGATTATCTCATTCAATTTATTATGCCACAAAACCATGCCACAAACAGCAGCCACACTGTCAAAACGTCAAAAACGTCAAAAAAATTAACAATGGATTTAATTAAAAGACTGAAAAAGGCCAAAACAGCAATGAAAACCTTCAATGAATGCAACAAGTTGCAACGGCAAAGACAAACCACAGAAAGTTCGACACACAATGCGATAATGTTGCCCGCCCGCCTCTTGCCCCTTTACAGTAAACAACAACAAATTGCAATTTAAATTGGCAAAAATGTGACACGAAATTTATAACAAAAAAGCAACAAAATATGTCATAATTTTCTTTTGGTACTAACACTATTATAAATCGAAAAATATAAATTAAAGAAAAAATTTTGTAGATAATGGAATTATGGAAGCAAAGATTCGAAACAGGCCAAGAGAGTGTCAAAACTGGCATCAAAATTGACACACTTTCGTTTGACGTAATACACAATAAAAAACATAAAGCCGCACTTGAAATCGAAACTTTTGTTACCTAAAATAAATAATTAACGCAAAAACCACCGAACGAGGCTTAAGCCTGGCTTTCTCCAACAGAATTGAGAAGCTTCTGATTTTAGTGGCAGAATATTACTCTCGGAGAGTTGTCACCTAGCTCGCGAGATAAAGAAACGAAGTTTTTTTTATATATTTTTTATGATACATATGTATGTTATCCGTCGGTCGGAATTGAACCAGCGACCGAACACTTATGCACTGAGCCATGGCGGCTGTCCATAAACTATCAAAATTGGCATAATTTTTTTAAGTTTCCATTAAATCGTATGCTGGGCCGAGTGAAACACGATTTCAGATCCCAATCCTGTCAGGAACTGAATGAAAACCAAACACGCATAAAATTTTCCATGAAATAAATAGAGGTTCTTGTATAGAAGCCCTCGATATATTCCTGAAAATGTTTATTTTAAGCATACCTGAGATATTACGGCTTGCTTCTTTATTTAAAACGCATTAAGATTGGAGGGAGTGGAATGGAAAAGAATCGAGTTTCTGAATAAATTAATAGAAATAAGAATAGAAATTAACATAAATGGAATTGTTGGTATTTTTTATAAAAACAAATTAACAAACAAAATTTAACAAATTTTTTCGCTCTATTTTTATGCCAAAATAAATTAAATTTTTTCTGATATTGTCCCGAAAACTGATTTCAACTTTTCAAAACTTTCTTTAAATATTTATAAAATTAATAATTTGTAAAATACATTTTACTTACTTATAACTTAAAAAAACATGAACTAACAGCGGAATGATCGAGGCGAATAAAGAAACAAAGAAGTATCTATATTGCGGACGTTCGAAATGAATAAAGAATTTTAACGAGTATAATGTTGACCCGAGGCATTACTTTCAACATACAACAGCCTGTAATTCTGTAGTCGCAAGACATAACCGTCTAAGTCAGCTTTTAAATTTGTTCAGGAGAGCAGTTTAAAGTTTGGAATCCTTACTACAATATATGTATGTATATAAAAGCTATTAGGTCTTTGATAGATAGATGCCAGTGTTATAAAGGATACAAACATGCAAAATCTATAGCAAATAGATTTAGACACGCTTAACACGATGGCGCTAAAAACTCAATTTTATCCAGAGACGAGTTAGACTGTTATGGTATGTGGCCACTAAATGTAGCATTATCAAATTTCTCGAAGCCAAATCCTCTTGTAGAATACCCATTTTTTAAATGTATATCAGCCAAAATCCAGACAAGCTGAATAATCTTCTCATAAAAGCCATCTTTTCGAAAGGATTCATTTTATATTTATGCATTTCTAGGTTGAAATATATATTTTCTATTATATTATATTTGATTTTATTTCCTCTTGTTTTGCTAAAGAATAAATTCTGAAAATTCATGTGGCAAGATTGCATTAAAGTTTGCTGCAAAATTGAATTAGATAACCGCATTTCCATATGTATACAAAATCTGCGAATTCTTCTTCATTTCTATTTCGTTATGAGCTTTTTTCTGCTCTTAATTTAATCTCGTGGTGCACAAGCAACATGCTACGTTTTCCATATTTGACCAGGACCTTCTCTCTCTCCATACACTATATGCTTTCCTTTTTCTGTTGCAATTGTGGCCAGTGTGCAGTTCTGCATCTGCTGTTTGCAACTCTTCCGACCGTTTGCACTGCATGTGGGTTGTTTTTTTTTCTGAATTTGAGTGCCTTCTTCCTCACCTTCCAACTGCTTGCTTCCATTCTTGCCTCTTCTGGTATAGTGCAGTTTCGTGTTTCTCTTTGGATGCCTTGCTTCCCGAAAATCTTGTGTTTTTATTTTTTCCGTTTTATTTCCGTTTCCTTTCTTCTGCGGCACAAAAATTGCTTTAATTTTTTTTATTTTATAACAAAAATATTTTAAGCTTTCTCGATTTTGTAGTTGTATTTTCCTGCCACTCGAAGCATGGTCAAAAATCGTCGCTGGCCGCTTATCTGGCTTATATGAGATAGAACTGAAATCGCCTTTAAGCCAGATTTTAGTTTGTATTTTTGTATCTGCTTATTTTTCATCGTTCTGCTAGAGTAAGAAAAGCGCAGCCAGGGTAAACAAGTTTTCGGCAAATCTCTTCGTGCGTCTACCAATATTCCTAAAGCTTTATTTTATTACTTTATTTCGTTTTCTTAGCGTGTAGGCAAGATCTTAACCAAGTAAACAATCCTACATTATTTTTACAAGAAACTTAAACAAGCTATGACTTGAATCAGTCATTTTGATAGTGCTTCAATTATATTACATATCTTAAAATAAAATTCTTATTTTTCATATCTTACATAAAAATAGCCATGTACAATTTGTACGCTTTTGCTTGTTCAAACCGGGAAAAAAACCAAGAAAGTTTTATCAAAATTATTCAAAAGAAAATAAAGGGTCTTTTAATCATGCCTCGGTAATTACATGAAAAGTTGCACATTTCGAAATGTATGATTCGGATATTAGCTCTTTATTAAAGTCACACATACTAGTTGAAGTATTTGGCCTGCCGGGGTTTGAACCAGGAATCCCTCGCTTCAGAGTAAACACCCACTTTGCAATTACGTCAAAAGTGTCTCTACCAAAATGTCTAAATGCGCCTCATAATGTTTACTTTTCTGCCATGCTTTTCCACAAAATCCAAACAATTCATAAATTTACTTTCGATGTGACAGTAGACAATTATCGCTATCCAAATTCAAACAGCTCAATTTCGTTACTCAAGCCCACATACACCAACACAAACACAAGCAAAGTGAGCAGAACTCGAGCGTGACGTCAAACCGGAAGCCAAGGAAAACCAAACTCGCTGGAACACAGGGAAGACAGCCAAGTCAGCCTGTTGCACATTTCAGATTTATTTGCTTGTGTATTTTTGGCGTCGATGTGGGCGCCATGGGTACGGCGATAATCCATCATTGGTGGCACTCCTTGCTTCAGCGCGGCGCCTGCGGTTAGTTGTTGCTAGTTTCGAGGCTAATGCAAAACATGCACGGCAACAGAGTAGCTCAAATGGTGGGGTCATCAGTTTTCACGGGTTGGTTTGCAGAACAGCCATTTTTTTTTACAAAATAACAACTTTTAATTGTGAAAAGTCTTTACGAATTTCGAATTTCCAGCAAGAGTCACAATATTAAACTGTTAGCTTAGATTTCATCTAAGTCGAAAATCAATCAAGTTGGAAGTAAATACAACCCTGCGCCTTCTATTTCAATGCTCAACAGCGTATATTCAAATATAAATTAATTTAAAGCTATGAAAATTAAATGATTCCATTACATAAATGTCACTTGAGATTTAAATAAGAACGAAATCCTATCTCAATATCCTTTATCTCTATGTATTTCGTCCTCAATAATAATATTTTGAAGATCTGAAGTATGTGCTTAAATGTTTTAAAGCACGTTTCATCTTAATAGATTTCTTCTCTTTCCTTTCCTCCTCTTTCCCTTTAGCATTCAAATGAATTAGCGCGTTATTTCAATTTCGCTCTATATTTTCTTATCATTTCCATCGTTCAACGTTTCTTGTTTTCATTCAATTTCCAACGCCATATGTTGCCCGCTTCTTCATTACCCTTCCCTTCGCGTTACTACATTTTTCACGCTTGCATAAATTGAGCTCATGTTTTACTTTTGGCATACTTTTCCGCACATAGTCTGGAAGTAAGGCAACCATCCACGGGGTCATTCTCATTGATAAATCGCTTTAAATTTATTTGGCTTATGCTAAACGAATGATGGCAGATTATCTCACTACAACTTCGTCCCTCCTTTCCATTGAATCGAGCGAGAGCTCGCCGTCCTGCTGTCACTTCGCTCTCGACTACTTTCGTCCCAATTCAAAGCGACTCGAAAGTGTTGCCCTGCTCCGCTACCACTGCCTTTTATCTCTCTATGTGCACTCAACTAGAAGCTGACAAAATACCGACATTTGTTACTTTACTGTTACTCTGTTCTAAGGCTTTCAATCCCGAGCTGCTTTTGTGATACCGGAATTTTCGGTATTTGAACATTTTAATCTAGGAATCCCGAGACTCTATTATTTCTTATTATTATATACCCGTTCGAATATGCGAAATATGTTCCTACTTACTTTTATTAACCATTTTTACAAACATATAAAAAGATATTTAGTTGTCATCTCTTCAGCAAATAAAAATTTCACAACTTTCCGTAGAACCATGATCATTTAATTTCTAAACATTTCGATCAAGCAACCAAAATATTGCCTATTTTTAATAACTTTCATTCACATCAAAAGTATGGGTATGGATGCAGAATATATATCACGAAACCAAATTAAAAATTAAAATGTATTGTTTCTAGTGTCACCAACACCGGTTACCTATGACAAAGTATGAAAGGTATGTAGGTATACATATACATATATGTAGGTGGACCTCAGTTTAAGAGCGCTGAAGAATGTTGATAATAGTATAACTAAAAACTTCGATATATAAAGTTACCTAACTTACAAGTATGTGTGTCTTGTAGAAGTTTCGATTTCACGTAAAAGATCTGACCACACGTCATGGTTTTGAAAGGTTTTTCATCTTTGAAGTTCCACGCTTCGAAAGCGTATTTTATTGGAAGACTCGTACTGTATTTCCCCCTTCGACCCAAGAGCTTTTTGTGAGACCATTATTTTTTGGAGAAGGTATGTGCAATTTGAAATATTTGAAAAATAGCTTTTAGGAGACGTCCGATTCAGATTACATGGAAAATTACTATATGATTTGAAGCAGTTAGATCCTCAATTAAATTTAATCATTTAGTTATTAAACGTATTATAATTAAAGAGTCAGTGAATCGATTTCTGTTATAAGCCGAAGTCAATACTTTGTTTTAAAGCTGAAGATGAATATCAGAGCAGACCATTCCTAATTATACATATAGCTTGCAAAGCGCCGTGATATTTCCCCAATAAGCGATAATTTGGTGCCTATAAAAAATTGCACTTCATCAAGAAGAGACGAAAATATGATTTTCCCTACTTACTTTTTTAGCTAAATTCGCTGAATTGCGATTCATAGTTATAACTCCTTAACAAATTGAACAATTTATAATATTGTTGCGGTCGTTTGTTTTTGTAACAAGTTTGAATTTATGTAAGGTATTCTATTAAGATAAAAATGTTAACATAAAAAATAAAATTATAAAATTAGTGTAGCAGAACTTTTGTTCTTTTTTATACTTTGTTGAAAAGATGACCAATTTTCCTAATCGCCTACTAGTCTAGACTCTAGGCCAATAACGCCAAAACAGCTTTTCAGCACGTACGCCAGCCACAGTTAAGCAACAGTTGCCAGCAACAATGAATGCTTTCGAGTTATTTAAGGCTCTAACAATCTGAAGTGAACAACAACAACAACAAAAAGTGGAAAATCATTTCGGTGAATAATTAGCAAAATGAGCAATTCTAAAAAGTGCAAATTCTGGCACAACCAAAACATAAGAAACAATGACACAACAAAAACAAAAATGTCCATTCCATTATGCTTTTCCATTGCCGTAGCGAAATGTGGCAGGTGGAAGCGAACAGAATTTGAACACGTTGGGTCAACAGCATAAAAACATCGCATCAGCGTAACAACATAATCGGCATTATCATCACATCATGAGCATTTTCTGGATTCCCATGGGCGCCACGTCAGGACGTCAGAGAAGCTTCAGCAACGCCATCAGCAAAATGAAAGTGCAATAATGCGTAAACAAGCTCATTATTTCTGCTAATTAATACGCAATAAAATACACGAGCACACAAACGGAAAAGCCAACTAGATTACGTATCAAATCATAAAATCTGCGGAGAAACAAGAAAAATTAGCAGAATGACGCAAAATGTGGGACGAGAGGAAAGAACAGACGAATGGCTCATGCAAGGCCATGACAACGTGCTTGAACGGAAGCGGAAGGAAAGGGACCATTAATGAGAGCAACGGCAGGAAGTACGCGTCTCGCTTATTAATTATAATTATCCATGACTTTATATGGCTTTATACATGTGTGTGTGTGTATGTATGGCAGAACTTCTGTGTGGCAGTTCGGAAAATTTAGTACGAAAATAGATTGCAAAACTTATATTCAGTTCTATAACGGGATGCACTTGAAACGATATCATGTGTAGAATGAATAACAAATAAGTAAACATATCTGTGGTCATATGCAATAACGACTTAAGTCGAAAACAACTGTTTCGAGAAAATGCAATTTGAAATCTGAAATGCACATAAGTGCATGTACATAAGTGCATGTGTTTTTTTTAAATAACTTTTTTTCTGAGATGGGTACAGATACCGGGGTTTGAACAAAATATGCGCATCAACGTCAGGAATACAGTGGTAACGTCAACTCAATTTCGTCTTAAGTCGACTTAAGTCGTTATTGCATATGACCACAGATATCTATTTATATGCACTATATCATCATACTATTGAATAAAACGCTATTGCGCACGCAATGTTATGATCCAGTTACCGTTCCTTTGTTTACATGGAATGTAGCATTGTTTTTGCACAGCATTGTTTTGGGAAACATTTGATGAGAGTGAGAGAGAATGTTAGCATAGACTTGAAATGTTGTCGTGCTATTCTCTGCACAACAACAGTAATGCCTTTCATTCCACTTTCATGTAAAAGATATTATATTTTGGTGGCTTACGGCTAAAACTTCTTGCCGTATGGCCACGGTTATTGGACGATTTAGTAATTTTTCCAGCGAAAGAGAAGTTTGTGAAAAATATAAGATTACAGGGGTAAAAAACAAAACTAATAAAAATAGCCACATTGGCATCTTTACTCGCGAGAGATGGCATCTCACAAAGAAACAATTTGAAATAAATCCTTATTTTTCCAGCTTGAAACACCAGGTGATAAAAGATGGAGAGATATTTCAATTTTCACTTCACCATCGCTGAGATAAATTTGTCATATCTAATTGCAGCACTGCTTCCATTTTATAGCTCTGAGTTTGTGAGGAAATATTTCTTGATTGTGAAGTTAAAGATAGCTAATCAAAGTAAAAAATCGACGAACTACGTTGGTCAATGTCAAATTTCTTGAACCTTGTTATATACATACGATCTATATATATGTATATATATATACACTTATATTTCGCGGAAGATTTGAGTATTTCTTGTTAAAACTCAACTGAAATTATTGTAATTTTATCATTTTGCTGAGAAAAGTTTTTTTTTATTTTTTTGCAGAAACAATCTGTAAGATATTCCGAAGTGGGCTCACATATATCTAAGGAATGGATGTATTACTATGGCAAACTGATTTTATGGGCAAACATTATGTTAATCTTGCTATAGTACAGAACTTTCTGTGTGTTTAAGAAATATCTTTTATATAAGAAAAATAGTTTATTGTCATTTTCGATAGTCATTCGTATTGAATTTAAATTTATTGGTTATTGGGGCTTGTTGAGATTACGGGTTATAACATCTGACATGTCATTTTAAATGATTTCCACTGAAATTTTATTTATAAGAATGTGGTTCTTCAACTGTCTCAGCTCAGCAAAATATACAGTATCAAAAACTTTTTCTATCTCCACCAGGAAACAACAAAAATTTAAATTAATGTCCTAGTATGGAATACAAAAACAACAATAGTGCAACCTGCCGCATTGCAATAAGCCAAGTGGCAGTACTTGTGCAACAAACTGCGGGCTTGCCACGGAGAAAATGTCATTTTGTTGGTGTCTTCGAAGAAAATCAATATGGTGAAAATGATATCGAGCAGTTGTCGCAGGAGTCGAAGAATACAACAACAAAGCGAGCACAAGTAAATGAGACTTAATAAAAGCAACTCGGCAAACAAGGAACGGTAACTGGAGCCCACGGCAACAGTCGCTGCCGCAATTGAGCCCTACCTTGCAATCGTGTTGCAAGGCAACACCCACGAGAATAAGTTAGTAATGTCAACTGAAAAAGGCACCGACTAATGAGATATTTATTTTTACCAATCTTTCCTATCAAATCTGAATTATTGCATTTTTAGTAATATATGAAGTTAAATTTACTTATTATTAATGTACCAAGGAGAAGGGCTCTTATAATTTCAAATGACGATTTATACATGAAATCTATAATGTTTAAGCACCTTTGAACAATTTCAAAAATTTTGTTGTGGCAACACTGCTGGTGACAGCTGCGAAAGAATAGGACATGAAGTGACCACTGTGAGAGCGAGCATTTAGTTTCATATTTCATCGATTGCCATCTGATTCCTGGTGGGAACGGAGCCCTACGCAGCCACATACGAAAAATAACTACGAAATTTACATGGGTGTATTTTCTATGCTACTTGTGATAGGCGCCTTCTGTTTGGCGCCCTTAACTGCCCTACCTTTACCAATGTCCTTTGGCAGTCTCAAGCAGCCGAGCACGTTCTTGCCTCAATTTCTTCCTTAATTTATAAACGTACACAGATTTTTTTAATTTTTCGATTCCTTTTTAACTTTTCGCTACTTGATTACTTCACGTGCTTCAATTCTTCCGATGCAGTGCATGGTGCAGTGGATTAATAGTACATATGTATGTGCGCTTGTATCTTTTCTAACACTGTTTTCAACCAATTGCACTCGCTTATTCTATTTACACTCTGCTAAAGCAAATTCATGAAGCTCTTCATGGTGTACTTCGGCAATGTCGAACACGTCGAAGGAAATTTATTTTAAAATTAGTGCTGCTCTAATTTTAAAAGACGTCTATGGAAATATTTGCATTACTCTCATAACATGCCCAAATTCCAATCACTGACTCGAAATTCCAACAGCAGTGCTGACCTCGACTTAAAGCCCTACCTTCTAATTGCCTGTCTGCAGCTGCAGTTTCCGCTCTAGCCAGCAGCTCCCAACCGAAATGTCCTTTGGATTGTTGGGGTCTGCGGCTGTGATTTGCATGCCTCGCTGGATGAATGGCTGACTGCTGGTTGGGTGAGCCTCTGCTGTGTTCTCATGTCGAAGGGGTTGTTCAGCCGTGTGCTTCCGTCCTGCTCATCTCGGTTGTGATGTGCCAGTCTCGCTGCTCGTTTGGATGTGCCTCGTTACGGAATTGCACTGTCAATTACAGCGCTTGTAAATGAATTGCGGCCCCTGTTGCAAATGGAACTTGATGGCAAAATAAGCTTTATCAAGAAAGGAGAGCACGTTTCTGGCACTGGAAAAAGGCCAAAAATCAATTTGCAATTGTTAAACCCTTGAACATGCTGTGAAATGGACGTACGCCGATGGCGGCTGGGAGCAGAGCAGATGTCCTCCAGCTCTGAATTCAATTTCAAACAAATTTAACTTTTCAGCAAAATGTATTCATGTGAATTCAGATTAAAGATGATTAAAGTTTGTTATTGGAGTGTATTGTAATTATATGCTTCTTTATACAAATTCCTAAGCCTGATTGATTTCTGAAAATTTTGCATGCATATATCTAAAAGTAGTCAACATTCCTCCACTTCGAGCCTTTCAAATGCAAGAATTATGAAGTGCTTTGTTTATGGCGGCAACTGTCAAAGTTCCAGCCGCTTGGCAGACTTCTGAATTTAAAAGTTTGACACTTTGCTGGAAAAAAGTAAGTTCATGTCGACACGACGTCTTTTACTTAAGTTAGTTGCCAAGCCAAATATGAGTTCATAATTTCCTCTTTTGTTGTGATTTTGTTTACTGTGAAGCGGTAAAATCCACTTCGCTCTTTCAAGGAAGCTGTCATAAATTTGAGCGCGACTCAACTTTCTTCTTTGCTGCTGTTTTGTCGACTTTAAGGCACACTCAGTCTCAGTGCCGTTTTTATAAGAAGTTTGGCGAAACGATTTTTTAAATTTCTTAATCTTTGTTATTTTTGTTGAAAGTCATGATTTTTCACACTTGAAATTTCTGCATTTTTTGTATTTCAAAAATTCAAGTACTTTAGAGTTAAACAAAGGGCCCTAATCATTTAAAGATGGTTCTGCATATAATTAGAGAAATTATTTAGAAGAAAGTTAGCGTCATGTTGGAAAATAATTTGAATTATTGTTGTTGTTGTACACTTAAGCCCGTTTCCACAAAGTATTTTCCATGGCCGAATATGCACAACGAAATTCTTCTTTCAACTTTCAACTGATGAGCTGGCAATAATATAATCATTAATTAAATATACTTAAAATGTACTTACAATTAAGTCAATTCGGTCAAAGTTAATTAAGCTTATCAAACAAATTTCAAGCTCAAGTCACTAAGTACCTATTTAAATTTCTTAAAATTTGGAAAGACCGAAAAATTTCTTGAAATTAAGTAAAATTAACCATTCAAGCCTCTTAAATGATGACATAATTTCGATCAAATGTGAGAGAAGTGTTCCTACAAGCTAATTCAAAACGAAAAGCAGCCCACCAGCGGAATTCTTGAAATTTTTGGACCAGAAAATGTTTGCGTACTCAAATTTCTTAAAAGCGAAGTTACGAATTTCGTATTTAAGACAGAATTTAAAGCAATACGTAAATAATATGTTATCGGAACTGGGATTATAATATACATTAATGCACACAATAACAATTCTCTCAATTGTAGTTCCATTTTCTTTTCCAGCCTCCACTTATCCAGCCAATAAGCTCTACATATTTAGTTTGTAGTTAATTTTGTCTTCCATGTTAGTTACAATACAAATTTTTTTTCAAGTGTATGGTACGTACATATGTGCCATCTTTTTGGTACATGCTCATATGTCTTTAACAAATTTACGAGCAAAAATCATGTAACTTTGTAATAAATCGATGTTTGCAAAGCAAAAAACAAAGTCACACTAAAGAGCAAAATCTTCATTGACGAATGGCAGTTAAATTTGCAAATGGAGACATGGGGAAAAAGTAATAAAAATCGAGCTGTTGCTGAGTTCAAAGCAGAAAGCAAAATTATAAAGTGTTGTAAGCATGCATTAACAATATTCATTAGCGAAGGGATCCAAAAGTAATAAAAAGCTAGCGCGAGTTCTGCTCAGATTGAGATATTGCTTTAACTAAAGTTTGCGATTTGAGAAGAAATGTTTCACGGAATCTTTGCAAATGTGTACGGACTTTTTCACCTCATTCTAGTGCAAATATTGACACAAATTTCAACTGACACCTTTTTCGTTTAAGTTGTATTCGAAATAAAGGCATCATTTTCATTCGCAAGCAGTGCAAAGAGTTTCTGCCATTCCTTCCCTATACGAGTTCTAACTAAATAATTTGAGATGATGCCAGCAAATCTTGAACGATTTGTTTGTACAACTCATAGGTAGGTTAGGTTAATCTGGCTGCCTAAGAAAGAAGGCCACGCATAGACCCTGTTGGGTCCCTAGCGATACCAGTTGGAGCCCCGCTTAGGAGTTCTCAAAGTAGTGATCTGCCAGAATTTGGGTGCGTTTCACTAATTTCCAAAGAGGCTTGATGCCCAGTTTCGCGATCTGTTCGAGCCCTGAAAAGAACGGCGCTCCTAGACACGTCAGACGAGTTCTAGCGATGGCGGGGCAGGAGTACAGTATGTGTTCTAAGGTCTCCCTGCTACCCGCTTCTTTGCATTTCCTGCAGCTTTCGTCGTTCGTTATACCCATCCTATATGCATGCGCTGCTACAAGGCAGTGTCCCGTTAGTGCACCTGTGATAGCTCTACATTCTATTCTTGGGAAAGTCAATATAAACCTAGTATACCTCTCGCCATAGGACTTTAGCATGGTTTTGGAGGTCGCGCAGGTGCTGCGGTTATTCCGCCTGGCCTTTGTTTTCCTTTTCATGCATTCCTCTATTTGACTGTAGAACGCTTGCAGAGGTATCAGTACGCTGCTGATATGCTCATCTGAAAGGCAGACACCCTGTTTGGCAATAACATCCACTTAATCATATCCTTCTATGCCTTTATGCCCGGGTACCCAGTAGATATGTAGCCTGCGATTCGCGGCTAACCTTTCTAGTTGGATTCTTTTTGGATGATAGACTATGGGATGTTATTGCCTTGATAGCCGCCAGACTGTCTACATAGAAGTTTATCATTGAGTTTACAACTCATAAGAAAGTATACAAAATTTTTATAGCAGATTATTCTCTGCTATTTCTTGTCTGATTTTGTGCCTACTCTGCTACTACTTATCTTTTCTATAGTTAATCTATTGTAAGCTTTACAACAGATGCCAAAGTATGCAGCACTTTTTACACCTACAAAGCCTTAAATAAACCACTAAGATAACCACGATAACCACTAAGATGACATTAGTCATGTATGTATGGAGGTAGTAGGAGGGGGGAAATGAGAGAAAGCAACAAACAATAGTGAGGAATTATGACTTCTTCTGGATACCAAAGTAATATTTCTTGTTAGTTTTGAAAGATGACGGTGGGTTCAATGGGCGAGTTGAGAAGCCAGAGCCTTAAAAAAACTGTAAAAGGTAGGGAGGTTCAAGAATTGTTATCTCAATTCTTATATTAAGAATTAGATAGCGTCCGTATTATAATTTTACATTTAATTTAAGCAGTTTTTAAAAGATATTTGAGGCATTAGATAGTGTATCTAGAAAAAAATAAGTTGCGATTGTGGTAGTAAAAATATTGTCGAATATAAAATACTGTTAATATGTGATGTCTATTCTTACTTTGCAAGTGTCAATATCTAATTTTAAGCGAGTATTCCTAACGTTCGTATCAAATATGATCAACACTGGAACTTTTCAATTTAAGATAATTTAACACCTTTAGCGAATTTTCCTTTTGCTCCATTTAAATTGCCAATGGACTCTAAAAGTTTTCAAATTGCATTTCAGAATTTTCCAAATGAACTGAAAAAAACTCGTCTTTTCAAAATGAAACAATTGGAAAGTAGAGGAACTGATTGAGCTGCTGCCAAATAGCAAATCCAAACTTGAATCCTTCCGGGCTGCCGAAACTTTTAGTCGAATCAGTGTTAATCCTTTTTCGAAAATAAAGCACCAGAATCGAAATTGATTTTTTTAAGCTAAAGTAAAAACGTTGCATGGAGCGATGAATGGTTCTTGGCTCCAGCAGCCAAATACCAACTAGCCTGATTCTTTAGCAGATCTGATGATAAAATCTAAATAAAGAATAAAACAGAATTCCACTTGACGGTTTTGTATTTCTCGAACTTGAATTGACATTTCACTCATTGATTGTCTGGTACAGAGGTGGCTCAGTGGACAATTGCTTGGGCGCTGAGGCGTTAGGCCTGGGTTCAATACCAGTCTTATACCATTTAATAAAAAAGAATTTGAATTTCAGATTTTTTATTTGCCATGAAAAGCTTCTCTATTTGTTTGCAAAAAATTATCATTTCCGCAAATTTTATATACATGTGATTTTAAGAATTGCCAGAAATTGTATAGCATTTATATTTTCTTGCTAAATTTTTTATGTTGATATTTACCGTTTTTCATTTTGTTAAAAAAACATTTTTAATATGCCATTAGCCTCAACAAATTCTTGTTTGCAACCACTCACTCACACACACGCACTCATATTTGCATATGTATGCATATAAGGCAGCCCGTATTGCAATATTGTATGTGATACTTGTTTTTTTGCACAATTTTGTTTGGCCAACTGGCAAGCAAACATACTCACAAATGTGGCAACATGGCTACATGTCATCCCACTCGGAGTTACCAGCCTTAATCCTGAATGTATGAGCCAATGTGTGGACTATGCTAAGCCGTTTAAAAGAGGGAATGATGACAACACATGTTGAAATTGTGTATGTACTTCCTAAAATTTGTATAAAATGTATAAATTCCTTTTTGCGTAAAAGATAAAAATGTAAAAGTTGTGTACGAAAGCTTTTTTATATTGTTTTTTAATTAATAAATGTAACATTTTTGTAAGCCGTGCTTGTAAAAAGTATCCTTCGCTTAACTGACACCCGCTTAATTGGTTTTCCGCTTAATTGGAAAAACAACTCAAATTTTATAGTTGACCATACAAAAGATGCATAAATTTCCCCAAATAATTGCACTCGGTTAATTGGTTTCGCAAGAAGAGGAAGAATTCGTTTTTAGAACAAAGATATGGAAAAATAATGTACCATTACCACTTCAACATTTGTGAAAAATATCGGGGCTCAAAGCCTGAGATCAATCATATGACGGCTGACTTACAAAATTTATGATCTTCTGTTGTTTTTCTCAATAGTTAAATCAATGTTCTGGAACCTATTCTGTATATATACATATCAGCATATACATAGGACTGGAACTCTTTTTAGACAATATTTTAAAAAACATTGCATTAAGAACCATTTATAAAAAAAACTTGGAAGTGATATGGAAACTACCACAAGCGATGCCAACTTGGATATAAAGTGGAGAATAACTTTTGCCAGTAGGTGCTACTATGGACTCGGTAAGCAAGAGAGAAGTAAAGTCCTTCGAAGTCTGACACAGTTGACACTCTGCAAGATGCTCATCAGCCACGCATTGTTTTATGGCGCTGAAGCATGGGTGGTTTCGCAGACTGATGAAGCCTCTCATGGATTGTTCAAAAGAAAAGTGCTCTGCAAGATCTCAAGCTTGGGTCTTGTCGTGCGTACGGATGAAGTTTCAGCGAAGAAGGTAATTGAGGCGGCAGTAGGAGAATGGTGGCAGCGCTGGAGGCCATGCTTCCAATGGAAGGATCAAGTAGAGGAGGCATTTCCAACTGGAGAAGGCGCGAGCGTAGCAGCGGCACCTGGAGAGTAGCCATCAGTCAAAACCCAGTAACGGGTTGTTCAGATCAATCAAGAAGAAGAAGATATGGAAACTGATACAAATATCTGAATTTCGAAAATTGCATGAGAGATTGGAAACATTTATAGCTCCCTTCGGGCCACCCTTGGCTTGATCCTGCGCTCTATCTGCGCTCAAATGCATCCTCATATTTTTGATTAAAAAACCTAACAATTATTTTATTTTGTAGTTACCACCCAATCTCGTTGTGTCCTTGCAGCTGCGCCAGCATTTCTTATCCTAATAAGCCGCCATTGTTCACTCTCAGTTCATTCTCAGCTCTGGCAGCCAGCTGCAAAGCACAACAAAAGCGCCCTCTACTTCAGCTAAACGAAAAGTTACGTTTTTACATTTTTGTCGAAAGCATTGCCTTACAACCTTTTGAAAAAGAGTTGCTCGGCATGTGGGCACGTGTTATGCAAGTGGCAGAAGGAGGAAATGTGTCGCGCAAAAATTGCAACATTCTGGAATTTCCATATTAAAATTTTTGCAATTTATAACGAAGTGACTGCGCGGCGGAGGGCAGCAGCAGATGGGCGCATATGTTTGTATAGAACGCTGCAAATTTCAAAGGAACACTGTTCGCCTTAATCGAGTGAGGGTTGCTTGCTATCTTCTTGTTGCTGCTCTGACTTTCTTCCCTTTTCCCTGCTTTTAGCATTTACAAAAAATGTGCGGCGGCTATTTTGCATTTCTAATAAACGCCTCGGTTGGAAATTTATTTTAGGCACTTGGAAGCAGGCGCGTTTTGAATTTATGGCATCTAAATTGACAAAGTTTTGCGAAAGCCTCAAAAGAGCGCAGCTTAAGAGAGCGAACTTTTCGCTTTCCGCTCAAAGCACGAAAGCCAAGGGGCACGCAGGACATTCATAAGTCAGTCGCCTAATTTCTTATGAAGTTGCATAACTCGCCTGTGATATATGAGCGAAATTAGTGATATTAAATTAGCAATGCAAACTTCATAATTTATTATAGGGAGGCAGGCAGGGAGGGACGGTGGGGGGAGGGATGGCACAAAAGAAAAGCATAAAAGAATATTTACTTTTAAATGTCTTTAGGGATTTAACAATTGCTAAGCGCGAACATTCAGGAAGTTTATGACATGAAAGTAAAATTAGGTTGGTAATATTCAGTGGATTATTCACCGCTCCTAAGGCAGCAATTGGATAATGAATATAACAGCGATTATCTGCAGCTTGGTTTATTTAGAGACAGCTGTTATCTGGCAATATACTAGGCTTTTTTGGGATATTTGGGTCATGTTTGGTCTCACTCCATAGGCTTGGCATCACTCCAATGCCCGTCTCATTTTTCGAGTTGAAGGGTATGGATGTGTAGTAAGTTCCTACCGAGTTTCATTGATGTGTGATGTGTAGTTATAAAGTTATACACAAATCTGGAGTTGATAAAAATGTGCCACGCCCCTTATCCTACGACCATAAAATTTTGCCAGTGGGACGACACATCCATGAGGCGACTGCATACTAGAGGTCTGCATGAATGCATTTGAAAGAGCGACCAAGACATTCATTCGGGTTTGAATCTTTCGCTCGCATGTGCACTTATTTCCAAACACGTGTTGAATAAGCACATATGCCTTAAGAGTGAATGAGATAGCAAAACAATTGAGTAAATTGTAAGCGCAAGCACATTACTCACAAGCAGTGTACCCACTATTCAAATGTTTTGGTAAACAGAGTGCAATGCAGTGAGTGCACCGAGTATTTAAGGGGCTATACGCAATTAAGAGGCTGAGCTTATTTTTAAAGAATTTCTGATGGAAAGACGTTTTAGTGTATTAATTATAATTTCTATGCATATTGTGGTCATTTTAAAAATTATTTGCCGAAGAAAAGACTTTCGGACGATGCATTACTAACCGGCGCGCAGCAGCGGCTTCGCCAAAATTCTCCAGCTTACCATTCACTGCACCCACTTTACCCACTTCACTCACTATACTATACCGATACTTTGTTACATTCGTTTTGTTTGTTACGATTGTAGCAAATAGAGCAAGATAACAAATGCTGCTCTTACTCTCTTTGAAAATAATGGCACGAGTGGGTATTTGTTTTGGTATTGAGAGGTTTTGTGAGTGTTTCACCCATTCAAATGTTTCACTCGTGCGCCGAGTGCAATGAAATGGGTATCCGTAGTGCACAGGCAAACCAAATGCATTCATGCAGACCTCTACTGCATACGGAGTTTCAATGCTGCAAGACTTTTAGTTCCAAAGCCGTAGATCAAAATTTCTCTTTAGTTGCGAGTGGCGCCATCTTGTGGTCAACTCAGAAACTAAAAACTGCTGTGGCCTTTCCAGTAATTAATTGATACAAAAAAAAAATAAGAATACCCTGCCAGGGATCGAACTCACGCTCTTTCGATTTCTGCGCCAGCGCCTTACTCGCTGCGCTATCATCACCCTTGCTTACTTATGTTCTAAACTCTTAGAAGAAGCCTTAGCGTTAATGAGGCAGTGAGTCAGTGACGAGGACTTTTATTATATAGATTATGGTACGCAGATAGGGATAGGGGATGCCGATTATTATTCGTAAAAGCCATTGAAAAATACAGATAAAGAACAATGGTATTATTTCAAAATCTTACTGTGGCATCCTCTATTTATATATGCAGATAATATCTGTGGCGGTAAAAGTATGCAAATTGTTTAAAAATTGAAATTAATTGAAAAATTGCATATTATGGTTACTTAAGTCAGTCATAAAAAGTCTCGCTGTAAATTATTAGTGTATACTGCTCAATGTGGATTGAAGTACGAAAAAGAACCGCTTTATTATTTAGATTTCAAGGCCAATGAAACATTTATTTGCATCATATTATTAGACATAAGTAAGTAAGAAAAATAACTGGCATCATTTTCGCAAAAATCTACATAAACTGCTTTTTTGTCAATGCCAACGCAGCACCAACAACAATCAACTGACGCATCTAAACCAAGCTGACTAATTATCAGAATTTTTCTTCAACGATTAAAAATAGCCTCATCAACGGATCTAGTGGCGACAAGCACCTCTTATACCTATAAGTACGTACAATCATCCGTTCGTGCGAGTATAAAACAAATCGTGCTATTTTCCAGACTAATTAGAAAACTGTCTGCAAGTCGTCATCTAATGACCTGAACCCATTCAGAATAACCTAAGGCAATTTTCTAGTGGAGACATTTTTGCAATAGTTACGGGTACACTCAAAAAAATTTCTATTACAGAGCTAATAAATTGCTTATTTACATAACAGCTGCGTTTTTTTTGATAAATTCTTCGATTGGCTTGATTTTAATAAAATTGTTAGTTATGTGCATTGTAAGAAGTTAGGAAAACATCTTCGAAATGGCTATCGAATTTTCGCGCTAATATCTTGGTTTAAAAAATCGATCAACTTCGAAGTTACGTTAGATTTTAAAAAATGTTTGGGTTTCAGCTAAATTTTTAGATTTTTCTTCCACGCAATTATTAAATAACTAATGCTCAAATCACTTTTTCGATTGAATTTTCCAACTGGACGACTTCGATATATGTATGTATAACTAATTTGTTGGCCAGCTTTTAACAAACCGATTTGTTATTTCAACTAACTTTTTAGTTAGCATTACAAGCTTATTTCTACAAACGTAATCATTCCAAATGGCCTTCACTTTTGATGAGGGCAGATGACGGACGGACGCATCGGTCGGTCGGTCGGTCGGTCTGGAGGCCTGCTGGCTTCTCTGTGTGTGTGTGTATTTGTCAACAACGCTGTGTGAGGTGGGTTAAAGGACGTACTTTGCCGTGTGTCTCAGCGAGCGTGTGTGTGTGTATTTGTCTGTTTGTTTGTTTGTATATGTGCATGCCTGACTGCGTTAATGCGCTTTTCATTGGCATTTCTACTGTTGCTTCTAATTTCGTGTGAGTGTAAGCGTGTGATTGTGTCTGACAGCAAGTGAAAGTGTGCGAGCATTGTTATCTGTCAACTGTCAGCACATAAACCCGCACACACTCACTCACTCATGCTCATAAATGTCACTAGCAATTTAATGTCATGCTTTTTTGGTTCAGCGTGTTGTTGTCTTTGCCTCGCTTGCTACATTGAGAGCAACCATGGGCGAGCAAGTGACAAGAAGTGTCAATTTCATTCTTTGCCCATGCTCTCAAGCCCATGTTCCCATTTGTTTTGACCGCTGTTCTACTTTGACAGAGTACTCTGCCTTCATCGCAGTTGCTCTGGTTCGCTTTTAAGCATACACGGAGTTGGATTTGTTTGATAGTTGATAATTTGAAAGGTTTACAAATAATTTTAAACATGCTATTGAATAATTTCTGATTTTAAAGCAGTTGTTTTGCAGAGTACTTTAAATATCAAATATTTGCATAATCAATATTTTTTCGATTTAGTTGCTATATTTCTTGGATTTTCGCATCAGAAGCCGAGCTGTGCGACGTCAGTATAAAATTTGGGCGATTTAAAAAAAAATTAAATTAGAGTAATTCCAAATTAATTGAATTTGAAAACTTACAGGATTTTGGTTTAGTTTATCCGAGGAGCTAATGGAACTTTTGAACTTTTTGCAAAAACTGAAATCCTTTCTCATTGAACATTTATCCAATTGAAGCAGATATATGTATTTTGGGGAAGATGAGGTGCTTCCGACCCCTTTTAACATTTCTGGTAAAAAATATTTTCTGTTTTCTTATGTCCTACCCATTTTTCGCGTTAATTATTTTTCTTAAATATGAAACTAATCAGACCACTCTGGAATACGAAAATGATTACCTCTTTTCGACGAAACTTCTATGAATTAATATACTTGCATATATGTATGATTTTTAGATTTTTTTATCAAAATTGCTATTTTGAGATATCTTGATAGATTTCTTTTCCTTATCAGAAACATTGAGATATCCAAAGACAGCGTTCCCAAACTGAAAATACAAATTTATCATTACCTTTACGCTCTTTGAAATCTGTAATCTTTTTCAATAAAAAAATTTATAAAATTCACTCAGCTTTTCTCATATTTTCTTCTCTTGCAATTGCTTCTCTTTATGCCATTTCAATAAAATTTCATTTACAAGTGTGTGTATGTATTAGTGTGGGTACACATGTGCGACATTAAACTTAACCCCTCGACCCGTTCTAATGTAAGTTTGACAGCTCACATATGTAAAGTGTCAGTGTGTGTTTTTGTGGCAAATGAAATGGAAAGCATCTAAAATGAATATGTTCTGTCACAGCTTGATTCCTTATCCAATCGAAAGTATTTTGCTTCCCGCTGCTTTTTCGAAATGGATTTTCGACTATGTGTGTACTGTATTTTGTAATTACACTAATGAACAACATTCTTCGAGGTATCGGCGAAGCTTTTGATGTGTGCACGTTAAAACGAATTATGAGATCAATTTCCATTTCATTAGTTATAGAAGTTTTGCTCTGAGCTGTTAGACTACTATGTATAGTTAATAGCATATAATGTTGAGATTTAGAGTATTCTAGTTTTGTTTATAAAAATTTTAAACTAAAAGAATTTAGTGTACTAAAATGCAGTCTGCATAGCAATTTAAACAACCATAACAAGCTTCCATTTCTAAAGTTCTTTTCAGACTATCTACGATTTCATCGCTTAACGCTTTGAGAACAGATCCCATAACGTATTGTCAGTCACATGAGTAACGGCCCTATTCCGGCGAGAGTCACAAAATTCACAATTCAATATGTTTAATCAATTTCCACGTAAAAATAGAAATATAATTGACAGTCAATTGTAACAGGAATGCCAGAATTTTTGGTCGAAATAGTTTCGAAATACAATCAACTGGGCTACTCGTAGAATATTAGCTTGTAGATGAAAATATGCTGAAGCTTCATTGTTTCGTTTACATAAAAATTCATTAAAAAACCAGTAAGGAAGAATCAGTAGTCAGAGTAATATACTATACCTAGCATCCGAGATAGGGTCATATGTGTCCCCATATGTGTGGGAAGTGGAAGTGGATGTAGGGGAAGGTGGATGAGCAGCAGATGCCAGATAATAAATGCATCATTGTGGCAGGGTAAATGGGAAGGAACATCGCGGAAGTGCTGAAAAATTCACACGTCAGCAGAACACGAAGGACAACAGTGGAAGTGCCAAAGTAAAGTCACCACTGAAATTTCCAAAAACAGCGGGCGTCTGTTTCCTGTGCTGCCAATGGGGTCCAGTGTAAGTGTGTGATGCTTCTTTGAATATGAGAGAGAGTGCGTGCATGGCTAATAAATCCCTGCCACAACTCGTCCTTGTTTTTGCGCCATTCACACTGCACCATAATTCAAAATGTGAGCGCGCTCTTTCGATTCTTTTGCGCTCTTTCGACGCTGCGTGACGACGAGACGTTGTCTTCAGTAGCCAATGTTGTGGGATTTGGGTGAAGGGCTTCCTGGCACTAGCTAGCACAATGATTAAAGTGCTGCCGACTGACGGTGGAGTTAGTGTGACCATTTTTCAAATACCAGACAGGATGTCATCTAAATCGTCAGTACCAACAAACAATATCAATATATAGAAAACTTATATTAATAAGTAATTTAATATATGTATTTTTAAAGAAAATAAATTTCTTCCAGCTAGACCGGCCCATCATTTACGTGGAAGATGCCAGGGTAATGGAAGTTGGCAGGTCGGGCGTAGAAAGTGGTCTGCAGAACCTAACCTTGCAAATTCATCGGACTCTTCGTTCGAACACGTCGCAGCTTGGCATTGTTAAAAACAACGCAATTAATATCAAAAACATTGAAGTTTGTATTTGTTATCAAAAAAAGCTGTAGTAGTATCGAATGCAAATACTTTTTTCTGGTCTTTATCAGTTATTTCCTCAAAGTTTAGGAAATTTTGATACCTTTCTAGAAATTATGACACTTTTTCGCTTGTTTCGGAAAATTTCGTATTTTGTTGGTTCCGAATTTACACATGATGATTTTACGCTGATTCTTCTCACCGATTTTTATAGTTTCTTATTGTAACTCCGCTTCATTCTAAAAAATATATTTATTTTATTCCTTCTACTTTATTCTATTGCAGTTCCCAGTTCGGATACTTTTCCTCTCCTCATGCAAATTATAAATCAGGCAGAAAAATATGCGTGTGTACTCGTAAATTGGGACCTACTAACGATTTTGCCGGGAAAGTATGTTCATCCGTTTCTATTACAAAAGCAAATTTTATATGAATATTATTTACTAAAATTACGTATATGATATTGTATACAAATTCGAAATTTATACATATGTAAATTATAGATGATGGTCACCCCAAATCGAACATTCTGCGTCAACGTGCCGCTCTTGCCAGCTGCTGAAAATTTATTTATTATTGTTTGCGAATTGAAAAGGAAGTTTCGTGTTTGCTGCAGGGCATGTGGAAAGAGGGCAGAAAGGCACGAGTTTTAAACAAAAATATGAAATTAATATGTGAGAAATTGTTAAGCAGTGCGCAATTATCCTTTATTCGGGCTGCATATAAACCGTGCGGTTGCTCTTGTTGTTGTTGTTGTTGCTACTGCGCAGCCGGTGCGGAGCGGTTAATGTGTTTCCGCCGCAGTTTTAATGAGATTCCATTATTCATAACTTTGTGTTTGTTGTAGCTCAGCAGCGGAAGTTTCGGAATCGTACATTACTTTTGATGCCATATTCTGCACAAAAGCAAAAGTTGGAGACCTCTATTCCCCCTCTGCTTTCAGGAAGCTGATGTTGTGAAACCAGTGCAGCAATTGTACCAATCATCATAGGGTTGTGGCATGCCTTGCCCTACTCGATTTTCGAACTGGCTTCGGAGCCTATAGTGTGAAAACCATACCGGAAAATGTGGTCGGGACGTCAAATGCGTTCGAACTCATTCGGATTTAGAGCAGGGTTGCATTTCTAAAATAGTTCCGATAATCGGAATGCAGAACACAAAACAGAGGAATCAAATCCACTTCCGAACCGAATCGGATTCTGGAACATGCCTGAATATATCAAATAAAATACAAAATTTTTGAAGTTGAAATGGAAAATAAAATTAAATAAGTAAAATTTATTCCTTACCAACTTAACTTTAAGGTTAACTATAGTATCCAACCAATACTCAAGGTTTGATCGAAGTTGATATCGATACTGTAGTAATATATAATAATTTGAAATTTAATATTTTTAACAAATAGCTATTTTTAACACAGGACACACAGACTGAAGAACAAAAAAAATATTATTCCCTTTACAAGAAACTTACAAATTGTATCCACCATTTTTTGTCCATTTGACGAAATATCATTTTAATGTTGTTGTGATAAGGCTTTCAGGCCAGGTTTGACGGATAGACCAAATGTGCCACGCATATAACCTGCTGGGTTCTTAGCTATACCATGTACGGTGATCCGCTTGTGAGTCCCATCAACTTTGAGAACTGTTTCAGACCAGTCAGCCAAGGTGCTGCCAAATTGGTAATGCAAGCTAATCTAGAGATGGCGGCACAGAGACTTAAGCCCTGCCGGAGAATTTCCCTCGTCGTAGGCTTTGATCATGACTTGCAGTTTTGCAAGTGCTGAGATTACTCCACCTGCTCGCCACTTTCTTCTTCAAATTGTTCTCAAAGTCTGGTTTAGATCTTCAACCTTTAAACTAATTCATATTGTTTGTGTTTCTGGAAGTTAAACTTCTTCCAGCAGCCTATCATGCTCAAAATCCTATAAATTATTTCCTTTTATTCATGAGTAAATTATGCGCAGGTAATCCATAAGTACATAATTCTTTTAATAATTACCTCAATGTACTGCAATTACCCTTGAATTACACCTCCAACGCCACTGTGCATCACCACAGTCAACTTTAATTATCCGAAATCGCGCATTACCCCGCTACAAATGTCACTTTGACATGCCAAACACTTTCACCAAGCCGTGACATAAAAATAAATTGAGCGGGCCGCAGGAAGGAAATGTCAAAATCACCCTCCCCCCCTCTCGCTCTCTTTCTCTACTGGCGGCGGGCACTTTCAACTGTTGTTCTTTGTTTATGCAAATGACAAATTGGCGTGTCAGTGTGACATCGGCCAAGAATTAAGCTAGAGAAAAATCAGTTCTTTCTGTGAATGCGCCAATTACGCGCCAAATTTTTCTTTGTGTTCAGCGCCGCCGTCTGACAGCTTGATTAGTTGAAATGGCAGCTAGCCGAAATTGCGACAATTTCACCGAAATCCATTCTCTTTGCTGGCAGTGTCGAAGGGAGTGCCCACAAAAAAAATTGTGAAAAATGTGACACTTCGCATGACAAATATGTATGTGAAATTTTTAAGAATAGAAATGTCAATTTTGCTTCGAGTGGAAATGACAAAATGACAGCTTGAAGTGGGCTGACGAAGAGAAAATTTGAGCATTTTGTTTGGTATTTATTTCACATTTCTTTACTTATAGTATGTGGCATATTTTCTATGAGTTAATTATTTTCACTTAATTAAAATGTGTATTTTAAAGAATCTTTGCTTTACCAGGTAAAGAAAGTCCTTTATAAAGAACGTCAATTAAGTAGAGCTAAATAATTACTGTATATAATTATAATAATTACCTGTTTTAAAGTATTCATAATTAAATACTGATATCCGTATTTACTTAAATCCTTTGAACCCAAGTTTTTACTGTGAATTTTGTCGTTATTCAACCTTGAAAGTTTTTAGTGCGTATGAGCGATAAATGGTCAGGGTTAGAGTAAATTGTCACCCTTACACTTCCCCTGGTCAAGTTTTAGCTGAATGGCTGAAATGCAAAACAAGCTATATTGCTTTAATGCCTGACAGGGTTTTGCCTTTACGATGACGTTCTTCTCCTTAATTGGTCAATAATTACTGGATTTCGACATGATCTAGGGCTTCTCTCCGCGCGCGCGTCTTCTACAGCTGGAATTGCCAAGCGTTGCCAGTGCCTCCTATACTGGGTCTTTCTATCAGAGGCACGGCCTCCGACGACATCTACGTCCTCAAACTGCCGTCTCAAATATATTCTTAGCTAGAGCTTCTTCGTTCATACGCACGACATGACCCAGCCAGTGAAGCCGCTTGATGGTGATGCGACTGACGTTATCAATATCGGCATAGAGAACAGTTCGTGGTTCGCTGCGGCTAAGGGCTAGCATAGCACTGAAATTGTCATATTAGAATTAAATTTATTCAAAATATAAACATATATATTAAATAGTATCTACAGATTTCTACCTTTGAGCATCAAGGCCTTGTGAAAAGTCCTTCGAATGTCGATATTTCCAGTTGAGAATATGCCCTCGCCCACACAAACACATGTGCACACAAGCTTACAAGCACACAAATATCAAATGTCATGCCCGTCTCTTCCGCCCACTCTTTATATCCTGTCGTTACCAGCTGCCGCCAGGCACGCGTCGATGTCGCTGTCGTTGTCGACATTTCGTTGCGTATTGGCAGACATCAATTTCCGTTCCAAACTGCGCTGACATGTGTGTGCGTGAGACGTGCTTGTGTGCAAGTTTCGAGCAGATTTGACGCTGATGTCGGAATAATTGGCTAAGCAGGCGCTAAGTGGGATTTGATTCTGACATTTTCCGCTGATGCCGGGATGGTAATGAGCCTTTCGCCAGTCGGTGCAACGAACAAAGATCAAGGAATTCTTTGAAAATCCGACACAGCAGCTCAGTGAAATAAGTATAAAAGTCGCTTTTTTATTAGCAATCAACCATGGGTTTAAGGTTAGTCCTAACCTAAAACTCTGGGTAAGAAGGATATCCACATCGATTTGGTAAAGTTTCCCAGCGTGCTCTATAGGGGGATTAAACTAGTGGTTTATTTTTGAATCATAGGTTATTGAGACACTAACAGCTCAAACTCAGCAATTCAAGCCAGGAGCATCGACTTGCCACCGACCTCAATAGCCAAATTCAAAATCTTGTGCAAATGTCTACTGTCAAAACTACTGTAGTTTTGCTACAAAACTGTCAGTTGCAAAAATCCCAGACCATTTGCACAAGATTGTGAATTGGGCTAATAACTCAACATTTTCCCGGTAAATTTGAAGGCATTTAGCTTCATATCCATTTGTGTACATCTCAAAAAAATCTCATCAATATGCGCCAAGAGTAATTGTATGTATCTCCTTCGGTTTGCACTGTAAGTCCTTATAATCCTACGCTGCTTTGAGAGTTACTTTTCCATGTGCTTCATGGCCTCATCTTATTGAACCAGTTTGAAAGCATGTTTGTCTTGAATAAATACTTCAGCTGTCGATTTCATATGCAATATGGTCCTTAGCAACTGTGCCCTTTCCCTCATATACCCTTGCCACACATTACCTCCTCACATTTGCATGAACACTTGATTTCCGCTTCTCAGCATGTAATCCTTGGGCATGAATATTCCTATTGCCTATCACATAGCCTTGTGCTGAAGTCATAAAATATTCATGAGCTACACTTTTCACCCTCCCACTGTTCGATGGATCTCACACGCTACGCGAAACTTTCAATTAAAATTTCTTTTACTGCAATTAAGCTGATTGATTTTAAATTGATGGCCATTGGCCGGAGAGACGGACGTTGAGTTGTAGAAAAAGTATTTCTTTAATTCCATGAATACGGATTGTGAATACTTAAACAGAAATAGAGTTGTTAAATTCAGAAATAACGGCGCTTTAGTTCAGAACAATGTCTAGATTTAGTGTCGTATACCTTTTTAGGAATAGGTAGCGGAAGGAGTAAACCAAACCTATAATATATAATGTGGGTGTAATATATAATAATATATTATGTAGCTTGTGAACTAAATAATAGTTTATCTATATATATAACAAGTAAGGAAGTATCAGTCGGGTTTCACCGACAGAGTAATACCCTACACCATGTTCCCAAGGGGGGTGATAATTCACTGAAATTGTGGGTGCATTTCATTTACAACCTACATAGTGGGCGGACCACGCCCATTTCTGGAGAATTGAAAGGCATTCCTACCAGGAACGAAATAACCAAATCTGGACGCTCTGGTGTATATATTATGGAAGTTAAGAGGATTTTTCGTTTATCGCCCATATAGTGGGCGGACCACGCCCATTTTCTTGTATGGCATCTAAGACGTAACTTGGGAACCGAATTTCATTCAGTTATATTCGTAACTAGTCAATTGGGAGCCATTTTACGGGCAAAATTTTACCGCCTATATAGTGGGCGGACCACGCCCATTTTTTCGTATGACATAGATGACCGACTCTTTAACTTGAATACCATGTATTATCCTTTAGAATGAGTAATTAGACAAATTATAGCAATTTAATCGAAAAAAACCCGAGGTAGTGGGACTTATAGGCCCATTGGGGGCGTATCCTTCGACCGATTTAACTAATTTTAACACTTTACCTAACCCGAGGTTCACTGTGACTGTGTACCAAATTTGGTCGAAATCGGACAACTCCTTCTTTCTTTTTTTTCCGGACACGCAGACAGACGGACAGACAGACAGACGGACAGACGGACAACCGGAAATCAAAAGAGAAAGTGATTCTGATCATTTCTATATACTTATGTCTATACCTAGGACGGCTCCTTTAATGCGTTACAATTTTGGCACAAAGTTATTATACCCTATTACCATAGGTGTAGGGTATAACAAGTAAGGAAGTATCAGTCGGGTTTCACCGACAGAGTAATACCCTACACAATGTTCCCAAGTAGGGTGATAATTCACTTAAATTGTGGGTGCATTTGATTTACAACCTACATAGTGGGCGGGCCACGCCCATTTTTGGCAGACTACAAGATATACCTAATAGGACTATATATGCCAAATATTGATGCTCTGACAGGTGTACAACAGATGTGATCGACATATTTATTTTACAGCCAACATGGTGGGCAGACCACGCCCATTTCCAGAGAATTAAAAGATATTCCTACCTAATTAAAAGATATTCCTATATATTATGGAAGTTAAGAGGATTTTTCGTTTATCGCCTATATAGTGGGCGGACCACGCCTATTTTCTTGTATGGTATCTAAGACCTATATATCAACTTTGGAACCGAATTTCATTCATTTATATTGTTAACTAGTCAATTGGGAGCCATTTTACCCGAAAAATTTGGCCACCTATATAGTGGGCGGACCACGCCCATTTTTTGTATGACATAGATGACTGACCCCTTAACTTGAACACCAAGTTTTATTCTTTTCAATGAGTAATTAGACAAATTACAGCAATTTGATCGCAAAAAACCCGAGGTAGTGGGACTTACAGGCCCATTGTAGGCGTGTCCTTCGGCCGAATTGAAAAATTTTAACAGTTCACCTAACTGTGTACCAAATTTGGTCGAAATCGAACAACTCCTTCTTTCTCTTTTTTTCGGACACGCAGACAGACGGACAGACGGACAGACGGACAACCGGAAATGAAAAGAGAAAGTATTTCTGATTATTTCTATATACTTATGTCTATACCTAGGACCGCTCCTTTAATGCGTTACAATTTTCGCACAAAGTTATTACACCCTATTACCATAGGTGTAGGGTATGAAAATGGAGCGTGGTTTGTTAGGATGCTTAAAACTCCAGAACGGCTGAACCGATTTTGATGAAATTTAGTGTATGTGCTTCAGTGGGGTCTGGGATGGTTTTGATATATAATTGGACCCTATTGGACAAGGGGGCGTGGCACCGCCCATACAAACCAAATTGTTTACATCGAATAGCTTTGGAACTAAAAGTCGTGTAGCATTGAAATTTCGTATGCAGTCACCTCTTGGATGTGTCGTCCCACTGGTAAAATTTTATGGGCGTAGGATAAGGGGCGTGGCACTTTTTTATCAACTCAATATTTGTGTATAACTTTAGAACTACACATCACACATCAATGAAACTCGGTAGAAACATATTACGTATCCGTATCATTGAACTGGGAAAATAAGACGGGCATTGAACAAGGGGCGTGGCACCACCCGTATAAACCAAATCATTGATATCGAATAGCTTTGGAACTAAAAGTCGCTCAGTATTGAAATTGCGTATACAAGAACCTCTTGGATGAGTCGTCCCACTGGTACAATTTTATGGGCGTAAGACAGGGGCGTGGCACTTTTCAATCAACTCTACATTTGGCTATTACTTTAGAACTATATATCATACATAAATGAAACTCCGTATTCTTCAACTGGGAAAAGGGAATGGCCATTGGACATGAGGCGTGGCACCCCTCAAACAACTTAAATCTTTTGTCTTTAAAACTACAAGTCATTCAACATTAAAATTCTCTTTTAGAATTTAGTCGTGCCCTTTTGCTAATTTGCTAAACAAAATTTAGGGGCATGGGACAACGGGGCGTGGCACCACTCATACAACTTAAATCTTTTATTTTGTATATCTTTAAAACTACAAGTCATTCAACATTGAAATTCTGTTTTGTTAGAATTTAGTCGTGCCCTTTTGCTAATTTGCTAAAAAAAATTTAGGGGCATGCGACAACGGGGCGAGGCACCACTCATACAACTTAAATCTTCGATTTGGTATGTCTTTAGAACTACAAGTCATACAACATTAAAATTTTTATTCTGTTAGTATTTAGTCATAGATATGTACATGTAAAAATTTTTACATCATTTTAAGTTTTATATATATAGATTTAGGGTCATGGGACAAGGTGGCGTGGCACACCTTCAATGTATGTACCGTAAAAACGTGGTGGTCCATGAGGAGTGACTTTAATTTTGGCCTTCCACCAAAGGAGTAATCTACATACACAGATAGACCTACATTTATGACTTCCCCTATAAGTATATAGACATCACAAGCATCAGCAAGGAGAAGCGCTGCTGTTCAACAGAAAACAACAAAAACCAAGAAAAAGACAGACTGGCAAGCACTTCTATTAAATTAAATACAATTAAATACAGCAACATCCAATCAGAGCACCACCACATTACGTATTTTTATAAAAGCGCGGGGTGGAACCAGCGGGTAACAGCTAGTACTGTATAAAAAGATTTCAACTAGGAGAGATTCGGAACTAGGAGAGATAGAAAACAATTAATATGGGAATTTGTAAGTTAAAATGTTGGAAAACTGCCTAAAGAAATCTCTGTCTAAAATTTTGGCTACAATTTGATATATTTACTATACACTTTTTATATGACGGGTGACGAGAAAGAACTTGGAATGCACCCTCAGCTTATTGTGCACATTATTTTCTCTGCCATTGACAAATGTGCAATTAAGCTGATTGATTTTAAACTGATGGACGTTGAGTTGTAGAAGAATGTATTTCTTTAATTCCATGGGAAAGGATTTAGGAGCAAAAGATCATAAGAAGAAATAATAAAGCGGATGTGGAGCTGAGTGACCCAGTAGCATGAAGAGTGCTACATGCCAGCGACAAGAGAAAATGTCAATACTCTCTTCTGAGTTGTGGCCACAACATGAATATGCAACTCTCTGTATGCTTGCGGGGTTATTGAAATTCATTTCGGTGGGGTTGTTACGTGATGGTGAAATCTGAAAAATGGTTATGCACACATTGATCATACGGCAAAATTGTTAAATATTTGTAAAGTATTTTTTGTTGTTATGCAAAAAGAAATGCCAGATTTCTGCCACAATATTGTAGGAAGAATGTACCCGCAGAGCAACGATGCCAGAGCAAAAAATGCCAAGTGAATGGATGAAAGTCAGGTACCAGCATGTCGCTGCTATCTCATTTATTGCCATAACTTATTGCCAGGGCGCTATTCAACAGAATTCCTCCTCCACATTCGTGCACTTCGCTCATCATAATATTTCATAAATTGCTTTATTGCTCTTCCTACATTTTGATTTCGTTGGCACTATTGATAAAATTCTCACTCGAATTCAAGCAAATAAAAAAGTCACACTTTATTTCACTTTTCCAATTTCCGGTCTGACCTTAGACAACTAAAGTTATCTCTCTCCCAAAATAGCAGGCTGTATTCTCATTCCCATGCCAATTGCCCCTCACTTTAGCAGGGAGCATCTTTTGTGTGTACGAATGAGGGTGAACCGTAGCAAATGGTCCATTTTGCCATTCAGCTTTTATTTTGTGCATTTCCATTCTGATTTTTATTTTCATTTTCATTTACATTCTGAACAATTCTCAAGAGTTTCACTTTTCGGCCTTTGTTGGGCAAGGAATCTCATTGTAGCGCCGGTCTCTCGCTTGGGATTGGGTCGTTATAGCATGTGGGAAAGCCTGAGCATGTGAGTGGCTCTGAGCCATAAAATAAAGGCATAAATTCAGCGCCTCTTTGGGCCTCTTTGTTATTGCTTAACGGCCTTCAACAAATTTGCAAGTTTCGTAGGTGCAAATGATGGCTGAAACGCACAAAATAAGTGGGGAGCTGAGAGAATAGTTTTGTGGCAATAATTTACTGCTGTAAATGCATGAAGGCAGGAGTGAATTTATTGCGGTCACTCTGTCGATGCGGGATAGTTTTTGTTGGAGTAATATCGCAAGACACTTAAATAATTATGGGCAATATACGTAATTTACATCGAGCTGCTTACACTGATTGTTTAATTTATGCTCTAGAATTCAGTTAATTTTACAGCTGAAAGCTCTTACTTTAAAGTTTATTTATGTATTTAAATGGTGAAAAGAACAGCTGAAGTAAGGAAAATATTATGCTTTCTTTACTAAGTTCCAGTTTGGTATAGATAGCTAAAGATATATAAGAATTTTTCAGTGAAATTCAAATTTTCTGCACTCGCTGCGAGCTTTGGCAAGAAATTTATTTAATTTCAGCTTCTTTGTGAACCATTTCCTGCGGCCATAGAAAAGGAAAAGTGTTTCTAAGAAAGAAATGCAATTAAGCTTAAAAACACAGAATTAAGAATTAAAGAAGCTGTGGGGAATTAGTATAAAGTTTATAGAGTCAGAGAAATGTGTTAGTAAAAGCTGATGAATTATAAAAGCATGTTAAATTGCTTGAATTTGAAGTCGTAGATTTTCGATTGGAAATTGAAAATGGTCGAATTAAATTGTTGCTCAAGCTTTCTTATATATTATAGCAAATGTATATCTTCCGGGACCTTAAAATTATCTTACTTTAAAATTCTGTTTATAAGTAAAGATATGTAGATAATTAACGAATAGTTGTTTAGTATGCTAAGGGTACATTGTATGCTTTTGAAATGCAAAGATTTGGAATTTTAAATTGCACAATCGCGGTGGCCAATCGGTCACATTTCGAGATATTATGCGTTAACCAAAATGTTTTCTTCCGTAAGCCAATTGTTTGACGCGCTGTATGTCTCCAGTCAACCTTCCATTCAGTTGGGGCATGAAATTATCTGCAATAAAGGCTCTATAATACTCACTGTTAACGGTAACGTTCTCACCATTCCCATTTTTAAAGAAGTAAGGACCAACGATTCCACAGAATAATAAACCATACTCTTTCGTAGATTCTGTTCACTCCAAATGTGGCAATTTTGCTTAATGACATGACCTTTGCACCAAAAATGAGCCCCACCACTGAACAGAATATTGCGTTAAAATAGTAGATTGACTTCGAGTTAATTTTGTGCCCATTGAGCAGCGTTGTTCATGATGAAATGGCAAAATATCTGAGTACAATTGACAATAGCATTGCCAGATCTGATCAATTTGTGATCGCGTAGCCGCTATCGGAAAATGGAATCTCCAACGAAAACATCCTGTATATCAATATAAAATACAAGAATATTGACATCCTTTTTCATGCGTGTACGAACTTTTCCTTTTGTGGCTGTATATGCCTTTGTTTGAATTTCTAGCTACACACACACACACACTCACACTGGTTATGCAAATAAAGCAAGAACTAATGAATGTTGCACTTACTTGTTCGTGTGTTGTTGTTGTTGGTTCTGTTGAAAGCGAATTCTGTGTGTGTATTGTTTTGCTTGGCAAAGGCTTCGAATGTATGCCAATTGCCCCAGGCAGGAGCAGAATCATACAAAAAGAGAAGCGGCAGAGCAAGCGAAAATTGCATTTTAATTGCAGTTACGTTCGTAGTCGTACACTTTCATTTAAAGTAGATTATAAAATAATAATACAAATTTAAATATGTTGAAATGACAAGAAAATTATGCATAAAGAAAATTTTGGGCGCGCTGACAAAAGTAAATATGTTTTGACAGCTGAAAAAAACTGTAAACATTATTTCAAGAATTTCATTTGAATTTCTGCAAGAATTCCTTCTAACCTTTAAGCTGATCAGACTGAAAGAAATATAAGGGGTATTCATTTAAACGCGCAAAAGCCTGACAAACGTGACAAACTTGACAGCTGATTAACTAACCGTAAAAATTTTTAATTAAAGTTCATTTGCGCAAATGTAATAAATATGTGCGATGATTTCGATGTGCAAACGATGTTTGTAAACTTAGACGGCAACGAATGCAACACTGCTTAGCTATGATCTATAAGGCTCAGTTAGTTATAACGTATCGTATTTATTCGATTCTACAGAGTATAAGATTATGATGAAAGCTGAGTATTGTACAATCAAAATAAACGCAAATGGTTACAGTAATTTTTTCCAAACAGCTCCAACATTAATCTTTACTTTTTCACTGATTCGCTGCAATTTAGTTTTTTCTTTCTGACAGCTAAATATCATTTGCACAAACTCTTTGCCAAGTGCGTTCATCTAACACACTTTGTAAATTGATCAATTTGAGCAATGTGCAAACTTATGTGCTTAAATGAATATCCTTATATATAAAATAACTTTAAATAAGAAACACATTATCTGTTATAACATGCTGCAAAGAAATGTACTATAACTTTTGGAGGGGCGCTTATTCCAAACGGTCTTGAAATCAATACAAATCGTGCAATATGAAGTTATACACCATTTGACCCCAACGTTGCCTGAGAGCAACTACGCCAGTTTGTTGTTTTATAGCAAATGCTTCGATTCATTTGTGTCTTTAATTCAAGTTGGTAGCAAGAGGTTAATGCTTTCTGAAGTTAAATTAAAACATGAAAATTCTATAGCAAATAGATTTAGACACGCTGAACTCAATGGCATTAAAAACTAAATTTTGTCCTGACTCGAGTTATCCCATTATGGTATGTGGTCACTGAATTGTGTAATGTTATTTTTGCAACTAAAGCCCGACAAATATAATCACTTGAATTTTCTAATATTCATCTTATTTCACGAGATACATCTTTGATCTCAATGAGCAATTTAAAACTTTACTTTCCTTCCATATTGTGATTTTTTTAAGAAGAGTATGCTGGATCGACATGTCATCGCTTACATACATATATAGCTTGTTTGAAGAACTATGTTGGATCTCATCAGGGGTATTCCCAATCCGGAGCGAATGCGAAAGAAAAAGCAAAATTTTGCATTTGAATTTTTATAATCGGGAACGACCGATTGCGAAATCCATGCAAATGCTTTTGTCTAACAGCTGTTTTATTTGAGAGTTTAATAAAATGACACGAAACAGCGAAACAACAATTTTGCGACTTCTTTATCGAAAACGCAGCAAATGAAATCACGGGTAAATATTTAAGACACCATTTTTTGAAATAAAAAGTGAAATAAAAATCAAAATGATCAGCTGGTCGCTGTTAATACTCGTTGTTGGCAGGTTAGATCACCGATAAGTGCGACTTTTCAAGCTGGCAACTATGCTCATATTTTTCATCAAATATTTTTCACTAAACGCAATGGATTTTGGTCTAGGAAAATTGTGACTTTAATGCAAAAGCAAAACAGTGTGTTTTGTTGTTGTGTATGCAAAAGGTGGAAAAATATTTTGCATTTGCTCTTTTGCAGGACCAATTGCACCGGATCGGGAATACCCCTATCATAAAGTTTGAAAACAATATGTTGTATGACAGTATGGCAGATGAGTGACAGCATAAAATTTTATAGTGCCATTAAGAAATGCAATTTGAAAAATGCCTTTTTCAGCTGATCCGCGGCTTTCCGCTGGCCCTGTAGCTTAACATATCTGCATGTTTTCCTTACCAACACTAAAAAAGCTTGTTATTATGCTGCAGTCAGTTTATAGCCAATTATAGTATTATTTTCAGCCTGTTGTGCGATAGCTTCGTGCCTCGCCTCCTGACGGCTTTTCTTAAATGCTATGTTAAATAGTCATTACAGCCGTGTGCATCAAAGATGTTGCAAAATCACAAAAAAAAAGTCTCAGGTACAGTGAAAATAATTATTCATAATGAGTGATCTCATCATCACTTCAGGTTTGCATAATTTTTGACTCAGCTGATTTTTTGTAAAATGTATGTTCTGCAATTTAAGTGCTATGAGCAGTTATTCGCGATTTTGAAAGATTTATTGACGCCGCGTAGTCGTCAACACTTTTTATTGCCAAAACTCTTGGAAGCCGCTTACAAAGACAGAGCAGGAAATAGCTCGTTAGTTTGATTGAGTCTGATATTTGAGGAAGTAAGCCGCTTGATTGATTCCATTCGGCGATTTGTGGTTATTAATCTGAAATTGAATTTATATGTACATACATTTATAATCCTTTGATTAATTGACAAAACTTTTAGAATTATTGTATCTTTGAGTTTGCGCACTGTTAATCCGTTTATTTGTTGGCTTCTTTTTCAGTTAACCTTTTATGCAGATCTGATAAGTATATTGACATCATTGATATTGTGAGCGAACGAACGGCCATATGAGTCAGCGTCTATCAAAACGTTGATTGTTTTTTGGTAGATTTTATATCAAATAGTCCGGTTCCTATGCTCTAAACCAGTGGTCCGCGGACCACAAATTGAAAACCTAGTAGAAGGACAGACGGGCAAAGAAAAGCCGGTTGACCGGTCCGAGGCGACAATAAGGTTGAGTACCATTGCTCTAAGCTATTTGCCAAGAATTTTACGACGGTAATCGTTGGCTTTTCCATTTATATCGTCCAAGCGATTTCTAATTTGAATAGTTTTATTTAAGTTTATTTTCGGAAAAATGCGCTCTGCATTACCTCTGAGATACCAATTTTAAAAGTGCTTGAAAATCAGCTTTCGTAATATAAGAAATAGTTTTCCAAAGTATTCTTTGGATTCTAATTCAATTTTATCGAACAAAATTCTAGAAGATTCTGCTCTCTTATTTCATTCTTGAAGATTAATGTCAGCTAGGATTAGTAACTGGAGTAAAATAGCAGCCGAAGAATTCAGGGCCTTAGCCAGAAACTAAATATAAGAAGTGTATCATTTTCGGGTAAGATCTTTCCAAAACAACCACAGCTTCGCCGGGGGAGGGTTTATGTAAAAAACCACTAAAAAATCACATTTGTTAAAAAATTACGACGAAATCCACCCAATTTTTGTTTTCTTCCACATCAAAAATATATGTTCACCTGAAACGGAAGACCGTATTAAGTAAAAATGCGAACCCAGTTTTAGTTTAGTTTTCAGCAATAAGTTCAGAGAGTGTATCTTATATATAAAACGCAGACTGACTAAAAAGCGTTTGCCTGCTGCAGCCTGTCCACTTTCTGTCTTTTACGACTTTAGATGAATGAAATCAGTTCGTTGTGTAGCCCAGTGGGTAGAGCTGCGCGCTTGCATACAGTAATTCGGTAGGTCACGGGTTCGAATCCCAGCTCCGCAGATTTGAAAATTTTTCTTTTTTAACTTTTTTTATAAGCTTTTTTAATTTTTTCTTTGCTTTGCCTTTAATTGTTGCTAATTGTTTTACTAGCTGTCGTGTATACAGGCACACACGACAGGTGGCCCCACTTGTATAAAATAATTAATAATTGATAGGCGCAACAGCCCGTGTGGGCTTAAGCCTTTGAGTCGCATACACCGTTTTCGTCGACGTAGGCCTGGCTTTCTCGCATTAACTTGCTTGTCGTGCTTGTCATATTCTTGCACAAGTTAACGGGACCTACATTAACCGGATCTGAATGGGTTTGAGAAGCTTTTCATGGCAAGGAATATTCTCGGAGAATTGCCAATTCATCGCGAGAAGTGGCGCCGCGCAAACAAACAATTTGAAAACAAATTCTCTTTGTGTTAGAAGTTATGAGCCCCGGCTGAGATTCGAACCGAAGATTTCGTAACACCGACCAAGCACTTAGTCCACTGTGTACATATATATGCATATTTTTAATGCCACGAATTATAAATGATTACATTTCAATTAATCAAAGTAAATACATTTTCCATTTTTTCAAGCGATTGATGGATAATCTCTTGATTTTAAATTATTTTTTAATTAAAGAAAATTTTTTTAATTTATATTGAGAGACAGTTGAAAAAAGCGCATCTTTTTTCGCACGCATCCAATTAGACCAAGCGGTGAAGAATTCGCAATTCATCACTTTTCGCTGGCCATAATTTGGCTACCAGCTCAGCGCAGCTTAACAACTCGCCCTGCCCAGCCAGCAATCAAAATTCTGACCAGAGCCCAAGCACCCAGGGCAGCATACATTCGCACCAGCTCCCCCGCATTCTCTTCGATGCGGAGCAAGTTGAACAGCCGCAGACAAAGCCGGCTCGCAAACCCGCAAAATCCAGCTCGCCAGATTTTCACGGGTGAGCGGAAAGCAGCAGTAATACTGAATTTCCTGCGCTGAGTGCATGCCACGAAATGTGGAAATTATTGCCAGGCGGAGGCGGAATTCAGATTGTGGGTTGGAAAATTATGCAGTGTTGAATGCATGCCGCAGCAGGACGGGCTATAGTCTGTGGCATGGAATTCGTGGGCAGTTGTAATGGAATGAGCATGGAATGATGAGCTTGTAAATTGGCTAATGAGATGACTTGCAATATGGCTGCTAATTTCACAATTGCAATTCCCCAGCTCTGTTTCAATATCTCTCCATTAATGAGCTGCATCGAAGAGCACATCGTCATATTCCCTATCGCAGCTCCGTTCAAGAGTGGGTTAAGGCTAACTCTGCAACTCGAATTAGTGAGCAATCCTTTTGAAGCAGCTCCTAAATAAGCCAATAATTATTTCATCTTGATAGTGAGATATTGAACAGAGACACGCTGACATTAAAAGCTTACGCAAGCGTATTCAAATGAATAAAACTCATCATTGAAATTCAAGTAAAATTTAATTACAAGTCAGCTATACACTATAATTCAAATACATATCTTATTCAAAAGCATATCTATAAAAATTACAATATCCAAACTCATTAAGACTATTTTATTGTATAATTGCATTGGAAGTAGCGCCGCTTGATGTGCAAGTTATTAACTACGTTAAAATTGTAAATTGACTCCAAAGTTGTTTACTTTTTCAAAGGGGGGAAATTGAATTGCCTCAAATCCGAAAACGGTTAACGAAATCTACGAGTATTATATCAACAAAATTTGAGTCAAAAGTAAAGGCCCCCCTTGAAGAGATATTGCTACATTGTGAAACTATTTATCCTGGAAGCAAATAATTTTCCTACAAAATATATTATAATATTATTTTGAAAGCACACCCCCAAGTCAACACAGGACTACGTCTATGCACGTAAATCGTTTTGCAGCAATCATTAATTCGAATAAGCAATCTACTCAGAAAATAATTATTGATTAGGAACGCTAGCAGATAATATCAGCCTAGCTTGTGCATGAGCTTTTCTTAGACGAGTTCAAGGGCTGACGACCTGTCAGCCTAACGACCGATTTAACAGGCGCGTCGTAAGAAGGTTTATTCGTGGGGCTGAGTCTTGCTGAATGATTTAAAGGAAAAAAATTATAATATGTTTTATTCATAGTCCAATAAAAAAATTAATAAACATAAGTATATAGTAAACTTCCCAAATCTCTCTCGAACGAGTTCTGAGTTGATATTAAACATTTGATATTGTATCAAAATTTTTTATCAACTTGAGAATGATTTGAGAATTACTGTTAATGTCAAATGTAAATCTTAAAACTGAACGATTTTGCCTTTAAGCCACTGATTTTTAGATCATCATGCAATATATATAGTACTTTAAGTTAGAATAGTTAAAGCCCCTCTCAAATGCAAAGCCTAATTACGCTTCTGCTATGCCAAACGATCCGATAATTTATTAGATACGGCTTAGCGTGATTTGAATATTTTTCTCGCTAGACTTTTAATTGCATAAAAATATTTATTTTTTCCTATTATTATTGCCTAACGATTTCGCACTTTGAGTGGACTTGTCTACGCTCGGTCACGGCCATAATGAGAGATATAAAAATTGCAGCTACATCAACGACAAAGCAATGTTTTCTTATGCTAAAAGGCAGCCAGCTTAAACCGGTGCCGAGCCAACAACATTTCGCTGCGGGCCCAACAACAACACTTTGGCATGTTGACTTGTGCGACATGAGTAGGTATACTATTTATTTATGTTGCTGACTGTTGGCTGCTGACGGCTGACAATTGGCTGATTGCTAGTTGCTGGTTGCTCTGTTCAATTGCTGGCTTGCACAATGCAATTGCCCGCTTGCGAAGTGTGCTGCTGATCACGATAGCATGTGCTGCATTTGTAATGTGCTCCGCGGCGCAAGATTTACTTGGCTAAATCAACTTTTCTTAATTCCTAGATTTATTAGCATACTTAGTTTGGTTGGCTACTGTTTAATCTTTTTTTCATCTATTGACTTTCCTATTTATTATATGTATACATATATGTATTTTTTTGATTGATTTTACATTAAAAGATCGGAACGAAAGATTTCTGGTGGAATTCCATTAAAAAAGATTTTCCTTCATGGAGAAATATATTAGTTTATTTACATTCGTGCTCTCTTCAATTACTTTTATCTGTATTAAAATGTATCCAGGCTGAAGTTGGGAAAACCTGTGTAGTAGGTTCTGCATTTAAGATGTCTGTCTACGCCGAGCCACTGCTGCACACTGGGGCCAAAAGATTTTGCCCCAGCTCAAAGCTGCCAACCTTAAGATATGAGATAGATTTAAGTTGAAAGGATGTGGAAAGTGGAAATGGGGTCGGACTTTCGAATGTCCTGCTTTATTCTTTACTCGTGATATAAACCTCGAAGAGCACCCATCAAAGTTTGCCTTTTTAAGTGAATAACACCGTGTTCCTTTGATTTGCGATAACCCCGATCTTGCCGAAGGAAGACATCCACAAGGTCCGACCCCCGCTTCCACCAACTCAACAAACTCTGTTATAAACGTAAGTTTGTGTGCAATAAAGAAGAAAAGGTGAAGAAAGTGACACCTGAAATTCTGTTTTTATACCCTACACCTATGGTAATAGGGTATAATAACTTTGTGCCAAAATTGTAACGCATTAAAGGAGCCTTCCTAGGTATAGACATAAGTATATAGAAATGATCAGAAACACTTTCTCTTTTCATTTCCAGTTGTCCGTCTGTCCGTCTGTCCGTCTGTCCGTCTGTCTGTCTGGGTGTCCGTGCGCACAGGAGAGAAAGAAGGAGTTGTCCGATTTATACCAAATTTGGCACACAGTCGCAGTGAACCTTCCACTACTTCAAGTTCCAAGATTAGCCAAATCGGTTGAAGAACACGTCCACTATAGGCCTGTAAGTCCCAATACCCCGGATTTTTTTCGGTTAAATAGCTATATTTTGTCTAATTACTCATGGAAAAGAACTGTACTTGGTATTCAAGTTAAGGGTTTGGTTTTCTATGTCCTACGAAAAAACGGGCGTGGTCCGCCCACTATATAGGCGGTAAGCGGAAAATCCTCATAACTTCAGTAAGATATACACCAGAGAGTCCATATTTGGTCACTTCATTACTGGTAAGAATACCTTTTAATTCCCCAAAAATGGACAAGGCCCGCCCACTATGGGGGCGGTAAATTAAATATATCGATCATTTCGGTTGTACACCTGTCAGAGTATCAATATTTGACATGTATAGTCCTATTAGGGATATATTGCAGTCTGCTAAAAATGGGCGTGGTCCGTCCACTATGTAGGTTGTAAATTAAATGCACCCACAATTTCTGTGGATTATCACCCCACTTCGGAACTTGGTGTAGGGTATTACTCTGTCGCTCTGGAATCGCTTTGATCGGAAAATAGTTCCATGAAAAACAAGTAAGGAAGAATCAGTCGGGTTTCACCGACAGAGTAATACCGTACACCATGTTCCCAAGTGGGGTGATAATTCACTGAAATTGTGGGTGCATTTTATTAACAACGTACATAGTGGGCGGACCACGCCCATTTCTGGAGAATTGAAAGGCATTCCTACCAGGAACGAAATAACCAAATCTGGACGCTCTGGTGTATATATTATGGAAGTTAAGAGGATTTTTCGTTTTTCGCCTATATAGTGGGCGGACCACGCCCATTTTCTTCTATGGCATCTAAGACATAACTTGGGAACCGAATTTCATTCATTTATATTCGTAACTAGTCAATTGGGAGCCATTTTACCGGCAAAATTTTACCGCCTATATAGTGGGCGGACCACGCCCATTTTTTCGTATGACATAGATGACCGACGCTTTAACTTGAATACCATGTATTATCCTTTTGAATGAGTAATTAGACAAATTATAGCAATTTAATCGAAAAAAACCCGAGGTAGTGGGACTTACAGGCCCATTGGGGGCGTGTCCTTCGACCGATTTAACTTATTTTAACACTTTACCTGACCCGAGGTTCACTGTGACTGTGTACCAAATTTGGTCGAAATCGGACAACTCCTTCTTTCTTTTTTTTCCGGACACGCAGACAGACGGACAGACAGACAGACGGACAGACAGACAGACGGACAGACGGACAACCGGAAATCAACACAGAAAGTGATTCTAAGCATTTCTATATACTTATGTCTATACCTAGGACGGCTCCTTTAATGCGTTACAATTTTGGCACAAAGTTATTATACCCTATTACCATAGGTGTCGCTTGCTTGAAAAGTATACATATTACAAATCATTCCTGGCTCAACATCTACAAGCGTCGAACAGGAGAATAGCTCCAAATAGAGGTATGCATGTCTGTCGTATGCAGGAATGAATGACAGTGCGGAGTAAGTCGAGGGCAGCTGGGAAAGGCTTAGCGCACAGGCAATGAATGCTGCATAATTATCTGCAATTCCCCGCCCACTCAACTGCAGCTAATTATAATGGAGCAGGCACATGGAAGGCCTCTTCAAACTCGCCGTCGCGCAAATTAATTAAAACTTTTATTAAAACGCTGTGGCGGGAGCACTCAAAGCCAATTGAATTCAAAGCCTACATATGTATATGTATATCAACACATCAGATACTCAAAATGTCAAAATATTTTTATAGCTTAATTAAATTTTTTGCAAACTAAGTTGATATAATTTTTAAAGATATTGATAAATTTATATTGAGCTTGAACGATGACAGTGGGTCACCAAAGTGCATTAACGATTTTAGTTTAAGAAAGATTTTTATTGCATTGTTTAAAAGCATACAGAAACAATTTTTTTTAAAGCAGCAACATTATTGATTGATATTGAATCGGTATTTCAATGCATACTAATCAATAGGAAATCATTTTAAAATAATCGGAAAGAAATCTAACCGACTTTTTCGAATAATACCGACCTAGTCTCTACTTAATCAAGTTAAAGCAGCATTAGGTCACGCTAAATGGATGCATTGGCAGTTATGAAAAAAGGTCGAACAATAAAAATGAGACGGTTAATTTTTTGGGGGTTGATAGTTCCAGTGTTATCAAAACGTTGAAATTCCGAAAGCTCAAAGATTATACAATATAATAGCTCTAATCAGTTTTTTACAGACGGGACCAGAACTGATGAAGGTTCAGTAGCTGGTGTGTATTTTGAGGAAAACGACACAAAACTTCACTATCCATTGGGAAAGCATGCATCCGTCTTTCAGGCGGAGGTCTTTGCAATCCTAAAGGCTATGGACTTCGTCAGGGAAAGTGGATGGTCTGGCAAGAGTATTTGCGTCTGTAGTGACAGTCAGGCTGCACTTATGGCCTTGCTCAACCCAATCACCACCTCCAAGACAGTCAAAGAGTGTAAGGCCAAGCTTAACAGCGTAGGCTTTCACAACTCACTCGCCCTCTTTTAGGTACCGGGGCACTTCGGCGTGTCCGGAAATGAAGTGTCCGATGAACTTGCAAGATCAGGTTCTGAAGACCACTTTCTGGGCCCTGAACCTGCCCTTGGCCTGCCTTCTTCCATGGTCAAAGCGTCCATAAACGACTGGGTTGTTTCTCAACACGGTCAAAGATGGGCCGGGCTAGCTGGATGCAGACAGACGAAGCTCCTGCTTCCAACCGTCGACAAAGGTAAGTCCTCGTTTCTTAGGTCTCTAAACCGTAAGGATTGTAGACTTCTTGTGGGCGTCCTGACCGGTCATACCTCCTGTGCGAAACACCTGAGTGCGCTGGGTCTGGCCGACGACAGCGTCTGTGAGAGCTGTCTGGAGGACGAGGATACCGCTACCCACTTCTTATGCGAGTGTCCCGCCTTTTCCAAGTCGCGATTGCAGCTGCTGGAGTCAGACGTGGTGAGAACCGATCAACTAAGTTCCTTGCCACCATCGAAAATCCTCCGCTTTATTAAAAGCTCAGGAAGATTTCAGTAAAAGGAATTAGCTTACCAGTACAATGGACAAATACTTGTCTGCGTGCTGGTAGGTTTTTCATATTCCGACAAAAAAAAAAAAAAAAAAAACACGTGCGCTTAGACCACACGGCTGAAGTAAAACTTTTTTTTTATGTTTTTATTTTATTTTTGCTTGATAGATAATCATTATCTATGTTATATTGTTTAGATTTCTTAAATGAATTCAGCACTTTTAGTGGTAGAAATTTTATTTATTTAACTCAGTAATATTATTTCCATCAGTAACTTCAGAAATTGCGATATATGTTTCTAGCGTAGAAACAATCGGCTTATGATACGTCTAAGAACTTAAATTTTCAAGATACCGCGAGAAAACTGCAATGTTGTAGACTCATTGGGATTGTTGCTCATTCGTAGTTGTAATGCATCATGCAGGAATTGGATGAAAGGTTGGGATTCTTCCGACGCGAAATTAAGGTTGAAACCTCCAGCTTAAATTAATGGCATTGTGTGATAGTTCCTTCCCAATTCTTGTGAGCCTACTAAACCATATACGAGGAATCTTCTGTGTAAGAAGCTGATAATATTTTGCACAGTATTATTGGGAGAAATGTTAACTGCACCCATTATTAAATTTGTCCCATCTTCTAAAACGCAGTTTGCAGCACAGAAATCTCTAATTTCACTTACATTGCGTAAAAATATATTCATATTTGAAGCTACTATGTTGGTGTTATTGATATTAGCATAGATTGCAACACCTCCACCTCGAACATTGCTGCGTTTAAATTTAGCAACGATTGCGATTCAATTGCCATTCCTTTCTTGGCACTTGAATTTCGGTCGGCAACAGAAATCGAACAAATCAAAACAAATGGAATTTTGCCCTTATTTGACTTTTTCTCGCTCACGAAACAATCAGGAGAGCGACTGGACGGCCGAATTCGCCTGCTTGATAATTTTGTGCCTAATAGATTCTATTTACGAGATGCACGCACCTCTATTATTTACGTTACCTCATATTACCACCTGTTCGCAACTTGTTTCTTACGCAAAGGTCTTTCCTGTGCACACACCAGGCGCAGCTTTTTATAAACTCTGGCAACTTTTTTACCTACTTGCAATTTTACAGCACAAGTATGAAATGTTATCCGAGTATCGGGTCCTAAAAGTATGCCATAATTTAATTTGGCAAGACAGAAAAGATATAAGCTTACCTAATATCACCACCTGTTCGAAACTTGCTATGTCCGCTTTTACACGATGCGACTCGGCCCCGGCGATTTTTTCGCATTCCGCTTTGAAATCGCGCATAGCTTTTACACGATGCGACTCGCTGGTGTCGAGCATTTTGACACTAGAGTTTGCAGTTGGTTTTATTTGTGTAATTTGTAAACATTTAAAGCACTTATTCCACTCTTTGCTCATTTTATTCTTTATATTTACTTTTATGCGTAAAGTTCTGTAAATTTTTCAGTTTATTTGCAATACGTATTCACTCGATTTCAAGTTTTAATTTACAGTCGACAGCGCGAAGCGCGAAAACGAATAAAGAGGAACGTCAGAAAATCAGAAAATCGCAGCACAATCGCTGCCCGAGCGATTTTGCGCGTTCCCCTGTCGTTTCACCCCTCTTTCCTACATTCTTCCGTGTCTCCGGGGCCGTGTCGCATCGTGTAAAAGCGGACTATGTCGAAAAATTTATCCGTACCCAGAATTTTGGGTCCTAAAAGTATGCTTTATTTTAATTTGGCAAGAAAGACAACAGATTTAAGCTTTCTTGTTGCTATGTCGAAAGCTTTATCCGTAACAAAAATTTTGAGTTTAGCCTCCGCAAAGAAGTTTTACTTCAAAAAAATCAGTTATAAGCTTTTGAATACCGAGCAGCTAAACTAAATTTGGAGTTGGTTCTCTTCTTATGCTGCATTTCATCTGGATTTCTAAATGACTACATAGACCTTATCTAGTAGAAAAACTAGGGCTTTTCAGGGGATGACAATATGAGCCTCTAGAGGCTCCAAGCGAAAGAGTTGGGGGTAAGTAGCACCCAGAAATACCAAAATCGAATGAAAATAAGAAAAGAAAGAAATTTTTATAGGGGATTTTTGGAGATATTGATGTAGAGATTGAGATTGGTATGGAGTGGCTGCTGGTTGATGTCGGACTCTCGTAGAGCGGCCAAGAGGCTCGATACGCGTTCTCAAGATAACAAGTAGCAACTGCACCTAAAACACAGCCAACTTCAGCTCAACGGTAGTGGATACAAATAGAAGATTAAATCTATCGCGTAAGGCCTAAACCTGTAGAATTAAATAAAATTTTCAAAATCTTGGAAATTGAATAAACTTGTAAAACATAAAGGAAAAAATGGTATGCCCACTTCATTTTCGGTCTTTTTATTATTCTGTTCCTACTTTTGAGCCTTTGTCTTTTTGTCTGTCTGTCTGTCTGTCTGTCTGTCTGTTTGTCTGTCTGTCTGTCTGTCAAGCAACAATCCGCTCTATCGGCAAGTTCTCTCTCTGCATTAATTAATCGGGACTTACTTGTGATTCCCTTTTGAATTCCTGCCTTGACAAGATCGCTCGCATGCGACAGTCTGGAATCACTGATAAGTAACGCGTGACAATTTTAATTGAGTGTCTTTTCAAAATCACGTTTGATATTAATTTTTTGTCAGACTTTTTTAAATGACAGTTGCCGCTTTTCTTGACGAAACGATAAATTTTTGTTATTAACCTAAAACGAAGCGTCGTCGTTCGTCGCGACGATACAAATCTAAATCATATTTCATATGATTCAATACAATTCAGCATTTTTATAGGCAATTAACAAATTTATTGATAACTTGCAGCAATTTTCATTTTAAAGCAATTGGCAATTTAAAAATGTATAAGCAACTTTCAACGAATTTTGTTGTCTGTTATTGCCTATTAATATCAATTAATTAAAATTTGAAAATATTTTCAAGACTATCAATAAATTATTTTATCAAACAGTCTGGACAGATCTTCAAATGCTTACTTTTAAAACTTTCGCAGAAAATGAGAACTATTTAAAGGCATATTTTTCGCAATCGCAGTCTGAATCAATTATATTTTTTGAATGCCCCTATCAAGTAACGAATCACACGCATCGCAAACGAAACAGAAAGCACCACAAATTCCCTTTAGTAAAAATAAAAGTCATGCTATTTCATTGCGCCATAAAACCTTTAAAGTTTGCTTACCTTATAGCTTAATATGCGTGGGTTTGTGGTTACCTGTCCGTCCATCTTTCCGTCCGTCACATTGATTACGCGCATCTGAAGCGTGCAATTACGGTCGTCGTCAAAACTCCAGCAACTCAACTAACAACAACAAGTCGAATTGGGTGAAATAAATAAACGCTCTCTTTATGACAAAACAGTCATCATCTTCTTCATCTTTTCGTCGTCTTGTCATCTTTAAAGCCTTTAAAGCTTTTGCGCATTTGACAACAACTTGCAACAGTGACAACAAAAAACAAGTTGTGGGGACAGATCCGATTATATAATTACTATGACAAAATTTCCAAGTGGGGTAAGAAAACAAAACAAGAAAAGGGAGAGTGTAAACTATAAATATAAAAGTAATTTTCCGCAATATTTTGCAGACGTTGTAGACAGAAATTATAGCAAAGCTTGAATTTACTGATATTATTCACGGCAATATATCAGGATAAAGAAGAAAGGTATCAAAAAGATACCAGTGAGTAAATATCTCACGCTTAGAAACATCAATGACATTTTTAATGGTACTTTTCTTGGGGTCATATTCGCACCCAAAGCTGCCCTCTTTAGTAAGAATGCTCAAAGCTTTAACATTCGCATTATATTTTTTCTATTTTATTCTCATGAGCACAAAATTTTAGAATTCCAGCAAAAAAAGTAATATTTTTTCGATGCTGAAGAAAATACAAATGCTCGTAATATCATTAAATAGGAAATATTATATCGTTTCGATGTTGAGAAAAAGAGATTCTCGATGGAAATGGAAAAATCTATTACAACATCGAGAATCGAGAGTTATCTTATTCAGCTTATAATCAAGATTTGATGGAAACATTTTTACTGTCGGCATAGCACTGTAAAAAGTGTTCTTTCTCCCCTAAAAATCTTTCAGGTTCAAATTATGGTCGAAAAATATTTTTTATTTAAATTAAAGATTTTAAAAAAAGTTCTGGTAAACACAGTAGCGCGAGTAAAGCTCTCCGTGTTGCAGTGGTCTACCGTGATCCTAAGGTTCTAATACCGGGGTCCTTTACTTTGAACTACTAGTTACTTAAACGTTTTTTCAATTCATATTGAAAGATGCTCCCTCTAACCAATAATCCTTTCATAACCAAAAAGTTTATAGTGGACAATTATTATATATATGTATATCTATATCTAAATTTGCAACTACAATTTTAGTGCTCAATTGGGCAGTGAAAAATACACAGGTGACTATGAAGGAATCTCAATTTCAGGTCGAATTTTAGTCTTAGACAGAAAAACTGTTAAGTTTCCCAAAATTAATATGGAATCAAGCCAAATTTGTATTCACAAAGTGGTCGTAGGCGTAACCCATTTACACAGTTTCAATGCTTCCATTAGCCACAATTGGGGAATTAACCATTTACAACGAAACAAGTCAACAAAAGTTAAACTGTAATTAAATCGCTGGCAACAAGTAAAAATTGTCGCCTGCTTGTGCCATCCATAAAATAACCCAAATTGGAGATCCGCATTGTTGAGAGCGAACGCATCCATGCTGGCGGACATGAATTACGGCCGCACACAAAAACGGGTACGATTACAATTCCAATTCCAATTGTAATTTAACTATACAAATAAATCGTCATTTCAATATATTGGCACAAAGCAAGATTAGAGTGTGTACTCGCTTCCCATTTTACATTACAGCAATGCCATCATAATTGGCTTTCTTTTAACATGGCAACACTTTTTGTCTTGCAACTCTGCTCCGTGCCGGCGGAAGTGGCAATGTGAACGTTTTAATTTCATTTCATTGGCACGGTTGCATAATCACGGTGACACACTCACACATGCGCTGTGACAAGTTGCCGCCAAACTATATCACACATACACTTGCGTGCTGGTGGTAAGTGCAACGCTGTGCTGTCAAAATGACAGCAAGCGCGATTGATTGGGGAGAGGGCGCTGATTATACCGTTGCCTGAGAGACTGTGATTCTGTTTAACTGTGTTTGTGTTGATTTAAGCACCGTTCCGTTCCCCGCCCACAAAGCATTCACTTTTTAATGCATTTGCCATACAAATTGCACTTTTGCGCGCAATAACAAGCCCTCACCTCTCTCTTATAGAACAGTATAGTTTTTGGTTAAACGCAATAACCGCTTAAGTCGACTTAAGAAAGAATTGAATCATTAGTGGCATCATATTGGCATTGCACATTTAAGGGAAATCGAGGAGTCTATACTGTCTTAAAAAAGTTATTTAAAAAAACATATTCGGTTATGTTAGGATGAAGATGTATTGCATTTGCAATAATCGATTATATATGTTTTTCTTCTAAAATATTTTCTGAATAAATATGATTATGATAACTGCTCCGCATAATTTAATTTTCAAATAAAAGCCAATTATTAATATCATACTGTATTTCAGTAAGCTTTGCTAATTTGATCAAGAATTTGGGTTAAAACTTCAAAAGGTATTACCTCAAAATAAGATTTCAGACAAGCGGTTATTGCTTTTGCCCACAGATTTATTGAAGTATGCACATAATTGACCACGTCAGCCGTTGACAGTTCTACGTTCGCATTCATTATTCGACAATGGCTTCATCTCTATATAGCATGGGCAAGATTACCGCCCGTACTAATGCCACGCCATAACCCTGCACCAATGTTGTTCTTGTTCTCTGCTCTCTCAATTTGTTTTGACAGCTCAGCTGTCAGTTTGATTATAAAGCGTGTCATATGTAGCAATTGGCAGTTCGTATGTGACTCATGACAACTCACAAGGGATGCTGACATTGTAGCAGGCACACAAAAACAATTAACTCAATTTCTGCGTTTGTATCAATTTGATACAATTTTGAACTTTAAACGAGGGGAAAACCGGTTTAAATATACGCGCAAACAAATATTTATACTACAAATAATAAAATCGTTTAATTTACGCTTTAAGAAAATGTTAGACAGGAGCTTGTTTAATTTGTGTGTTAGTGTAATATCTTTTAGTTTTAAAGTAGGTCCCGTTCGCTTGTGCTCAAATAGGCCTTAGCCTCGGTTACACGGGCTGTTACGCCAATTTTAAATTTAAGTTTGGTTTGAACGATTAGGTGAATTACTAACTTGCATATTTTCACGTTACTAGCCTGATTTTTCTTTGTATTAACATTTAAGTTTATTCTGGCTGTTAACCCTTAAATGCATATTGACGTAAAACTGCAACATACCACTAACACGGCTACCAAATCATTATTATGAGCGCAACGCATACTGTTGTAGAATTACTACTATCAGGACAATATTTTTTATCGAGTGGCAGCACTATCGCGTCTGTCAAATGCCATCTTGACATTCATAAAGCATTGACTGTCGGAAATTTGTATGTTCTCTTTTGATGTTGTAAATCTGCAACACTATGCAGTTAGTACAGACAGTATGCCCATATCTGTGATCCAAGCATTGTTTCAAAGAGTTCCATATGTAATTAATGTAAGTAAATGCATGATGTTGTATATCTGCAACATAAGGTTTTTTAATAAAATAGTATAAAAATAATATATTTTTTATTTCTTTCTATGTCTCCCTGCATTAGAATGTACCAGTCTACAAGATATATTTTTTTCAAGAGGTTAGAATAAATCATGCATTTAAGGGTTAAGTCCACAGATAGTCCTCCATAAAAGACATACAAGTCTAATTTCATACGTAATTTACTATGCATGTTCCGATATTGTGATGAGACTTACTGAGACTCAATTTGGAAAAATTTCCCCTAATTATGCTAGAACTGCATCGTTTCAAATATACTCGTAGCAACAATTGTAAGACAATAAATTTCAATTCAATCGTTAAGGGAATTCATTTAAGCAGATAAATCTGCAACTTGCTCAAATTTATCAATTTATTTATTTATGTGTTGAATGAACGCACTTGGCAAAGTGTTTTTGCAAATGGTGTTTGGCTGTCAAAAAGAAAAATCTAAAATGCCGCGAATCAGTGAAAAAGTAAAGATTAATGTTGGAGCTGTTTAGGAAAGAATTTACTGTAACCATTTTGCGTTAATTTTGATTGTTCAATACTAAACTTTTATCATAATGTTATAGATCATAGCGAAGCAGGGTTGCATTCGTTGCCGTCTAAGTTTACAAACATCGTTTGCAAAGCGAAATCATCGCGCAAATTTATCACATCTGTGCAAATGAACTTTCATACAAAATTTGACAGTTCATTTATCAGGTGATAAATTTGCCACGTTTGTCAGGCTTTTGCGCGTTTAAATGAATACCCCTATTTAATTTCAATAACAACAGACAAATTTCACATATAACTGTGCAACAACGGAACTATTATCTCGAGACCCCCACCAACAATCTTCATAATCAACACTTACAGCGGCACCTCGTTCTTCTCATTTGCCACGCATGCGCACATGCAATCCTATCAAAGTCAAGGCGATTCCATCTCACCCTGGCAAGTCGCACGCTATTTGAATCGTTTCGTTTCGCTTGTAGAGCAAGTTCAAGTATGGAGCAAACAGCAACCAGTACACCAACATCGCCAACAACAACAACAGGTCTATCGTCAATGCAAAGTTTTGAAACCAGATGCCCAAGCGTCGAGGAGGGTCATTTGCTTGGAATCGCCTCAGTTACTGACGCTGCTCTCTGCTGCCGCAGCGGATTGTGCGTTAGGGAACCTCAACACGCAGCCGCAACTTGCCCCTCTGACTCTCTCACTTGTTACTCCCCTCTTCAACTCTTTGCTGTTGTTTGTTTATCGAACGCGTTTCGCCAGTTTCATTCGCCCCTCCTTCTCTGCCTCTTTAGTGTAGGCAATTCAAGCCATGCCACATTGTCAAAAGAAATTGCATGCAACACGTTATGTTGCTACTTCTACTGCTGGCGCGGCTTGGTTTTGTACTCGCTAATCGCAGCTGCAGCTGATGAACTGGAAAGTCTATCTTCGAAAGCGCCTTCGATGGATGTAGTACGGGGTGTGGGGCAGCAATGCTTTGCTCTAATATGTTGCTAGAAATATACTCCTGCTATGTTGTTATTAAATTCAATTAAATTTGCTGTTCAGCTCCAAAATAATCTTCCACAGCTCATGCCTCCTCCAGCAGCCATTCCCATTACTCCTCCACACTTGCATGTTGCTCACACTCATAATTGCTTCACTGCTGAGGTCAACAACATGTTGCTTTCGTGTCTGCGTTCTGCTGTTGCTGCTTTCTTCGTTTGCGAATTGTCAGTTCAATTAAGAAATTATTTGGAAAATTGGCAGCGGAAAGCACCGCGCCAAGAGAAATTGCAATTCTTGATAAAATCACAAAATTGGCTTTTAATCTCCACTGCCAAATTAAAATCCAATCAAGAATCAACAACGAACTCTCCAGGATTCCACTATTCTGCTGAGCGTGGGAACACTTGATTTCAAGATCTATAAATATGTGAAAGAGATAAGAGCGGAAGATGGGCAACTGGCATTGAGATGATGTGTGGATCAGAGCATTTGTAGTGTTATTTTGAAAAAGATCCCTCCCCCCCTGTCCCTTAATGTATAATGTCCCCCTTAATAATAAGTAAAGAGTTTCTCGATATTTAGTTTATTTTCATCGTTTCGCAAGTAACATCAAATTTGTATGCAATTAATTGTAACAAATGTATCTCAAATCGATTTATCAGTCAGAGAGGGAAACCATTCGTTATACAGAGCTCTATCCGCAATCTGAACTAAAACTTTTAAAGTTTAGAAGCACCACGAGACTGAAATCAAAAACCGAACAATTTCGAAATGATTTCCGGAAATCATTATCGAAACAAATTTAAAATCTATTTCAGTTCAAAGTGAGTGAATGGAAATGATAAAATGATTCAAATTTATTTCACCTTCATTTAATTAATTAATTTTAGCACTTTTTGCTGTTGAAGTGTATTCGTTTAAGGAAAATACGGATTTTTGTTGAAATTGTGATACATCAAGCAATCATAGTATCTCGATCGTTCGATCGTAGCATTCTATTTTATGGATTGTCTCAGTAATCAAATATGTAATAACATCGATAATCAGAACCGATTCCAAAAGCTATTCTCTCTTGCAAACATTATGTTTATTCCAATCACCGACAACCATTCCAATTCACCTACAAGCTGAGAAGGCAATGAGCAGTTCCATTGACCTTACACGTGACTACACAGGGGCCTCCCTTCGGCCTCTAGCTCTTGCGACCCGTAGTCATAAAAAACGCGCCGCAAGCGCACGTTTCAAGTTCAAAAGCATTTTTAGGCAGCTTCAAGCAACTTCGGCCGAACAGACGAAAGAAGCGTAAAGCCAAAGGGAGAAAAATACGCTCCAAAGTCGAAACTCAAGCCTGAGTCAAGGCTAAGCACGGTTCAATTACCTCCGGAGTCCGCAGGTACGCTTGCGCACCAACGAAATTGCGCGGCTTCGGCGATCATTGCTCTGTTTTGGCAATTTTGCTTTGAGTCATGGAAATTAAGCGGGCGCGCATGCCAAAATTAAGGAATCTAATGGCACCCAAAGCTTCGAAGTATTCAACATATCCACTTACTGGAATATGCCGTATAGATGATGAACTTGAGTAAGTCACGAATACCTCTGATTATTCGAAAATATATTTCAACTTCAATTTAAATGCAACGTGTGGCTTTGAAAGCGCGAAGCCATGTTTGGAAACGTTTTGCCATGTCAGGTGTAGGAGATCAGTGGTCATTTGTAGCTGTGATTTGTTCAAGTGCATAGTTGCCACAGCCGTAGAAAATGCTTCACATGCACTTTGATGGATTCCTTTTATTTCATATGATTCCTATGTCACTTAATGGAGTACCTCCAAGTCTGTTCTGCTCTAAGTTGAGCTTCTTTCGGGAAGCTTCTTAGTCTATTAAGTTTGTCGCATTAAGTTGTGTGTTTATTTTTAAGCTTTTCCTATTTTCCAAAATGAACTTGTTTTGTATCTTTACTGTCGCTTCCGGCAAAATGTCAAGTGCGTTTACAAATGCAAGTGGTATTATTTCCAGTGCAGGTGCTTTTGAAGAAACGAGTTGCCATGTGCACAGGCTTTTCGTGTAAACTTTCGCTGTCACTTTGTTTAGAAATGACGAAATGGTATTTGAGAAAACAATTTGTGAACAAACGCACTGTAAGCAATGTGTATAATTTTGTTGTTTACAAAGGCAGCTCATTATAATATTGAAATTGATGCTTTTACCTATATATTTTTTTAATTATTCTTAAGCATACCATGTATACATTTTTACAAACGAGTTATTTCGCATTAAATTTAGAGAACTTTTCATTTTGAATGAAATTATTTTCAGCGATTTTCGGTTAAAACTAATAAAACGATAGGCACGAAACCCTGGCATATAAGTAATGTTTTCTTGTATGAAACCAGAATCCGGTCACTTGGGGGATTATTTGTGCTGCCCTCTGCTTTGAACAAATGCGGTTTTTATTTTTTCGAGAAAATTTTTGCTGATTGGGTGTGTTCGACTTTTGAAACCACATTCTTATGTGCTGATTTTCAATAGTCAGACTAGTTTTATTCAAAAACGTGGTTTTTCTTTCCCGGTTTGAAAGTAACGTTATTTTTGTGATACGGGAAATCAGTACCTTCATTAAGCATTTTATTTACCCCCGATGAAGGGAAGGGTGGAACTTCTGGAACTAAAATCATAGAGTACTCCCATTTTATTTTACTTTCTATGTTATTGTTGAGTTTGTAAAGAACCTCTTAGTTGTGAGTCAAATTATGGACCAGTCTTAACATCAGTTCATAATGTCAATTGCTTACAACTTAAAGCTACGTATCCATGGGGATCTTTATACCCATCGAGAGCTGCCAATAATATATATCACAAAAATTCCTATTTAACTAAATATTTATAACAATTTCTTTCTGTTCTCTTTCAGATTTTCATCACTGGTAACTGCAGCAAAAAATTCAGCCTTAATCAGAGGTAAATTGAGCTTTGGAATCCGAGAGATTTTCTTTAAATATGTCTAAGAAAAGTGCTGTGCAAATTCGGCCAAACTTTTCACGTGGCATGAGGGCAATTGCGGGTTTTCCATTTTTTGCCTACAACAACTTCGGAATTCAATTAAAGTTTTGGTTGCTGCTCTTGAAGGCAGTCTACCACATATACTAGATATGCTGCATGAGCTTGCTTGCGGATGTAAGTGAAAATTGCAATTGGAGGCATCGAAAATTTTAGAGGGGAACCATAAAATTCAGAATAAAAACTGCATAAAGCCAATGCTTTTGTTGTTTGTTTGTGCCATGCTTGAATTTCACATTCCTTAAAGTTTATTTTTTAAACAGGGTTGCTCAAGAACTCTTACCTTAAAGCTCAATTGGTTTCATACTAGAGAACATTGCCAGAGTATTCTTTGTATAAAGTGGTTTTATTTATTATATGAGGCAAATATTCCTTGGAAGTTTTGTTTAGAGAATCTGGGATGACGTGCTTCCTTCCGTGAGATGCAATCGCAATCCCTTCTCAATTCACTATAGAAATTTAGAATTATTTTGCCATAGAAGAGGGTGTTCATAAATTACTTGCTGTTATTGTAAATCTCTCCAAACCTTAATAATTCCGGCCAACTGGCATGAACCTCAGAAGCAGATTCCAAAATCAACTATATGTAATTTTTTTCCAATCAGAATGCCCCCATCAAAAAATTTCTTATTGTTTAAATTGTTGCGTTTGGCTTGTGAAATATTGTTCGCTACAAGTTTGTGTAACCCTGCGCTCCAGTAAAATAAATTGCCTACTGTTAACTAAACAAACGCTCGACACATTTGCACCGTTCTATTTGCTTACGAAACTTTTTAAATTCAGCCTGAGCAAGAAAAAATGTAGTTGTAAACAAGAACGAAAGGGGAAATATATTCACCCCTCCCTTCATGCGTTGCACCGTGATCCAAGCGCACTAACACTAACGACCATTTCTGCTTGCGCTTTGAATACGGTTTTATAGTTTATCAGGACTCACACGAATTGAGTGCCTGAGTCTCTGTGTATGGATGCAGTTCACGGAAGTCCTTTGCGGGTCCATTTAAAACTTTATGCCATTATCCTTTTCGACGTCCTGTGCTTATCTCAATGCTTACTAAAGAGGAAGTGAGTTCGAAGTAGAGAGAAGGGAAAGAAGCAACACACAGTCGAAGGGAAATGCATTCGTCCTTGTTTGCACAGAAGGACAGTTTATAAATTTCGAGGAATAATGCGAAGAGTGATTCGTGCTCCTTTACTGATTCACTAACAAAGTAATTTAATTAAAGAAACTAGATTTTAGAAAACGTCAAAATCGGATTAGGTGTATCAAATTAATTTTAGTGACGTAGAAATTGATTTCAGAAGAAATCAAATTAATTTTAGAAACTTCTGCTTATGATTTTACTAAAATTTATACAACTTCATCATTTCTTATAATTGAATGTTATTCCTTCCTGATTTCGTTTGCTTCGTGCCTAAAATAAATTTATCTCATTCTAAATTTAACTTAACCATTGCTGAAATCATTTTGGAATGTTGTACTTCTATCAGCAATTTTTTTCAATATAATGTCGAGGAAAATATTTTATTAACGCTCTAAATTGTGTCTACAATTTGAGATTTGTGTTTTGGTGATTACTTAAATTTTTATTCCATTGAAAACTTGGCTGTTTTCTACTTTTTGACATAAAAGCGAAGATCGAATATGATTTGGAAAATGTTCCTTTTCCCACAGAGAAACCTTTCATTGCAACAAATCAAATTAGAATTATTCAAACCTGGCATTTCAGATTTATCTTTGATTGCTGAGCAAGCTAAACTATTTGCTGCCATTCTTTCCGGAGTTCCCTCCCCCCTACTTCTAATAAAACACTGAACTCTGACTTTTCGCAAAATTCGAAATTCGAAACTGTGAGACTTTTGTGCATTTCACACAAATATTTAAATGAATAAATAAAGTCACTCAGTGTCGACGAAGTGAAAATGACCACACCCACTGAGGAACTATCCACTCCCACTGCACGAGCCATCCTCACTCCTCCGCGCGCTCTCCGCTTGACCCATTGATAAACAACAACATTTTGTATTGCTCTACAAAATAGTTTTATTTATTTATAAAGTTTCTGATTGCTGCTTCGAAATTGTTGCCAACATTTGTTCGAGCCACAAATGTTGTTGGTGTTGCACAAGCTGTTGAGGTATTGTTTATTGAATGCACTGCTCTAATTTTAGTTGGAACTGTGGACTTGCCGTTCCATCATTGGATGAGCGTTGTTTTAGAGAAGTTGCAAACAAACATTGCGAATTTTAAAGTAAATCTACAATAATTCTTTGAAGGATTTAAAATTATACTTAGCTGTTAAAATTTTGTGAAATATTCTTAAAGCATATGTCATATTGCCAGAGATAAACTCTTGCCATGAATCCGTTCAATATACTACTATGCACCTTCTAGTGAACTTATGAGAGCCTAGCTCAAGCAATTTGAAGAGTTGACTGAACCGCAAAAGAATCCATGATATAGACCGATTTGATGCTGTTCATGCTATTGAAGAAGAGGTAACCCAATATCTTCTCAGTACGTCTAGAAGGAGCTGGACAATGACAGAGGAAGAAAGCTGCATACTTCTCCTCCTCCTCACTTGACAAATGCGACAGAAGTGCTACGCCAGAACTGGCCGTTTGAAAGCTTTTATGGCGGTCTATCTCTAAGAAAGCTTACGTCCGCCGCGTGGAGGTATGCTGCTTAAGTCGGAACAGGGCTTTAAGGATGGCTAGAAGGACGCTGTAGGATTCCAGCAGTCGTAAGCACTCATTCAGATGGAGATTTTCATACAAAACACCACTCCCTAACTTGCCATCTGTGTAATAGCAGAGACCAAATTTCGACAGTTTGTAGTTCCTCCATTCCAGTCTGCTTGAAATTTGGGTATAAGATATTATGTCAAACAGTTGGAAAGTAAGACAAAGGTCATAGACAATTGTATTCAGTCTCGAAGCTGAGGGAGATGCTGTCTCCTTCCGAGGAACTTAACAAGGAGAAGATGGAGAAGGCAGTAAAGTGGGTTAGATGGGGATGATCTCAGGGCTCTGGTGATGAGAAGGGCCGTACATATTTGTGTCGCCAGTTCATTCGCAACGGACAATTTAATTTTTCAAAATAGATTTGATTTCGCTCTCAATTTATATAAGAAGATATGCTCAAATACAGCTATATATCTAAACAGAAAACATTATCTATCGCTCACAATAGGAAGAACATATACAGAGGAAGGGTGAGGGAAGAACAGGTACTTATTATAAGTCAACACTTGCCAACTAAATTGGGAAAGTTAATGAATTGCGAGGCGCCGCTGTCTGCCATCGAGAACGAAGGCCAACAAACCACTAACGATGAGTACGCCAAATATCATTAAAAGTGCCAATAGGTGTCCAGCTTCAAATAGAGAAGAAAAGAGCTTGGAGTTGTGTGATAAAATATTACATCTGCATTTGTGGCGGGCGTGCGACAAGAGGTAGGAAGGGTTTGAATATAAGAAGCCCGAGCATAGTGGCTAGTACGCATCACCACAAAAACCAGTTTCTACTGCCGCAAATGACAAATTGCGGACGCAGAAACTGAGACAGAATGAGAGCTGGCTTCAAAGATGACAGCGTTCCTAGTTGCAGCTAGGGGAGATGCCTTCTGCTTCCAACTCAAATGCGGAGTGAGTTGTAAGAGGAGAGCAAGAACACTTTTTGAAGAAGAAGAAGTTAAAAGTAGAAAATATTCTTTATAAATGGCTGTAGCCAAGCTACACATTTATTGTTATAATAAAATAGTGAATACAAAATAAAAAAGAAAGCCTCTTATTTTTGCGAGTTAAACTTGAATGTTGAATATAAAATTCAGTTTTTCGTACTCAGCTTTTCGGCTTGACCTTGAATGTTGTTATTGTTCAACTCGCGTGGTCCGTTCACATAATATCAGCCGTTTACCCATTTCGAAAAATTTAATATTTTAATGAAGTTCTTCAATTTTATACCTAACATCAAATGGGAACACGTTTCCATAATGGAGAGCAGCGCAAGCCTGACAGCACTTTTGAAATTAAAACTCAACTCTGAGTCTCCCCCCGCCATTGGATATAGTGAAAATCATCTCAACATGAGCTCGAAAATTGAAACTGAAGTTGCATGTTGTCAGGCTGGTGCCGCCCCTTACCACTCCCTCAACCAACTAGTCATCATAATAGTCATCAGAGCGACGATGAAAAGCGTATGGAAGAGCATGAAGTGCACTTTCATTGTTATGGCATGCCGCAATTCCACACAAACGAAGGGAACTGCGGCTGCTTCAATGCCAGCGAGAAATCACGCGGAGTTGAATGGAGTGGAGCTGTCGCCACGGTCCCTCAGCCTGGACTGCTTCTGTGCGATGTTGTTGTAATTCATCTGCTCTGTTTCCTCCTCGTCTACTCTGCTTTTGTCAGTCAGTCTCGATAGACGATTTGTGTGATGCTCGCCACGACATCTGTAAAGCTCGTCCAAGGAGCGTCATGCACTGGGACGGAGCTTAGACTGTGGCTTCAATTGCGGGGGTCCAATGTGCTTCGTCAGCATTTAAAATGCGAACACTGAAAAGGTACATTTTTTTTGCATTCATTTATTGATTGTCTTTAAATCGGTTTAATGACAGAGAAGGAGTGGGCTAAGGTAGTTATTTTCTTTTTAAAGATAAACCAAAATTGTATGTATTATTTACAAATTTATTCCAAAGGAAACGGCTTTGGAAGTTCTGAAATCTTTAGAGAATTTTTATGACTATATTTTAATATTGCTTAATCTATAAGCTAACCATTTCCGTATTTGTTTTTCTGTCATGAGAACTCTAATAAATGTACTACATATCTTATTTTCACAAATATGACCAAAGTCAGGAACAAAATTATACCTTTTGTGTGTAAGTAAATGTTATTGAGATGGGCTCCACTGAATTAATTTCACTTGAATCATGGTGAAATGACATAAATTTCAGGTTTTTTAACGGAAGAATTTTGACTTACAGTTTTAGCTGACTATGCCGAAAAACAAATAACTTAGCACATGGTTCGAGACTCGAAGCAGATAGTGAAAATAAAAGAAATCCAGCAAATTTGAAATTTTAATTATAAATGCAAAACGAAAAGGAGAGAAAATATTAATTTTACGTTTTTGCGCTGACACCGCTGGACGATAGTGGAGGAAGAGATAAAATGAGGGGAGGGTGTTTGGTTTATTCATAAACTTTAAATATATTTTGAAGGGAAAAGAAATTTGCTGTATATTAAATATTTATCTTATTTGTATCTAACAAAGTTTGTCCAAAATTTCGTAAGATCGTGGAGTTTTAATTCATGGTTTAACTTATAGGAGAGGTTGGCAGCACTGCACAGTCATTACCCTGATCTAGAGTCTAGATTCTAGCCTTCTGCCTACACTGTGAACATTTTTTTATATGAAAATCTAGCGAGTTCGTAATATTAGTTTCTGTTTCCGCCGCGAAATCCTTTAAGTCAGCTTCAAGCCTTTACATATAAATCAAGAGTAAAACACTTTTAAGGACTTGCAAAAGCCGTCGAATCTATTCACCAATTTGACCGTCAACATGGACCTGATTTATGGAACTTGGCTGAATTTGCTATTTGGGTTTATATGAATTTTTCTTCTGTTGGCAAATCGTTTGACAGATTTGAAAGGCGATTTCGCATGTTTCTGCTTTTACAGGCAGTGCACGAGGAGTGTCGCCTACACGATTGCTTACCAGTGTTACCATTTTGCGCCGCCACTTGCTCCTTTGCTCCCTGCTCGCCGCTTTATTGCTTATACTTTTTCTCCCGGTTTTCAGTTTTGCGCCTTTGATTTTTCACTTTCGGTTTCCAACAAGCCTTGAACCATTTTTGCGCGTCTACCTTCGGTTCGCATTTATGCCAGCTCCGCACCCTAGCCGACCATCACTTTGTGCTGCAACCGCTGCTACACGAGCCGTGCAACATGCTGCATGCACCCCAACATGGCGTCAATGGCGGCTGTGCTTCAAGAGCAGAGTGGAGTTAGAAGTGTTAGCGGCAGTGCCATGGAAAAGAGGGGTTGTAGTGGGTGTAGAGTGAGAAGGTGTTGATTGTTTCTGATGCCGCGCTTGAGTCAGCAAATTGCAGTCTGCGCAGCTCGAGCGTAAAATGCTGCTTAATTATGCCGTCCGCAATGGCGGCGAGTAAGCAATTCCAACCAAGCTGGAGGAAAAAATTTTCGAAAGTGAACCAAGGAAAAACCAAAAATTTTCTCTTGAAGTGATTTCAGCAAAACACGTGTTTTCCATTTTAGCAAAAAAAATTGCAATACACGTTGGAAACAATTTCGATTCCCTTTTATTTGAGCTTTGACAGAAAAAGCTTAGAATTTCTTTAAAAAAGTTAATATTTTTTAGTGGATCAAATGTTTTTATAATTCATTCTTTCATTTTATTACACAAACCTTAATTCTCCCAATTTTAAAATTTAATGCTTTTTTCGTATAGTAAAGAAAGCTAACTTTTCAGTTATAATTCGTAATTTATAAAACTTTAATATGACTAAAATTAATTAAATCAAGAATAACGAATTCTTCTCAAATGTTTAACGAACATTCACTTTCATAGCAACATTTCACATCCAACGACTTCGTTTCATCCCGATTCCCTGCCTCGGTTGCTTGCCACTGCAGTCGCTTGCACTGCTGTTGCCATTGTTGGCCAAGACCCAGACATGTGCCATCCGACATGCAGCGAATGCGTCGCACTGAAATCAAAGTCAATCGTCATGACAAGCGTCAAACTCCACCACGACCTCCCCCCGTTTCCCTTGCAATGTTTCAGCAATGTCTCAGCTAAGATCTCTACCGCTGAATCTAGTGTTAAGATGGGATGATACCAAGTATTTACTTAGTTTGATACTTGCAGGCGCGGTATATTTTTATAAATCGGTCAAAGTCTCCAGACTTGAAATTTTTAGAAAAAAGGGTTACTAATAGTATTCAATAAATTTTAACATTTATGGAAATCTCAGAAATTTAAACTTCTCTGAAGTGTCAAAAAACTAAAAAGCTTGCTTATTGGATAACAAAACCAAAAAAAAGACAATAGTTGGAAATGTCTGGTTTCTAAAGCACCCTTCTAGGTCATATCATAAACCCCTGTAATCAGGCATTAATTTCCTCTTTAGAAAGTCGATTTCGATTCCCATAACTTAATTTGAGCACATAGTAAATAGATTGGATATACCTTAGATTTTTGACCTCAACTACGTTTGAACATTTAATCTAAATCGGCATTAAGCTACTGTCTTTATTTCCTTTTAGGAGAATTATGGAATAAAGTATACAGGCTCCGAACAATCTTCCAGTAAAAGAACACAAAAAAACATCACAATCAGAAATGTCCCATCTCTGGACAATAACACAAACCGATAAAACGATTCTTGAAGTGTTCGAGTGAAAAATCCTTCACGAGATCTGGACCCACTTCTCGTTGCCGACAAACCTCGGGCTATATGCGCAATACGCCGACATGAACAAGACTCGAGCACTTCAAGCTAATAACCGACAATGGCCAGCAAAAAGGTTACTCTTGAAAAGTTGCCAATTCTTCGTCAGAAATAACACCTTACGAATAAACAATTCGATAAAATTGAAACCAATTCGCTCGTATTAGTGGTAGGGACTTAATAAGGGATCCGTCGCATCTGAAACCTAGCACACATCCACTCTCTTTACACTCTCCTTGCTACTAATTTTAAGCTATATTTTGTTGGCCTCTAAGGATTAAAACAAAATTACTCATTTTAATGAAATAAATGAAGTGACATTTTGACGGGTTCTGTGAAATCAACTGTGAAAGTAAATTAAAAAATTTTTTTAAACATCCTAGATTTTTAAAAAGTGCGGCCTGTATGCTTTAAAGTAGTCAGGTACCCTTTACTCATATACATAATAGTATCCGATACTGTACATCACCAACTGCAACGGTCGGTTAGGTTGCAGCTACACAATGCTACTGCTTTCCCAGCGCTGCTGCTTGCCTGCGTTGTTAGCACGCACGTGACTAGAAACTCAAGCACGAAACGACTCAGTCCCTGCGAGTGGGAACGTGAGCTCCAGCAGAAGATTTCGGTCTGCATCGCATTCTCATGCCGACTCCGGCTAGCATTTCGGGTCGGGAGCATCGTCTGATGCCAAATCGATGAGTGCGAGTTTGGTAGCAGGAAGCGAGCGTAGACATCGTCGCGTTCATTTGGAAGAAATTGATTTGAAAATTGTTCCCCGCTCGTTCGCTGCGAATATGGAAATTGTTGTGCGGGCAATGAGCATTAAAATGCCACACGCTCCATGCGAGAAGCTGCTGCAAATGGTAAAAATTGCAAAAAGATTTCAAATTTCATTTTAAGCACTTCCGTCAGAGATTCATGTATGGAAATGTGAACAGAAATGCTTCTGTGTGCGTACGTGAATTTATTATAGAATTCCAATAACAACTGTTATAAAAATCTATTATTGATTTGAAGACCGACGCTTAGTTCAGACGATCTAGAGAGAGCTGCATAATAAATTCTATATTATTTTAAAGATCTGGAGTAGTACATTTGCACAAAGAGCAGATCGAGGATTGCCCAAGTCATTCCCGAAATAATTGCGTTTATATTAATATTGCCAATATATTCCCTACCAATTTGAAAATTTCACCGTGAATTTTCAGGCATAAGTTCTAGATTGAAGATTGGTGGAACATGTGCTAAAATATTATAGTTTTTTATTTCGAACATTTATTTATTGATTTCTTTCCATTCGAGATATAGCCTGCTGCATAGATCTTGAAAACTTTGGCAACAATATTTAGTAGTTTTTTTCCTTATTTAAATGCCTTCATAACTATGTGATAGGGCACACCCGATAATCGGCAGTTATTACTAGTCATATTTTATTTTGTTTTTGTTCTCTTTCACTAAAGAGCGGCTGCGCTATGAATCAGTAAATAAATGGTCGCTCCATGATGAAGTTGAGTTGCTGGTTCGAATCCTAGCCGACTCATACCATTTAATAGAGAAGAAACTTCGTTGCTTAGCAAGTGGCGCCACCTCTCGTGAGAGAGAGCTGTTTCATGTTATCAAATAAACTATTGTTGAGAGATAATTTTCGCTTTATAAAATTCTAAAAATATGTATTTCAAATTCAAAAATATTGGAACAACCTAAAATTACATAAATACATACATAACTGGAAAAATACACAGCTTTGGCGGATTTCGAAATTGTGTACGACGATTAATTGTACGTCAATTAGGAGGTTTCATATTAACGATGCGGAAGTTTAATAACAAACTCAAATGCAATAATTTTACAGCTTTGAAATGATTGTCTAGCTCAATTTGAAAAACGTTTACGACTTACGTCATCTTACAACATTATGAATGTTTTTACAAAAGTGCTATTATGCTGGCAGCACTAACAAAAGGTGTAGTTTCCTTGATTTTATGGATAAATACTGAAGGCTTTCAATTTGCAATATTTTTACAAATGTATATTTTCGTTATTTATTGTTGGCACATTGAATTGTTTTTTGATCTGTGCCTACTGTTGGAAACTCAAACGAGTTAACTGATATAAAACGATTTCGCTACATACATTTTTAGAGATTTATACTTAAGTTTTTGAAAAAAGTTAACAAATCCACAGAAATTCCAGCCGCAATAGCTTTTTTGATGAAAATGAAATCTGAGCCCACATAATTTGCCCAAGCTAAGTCAAAAGTCAAACTGAAATATTGGAGTGAACTCCTAAAAACCGAAATCTGAGTCATATTTTTTTAACTGAACTCAGAAGAACCGCGACCGAAAATTTTATTGATAATTTCTATACCATTCATTTTACACAAAAGCAGATGACGCCAGCTCTCGTAATTCTTGAACTAATCTAACAAACTGAAATCAAAATGTTGGTATAAAATTATGATTTTTTATGAAAATCGTTGATATCGCATTTAATTATGAAATGATAAATTTAGGGTAGTACCAAGTTTACTTGAAATAGAGCCCGACCGAACCCGAAATTTTGCCCGAGACCGATACCGAACTTCGGCTTTTTTTTAAATGTTCGGCCGAAACCGAGACCAAACCTTTCAAATATATATGCAAAAAAAAAGAAGAAGAATTTTATTAACAAAAAATTTATACATTTTTAGGAAAAAATACTTTTTATTATAAAAAACAATTCATTTGAGGTATAAATACCTACATTAAACATCTGATTTATGAAAAATCAATAAAAAGTATTATTAAAAAATTTAAATTTTGTTTAAAACTATAAAATTTTTTTCTCAACTGTTCGGCTAAATACTCGGCCTTTTGTAGCCGAGACCTAACCGAGACCGAACCCGAACCTTTTGGCCGAACTGTTCGGTAACCGAAACCGAGCGTTCGGTCGGGCTCTAACTTGAAAGAATAAACGAAAGCCGAAATCGATATTTCAAATTTGTATGTGATTGAAGCCGTTCTACGATGAAGCGGGTCAAGTTCAGAAAGATCTAACATTCCTAGGATTCTGGTAACAGCTACTCCAAGCATGGATATTTAAAAGATATTTGTTTGAAAGACGTTTAAGTTACGAAAGCGAAGCGAATGACTAAGCTATGCCTTCGAAAACTGAACTACCTCTGCCTCTCAGAGCCGCAACCAATTCTGAAAGCCAAAATTAACTATAAACGTGTTTCAATTCCTGTGTTGTTCCACATTAGGGGCAATTTAAAAGTTAACGAGAGAAAAATTCCAATTCACAAAGGCTGAATACATAAAAAAATTTAATGCATGCATGTTTGATATGATAAATTTGCTACATGAACTTCTAACATTGGCAGCATTATCTCAACACATACACCGACAACATTTAACTTTAAGCCTTGCAAATTTTTGAAAGCAATTACCATAAAACCAAGTGAACTTCATATGGATATTTTACAATCTCAGCCGCGAAGATCATTGTGCATTTTCACGACGATCGCACGTAGATCAAAAAGATCGCCGGAGAGTGGAGACGAGAATTAGCCGCAGTGAAGTGTGTTCAAATCTCAAGTTGAATTTGATGATGAGTTTTTGCGGTTGCCTGGTTGACATGGCACGATGAAAAGCTGGGGAAGCTAATTTTGAATTTTTGATCAGCAAAGCATGAGCGATGATCGTGGAACTGCATCACAGCATGCAATTTAGTCTTGGCAGTTCAAATATTGAGGCAAAAATATGATGGATACAAAAAAAGAAAAAGGTAATGCTTTCTTCTTTAGTTTGCTACCTGCATATCGCTCAAGCTTTTTAACTGATCCTTCGCGATCGTGGCAGCAAATTGTGCGCCTCTTGTTTGTTTAGCATAATTGCATGAAGCTGGTGATTAGCCTGTTTTGCAACAGCTGGTTCTCCTTCCAAATTGGCGTCTTCACAAACAGGCTACATACAGGTCTCGAAGAAATGATGTCAGAACCAGCTGCGCTGATCGCCACTGCTCATGCTGGGCAGCAACAAAATATTGCGGCATGTAAGAGGAGCTCGCTGCAAGAGTGAGCACGACGAAGAACCCGTAATTGTTGGTTGGTTCCCAGTTGAGCATGGTGAGTGGAAAATGGTTGCTCATGATCAGTGATTGAGACTGCTCTTTTATAGCTTCCTTCTCATAAAAAACATAATATCGGCAATTTATGCTCTGGCTTTGTATACAACTTTGTTAGTTTGGAGCCACAGCTGGGCATCGCTTCGACTTCCAACTGATTGCATGGAGGATCATGTAGCATTGATTGCAACGGGAGATCTGATTAATAAGTTAGATTTAAACCAACACAAACGGTAAATTCTTTACACATGAGAAAGCATGACCTATTTTTTAATGCACCTTTGCTCCTTTGCACATTTTCCACAAGTGCAAGAAAATACAACAACGCGTGATCAGTCACGAGTGGCCCACCTCACTCTAGATACAAACCAGCAACAGAACAACAACAGCTCATGCTCGTAAATGTATTCACGTAATCGTGTATAAACCAGTTACGCAGCCAATAAACCCAAATAGCCAAAGCAGGGGCACGGGCATGAGCATCACAGGCACAGTTAAACAAGCTTCGAGAGGAATGACCAAAAGCAGAAATGCTTCCTGGCAGCAACCGCAGCCACCAGCAGCAGCAATGATCGATCTGCGCATGTTGCTTAGAATCTGAACCGATCTTGTCAGAATCGCTCAGCTGAACTGAACTCCAACGTGAGCGGCATTTGAGACTTGCTTGCAAGCGTTTACAACTGCCACCGGAGGCGCTGAACTCGCGCAGCGGCGATCGTAACGGTTTCGAGATCAATGATCCAAACTGGTTCCTATTCTCGTTTGCTTTGGCTGTGGCACGCGCGATCGAATTTAATTCAAAATTCGAATTGCAATTTTTCGTGAGGCTAATGAATTTCCGTATCAAATTCCAGAAATTCGTAGAATGTGGAGCACAGGAAATGCGATCTTTCTTCTTCTACCAACGCGCATTCTTTTTATTTGAGTTCAATGTATCTCGCTTATGTTTCACCACTTTATCGTATCGCAACAAATTATATTTATTTTGCATTTTCGTCTAACGGTTTCAAGTTAACCTCGAGCCACATTTTCCCACTTCAAGCGGCGATCTAATGTTTCAAGCTCTGTGATCGAAAAGTGATCGACCGAATGGACCAATGCGATTAAGCGAACGCTGAAGTGCGCCATGACAAAAATGCCTTCGGCGACTTTAATTGAATGTCGAAATCCGGCACTTGCAGACACACACGCACGCATTCTCACACGACTTCAGCTGATCTTGCCATATCTGAGGCCCACTTTGCCCGTTAACAATGCTTCTTATGAGTCTTCCGCGTCTGGCTTGTTTTCATGCTAATTCTGCTTCGTTCCTAACATACATTTCTCCTTCTCCTCTTTTTTATCCAATTCTGTCTTTTGTTTCTAACTCGACTTCCAATTCGTATTTGGGTCATTTGACTACATCACATTTGCACAAGCGCCGCGTTCTCGCATCTTAATCAGCGAATTTCAAACGCCCGCAATCAATTTCAAAGATTTGCCTGGGTTTATGAGTTTTTAAGCTATTTCGGATGCGTCTCGTCATTTGCCAAATTTCTCATTCGACACTTTTCATTCAATTTGGCTTGCCTTCCATTTCGTAGTCCATGCAAGTTCGATTTGCTTTCGAGCTCAAAGCCGGCTTTTGGCGTGTCGAATCACCTACAAGTTTTGTTGTTTTTGTTATTCGATTTTGAACTAGAAATGCAAATTACTTGGGCAATTCTTCGAATATTCTTGACAGTTTGATCTATTGTTGGAATTTCGAAAGTCATTTGGCCTATTTGAATAGTAAACACCCTGAAGCCGGATTTATTGTTTTCGAATAACAAAAGTGGCGAAAGCGACCACTTTTCGCAACAATTAATAAAGTGCTTGAATCGACAATTGATTGCAGCAGATTTATGGGTTCTCAAATTTATTGACTTTCAATTTAGAAACGTGGAATAAGTATTGGAGAGAACATTGATAAAAAAGTTATTTATTTGCCTAGAAAGAGAGAAGTTAATGACAGCATTTCCAATTGCACTTTTAATACTTCAGCTGCTGAGATTCTTGAACTGCTCTTATTAAATTTATTTTAAATTTCCTTGCCAAAAATTCCAAGTGTCATTCAAATCATTGCACTTTCGCTCTTGCAAGTCCCTCGGTTCCCACATAAATTACAGAAACTAATGCCAAATCAGTTATTTGATATGAGTTCTGGCAACTTCCTCTCGATCCCTCCCAGCAGAGCAAGCATCATGCACTACAGGTGCCTCATCTGCCTCCGCTAGAGGTATTAAGCTTAGAAACACCACGCAACGCAGGCTCGCTCCATCGAGACTCGGTTTTCTGCAGTTCGCTGCATTCTGCATTCTGCAGTTTCCATCCCCCTGTCCTTGGTTCTGGCATTGCAAATCATTTCGCATTCGCACTCTTTAAAATTTCCCTTGACATTTGAAGTTGCACTCAAAGGTAAAAGTGTGGCTGTCTTTGGGTCTGACTGAAATGAATGCCCATCTGCCCGTGCCCCCTTTCCTTGCCGGCATAAATTTAAGTGTGCAATTCGCACATTTCCACCTGCTCTTCCCCTATCCTTATCTACTATGCTGCTGGGGTTCAGCCCTCACAAAATATCATTCGAGTGAAATGCTCAGAAGTGTTCTGGGCTATTTTGTAATTTCCAAAAAGACTTTTTATGCTTTTTGTGCACATTCAAAGGAAAGTCATTCCCAGCGAAGAGAGGATGAAGAAGCAAGCCTCTTACACATACAAATGCATATTTATGAATGCATTATAAGATGATAGAAATCTTAGTAATATGTAAAGTGAAAAGGAGAGTGACCACTCCAGTTTTTGACTTAGTCTACCGTATCTCTTCCAACATTTTTGGACCCCCGCACCATCAATTTCATAATTCAGTTTTTCATAAAAGGTGATCTATTACCTGATCTCTTAATACTGCTTACTGCTTGATGCTTCTCTTCTCTCATCTCATCTTCTCTTATAGGCATCTTTTTACATATGACCTTTAATCTTTCAAATTACTCCCCCTAGGCTATAATACATACATCAATCAACGTTTTTCCACTGCTTCGGGAAATTCCAATGCATTTGAGATAAATAATGTAAAAGATATTCAAATAGAAGATGCCGTTTGAGTGCGACTCCCCTACAGCAAGAGCTGAGATGTCAATAAATACGGCTGAGCTTTAAATAAACAAGCCACAAACAAAAGCAAACATTCACACATGGCAGCCAAAAAGTACAGATGGATCAACTGCGAACATATTTACATTTTAAGCTGTGAAACCATGTGAAAGCACCAAACATCTACACACACCCATGTGTGATTTACAGGAATAAACAAGCCTCGGCGGAATCGAAAAGATTGCGAAGGATAGAGCCGCTGAAAAAGCTTGAGCGAAAATTCTTGAAAATTCAATGAATATAAAAAGTGTGATAACGGCACGTAAATCGCGTACAACAAAAAAAAACAGAGAGAAATAACAACAAAAATTTTAAAAATCTTGTGGAAATTCAAAGCGAATACAGGAATATGCAGGTGGGTTGTATGGGAAGGGAACGAAACGGAAGCGCACAGGCAGATGTATGTAATGAAATAGCAGCTGTCAGGCTGAGCACCGAAAAGCCGAAAACTGAAGCCAAAACCTGGCAGCCGACTGTAAAGCAGCACGGATAAAGTCAAGCCTACAACGACGCAAAATAAGCGGAAACGGAAGCAGACATTGACGTGGCAGTCGGGAAAGCTGTCGAAAGTTTCAGTGAATGTGTGAGTGAGTTTATCTTGACGTGCCATTGAAATGGAATTTTCCTCCTCTTCTAACAGATTTCCACCGAAGTTTTCTAGCATAAAAAGTTAATGCAGTTAGGAAAGCAATTGTGGCGGGATTTTAGCGAAAACATAACACAAAACTTTGCAGACAGTACCAAATAAGAATGAAAGACTGTCTGCGTATTAAAAAATATCTACAACACTTTTGTTACCTCAGATCAATGATCTCGTAAGGAATGGAAATGTACGGATGAGTGAGCAGCTGAATAGATACAGTTTTGCATTCAAAATTTAATTTTTTAATCTTGAAAGTCAATTTACGCTTTCTGAATTTGAAGTTATGCTCCGGAAATGTTATACTAAATTGCCCGAAGAAGTCATTTTGACAGCTTGTTAATTTCAATTAGAAATAAAATTATATTTCTTAGTATGTATTTTGAAACTTTTAATACATGATATAAATGCATTTATAAATGGTTCTATGAACATCCTCCCCCCTCATTGTTTCTAATATATGTGTGTGTTATATAAATACTTTCTAAAAGCAGTCATTTTGACTTTGAATTCCAGACATCACACGACTTAATCTTAGCAGCGTTGCCAGTGGGCAATAGTGTTAGTGTTAGTTGATAGTGTTACTAGAATTTCTTGCAGTGGGTTTAACGCAATTTTTTAAGAAAAGAATCTGTTATTGTGGAATTATAGTTTTTTGTTATAGCATTTTTAATATCAGAGATCTATTTATTTTTCCAAAAATGAACATGGTCCGCCTTACTTAAGATCTACTTCCAATGCTATATGTGTATATATGTCGCTATATAAGCCAAATTGGGTTTTAGTTAGCTGAAACCCGACACGACCCGACTATATTACAATATACAGAAATGTTGGACGTTTATGAGTTCAAAATATTTTAAAAATACATTTCGGCCATTGGCTTAAACACTCAAATTCAATAAAATTCCTACGTGTTTATGTTGTTTTTGTTATTTATTGACGACATGCACTTGATTGCCATTGTACGGAATTTGTTTTTGTAAGAGCTATTGACAATGTGACAAGGTAAAAGCCAATTTCCCATAACAACAATTTGACGCCGGCAACATTAAATTGGCTCTTACAGATACAAACACTCAAACACACACACACTGTATGAGGCACAGAAAACAATATATATACATATACACATATTTATACAAACATACAACTGCTTTGTATGTGTGTTTGATTGTTATTGACAGTTCGACTTTGACAGTTCAGGCAATGTTGCTCGTTTCGCTTGTGTTGGTTGTTGTTTTTGTTGCTGCTTCTCCGTTTTGGTAGCTTGCATCTGACAAACTTTACAACATTCCAGTGTAAACTGTGAGCACATGTTGTCGCATCAACTGCAGCTGGCGTCCAAACGTACAACTGTCAACTGCCTACATACGTTCGATATGGCGTATGAGTGATGTGACTCCTGGAAATTGTTTATTTGTAGAGTCCTTCTTTGGGGAATTCGTAACTGGAGTTAGTGTTGGAGAGGAAAGTGTGCAGCTGGTACAGAAGAAAGATATCTGTTTATTACTGGAAAGTGTAAACAAACTGAATTAAAGCCTCTTATCAGGAGGCTTTATTTGTTGAAGTTCTCGGGAAAAATATTATTTCACTACTCAACAAAACAAAATTTTTGTCTCAGACTGGCATAATTTTTATATATAACTCCCACATGCCATAGCTAGAACTCGCCTGACGTGTCTAGGAGCGCCGTTCTTTACAGGGCTCGAACAGATCACGGAACTAGGTATGAAGACTCTTTGGAAATTTGTGAAACGCACCCAAATTCTGATAGATTACTACTTTGAGAACTCCTAAAACGGAACCCGGAGCTGGTATCGCTAAGGACCCAATAGGGTCTATGCGTGGCCTTTCTTAGGTAGCCAGATATACCTAACCTAACCCACATAGTTTTTTTGCTCAGCAACTCATCAAGTTTCCTTAATCACAATTAACTTAGAAAAGCCTTTTTTATAGCAAGAAAATAGTAGTTTTAATAAATTTTATATATTGAGGTTTTATCAGAAATTTATTATCATGACTTTGATCTCATATGTTCTTCCAAATAAATTTAAATTCTTCTGAGCCAATTTCTTCCAATAACTTAAAGTAAAGTATATTTCAAAGTCAATTTGAAAATTGTTTGCAAGAAGCGCTGGAAAATTCACATTGCGCAGTGAGGCAACAAATCCTTCGCTGGCGGCAGCTTAAGCTCTTATCAAATCCAAGCACACCTGCGGCAAAAGGCAAGCTGAAAGATTCAAATCTTAAAGCTCACACACCCAAACTGTCTCAATTCGCTTCACTTTGTCATTTTGTCAATTTCGTCATACAAGTTGAAGCACAAATGCGAAATAACTCAAATAGTCTTGGAATATTAAATGGCAAACTTAAACTTTGTCACTTGAGTAAAAGACGACAACAAAAGAGAGGGAAGTGGAAGGGGCTTTCGTGGTTTTAAGTGGTGTCAATGCAAATGTATGTGCAAAACATAAATCAAATAAACACGCTGCTAATTACGCCAAGTTAACTACACACACACACACACACACACACATGAATATATGTCACGTATAATGTATATCAAGCACAATACTTTAGCCTGAAGATAGTAATTAATTAAACATTTTTTACCTGTCTCAGGGTTTTTGTTAAAGCTGTTACAAATCACACTTTTTAAGATATGTTTCTGTATTTGTGTATAAATGCCATTATGCTCTACAACTGTCGACAATTGTACTTGAGTATTTATTTATACAATTTAATTTAATCTATTCTACATCTCGAAAGTTGAAAAGGTTAATCGACGCATTTCGAAGTTTTAAAATTGTCAATTAGCCTATTTTCGACTTTTAAACAAATTAGTAAATACAATCGACAATCGACTTTTTTCATTGAATTCTCTAAAATATGTTTAAGAACAATTTGAAATATTTAAAGCATTTCTGAACCAACTCTTGTTGTTGCTTTGCTAATACTGAAAAAACGACGGACAATGTCAAAAGAAAAATGCTTTCGAGACGACTTTTACAAGAAATAAAATAACATAAATCAAAGAAGTCTACTTAAAAAGTCGACTTTCGATTATATGACATATGCAATAGTCAGATTTCAAAAAAAATTTGAAATATTCGGAAAATAGTCGCTTAATCGAATAAGCTCGCAAATCGAATCGAATTGATCTTACATCTAACTCTGTACAAAGAAGATTGGAACAAATTTCGAATTTGTGCGTGCTCGATTTAGTGATTTTACTGACGTCAATATTAATGCTCATAACGAAATTCGAGCTACGACGGCATCTGTAAAGAGAGTAGATGCATTTCTGATTCATGTCATAACTAAGAGCATCATTTCCGTTGGAATGGAATCTATAATAGTTCATTATTATCTAAAAAGAAGAGTTGATGCCCTTAACGATTTAATACGCATATTTTTATAAATCGAGAAATGACCGAAGACCAGAAATTACAATAAACACTTTTATTTACTTTTTTAATCTACTGGGTTCAGCCCTTATATATTAGTTATAACTTAAATCTAACTGAAATATAAATAGCTTAATATTAAGAGAAATGCCTATATAAATCTTCCTTAATACTGGCCCTACTCTGTTGCAAGTCTAGGTTCTTAAGTAGAAGCAGAGTTGAAGAGAGTTTAAGTTTTTCATTAAATGGCGCTGGGTTTATTGTATGTAGAATACGTTTTGGTTATAAATCACTTGAACTAAGCTGATCTTTGCTGCACTTAAGCCCCCGTGGGGTTAATGTCTGCACCTTTGATACATTTTCGTTCTTTGCTTTAACAAAGAAAATTTCAACTTTCCTCATCTATGAATTTTGTTAAAAGTCACAAGTGATTCAAAAGTGACACTAGGCCCTTTTCGAAAATTTCAACCTGTGCGCTTGTGTGTGTATGTGTGTCTTTATGGCTTCAATTGTGCGTGAGTAGAGTATTTGAGCCTATGAACCATTTTGATTACTCTAAGTACTTGACATTATAAACCTCTGCATTTGTGAATTCATAATGATGGTGCCAAGATTTAATGAACATTTTTAATATGACCCAATTGCTTCTGAAAGTTTACATTGTTTGTGCTCTTTCTTAATATGAGAACCTTACTTTTGTTCTTTTACTACAAAGAAATTATGCAACAACAACAAAACTTTTTTAGCTCTATTTTTAATTCCTTTGATATAAATGGGTTGCTTCAATTAGATATTAAAAAATCGATATCACGATTCGAAAAGTCGAAGTGCATTGGCAGGGAAGAAAATTCCATTGATATCTGATTAAGTACCTCTACGCATAAGTGACTATTTCTGATTTCTATGCTCTCATGCAATTTGAAAAGTTGAATGTCTATAAAACCAGATATATACTTTTCTCTCAAAGAAGCAAATCTCAGTGAGTTCAGTTTGTAAGGATATTAAGCAGCTAGAATTGATTGAGCTTTGCGCATTATTGAAATGCCGTATTTTCTATTCTAACTGTTGCTCTTCGAACTATTGGTCATATTACCCCGTATCCACTCCGAAGCTGAGATATCATTGTCAAAAACTTCTGTCGAATTCTTGGCAACAAGTTGGGCAATAAAACTTCATTTAACACTTCAGCTTGATATGGAAGAGCGCTTCAAAGCGAACAAACTTTTCGCTCTGCCTCTTACCGCCTACAGCAGAGAGAATAGAGATGTCATTGCCAGCTTTCGATTGTGCCATTGAAGGATTAGTTGCTTTGGCTAACAATGCTCTGATGGCAGCTACTTCATTGATGTTAGCTCTGGCATGCTTATGCGTTGGCGGATTTTGACCAAACCCAGGCAGGAACTGCTGCAGTATTAAGTGATAAAGTTTTGCTGTTGAGAGTTTGATTGCCTTTGGTTTTTGTGTTTGCGGTTTCGATGAGCCTGCAAAATGGTTTGTATACTGACTTGGATATGCTGGTGAGGAGGACTTTCCGATTCCGCAGCATATATATAAAACTGCTTTTGATATGTTAAGTTGCCTCAAAATCGGAAAATCGTTTGTAAAAATAAACGAAAATATTAATTTGAAATATTTGTTTTCTCACCAAAACTTCGTCAATGCATAGTAAAGTAACAAATTCAAAATCTGCTAAATACTTAGTTGTTTATTTCTGTTCTGAAACAAAGCAATTTTAAGTGTACAACAACAAAGAATTAGAATTATTGCTCACAGCATTGCTCATTTCTCTTTGGCAAGTCAGTCCGAATAAAAACTATTCTTTCTAACATTCAAGCTGCCGAATAAACATAAACTAGTATAATCTGCTAAATATATATCTTTAATTAGAGAACTAAGTCATACTACTAGCATCCAAGATGTCGCCTCCTAAATATATTAATAGTAATAACAACACGGCCCGACAAAATTAAACTTTTGATAAAACCCATGAGAAAATCATATATATTCTGAAAGTTGGGCAAAAATAAATTCCTTCATACTGGCCGATTTTCTAGACGCCTGTCGATGAAGCTGTGGAGTGCAAGCTAGCGGGTCGACGAATGGATTCGCTTGTGGTGGGATGTATGGATGCAAGGATAGCGAGCTTTAAGAATCGGTACTTGGCAGCTAACTAATAAACATTCAAAAGTCAATGAAAATGCAAGCCACTTCTTTATTATTAATCGTAGTTTTTTTATATTTCTGCCAACTACTTACAAAAACTGTTTGACTGAAAAAGCAGACAAGATTGTTACAAAATACTTTAAGAAAAATAAAAAAAATTTTAACGTATAAGATTTAGAATCTTTGAGGAACAGCGTATTATTGGCAGAAAACGTGGGCTGCTCTACAAGGTGGCATCATAAATCGGTTTACCTGCATTTGGAATAGCCATAGTATACTATAATTAACGATTTCCTTTTTAAAGGCATCTGCGATGAAAGAACCGTTCGTTCCACTTCTTTGAATTGCTTTTATTTAGGGAAGACAGAGCAAAAGTTTTGTTTAATAATCTTTCAAATCAGAAGACTAAGCTTCTTTATAACTTCTTTTTAACAGCATTGAAATGTGTTTCTATTTTGGCGAGTATAGTTAATTACTAAAACCTTCTCATGATAGGCTTTGGAGAGTGAAAAATTAATTTAGTGGATGCTTTAAAATTGTTCGAACTGAAAAGATCGTGGAGTGGGCACTGAAGTTAACTCGAGCGCCTGCATCTGCCTTCCATACATAGACTTCGTTCAACTCTCCGCAACACAAAGCCACTTCACTTCATCTACTCATTACCAATTTCGCTCCTACTTGTTTCCCTCCACCAGCATTATTCCGCTTTCGCTGTCACAGTGTTCCAAAGGTCTGCTGCGATTGCAAGGCCTCAATCAAAGCTCAAAGCCAAGCACAAAGGCACCTTTCGCCCTCACCTCCACAAAATGTGGGATTTCGCCTTTGCTGCAATTGCCCGAAAATGAGGCAAAAAAAATTGAGAAATTCAAAAAAAAACAAAAAAAACATTAAAATCGAAAATTGCTTTTTTCGCTGTCATATCGCTGCAACGTCAAATTGCGGCGCACGGCTTAATTGCAAAAGTTCTTGCTGCTGCTGCTGCTACTTCTACTAGCAGCATGCATGCCACATGCGGCGGTCAATGTTGCCACCTTTTAGAGGAATTAAACAAAAAGTGTGGAATTTTACATTTCGTTAAGCCTTTTTTAACACATACACATTTTAATGAAATTTCCCTCATCCCGCCCCACATTAATCATATTTCCGAATCGGAAGAGGGAAATTCGAATAGTTCAATGTTCTTCAGAGTCAGTCGCGTCAAATATATCATTTCTAAGTAGGTATGTACTCGCATAATAACCTAAGCACCTGTGCAACCTCCAAAACCATGCTAAACTCCAATAACGAAAAGTATACTAGGTTTATACATATAGGTTTATACATACTAAGTATAGAGAGAATGTGTCGCGAGTGAACGCTTTTTTGAAGTTCCGGCAATTAAATCGCGTTTTTTCAAAATAAAACATTTCCGAAAATAACCAAAACTTATAAAACAATTTATATAACCACTCAGTGCTCGTCACTCACTAATTTCAAATCAATATAACGCGGAAATCTATTTAAAAAACATAAAACGAACCAATATTTCTTTTTGCATTTCAATTTGTCAATTTCTCTTTTGCTTTATCCTAACAATGGCAACAACAAGAAAAACCGTGCGCAAACAGCCCTCCCCTCCGGAGACTCCACTGCAACTGCAAGTGCAGCCAAAATGCCGCCAAACTGAAACGCCAAAAATGGACTGGATGAAGCAAATAGAGAATAAAATTGAAATGCAAAAAGAAAGCATCATCGAGAGCCTAAATAAGGCTCTCCAGAACTCTGAAGATAGGGTGATGCAGAAAATTAGTGAGATTGCAGGTGATCTTGCCAATATAAAGGCATCGATAAGAACTATGGCAGAACGAGTGACTGTTGTGGAAAACAAATGTATTGACTTTGAAATCATGAAAAAAGAGGTCAGTGAAATGCGCATTCAAATTGAAGAATATGAAAATAAAGCCATTTCTACTGACTTAATAATAAATGGAATTCCAAATTCCAAAAATGAAAATATCATATTTACGAACATATGCAAAACAAGAAATACTACTCCCCCTGTTGTGCGTGAAGTTTTTCGTTTGCGCTCTAACAAAAACAAATCATCAGCCCCGATAATTGTCAAATTGCATTCGCCAAATGAGCGCAATCAGCTGTTCAAGAGCATTGCAGCTTATTGCAAGACAAATAGGCGGACATTGACACAAAGAGATGCGGGATGTGAAAGTGAGGAGAGAATATTCGTGCATGAGAGCTTAACGCGTAAGAACCGCGAAGTCATGCACTATGCCACACAACTAAAAAGACAAAAACTGTTGTCGTCGGCTTTCTCAATTCGCGGAAGAGTTTTTGTTCGACTGCATCACAACGCCGAAACACAGCAGATAACAGACAGAAAGAGCGTCGATGCAATTGTTGGGAATTCAAACACAGTAAGACCGGCGTAGCATATAACTGTGGGACCGTTGCGGTATTGTCAGCATATCTGACACAATAACTACTGCAATAAAATCTTTATAATTTTCAATATATTTTATCTTTTATTATTTAAAACAAATTTTTTATTTTTAGTTATTTATTTATCTTTTTTATTTTATCTTGTTTTAATGTCTTATTTTATTATAAGTGTAAACTGCCAGATTTTTAGCGCCACAATAATTTTACATGACCGCAAATTTTAGAAAGAGCAACACTGACAATGACAACTTAAAAATCATTTTAGACTTGGTAAGTGCCCTACACTGTGGTTTTCAACTATGCCACATAAATGCACGAAGCCTCAACCCTTTTAAGCTGGATTATTTTAATTATATATTTAATAAACAAGAAGTAGATATTATATGTGTCACTGAAACATGGTTTAAAAGGGAAATAGATGATAGTTTGTACTCGTTAGCAAACTACGCACTAGTAAGAAGTGATAGAAAAAATAGTCTGCGTGGTGGAGGCCTGGCAATATACCATAAAAAATCTTTACCGTTAAAATGAATCTGCACATCAGGCGATGATGATGATATTGAATATATGTTCGTTGAAATCGGCTCGGGACTGGTCAAATGTTTAATAATATGTGTTTATAATCCCCATAAATTAAATGATTTAACTGATATGTTTAAGAATTTAACAGAATATGCTCTCGAATATGAACATATTTTATTTTGTGGGGATTTAAATATTGATCTGTTGATAGAAAACAAGCTTTCTGTAAGCTTGCTTGAAAATTTGAATTCTGTTGGACTGAGTGTTGTTAATGAGTTTCTAACTCGATTTGCTCCACACTGTAGATCAAGTTTGCTTGATTTGCTCTGCGTATCTAATAAAAGTGAAATACTGCATTTTGAGCAATTGCCACTGGCAGGAATTTCAGATCATGACATGCTTTTCATTTCATACAACCTGGACTTCAATGTTCCGAAAGTTAGTAGAGATATAATGTTCAGAGATTTCAAAAATGTCAATATGCCTGCTCTGTCGATTGATGCCAGTTTACTCCCATGGAACGACTGTTGGCACTACGCGAATGTTAACGACAAAGTCGGTCTCTTCACATCACTTGTGGAATACTTATATGAGAAGTACATTCCCCTCAAAAGTGTCAAAATAAGAGATAACAAATCGCCATGGTTCTGTTCCAAAGTATTACTCGCTATTAAGAAACGAAACAAGGCATACAAAACATGGCAATTGAACCAAACACTCTACAACTGGGAATACTACAAAAAGTTAAGAAATGAAGCCACTGTTATTATACGAAATTCGAAAAAGAAACATCTGGAATCCAAACTTAACATAAAATTATCATCTAAAGTATTGTGGAGCAATTTAAAATCGATAGGTGTTGGGAAGAAAAATAACGAATGCGAATGTAAACTTGACCTAAATGAGCTAAATGAATTTTTTCTCTACTCCAACAATGTGAATAACACTTCCTTTATTCCTTTACAAGGTAATCTTTATAAAGAAAAAGAGCTTTTTAGTCTTCATGTTGTAACTGAAGAAGAAGTTTTCAAGAGTATATATTCAATAAAATCAAATGCAGTTGGTGAAGATGGTATTAACTTGAAATTCATCAAACTTATCTTGCCGTTTGCTATTTCATCTCTTACACACATACTAAATCATGCGATCACAACATATACTTTTCCAGATATATGGAAAATTGCATATGTCACTCCCATTGCCAAAAAAAGAGACGCATCCTTACCACAAGATTTCCGTCCTATTAGTATTTTACCATCACTGTCGAAAGTATTTGAGAAATTATTATCAATGCAAATCACGGAACATTTAAAAAATAAAAATCTTTTAACAGAATTTCAATCAGGGTATAAGAACGGACATAGTTGTAGTACTGCCGTAAATAAAATTTTAGAAGATATTCGTCCAGCTTATGATAAAGGTGATTTAACTGTGTTAGCATTGTTAGATTTCTCAAAGGCTTTTGATACTGTTAACTATGAGCTTTTGCTAAACAAACTTAAATACTATTATGGATTTGATGAATATGCCATAAGTCTATTTCGAAGCTATTTAATGGGTCGCTCTCAGTGCGTTAGATTGCGAAACTCAAACTCTGCCATCAAAAACACTCGCTCTGGTGTACCTCAGGGTTCCATTTTGGGCCCTATATTATTTATTATGTTTATAAATGATATAACGAGTTGTTGTAAGAACGTAACGATTCATTTGTATGCTGATGATGCTCAGATATATTTATCAAGACCAAGAGGACTTTATGAAGATCTCATTTGTAGATTCAATGAAGACTTGAAATCAATTTTACTGTGGACACAAAACAATGGATTAAATTTAAATACATCTAAAACAAAGGCTGTGCTCATATCTCAGAGTCAACAGAATTTGGAAAATGATGCATTATTAGAACTTGATGGAAAAATGATAAAATTCGACAGTTGTGTGACAAGCCTTGGTTATAAATTGAACTCCCGATTAAGTTGTGATGATCATGTTTCTTACGCAGTGAATAAAATGTATGCCGCGCTAAGAAGTTTATGGCACACAACTACCCTTATTCCTCGAGATACTAAAATGAAGCTGGTAAAAAGCCTAATTATACCAATCATGTCATATTTTGAGTTAGTGTACGGGGACTTGGATAAAAAATCTGAGAAAAAATTACAGTCAATGTTAAATAATTGCGCGAGGTACGTGTTCACAAAAAGGAAATATGATCATATATCTGATTTTGCTATTCAGATTCTGGGATGCAGTCTCTCAAAGCATCTAAAATACAGGAACCTTATTTTTCTTCACAAACTTTTACATACAAAGTGTCCGAATTATTTATATAAAAACATAAAATTTGCAGCATCAAATCGGACAATGAATATAATTACACCAGAAACTAATTTCAATTTAACATCGAGGTTGTTCTTTGTTAGTGTTGCTAAACTTTGGAATTCGCTACCAAATAATATTAAAACAGATAGAAACAGTAGGTGCTTTAAATCGGCAGTATTTAAGTTTTTAAAGAATTAAAAATTTTTATTTGTAATTAATTAATTAAAAAACAAATGTTTTATATTTGCAATATTTTATAACCATTTAAATTTATACACTCAAACTCTCTAATTGAATAATGTATTTGATTTCGATGTACTACAAAAGATTATATCTTATTTGTACAAAATCATTAATAAACTTAAACTTAAACTTAAACTTAAACTTTATACTGACTCTCCCAAGAAGAGAATGTAGAGCTATCTTAGGTGCACTAACGGGACACTGCCTTAGGATGGTTATAATGAACAGCTGCAGGAAATGCAAAGAAGCGGGTAGCAGGGAGACCTCGGAACACATACTGTGCTCCTGCCCCGCCATCGCTAGAGCTCGTCTGCCTTGTTTAAGAGCGCCTTTCTTTTCAGGGCTCCAACAGATTTCGAAACTAGGTATCAAGCTTCTTTGGAAATTTGTGAAATACACACAAATTCTGGCAGATCATTACTTTGTCCATTCCTCAACGGAACTCCTTTTAGGCAGCCAGATTAAACTTACTTAAACTAATATACCCTATTATCATAGGCGTAGGGTATAGAAATTTTTTTATGGTTTGAAGAATATGCACAAAATTAAAAATTCGAGAAGTTTTGAAACCGTTTTCGAAGAAGGCTCATCGCTGGCTGTGGCAACACTGGATCGCAGCTTCGTCATAACCCATTAGTGCCTTGTCGCTCAGCATTCAGCTGAAGTGGCTGCTACGTTTACAAACCGTTCTTGTTGCATGCTGCGCTGGCTGCAGCTGCTACATGCAGCATGTTATAGGCCCGGCAGGGTTGCCATTGTGTGCTACGTTGCTGCATTTGCTCGTCGTTAAGTTGTGTGCCTAATAAAGTTGCTTGTATGTGTTTGTTGTTGCTGCATTGTTGTTTGTTGTTGTGGTTGTTGCTGTTGTAGGCTTTTTCTATGGCCTTTTTGTCTGGCGGCCACAAATTAATTGCTAGGCTGGCTTTTAGATGAGCTTTTATTGTTATTGTTGTTGTTGTTGCTGTTGTCATCATCGAAGTGCTCTGTTGTTTTTGTGTTGCTGCCTGCTGTTGTAATTTGAGGTTATGATAGCACTTACATAAACGAGCACGAACATTTACAGCACTGCCTGCTGACAGCTACACACAAAGCAATAAAGTTGGTAATTATTCTAAACTAAGGAAAGTCGCACAATTCGACTGATTCTTTCGACTTTCTAATAATGACTTTGGATTAAGTAAGGATTAAGGTCCGCAATGGAAACCAGCATCGACCAAGAAGCTTACGCTGGCCGGCTAAATAGGTCATGCATAGACGCTGTTGGATCCTTAGCGATACTAAATGTCGATACGTTTAAGGGTCCGAAAAGTAGTGATCTATTAATATACGATTTTCTAGCAAACTTTCGAAGAGAGCTGATGAAAATATGTGATCTTTGACGAATACATTTTCGACCATTATTAAACAAGCGAGTTTTTAGCTCGAATTAGATATGCAAAAGTTTTAGAATTCATAATAATCGATATAAAAGAAGCTTCACGCGACTTTTGCCAATGACTAACTGCAAACAAGAATCGAAGCGGTTTTGGATTGTTGAAATTAGAGCAGCAATTTCCATCGAAATCAAAATATCTCAAACTTAGAAGATAGCTTAAAATAGCAAACAATTCTTTAAAAATATAAAGAACTGAAATCGAAAGTATGTACATATATACTACCTGCTCAACTTTCACATAAAAATGGCAGTAAAAATATACAATTTCATTTCGAGATATAGGCTAACAATTTCTTTCAAGTGTATTAATTTTTTAAGTCTGACTTCTGGCATTACCATTTGCACAATTTGATAGATCTGTGTGTACATACCTACATATATACTTTTACTGTCGGCATTTTAGGTATTCTAAATTTGCATTTTCCTACGCACAGTAGATACTCCTTTCTGAATTTGACAGCTCTCATGTCAAATAGAAAAGAAGAAGGTTACTAATGAGAATGCTAGTATAGAGCAATAGTATGTATTTCGTGTTTTATACTATATGTATATAATCAGTTGTTTTCTACAAAATTTTCAGAAATTTAGTACAATATTTACTAATACGTTTGTTCATCCTAATATATTAACTATCTAAGCAGAGCAAAAGTATCTATAATGTTTACTCATTGCTAGGAAATGCTATATTTTTTGACGGTCGATACCTTAACATCCCGAAGCTACATCAATTTAAATTCTTTGATATTTTGAGACTATATTTGATATGCTTTATATACCCCAAACCTCTGGTTATGGCCTATAACAATTTCCTGATAAAATTGTACCGCCTTAAAGGAAGCATCCTAGACATGTAAGTAAGTATATAGAAATGATCAGAAAATGTTTAAATTCGATTTCCGATTTTCCGTCCGTCAGTAGTCCGTCAACGTGTCACCTTCTAATGCGACAATAAAAATTTTTGTGACAGTTGATACATTTAGAGCTTTTGAAATTTGTGCAGAATACGAAATAGCTTAAATTGTCATGTAATGCTCTGTTGTCACTGCCGTGAATTTCGTTATTATCGCCAGAATAGAGCTGTTAAACTAGATATAGGCTTAAAGAAAAACGCAAAAAATAATTTTTCAATTTAATAATTCTTTATTTTTAAATCACTTTTCAATTTTTATTTCGTTTATAAATATGTATTAACTATGCTTCGTGTGAATTTAATTCAATGCATATGCGAACTGTATGATTGATCGATCGATCGGTCGGTCGATTGATTGATTATGTTTGTGGCTTATTTGTTTTTGAATTTTATATTTGTAATTTATAATACAATTTTCAAAAGAATACTAAATACAATGCTAGACACTTATAAAACATAATAGTAATAGTAAAGAATGCGCTTACTGACTTGAATGAATTGTTTACAAAATTGTTTGCTTCTTCAACGAAATAGTAACATATGCAATGGCATACAAATATGTATGTATGTAGGCATGGAAAAGGTATTGTAAATTAAGTGCAAAATATATAAATCTATAGCATAAATGTAGTACAAATTATGAAAAAATATTGAAGATGTTGAAATTCCACATAAGCAACACTGAAAATCTTGCAACTGTCAAAGTGTTGGAAGTGGCAATAGTGCTGCAGCTGAAAGTGTACGCCATTAACTGTCAAATGAAAACAGTTTTAAGGTTACTACCCAGGAATCTGTGCCTATAATACGGCCGGTTCCCCTTTACTACTGGCTGCGACTATTCATTGACTGTCAAAAATGAATATAGTTTACAGCTGGCGCCATTGACTACTCCGGCTTATGGAGCGTGCTGTGAATCGGGGGGGAATTCAGGTGCTCTGTTATATATCTATGTATGTACTATATGTATTATGGACTTTTGTAAACTAAAATACAGCGCTGAAAGGAGAAATACGCGCAAAACTGAGAGCTCAAACGTAGCAGGAAGAGTAAAACGGTAAATTGTAATTCCTATTGTACAAGCGACAATTGCTAAACTAACAGAAACAGTTGTAGTTAATTGCGGCTACAACAAAACCGAGTTGCCACGTGAGCAAACAACAGACGTCAGTCGTGTCTTACACTCAAAGACTCACACTCGCATGCACGCTTACATGGCTAATATTTACAGTGTAGCATTACAGTGCCATTCTGATTGTGACAATAGTTTGTTAGAAGTAACAGCTATAACTATTTGTATGTACATTTGTTATAGTATATATCAACTTAATTCTAGTGATAATTTTGCACATTATAATTTATTGCTTACGTTAATGTGTTGCGGTTGGGAATTTCCAAGCATGTTCCCACACACGCACACGCACAATTGTAAAATACTACAAAACAATACAATTTGTAATAGCATTAATTAATTTGCTGCTTCTTATCGTTTTTTTTAGAACGCCATCAGTCTTTAACTTAAGTATTAAAATTCCTTTTCTCTTCAACTTACACTAAATACTACAAGAATGAATTTTTAAAAGTGTTTTCTATAAAGTGCATGAAGTAGAAAAGAAAAATTCAACTAAAAATTATACATAACAAGTGGCTAAAATGACAATTTGTGACAGTTAGTTGCCAAATTTCACAATTTCCGTTGAGTTCGAGTGACTTTTGTCGTTTTTATAATTAAAGACTTCTTTATGTGTGTGTGTGAGTATATATCATATATAACAAACAATGAATGAATCAATAGTATATAATTCGAAGGCACAATTTCAAGAAAATTCTTCTTTTTTATTTTCTTTGCTTTTCACAGAAAATTCGAAAGATTTGCTTGTCTTTTAATGCTTTGAACTTAGTTTTAATAGTACAGAATATTTGAGTAAAGCGAAACAAAATAATTTTATATTCATATTTTTGTTCAAACTGATATTTAGCAAATATTTCTGAAATTTTATGTTTTTAAAGAGTGCATTTTTATCTACACTTAAGTACCCTACTACAGAAAGTAAACACAGTTCTGTTAAGCGTTCATAGAACAAGCAAGAGAAGGCAACCATTTTGAACGTGACGTGACGCAAGTACGCAAGTGATGACTGTAAGACAGTGTTGCCAGCATGTAAAGAGCATCGTTTCAGACTACGCCTAATAGCTAGAGAATTACCTATACACTTGAGTACGAAAAGAAAAAGCTGTATATATACAAAATGAAGAATTTATGTTCAAAAATAAAATAATTTCATGGAGTGTAAGGCAGGTAAGGCCTAAAAATGGGCAGTAGTGATGTAATTGTATGAATGATATGGGAAAAACTTTTGATCGCGCATATTAATACTGGAAAAAAACTTTTGTCTTGCCATCTTAGAGCAAATTTTGTTAATACTCCTATTTAACATGAAGGGTCTAGATTTCAGTAGTCAGCTCAGAACTTCAGATAGTTGTGTATCTAATGAAGCAGTTATGGTATATGAGAATTAATTAATTGAAATAATATGTGATATTCAGTTATGATAATTAGCATAAACTTATGCATTAGCTAACTAACTGCAGCTTATCTGATTATGAAAAAGGATCGATTAAAAAACCAAAGATCAAATGGAAGTCATGAAAATGTTAAAGTTGCTTCAGCAAACTTCAAAGGAACGCAAAAATGCAAAAAAGGATTATGATAGATGCACTTTAGAGTTTAATTTGCTTGCATTTTTATACAAAGTTGTTGATATATTTAACAAAAAAATTAAGTTAGGTTGACCTTTTGAAATGCTACTTTTCTTATCAACTGAAAACATATCCAAAAAGCCATCAGAGGAACTCATTGCTATACGCTGAGTCCGCATCACGTTCACGTTCAAAATAATCTGCCACAGCACCAGTGCCGCCACCGCCGGCGGCATTACCACTGCCACTCCCACTATAAGTGCCCGCCCACAGCGCCGCTGACGCCCACCAGTTACCTAGAAATCACCGCTCCGACGAGTGCGTCGTTGATCCCACGCCGCTGCCGAACGCCGACCGCCGAAAGAAGCCCAGCGTGTCCAGCGCCTTTATGGTGCGCCGTATCAGCTCGTCCTTATACTTCCAGATGGTTTTGTCCTCGACGGAGTTCTCGCGATACTCCTCGCAGCTCTTCTTCAGCGTCTTCACGCAGTCGGCGCGATAGTGTTGCAGCTGCGCGTCCTCCGTTTCCACGGGGTAGGACTTGCAGACGCCGCCGAGGCAGGCGAGCGGAAAGTGATTGTGCAGCGTGAGCACCTTCTCCGGATTGTGGAAGCACTTCACGTACTGATTGGGCTTCGTGTAGTTCTTGGCACGATGCACGTGCTGCAGCATGTGCATGTACTTGGGCATGTCCCTGTGCCAGCCATGCTCGTGCTTCTGGTCGTCCAGGAAGTATACGTTGCGGAAGTTGTAGCTGTGATAGCCCTCCGGCTTGATCTTTTGCGACTCGGGCACCACCTTGGCCATCAGCTCCGACCAGAGCACAAAGTTGCCCTTGGGCATGATGACCTCGTCGATGTCGAGCAGCGCTATGTAATCATATAGATACAGATTTTTATATAGACAATCGTTGTAGGGTATGACTTCGTTCTGGCGCTTGTGATTCGTCTTCTTGGTGAGGTAAAGATGCTGGAAACCGGGCACATTTGGCTGCCCGCCGGGCAGTGTCAGCGGTATGACCTGCACCTTGCCCTCCTGCTCGTAGTGCTTGAGCACCTTCGTAATGTTCGGATGCACTTGCAGATTGTAGAAGTAGATTTTGTCCGCGCCCAGTATGTTCAGCATTTCGATCCACTCGATCAGTCGCACCGACAGATCATCGTACAGAAAGTCCAGTCCCTTTACACACACGGCGAAGCCCTTCTTCTGATCGTCCGGCGGCCGATTGTAGATGACGCGCAGATTGTTTGTTGCCGTGTCACACTCCTTCTCCACCATCGACACGGAGCTGGGCACGACACCGTGGAAGGGTTTCGGTATCTGACAAGCGATCAGGTAGGGCTGGTATATGCCTTGCTTGTAGTTGCCCCACTTGTTGTACCAGATGTACTTGTACTCGAATGTCTTCACAATGAATGGCTCCTTCTGGCCGTCGAACCAAAACTGACAAAAGGTCTTTACTTTGGGCTCGATGCGATCGATCATGCCGAGTATGCGCACTGTGGGACCCAGCAGTGAGTTCTTGCGTATGTCGTAGTAGGCGCCGAATAGCTGGAACGTGCCATTCGAGGTGCGCATCGTTTGCCAGTATATATTATTGAACTCCAGCTCGAATATCGAGGGATACTTGGCGCAGGTGGAGGACTTCTGTTGCAGGAAGTTCTTGTTTTTGCTCCAATACGCAATGGGCAGTGAGGGTATGCGCGACTCCACATCCCGAACGAGCTGTTCGTCGTCCATGGCTGTGGGGAAGCATAAGATATAGTTGAATTAGTTGGGGAACATAAGATAAAGAAGTGTTTACACGATTACTTATTTAAAGCAAGAGAAAACACCTTGGTAATAATATAAAAAATGTTTTGGGGTATTTTAAATTACGGGAAAAATTATTCGTAAAGCCAATTATAGGAAGAGAGCTAATTTTAAGCTAATTAGACTTATGAGTTACCCGCGCACTATTTTAGTTTTCACGATTTGCACCAATAGAACAATTTTTTCACACAGAGTCATATGAATACTAATTGTCAAACACAACAGAATAGATCATTCTTTTGAATTATGCTCGATTTTCCAAAAAAGCAGTCAAGTGCGAGTCGGGCTCGCTCACTGAGGGTTCCGTACCAGAAATACCCTTTTTAGCGGTCGAATTTAGTTTCTCTTTGCCCGTCTGGCCAAACAATTTTCGACATTTTGGCCTACATCTTCGAAACCAATTCACCGAAAATTATAAAAAAAATATGTTTGTAATCCATGGACGTAGCCCTTTCTAATGATACCCCACTCGATATAAACAAAAAAAATTTTTTTCTGAGGGGGTCGTCTTAAATTAAAAAAAAATTTTAAAATTTAAAATTTGAAATAACCGGCAGCCATTCAGTCATGCGTGATCAAATACCTAGTGAGCCAGATTTTATCAAAATTTTCGGTTGAGAAATGGCGTGGGAAGATGGGATCATGTGGGGACAGGTCCGTTTTTTTAACTATATCTTTCTAACCCGTTTACATAATAATTAAAAAAAAATATATTTGGAATACATGGATCTAGCCCTTTCTAATGATACCCCACTCGATATAAACCAAAAAAAATTTTTTTCTGAGGGGGTCATCTTAAATTAAAAAAAAATTTTTTAATTTAAAATTCGAAAAAAGGGGCAGCCATTCAGTCATGCGTGATCAAATACCTAGTTAGCTTGATTTTATCAAAATTTTCGGTTGAGAAATGGCATGGGAAAATGGGATCATGTGGGGACAGGTCAGTTTTTCTCACATTTTTAACTATATCTTTCTAACCCGTTTACATAAAATTTAAAAAAAATACATTTTATAATCTATGGACATAGCCCTTTCTAACGATACCTCACACGATACGATTTAAAAATATTTTAATTTTTTTTTGTCCGACCCGAAAACCTTTAAAAATTATAAAAAAATATTTCTAAAAATAGTTCTTAACTTTTTATAGTGAAAATGTGTTTAGGTTATCAAGACCTAACATCGTGCCAAATTTCAGGTTTCTACGATGAAAATATGGTCGTTTTATATACACACTCCCAAAACAAAAGTGACCTTATAAGGGTTCCCGTTTTTTCCCTTTAGGGGAACGGAACCCTAAAAATATCAAAATCTTTTAAAACACAATCACCGGGTGCCTCGTCAGCCGAAATGAATTATCAGTCGTCAGTCGAACTAGGAAAAACCTTATGTTGACCACTTTCGGTACTCAATCCATCTGTCTGCCTGTCTGAAAAGGTTGATCAATCAACTTGTATTTCGCTATATTTGGGCTTATCGGTAAGAAAGTCACATGTCTTCAGAGGTAATTAATTGGTAAGAAAGAAACAATAAAACAAATACAGATTGTAATGCTTTTAAAATATGGAATTCCTGTTCGAACCTTTTCCGCCGCTAAAGAAAATTGTTGGCTTACCTTCAATACCCAGTGATATTCAAAATTCTAACATGTTAATTGTGCTTTATCTAAAAGACCGCTTGTATTGAGAAAAGATACTCAGATATTTTATAAATTGAATAAATTTTTTTTGCCTTGAATGGTATGCACTTTTATATTGAAAGAAAACGTCTTCTTATTTGGAAAAATGTTTACCCTAAATCACAGAGTCTACATCGGCTATACTTTCGTATCAGAAGAATGCATAAAGAGTCTACATCGGCTATACTTTCGTATCAGAAGAATGCATAAAGACTCTGATATATGTACCTACATCTACTTTTCACATAACCTGCAAAATCTATTAATTATCTGATGTGTAATATAAATCTATCTTTTACTTTTCTTTGGCAATAAATTAATACTAAATTTGTTATCAGTTACTTAAGCGAATGTTACCAACCTGTACGATTGTCCACCAATATCTCCGACGGATCAAACCGATCGGTAGTCGTTGAAGTCGCCTCCACGTAGCGCAGCATATCCTTTTGCAGCAGGATGCGCCCACTCAGTGGCATGTTGCCATATTCCGCAGGCACAATATTTGTGCCGTGCATTTTGAACAAGCCGATTATCACGAAGGACCACACACAAAGTGAGAAGAGTATTTTCAAAATAATTTTCGAACTGGCCATTTTGTTGAAATGGGGCAAGTCTGTCTCGGTTTCACGGGAGAAACGGTGGCTACTATATTAAATTTGTATGCTTCTTTTCCTCAGCAGTCTTTTAAAGTACTATGCAGCAGCTGTAGGAAAAGCAAAACAAAAATATAAATAAATTAAATGAAATTACATTTTTTTTATTAAATGGTCAATATAAATAAAGCAATGTTGTAAGGCGAATAAAAAATGTAAATGTCAAAGTGCAAAGCCATTTTCAAAATTGCGCCTTCCCGGCCCCAAATTTTCATACACAAAGCAGGCAAATTGTTTGTGCTCCTGCAAACTCAAGTAACAAATTCAGAGTTAATAATGACAACGGCCATACTCGTTTTGCTTTCATTCAATTACATGGAAATGTTGCCATTTCCTATGGCGACCACGGCCCATTTCCGTTTCCGCTGCGCCAAGGCATTTGTAATGTCAATGCCGCGACACGAATGTCGGGAGCAGTACTTAAGCCTCTTCGCCACTCTCCGTAATCCTGCTTCCCGGACAAGAAGCACAGCAAGTTGAGGAAAATGAAAACAAGTTAAAATTGTCTAATAACATGGCCCAGAGGAGCACTGACAGAACGCATTTCATTACAGTTTACAGGAAAAACGTTGACTCTAAGAAAGGGAAGGGGGCACAAGCAGCAATGAAAGGAAGCACAGACTTAAAGGACAATAAAGTAAGACAGACAGACAGACAAGCGGAGAGAAGAGTGTAGAGTCAGTTAGGTAGACAAAGACATTTACGTACAAATGTCGACATGGTTTGTCCAGTGGGTGACATTAAGGCTTTTTGAGTTTGTGGTACTTAATGAATACAAAGTGGGATAGTCTGGATTATACATGGTCGTGCAGTGCATCAGGTTCTGATAATATATTCAAAATTTTGACTACTTTAGTTGCGGCTTTTATTCATTTGAATTTACAATTGATCAAGTTACGTTAGCAGAGGTGGTGTAAAATCGCAGATACTTGAGTTCTTTTATGTTTTAACTCTCCGAAGGAATTTCAAACCTTTTGATTGATCCCCTCTAGAGACGAAATCCTGAGGCTACGTAAAGCAATAGATTTTCTGAGTGCCTACGTAAGTAATTCTAAAAAAAAATGATCCAAAAACAGTTTAACGCAATAGTATGGGAAAGTAGGAGCGGAAAGAAAAATTTTCGAAGTGACCGACGTCAGGCTAAGTCATATCTAGAGGGGTCAATCCCCCTTTCAGTTCACGTATTACTAAGATTTCTATCATCACATAATCCATCCATAATAAATCATTTGTATGAGCAAGAGGCTTGCTTCTTCATCCTCTGGTCACTTGGAATGACTTTCCTTTGAATGTTTGAAAGCGCACAAAAGGCATAAAAAGTGTTTATGGAAATTACAAAACGGCTCAGAACACTTCTGAGCATTTCACTAAAATGACATTTCAGCCTAGTAGATAATGATAGGGGAAGAGCAGGTGGAAATGTGCGAATTGCACACTTAAATTTATGCCAGCAAGGAAAGGGGGCACGGGCAGATGGGCATTCATTTCAGTCAGACCCAAAGACAGCAACACTTTTACCTTTGAGTGCAACTTCAAATGTCAAGGGAAATTTTAAAGAGTGCGAATGCGAAATGAGATGCAATGACAACACGATGGAGAGAGGGGAGGGGGTGGAAACAACTGCAAAATGCAGAATGCAACGAACTGCAGAAAACTGAGTCTCGATGGAGCGAGGCTGCGTTGCGTGGTGTTTCTAAGCTTAATACCTCTAGCGGAGGCAGATGAGGCACCTGTAGTGCATGATGCTTGCTCTGCTGGGAGGGATCGAGAGGAAGTTGCCAGAACTCATATCAAATAACTGATTTGGCATTAGTTTCTGTAATTTATGTGGGAACCGAGGGACTTGCAAGAGCGAAAGTGCAATGATTTGAATGACACTTGGAATTTTTGGCAAGGAAATTTAAAATAAATTTAATAAGAGCAGTTCAAGAATCTTAGCAGCTGAAGTATTAAAAGTGCAATTGGAAATGCTGTCATTAACTTCTCTCTTTCTAGGCAAATAAATAACTTTTTTATCAATGTTCTCTCCAATACTTATTCCACGTTTCTAAATTGAAAGTCAATAAATTTGAGAACCCATAAATCTGCTGCAATCAATTGTCGATTCAAGCACTTTATTAATTGTTGCGAAAAGTGGTCGCTTTCGCCACTTTTGTTATTCGAAAACAATAAATCCGGCCTCAGGGTGTTTACTATTCAAATAGGCCAAATGACTTTCGAAATTCCAACAATAGATCAAACTGTCAAGAATATTCGAAGAATTGCCCAAGTAATTTGCATTTCTAGTTCAAAATCGAATAACAAAAACAACAAAACTTGTAGGTGATTCGACACGCCAAAAGCCGGCTTTGAGCTCGAAAGCAAATCGAACTTGCATGGACTACGAAATGGAAGGCAAGCCATATTGAATGAAAAGTGTCGAATGAGAAATTTGGCAAATGACGAGACGCCTCCGAAATAGCTTAAAAACTCATAAACCCAGGCGAATGTTTGAAATTGGTGGCGGGCGTTTGAAATTCGCTGATTAAGATGCGAGAACGCGGCGCTTGTGCAAATGCGATGTAGTCAAATGACCCAAATACGAATTGGAAGTCGAGTTAGAAACAAAAGACAGAATTGGATAAAAAAAGAGGAGAAGGAGAAATGTGTGGTACGAACTGAGCAGAATTAGCATGAATACAAGCCAGATGCGGAAGACTCATAAGAAGCATTGTTAACGGTCAAAGTGGGCCTCAGATATGGCAAGATCAGCTGAAGTCGTGTGAGAATGTGTGCGTGTGTGTCTGCGAGTGTCGGATTTCGACATTCAATTAAAGTCGCCGAAGGCATTTTTGTCATGGCGCACTTCAGCGTTCGCTTAATCGCATTGGTCCATTCGCGCGATCACTTTTCGATCATAGAGCTTGAAATATTAGATAGCCGCTTGAAGTGGGAAAATGTGGCTTGAGGTTAACTTGAAACCGTTAGACGAAAATGCAAAATAAATATAATTTGTTGCGATACGATAAAGTGGCGAAACATAAAAAGAATGTACGGTTGTAGAAGAAGAAAGATCGCATTTCTTGTGCTCCACATTCTACGAATTTCTGGAATTTGATACGGAAATTCATTAGCCTCACGAAAAAGAAATTAAATCAATCATTAACACTGAAAGTGCAATTCGAATTTTGAATTAAATTCGATCGCGCGTGCCACAGCCAAAGCAAACGAGAATAGGAACCAGTTTGGATCATTGATCTCGAAACCGTTACGATCGCCGCTGCGCGAGTTCAGCGCCTCCGGTGGCAGTTGTAAACGCTTGCAAGCAAGTCTCAAATGCCGCTCACGTTGGAGTTCAGCTCAGCTGACAAGAACGGTTAAGATTCTAAGTCGAATGCGCAGATCGATCATTGCTGCTGCTGGTGGCTGCGGTTGCTGCCAGGAAGCATTTCTGTTTTTGGTCATACCTCACGAAGCTAGTTTAACTGTGCCTGTGATGCTCATGCCCGGGCCCCTGCTTTGGCTATTTGGGTTTATTGGCTGCGTAACTGGTTTCTACACGATTACGCGAATTCATTTACAAGCCTGAATAGTTGTTGTTCTGTTGCTGGTTTGTATCTAGAGAGAGGTGGGCCACTCGTGACTGATCACGCGTTGTTGTATTTTCTTGCACTTGTGGAAAATGTGCAAAGGAGCAAAGGTGCATTAAAAAATAGGTCATGCTTTCTCATGTGTAAAGAATTTACCGTTTGTGTTGGTTTAAATCTAACTTATTAATCAGATCTCCCGTTGCAATCAATGCTACATGATCCTCCATGCAGTCAGTTGGAAGTCGAAGCGATGCCCAGCTGTGGCTCCAAACTAACAAAGTTGTATACAAAGCCAGAGCATAAATTGCCGATATTATGTTTTTTATGAGAAGGAAGCTATAAAAGAGCAGTCTCGATCACTGATCATGAGCAACCATTTTCCACCCACCATGCTCAACTGGGAACCAACCAACAATTACGGGTTCTTCGTCGTGCTCACTCTTGCAGCGAGCTCCTCTTACATGCCGCAATATTTTGTTGCTGCCCAGCATGAGCAGTGGCGATCAGCGCAGCTGGTTCTGACATCATTTCTTCGAGACCTGTATGTAGCCTGTTTGTGAAGACGCCAATTTGGAAGGAGAACCAGCTGTTGCAAAACAGGCTAATCACCAGCTTCATGCAATTATGCTAAACAAACAAGAGGCGCACAATTTGCTGCCACGATCGCGAAGGATCAGTTAAAAAGCTTGAGCGATATGCAGGTAGCAAACTAAAGAAGAAAGCATTACCTTTTTCTGTTTTTTTTTTTATCAAACACATTTGTGCCTCAATATTTGAACAGCCAAGACAAAATTCCATGCTGTGATGCAGTCGCACGATCATTGCTCATGCTTTTCTGTTCCAAAATTTAAAAAAAATTTTATTCGCCAGCCTTTCATCATGCCCTGTCAATCAGGCAACCGCAAAAATTCATCATAAATTCAACTTGAGATGCGATCATGCTTCACTGCGGCTACTACTCGTCTTCCCTCTCAAGCGAACTTCGCTAATCTTCATGCGATCGTCATGAAAATGCATGATCATCTTTTGCGGCATAAACTAAAAATTGCCATACAAAGTTCAGTTGGTTTTTATGGTAAGTGCTGCCAACGATTTCAGAGACTTGAAGGTAAACTTTGTCGGTTTATGATCAAAGTTATTGCAAACTATCTTGAGAGTTCATGTAGCAACCTCGTTAAATGCATGTATATAATGTGGAACATTAAATGAGCATGTTCTCATATATGCACTTGGACTTTGTGATAGACATTAAACTTGACAAATTTAACATGATTTTTGTTTAAGATATTATTTAACAATATTTTCAGATTTTCAAGAATATTTCAATTTCATTTCGTCGTCTTTTTTCAGTTAATTACAATGCAATTAAAAGAAGTCGTCATCTAAAAGATTAATGACTCCAATAGTCGCAATATAAAATAGCTTTTGGCAAGATTTAAAATTCGTTTAAAATTTCTTAAATTATTTTGTATTATTTCTGAGTAAAAGTTTAATTATTTTAGATTACCTGAAGAAGATAATAGAATATTACTTTTAAGTTTAATAAAAAATTATCAAATTAGACAGGTCTACAAAAATATCCAAAGTAATCTTATATAATTTCAGCTAAAAAGTAAATAAAATGTATTTGACCGTATAAATATAACCAAAGATTATTCATATAAAAGTGAGCAAGTTTAAAAGCAACACTTATTTCTTAAATGATATAATGAAGACTTTTTTCGCTGTCACTCGAGAGCGCAAATAGTTACCAACTCATTTTGTAGTTCTTAGAGAATCGATACTTGCTATCATCTCATCTTAACACTAGATTCAGCGGTAGAGATCTGAGCTGAAACATTGCAGAAACATTGCAAGGGAAACGGGGGGAGGTCGTGGTGGAGTTTGACGCTTGTCATGACGATTGACTTTGATTGCAGTGCGACGCATTCGCTGCATGTCAGATGGCACATGTCTGGGTCTTGGCCAACAATGGCAACAGCAATGCAAGCGACTGCAGTGGCAAGCAACCAAGGCAGCGAATCGGGATGAAGCGAAGTCGTTGAATGTGAAATGTTGCTATGAAAGCGAACGTTCGTTAAACATTTGAGCAGAATTCGTTATTCTTGATTTAGTTAATTTTAGTCATATTAAGTTTTTATAAAAATCGAATTATAACTGAAAAGTTAGCTTTCTTTACTATACGAAAAAAGCATTAAATTTTAAAATTGGGAGAATTAAGGTTTGTGTAATAAAATGAAAGAATGAATTATAAAAACATTTGATCCACTAAAAAATATTAACTTTTTTAAAGAAATTCTAAGCTTTTTCTGTAGCTCAAATAAAAGGGAATCGAAATTGTTTCCAACGTGTATTGCAATTTTTTTTGCTAAAATGGAAAACACGTGTTTCATTGAAATCACTTCAAGAGAAAATTTTAGGTTTTTCCATGGTTCACTTTCGAAAATTTTTTCCTCCAGCTTGGTTGGAATTGCTTACTCGCCGCCATTGCGGACGACATAGTTAAGCAGCATTTTACGCTCGAACTGCGCAGACTGCAATTTGCTGACTCAAGCGCGGCAGCAGAAACAATCAACACCCGTTCACTCTACCCTCACTTCAACCCCTCTTTTTCATAGTACTCCAGCCAACACTTCTAACTCCATTCTGCTCTTGAAGCACAGCTGCCATTGACGCCATGTTGGGGTGCATGCGGCATGTTGTACGGTGCATGCAGCAGCGGCTGCAGCACAAAGTGATGGTGAGGTGGGGTGAGGAGCTGGCATAAATGCGAACCGAAGGTAGACGCGCAAAAGTGGTTCAAGGTTTGTTGGAAACCGAAAGTGAAAAATCAAAGGCGTAAAACTGAAAACCGACAGAAAAAGTATAAGCAATAAAGCGGCGAGCAGTGAGCAGGGAGCAAAGGAGCAAGTGGCGGCGCAAAATGGTAACACTGGTAAGCAATCGTGTAGGCAACACTCCTCGTGCACTGCCTGTAAAAGCAGAAACATGCGAAATCGCCTTTTAAATCTCTCAAACGATTTGCCAACAGAAGAAAAATTCATATAAACCCAAATAGCAAATTCAGCCAAGTTCCATAAATCAGGTCCATGCTGGCGGCCAAATTGGTGAACAGATTCGGCGGCTTTCGTAAGTCCTTAAAAGTGTTTTACTCTTGATTTTATGTACAGACTTGAAGCTGACTTAAAGGATTTCGCGGCGCAAACTGAAACTAGAATTACGAACTCGCTAGATTTTCATATAAAAAATCTTTCACAGTGTAGGCAAAAGTATAGAATCTAGACTCTAGATCAGAGTAATGTGGCCTTAATGTATGTGCAGTATTGCCAACCTCTCCTATAAGTCAAACCATGAATCAAAACCCTCCACGATCTTATGATATTTCGGACAAACTTTATTAGATACAAATAAGATAAATATTCAATACACATCCAATTTCTTTTCTCTTCAAAATATATTTAAAGTTTATGATTAAACCAAACACCCTCCCCCCATTTTATCTCTTCCTCCACTATCGCTCAACAGTGTCAGTGCAAAAACGTAAATTTAATATTTTCTCTCCTTTTCGTTTTGTATTTATAATTAAAATTTAAAATTTGCTGCAAATCTTTCTTTTACTATCTGCTTCGAGTCTCGTAACATACGGGAAAGTTTTTAGTTTTCCGGTATAGTCCGCTAAAACTACAAGTCAAATCGATTTATTATGCGTTGAAATATATGAAAATTTAGGAATTTTATCAAGATTTGATTGGAATTGGTTCAATGAGAAGAGTCCTCCAAAATAACATTGACTTACATATAAAAGGTAAAATTTTCGCCCCAGAATTAAGTGCAATTTTTAAAAATAGGATTTATTAAAGTCTCATGGAAGATGCACTTTTCTTATAGCAGAGATCGGAAATGGTTTCCTCATATATAAACGGATATTAAAATGTTGCTATTAAATGTCTTTAAGACCGCCAATACTTTTGAAACCCGTTTCATTGGAATAAATTTGTAAATATTTGATGAAATATAAATATATCTTTAAAAAAAATTACTTCCTTACCCCACTGCTTCTTCGTCATCATTTTACATATTTAAAGAAATGAGGTCTGCTTTACCAAATTCAAATGAAAAGCAATATGAAAACCGATTTAAAGACATTCAATGAATAAATACACATATGCATATACATTTTCAGTGTTCGCATTTTAAATGCTGACGAAGCACACAGTCGAAGCCCTGTCCCAGTCCCTGGCGCTCCTCAGACGAGCTTTACAGATGCAGTGTCCAGCATCACACAAATCGTCTACCGAGACTGACTGACAAAAGCAGATTAGATGAGGAGGAAACAGAGCAGATGAATTACAACAACATCGCACAGAAGCAGTCCAGGCTGAGGGACCGTGGCGACAGCTCCACTCCATTCAACTCCGCGTGATGTCTCGCTGGCATTGAAGCAGCCGCAGTTCCCTTCGTTTGTGTGGAATTGCGGCATGCCATAACAATGAAAGTGCACTTCATGCTCTTCCAAACGCTTTTCATCGTCGCTCTGATGATTATTATGATGACTAGTTGGTTGAGGAAGTGGTAAGGGGCGGCACCAGCCTGACAACATGCAACTCCAATTTTAATTTTCGAGCTCATGAGATGATTTTCACTATATCCAATGGCGGGGGGAGACTCAGAGTTTAGTTGTAATTTCAAAAGTGCTGTCCGACTTGCGCTGCTCTTCATTATGAAAATGTCTTGCCATAATTTTATATTTAATTGATATTGTAAGTAACTTTAAATCGGTTGTATGCTCCTTTATAAAAACAAGTAAGGAAGAATCAGTCGGGTTTCACCGACAGAGTAATACCCTAAACCAAGTTCCCAAATGGGGTGCTAATCCACAGAAACCGTGGGTGCATTTAATTTACCGCCTACATAGTGAGCAGACTACAATATATCCCTAATAGGACTATTTATGCCAAAAGTTGATGCTCTGGAAGGTGTACAACCGAAATGATCGATATATATAATTTACCGCCCCCATAGTGGGCTGGCTACGCCCATTTTTGGAGAATTAAAAGGTATTCTTACCAGTAATGAAGTGACCAAATATGGACGCTCTGGTGTATATCTTACTGAAGTTATGAGGATTTTTAGCTTACCGCCTATATAGTGGGTGGACCACGCCCATTTTTTCGTGGAACATAGAAAACCAAACCCTGAACTTGAATACCAAGTGCAATTCTTTTCTATGAGTAATTAGACAAAATATAGCTATTTTACCGAAAATAATCCGGGGTATTGGGACTTACAGGCCTATAGTGGGCGAGTTCTTCAACCGATTTTGCTAATCTCGGAACTTGAAGTAGTGGAAGGTTCACTGCGACTGTGTACCAAATTTGGTCTAAATCGGACAACTCCTTCTTTCTCTCCTGTGGCCACGGACAGCAAGACAGACAGACGGACAGACGGACAACCGGAAATCAACACAGAAAGTGATTCTGATCATTTCTATATACTTATGTCTATACCTAGGACGGCTCCTTTAATGCGTTACAATTTTGGCACAAAGTTATTATACCCTATTACCATAGGTGTAGGGTATAAACATCAAAAATGTTCGAGGGGAGCCAGAAAATGCAGAATAAAAACGGCATAAATCCAATGTTTTTGTTGTTTGATTGCTTCGTGTTTCATGTTTGAATATCAGATTCCAGAAATTTCAGATTTTTTTTTAAATTCCAACAGGGTTGCTCATGAACTCTTATCATAAAGTTCAATTGGTCTAATAATAGAGAACGCTGCTTCTTTAGTTGAAGAACCACCCATGGATTTTGAGCAGCCATTTGGTATCCTCTGATATTTAATTAAATTGGTTTTAACTGCAAAATTTGTAAATAGTTCGATATATTTACATGATCAGGGATGGGGAGGAGCAAAAATGCGATAAAATTTTGTGCAAAATGTGAGTGGGAGTCGCAAAAATGCTTTACTGTTCAAATTGTTGGGCTTTGCCTGTGAAATATTGTTCGCCCTAAGTTTGTGTAACCCTGCGCTCCAGTAAAATAAATTGCCTGCTGTTAACTAAACAAACGCTCGACACATTCGCACCGTTCTATTTGCTTCCGAAACTTTTTAAATTCAGCCTGAGCAACAAAAATGCAGTTGTATACAAGAGCGAAGGTGGAAACATATTCACCCCTCCCTTCATGCGTTGCACCGTGTTCCAAGCGCACTAATACTAACGTCTATTTCTACTTCCGCTTTAAATACGCTTTTATAGTTTATCAGGACTCACACGAATGGAGTGCCTGAGTCTCTGTGTGTATGGATGCAGTTCACGGAAGTCCTTTGCGGGTCCATTGAAAACTTTATGCCATTATCCTTTTCAACGTCCTGTTTTTATCTCATTGCTTAGTGAAAAGGAAGTGAGTTAGAGGTAGAGAGAAGGGAAAGAAGCAACACACAGTCGAAGGGAAATGCATTCGTCCTTATTTACACAGAAGGACAGTTTATAAAATTCGAGGAATAATGCGGAGTGATTCGTGCTCCTTTATTGATTCATTAACAAAATAATTTAATTAAAGAAACTAGATTTTAGAAAACGTCACAATTTTAAAAGATTCGCCAAATTGATTTAAGTGACGTAGAATTTCTTTTAGATACTTCTAATATATTTACAACTGTATTATTTCTTATAACTTACTATTATTCCTTCCGGATTTCTTTTGAATCGATCCTACAATAAGCTTAAATCGTTCTAAAACTAACTTCACCATTGTTCAAATTAATCTGGAATGTTGTAATTCCATTAGCAATTTTTTTCAATATAATGTCGAGGCAAATATTTTATTAACGGTCTTAATTGTGCCTGCAATTTGAGATTTCTTATTTGTTGTTTACTTGAATTTTTATTCCATTGAAGATTTTGCTGATTTCTTCTTTTTGACAAAAAGCGAATATAGAATAAAATTTGGAAAATGCTACTTTTCCCACAGAGCAACCTTTTACTGCAACAAATCAAATTAGAATTATTCAAACCTGGCATTGCAGATTCATCTCTGATTGCTGAACATGCAAAACAATTTGCTGCCATTCTTTCCGGAGTTCACTCCCCCCTACTTCTAATAAAACGCTGAACTCTGACTTTTCGCAAAATTCGAAATTCGAAACTGTGAGACTTTTGTGCATTTCACACAAATATTTAAATGAATAAATAAAGTCACTCAGTGTCGACGAAGTGAAAATGACCACACCCACTGAGACACTATCCACTCCCACTGCACGAGCATCCTCACTCCACTGCGCGCTCTCCGCTTGACCCGTTGATAAACAACAACATTTTGTAGTGCTCTGCAAAATAGTTTTATTTATTTATAAAGTTTCTGATTGCTGCTTCGAAATTGTTTTCAGAATTTGCTTGAGCCACAAATGCTGTTGGGGTTGCACAAGCTGTTGATGTATTGCTTATTGAATGCAATGCTCTGACTCTTCGGACTTGCAGTTCCATGATTCGACGAACGTTGTTCTAGTGAAGTTAGTAGGGGAGAGGGGGGTACCTTCGTCTCTTTTTTTTTGAAGGCCTACATTTCAGAAGGTAATCAATATACATATTCAAAAACCGATTAGACTGTTACAATACCTCATTATATAACAATAAAATGTTATACTAAAATTTCTTTAAAAAGTTCCGTTTGTATTATTTTTTTCATGATTAGTAAAAAAAGTCAATTCGCTGAATGTGCCCCCATGCCAGGGTAGCTTCGGTATTTGGCTGGACACTTTCGGCATTCACACTTTAAAGTACCATAAGGTGATAAAAAATCTTGTTTAGACTAGATAAGACATGTTTTTCGTTACATGACACGTTTTTATTATATTTTGCATTAAAAAACTAAAAAAAAATCATATTTATGAGCTTCAAAAAAAGGTAGTTATTGTAAAATTTTTTTTATTAATTATTTATTATATATAATGTTAAAAGTGCAGAGATTGACCCTAATATTAATTTTGTGTGGTTACGGGAGGTTTAAGCCAGGTTCTAGGGTCTTGGAAGCTTCAACTCGATTTCGATTTTTAGTACCTGTGAAGTTATATTGACGAATGTGCCCCATGAAAAAAAGACGAGTCCACCCGTCACTTTTTTCCTGTTTTTTTTTTACTTCTAATTTCAGTGCTTTATTTTCATTTAATAGACTTTTATTTACAAAATAATTAGTATTAAAGTAATACTAATACAATTTTGTTCGAAATAATGGTATAAATACAGCACAAACTTCTTACGTTACCGACCTGAATATTCGGAAACGAAGAGCGAAAACACAAAATCAAATGTAACTTTATCAGCTGTTCAGATAGAGATGGCAAACTTTGTGAGGGATATTTATGCTAGTTATGGGTTAGTTTTTACTAATAAACAGTTATGTCCGATGACTCCTTCATACCGAAATCGGCTTTGACGAATGTGCCCCAAGGACGAAGGTACCCCCCTCTCCCCTACTATGAAAGGATTTGAAACTGCAAACAAATATTGCGAATTTGAAAGTAAATTTCATATAATTCTTTGACGAATTTAAAGATTATAGCTGCTCATATTTTCTCTCCAAGATATCTGAGCTTAAAAGTTTTGAGGCATATGTATGTATCAGATTTGTTTTTGTAAGAACATTTTATGAAGTTAATTCCTGATTTAGGCGCGTCCCCCCCTCTCATACTATGAAAGTTTATGTTTTTTGTTTTTTCAGCAGATTAGTTTTTTGATGGAATAGTAGATAGAATAAAACTATGCATTCATACTCTTTGATATAAGTTTATTCTGAAAATGGCACTTCGAAAATGAAGCTTGTACAAATGAATGTAAAGTTTATATATTAGAAATATGGTTCTGATCTCACTGACGGTTCTAAATTCATATAAAACTATATAGCTATATTTGTAATTGGATGAATTCGATTCTGTCAAACAGTATAGAATGTAAAAAACCCATAAAACAAATGTTCGATAGATTGTGAAATCACTTTGGGAGCGTTTTTTATACCCTACACCTATGGTAATAGGGTATAATAACTTTGTGCGAAAATTGTAACGCATTAAAGGAGCCGTCCTAGGTATAGACATAAGTATATAGAAATGATCAGAAACACTTTCTCTTTTCATTTCCGGTTGTCCGTCTGTCCGTCTGTCTGTCTGCGTGTACGCAAAAAAAAGAAAGAAGGAGTTGTCCGATTTGGACCAAATTTGGTACACAGTCACAGTGAACCTCGGGTTAGGTAAAGTGTTAAAATTATTCAAATCGGTCAAAGGATACGCCCCCAATGGGCCTATAAGTCCCTCTACCTCGAGTTTTTGCGATCAAATTGCTGTAATTTGTCTAATTACTCATTGAAAAGAATAATACTTGGTATTCAAGTTAAGGGGCGGTCATATATGTCATACGAAAAAATGGGCGTGGTCCGCCCACTATATAGGCGGCAAAATTTTTCCGGTAAAATGGCTCCCAATTGACTAGGTACGAATATAAATGAATGAAATTCGGTTCCCAAGTTGATATATAGGTCTTAGATGCCATAGAAGAAAATGGGCGTGGTCCGCCCACTATATAGGCGATAAATGAAAAATCCTCTTAACTTCCATAATATATACACCAGAGCGTCTAGATTTGGTTACTTCGTTCCTGTTAAGAATATCTTTTAATTCTCCATAAATGGGCATGGTCCGCCCACCATGGGTGCAGTAAAATAAATATGCCGATAACATCTGGTGTACACCTGTCAGAGCATCAATATTTGGCATGTATAGTCCTATTAGCTATATCTTGTAGTCTGCCAAAAATGGGCGTGTTCCGCCCACTATGTAGGTTGTAAATCAAATGCACCCACAATTTCAGTGAATTATCACCCTACTTGGGAACATGGTGTAGGGTATTACTCTGTCGGTGAAACCCGACTGATACTTCCTTACTTGTTTTATTCTGCATTTTCTGGCTCCCCTCCAACATTTTTGATGTTTATACCCTACACCTATGGTAATAGGGTATAATAACTTTGTGCCAAAATTGTAACGCATTAAAGGAGCCTTCCTAGGTATAGACATAAGTATATAGAAATGATCAGAAACACTTTCTCTTTTCATTTCCGGTTGTCCGTCTGTCCGTCTGTCTGTCCGTCGTTCCGTCTGTCCGTCTGCGTGTATGCAAAAAAAATAAAGAAGGAGTTGTCCGATTTGGACAAAATTTGGTACACAGTTACAGTGAACCTCGGGTTAGGTAAAGTGTTAAAATTATTCAAATTACCCGAAGGACACGCCCACAACGGGTCTTTAAGTCCCACTACCTCGGATTTTTTTCGGTAAAATGGCTATAATTTGTGTAATTACTCATGGAAAAGAATAATACTTGGTATTCAAGTTAAGAGGTAGGTCTTCTATATCTCAGGAAAAAATGGGCGTGGTCCGCCCACTATATAGCCGGCAAAATTTTTTCGGTAAAATGGCTCCCAATTGACTAGTTACGAATATAAATGAATGAAATTCGGTTCCCAAATTGATATATAGGTCTTAGAAGCCATACAAGAAAATGGGCGTGGTCCGCCCACTATATAGGCGATAAACAAAAAATCCTCTTAACTTCCATAATATATACACCAGAGAGTCCAGATTTGGTTACTTCGTTCCTGGTAGGAATATCTTTTAATTCTCTAGAGATGGGCGTGGTCCGCCCACCATGGGGGCAGTAAAATAAATATGCCGATAACATCTGTTGTACACCCGCCAGAGCATCAATATTTGGCATGTATAGTCCTATTAGGTATATCTTGTAGTCAGCCAAAAATGGGCGTGGTCCGCCCACTATGTAGGTTGTAAATCAAATACGCCCACAATTTCAGTGAATTATCACCCCACTTGGGAACATGGTGTAGGGTATTACTCTGTCGGTGAAACCCGACTGATTGCTTCCTTACTTGTTTTATATTCAATTTTAACTTGCTCCCGCAAGCAAGTCTGGCATTTGTGGCAGGCTGCCTTCAAAAACAGCAGCAAAAACTTTAATTGGAAAAAAAATTTAAACCCGCAGTTGCCCTCATTCCACGTGAGAATTTGGCCGAATTTGCGAAGCACTTTCCTCAGACATGTTTTGGGAAAATCCTTTGGATTCAAAAGCTCAACTTACCTCTCATTAAGGCAGCATTTTTTGCTACAATTGCCGGTGATGAAAATCTGAAAGACGAGGAAGAAATCATTATATTTCGCTAAATAGATTTCTTTTTTTTATACTAGATTAAATTGAATTTGGACTATGGATCTAGTCTTCTCGTCAATGCGGCATGAGAGGCCGATAATGCTTTTATAAATTATTTGTAAGCCAGGGTTTCGTATCTCTCTATTGACAAATTGTAACTAAGACTTTTGGAAATTAAATCAAAGTTTTCTAAATTTAATGCGACATCACTCGTTTGTAAGAATTTATACATGATATGTCTAAGATAAAGTTAAAGAAATGTATATCGATAAAAATAACAATTTCTATATTATAATGAGCTGCTTATCCGTTAGCCGTTTGGAGTAAAGGTAAAATATATATTTTCTGAATGACAATTCACACAAATTGTTTTCTCAAATATCATTGCAGCATTTCTAAACAAAATGAGAGCGAAAGTTTACACTAAAAACCTGTGCACATGGCAACTCGTTTCTTCAAAAGCACCTGCACTGGAAATAATACCACTTGCATTTGTGAATGCACTTGACCTTTTGCCGGAAGCGACAGTAAAGATACAAAACAAGTTCATTTTGGAAAATAGGAAAAGCTTAAAAATAAACACACAACTTAATGCGACAAACTTAATAGACTAAGAAGCTTCCCGAAAGAAGCTCAACTTAGAGCAGAACAGACTTGGAGGTACTCCATTAAGTGACATAGGAATAATATGAAATAAAAGGAATCCATCAAAGTGCATGTGAAGCATTTTCTGCGGCTGTGGCAACTATGCACTTGAACAAATCCCAGCTTCAAATGACCACTGATCTCCTACACCTGACATGGCAAAACGTTTCCAAACATGGCTTCGCGCTTTCAAAGCCACACGTTGCATTTAAATTGAAGTTGAAATACATATTCGAATAATCAGAGGTATTCGTGACTTGATCAAGTCCACCGTCTATACGGCATATTCCAGTAAGTGGATATGTTGGATACTTCGAAGCTTTGGGTGCCATTAGATTCCTTAATTTTGGCATGCGCGCCCGCTTAATTTCCATGACTCAAAGCAAAATTGCCAAAACAGAGCAATGATCGCCGAAGCCGCGCAATTTCGTTGGTGCGCAAGCGTACCTGCGGACTCCGGAGGTAATTGAACCGTGCTTAGCCTTGACTTAGGCTTGAGTTTCGACTTTGGAGCGTATTTTTCTCCCTTTGACTTTACGCTTCTTTCGTCTGTTCGGCCGAAGTTGCTTGAAGCTGCCTAAAAATGCTTTTGAACTTGAAACGTGCGCTTGCGGCGCGTTTTTTATGACTACGGGTCGCAAGAGCTAGAGGCCGAAGGGAGGCCCCTGTGTAGTCACGTGTAAGGTCAATGGAACTGCTCATTGCCTTCTCAGCTTGTAGGTGAATTGGAATGGTTGTCGGTGATTGGAATAAACAAAATGTTTGCAAGAAAAATAGCTTTTGGAATCGGTTCTGATTATCGATGTTATTACATATTTGATCACTGAGACAATCCATAAAATTTAATGCTACGCTAAATAATATAAAATCCGAATTTTCCTGAATATACTTCAACACCAAAAGGAGTTGAAATAAATAGTGTAAATGAAAGTGAAATAAGTTTGAATAATTTTCTCTCACTCACTTTGAGCTGAAATATATTTTAATTTCGTACCGATTGAGATTCTCGCAAATTGTTTCGAAATAGTTCGATTTTCGATTTCAGTCAGTTGTGCTTCTATTCTATAGGAGTTTTAGTACCGATTGCAAAAAGAGCTCTGTATAACGAATGGTTTCCCTCTTTGACTGATATATCGATTTGAGATACATTTGTTACAATTAACTGCATAAAAATTCAAAGATACATACACGTAACGTACAAAAAATTGTGTTTATTATTAAATAATTAAATTGTATTAGGTTTAATGGATTGCATAAGGATTAGTGTTCAATTTCGCGTACATCCCCATATAGAGGAAAGCTAGCTTTCCGTTCTAGGTTGAGGTTATAATGAAAAGATCTTTATATTTGAACGGTCTCCGGATCATATGCTTTCCAACTTTAGAACTTTTCCAGTTCCTTCCATCAAATAACCGAAACAGATTACATGTCCCAATCAGTTAATTTTGAGCAATTCCAATAACTTATTAGAAGCTTCACTCAACTGCAAAAGCGTTGATCCACGCATCATCTCAATGCCAGTTGCCCATCTTCCGCTCTTATCTCTCTCACATATTTATAGATCTCGAAATCAAGTGTTCCCACGCTCAGCAGAATAGTGGAATCATGAGGAGTTCGTTGTTGATTCTTGATTGGATTTTAATTTGGCAGTGGAGATTAAAAGCCAATTTCGTGATTTTATCAAGAATAGCAATTTCTCTTGGCGCGGTGCTTTCCGCTGCCAATTTTCCAAATAATTTCTTAATTGAACTGACAATTCGCAAACGAAGAAAGCAGCAACAGCAGAACGGAGACAAGCAAGCAACATGTTGTTGACCTCAGCAGTGAAGCAATTATGAGTGTGAGCAACATGCAAGTGTGGAGGAGTAATGGGAATGGCTGCTGGAGGAGGCATGAGCTGTGGAAGATTATTTTGGAGCTGAACAGCAAATTTAATTGAATTTAATAACAACATAGCAGCAGTATATTTCTAGCAACATATTAGAGCAAAGCATTGCTGCCCCACACCCCGTACTACATCCATCGAAGATAGACTTTCCAGTTCATCAGCTGCAGCTGCGATTAGCGAGTACAAAACCAAACCGCGCCAGCAATGGAAGCAGCAACATAACGTGTTGCATGCAATTTTACTCAACAATGTGGCATGGCTTGAATTGCCTACACTAAAGAGGCAGAGAAGGAGTGGCGAATGAAACTGGTGAAACGCGTTCGATAAACAAACAACAGCAAAGAGTTGAAGAGGGGAGTAACAACAGAGAGAGTCAGGGGGGCAAGTTGCGGCTGCGTGTTGAGGTTCCCTAACGCACAATCCGCTGCGGCAGCAGAGAACAGCGTCAGTAACTGAGGCGATTTCAAGCAAATGACCCTCCTCGACGCTTGGGCATCTGGTTTCAAAACTTTGCATTGACGATAGACCTGTGGTTGTTGTTGGCGATGTTGGTGTACTGGTTGCTGTTTGCTCCATACTTGAACTTGCTCTACAAGCGAAACGAAACGATTCAAATAGCGTGCGACTTGCCAGGGTGAGATGGAATCGCCTTGACTTTGATAAGATTGCATGTGCGCATGCGTGGCAAATGAGAAGAACGAGGTGCCGCTGTAAGTGTTCATTATGAAGATTGTTGGTGGGGGTCTCGAGATACTAAGACCATTGTGGCATTCATTATACATAGCTTTATGGTAGAAAATTGTACTGTTGTTACTGCAATTTAATTTGATTGACTGAATCCGAATCTATTGGTATAAAATTGTTGCTTTATTTTAAATAAATAATTAAAGTCTGGGAAAAGGTTCCAAATTAAACACCTGTTGGCCAAACGAAATAATTATAGTGCATTTGTGTATGAAACACAATTTCTCTCGAATGAAACATTACCCTAGCCAGCAAACCAAAAACCTAAAGGAACAGATAATCATCATAAAAGGAGCCGCGGTGGCTCAGTGGACAAGTGCTTTGTCGCTGATTCGGAAGGCCTGGGTTCAAATCTCAGCCACGCCTTATACGAGTCTCAGCAATTTAAGGTAATTTTTCAAAATTTGGAGAAAATAATCAACAATATTGGCAAAATAATTTTCTTGTTCCCCGAAATAAATCGTTTGGAATTTTAGAGCGCGCACTTTTTTCATGTGTATAAATTTGATGCTTCATTGAATGCTCTGAAACATGCCGCTATGGTAACTGCCCTCTCGGCTTGCTACGATTGCAGCGTCCCTTGTGAGTGCCCAGAACTCATCGCACTTCAAAAGATCTGTCAATTGCCGCATATGAAATGCGTTTAATTAACTTGACAGCTGAGCTGTCAAAACAAATTTTCAGAGAGAAAAAAAGGGATAAGAACAAAGAAAAAATGGTACTAAATTAACAATGGAGGCTCCAGTTTATTGGCGCAGTGACGCATCATGTTATAGTGTCCATGCTATTCAGAGCATATGTCACTGCGCGTCAATGAGAGCGAACGTGGAACTGTGCGAACGGCGAGGTGAACTACATACTAAAAGAGGCATGCTGTTATAGAGGAGAGAGAGGCGAGGGCTTGATATTGCACGTAAGGTGCAATTTGCATGACAAATGCATTAAAAAGTGAATGTTTTGTGGGCGGGGATCGGAACGGTGCTTAAAGCAACACAAACACAGTTAAACAGAATCACAGTCTCTCAGACAACGGTAAAACCTGCACCCACTCTCCCGTTGCGTCGTTTTAGCGCCCTCTCTCCCGCTCAAGCGCGTGCACTATCATTTTGACAGCACAGCGTTGCACTTGCCACCAGCACGCAACTGCATGTGTGATATAATTTGGCGGCAATTTGTCACAGCGCATGTGTGAGTGTGCCACCGTGATTATGCAACCGCGCCAATGAAACGAAATTTAAACGTTTATATTGCCACTTCCGCCGGTACGGAGCTGAGTTGCAAGACAAAAAGTGTTGCCATGCCGAAAGAAGGCCAATTATGATGGCATTGCTGTAATGTAAAATGGGAAGCAAGTCTCACTTTATGCCATTAAATTGAAATGATGATTTATTTGTGCATTTAAATATTTTGTTAAATTGGAATTGTTACATATGTATACTCGTACCCGTTTTTGTGTGCGGCCGTAATTCATGTCCGCCTGCGGATGCGTTCGCTCTCAACAATGCGGATCTCCAATTTCGGCTAATTTATGGATGGCTGAAGCAGGCGACAATTGTTAGTTGTTGCCAGCGATTTAATTACAATTTAACTTTTGTTGACTTGTTTCGTTGTAAATGGATTTATTGACGATAATTGGCACACAATTCTCCAATTGTGACTAATGGAAGTTTTGAAATTGTGTAAATGGGTTGCGTTACGTACACTTAAGGAAGGTTTAAAAAAGATTTGTATAAATTCCAAATGAAACTTTAAAAATTTCATATGTATTCAGTTTGAGTTATTTCGTGGTTGAGACTTTTTCTGAAGCAATTGGAAACTATGTATGTGTGTATGTAAATATTCGCGATTCTACACCGAAATCTACTTGACACAATAAAACGTCAGCTAAAGTCTGTCCTGCGGCAACATTTAAGACGTCATCATGATTACGAATTGCATGCTTCCGTGGCATGAATAATATTATTGGACACTTCGAAAACTTTTGAATATTTTATGGCTATTTAGTTTCGAAAATCGTACCAATATGAAGTACGCTTTTGATAAGCATCGAAGAGAATTTTTTTAATAGCTTTGCAATAAAACAGTTCGTAAAGTTGCAATTATATGGCAGTGTGACGATTTTAAACTCTAAGAGCACCCGATATTTCTTTCTTCTGAATAAAGTACATGGCATTATGTATGGAAAATTGTTGTACAGAACTTTTTAACATTGTATGGAGGTTATTAATTATAGAATACAAAAATGAACTCAAAATGTAAAAAAATCATGCGCTAAGCGTAAATGCAACTAATCTTATTGCCATTCAATAATATGCTCACTGTCGACAGCCACGTTCTCTCTCATCCTTTTGAAGATTGTAAGTGAGAATTTCTGCTTGTAACGCCTTAAGAAATCTTCTGGCATATGGAATTAACGTTTAAATTTGAGTTACGACAATCGAGTTACCCCATCGGAGACTTTTCTAAAAAAATTTCCGCACGTCATGGTTATTATCTAATCCGATCTGTCTGCCTAGCTATTTTATTTGTTAGTTGCTGTCAAATGCGCTCAAGTTTTATAGACTCCATTGTTGACAAAACTTGTAACAGATGACAAGATCTACCTACTTTAGCTGATTGTTAGTTTTGCAAAAATGTTGTTTGCTAACGACCTTAATATTTCGCTTCAGATGCGCGTAATCAGTGCGACGGAGGACGGACGGACAAACCAACACCCGCGCCGACTAAGCTAAACAAACTTAAAGCGTTTGCGATTACAATGACATGAAGAAATTGCATAGTTTTCATATTTACTGAAGATAGTTTGGAAAATTTTCGCTTCCAGTGTGACAGTTGTAAAAGTAAGAAAATCCTAAGATACCGCTATATTTTACGCTATATCAATTAATTCCACCGACTGACTATCTACCATTCAATTACTAGCAATTACGCTCATTAGCTGCCGAAAGATAAAACTAAAGTACAATTTAGATAAGCTTATGAAAATACTTTATAAGCTTATCAAATTATTTCAGTAGCGTAAGGCATAAAACTGTCTTTTTTATAAAAATTTGTAAGCACTTGCTAGTTTTTTCATTGAGTGGTAATTATAAATAAGCAATAGAAATGGCCGTATTTCATGAGAGGTTATTACAAAGATGACACATGACAAAAGTAGCACGCAAGTGGCTATTTATTGCTTAATTGAAGTCACAGCAAGCTGCCAATAAATTAATTAATTGCTTATTAAACCTTTGAATTGTTTCACATTAAATTCAAACTCAACGCCATTTAACCAAATTAGTGGTTCCGTGGCTCCCGTCAATCGAATTTGAAATCGAAAGTAATTTTCCAAACACTCAATCAGAAACGTCACGAGTCACGCGTGAATGATTCCGGGCAGTCGCACGCGAGCGAGCTTGTCAAGGGGGGCAGCCAAGTGTGACAACCACATGAAAATCACGGTCAATTATGGCAGTGAGAGAACATACGATGGAGAGGATTGTGGGTGGAGAGGAAGTGCCAATGCCAACGAAACGTAACGAAGTGCAACAGGAAAATTAAACAAAAAAGAGATAACAACAAACAGACGGAGGGAAAATAATATAATAGAGAGATAACATAAGTCGGCTTTTAACGATAGAGACATTGTAAGGTTAGCCGAATAGAGCTTTACTATACGAGTACACCAAATATAGATGTTCATTATAGACATAGGCAATAGGCAAATTAAATTGCCACCTTGGCAGACTATATTAATTATTTTGAAATATATTCTTTAAATATTGATGTTTATACCCTACACTTATATATAGGGTATAATAACTTTGTGCGAAAATTGTAGCGCATTAAAGGAGCCGTCCTAGGTATAGACATAAGTAGGTATATAGAAATGCTTAGAATCACTTTCTGTCTTGATTTCCGGTTGTCCGTCTGTCTTGGTGTCCGTGGCCACAGGAGAGAAAGAAGGAGTTGTCCGATTTGGATCAAATTTGGCACACAGTCGCAGTGAACTTTCCACTACTTTAAGTTCTGAGATTCGCAAAATCGGCCGAAGGACACGCCCACAACGGGTCAGCACACACCCCCGGAATATTTTCTGTACAATTTCTTTGAATTGTTTAATTACTCTTTAAAAGGAATGGTATTTGGTATTTAAGGTAAGGTGTGGGCCCTCTACGTCAACCAAAAAAATGGGCGTGGTCCGCCCACTCAGTTACTTGGTGTAGGGTATTACTCTGTCGGTGAAACCCGACTGATGCTTCCTTACTTGTTTTACTATGGATATCATATCACAAAGCAATTAAGTACCTTCTATTTATATGGCAGGCAGAAATTTAGTTTCCCAAAAACTAAATATCACTTGTCTATAACCATGTGTCTGCGTCCAAAATAGATACAGTAACTTAATTAATATATTATAGCGATTATATTAATTTAAAGAAAAATGTGGCATCAAAGTTCAGAGAAGGTACAAATTCTTTCACAGCAGAGAGTTTCAATGGCTAGGAGTATGTGTTGAAAAAGTTTAGGTGGAAGTATTTTTCGATATTTCATTTAACAAATATTCGACAGGTTTGAATCACTTACTTATAACAAGTCCAACATAAAAAGACGGACAGATTCTCAACAAATTCGATCAAATTAAAGTAAGAGTTAAACGACTTTCCTAGCTGGATTTGCCATCAATGGTTCAGATGACAGAAAAGCCTGTCAAAAGTAAGAGAACATTTTGGTTTTGGCAGCTAATTAGTGCTGTTTGAAACAGACAAAAAAAAGTTTAATTTCTCGTTGAACATGACGACCCTAGTGCAATTGAATATGGGTATCAATAAAATGCCCACGTTTGTATTTAAAATTTGCGTAAGTTTTTACCGTAAGAGTGAACCTTGTTGTTCATTTAGCGTGCAGTGTTTCAACTTTTTCCCTGGAGTATGAAATTATTTGGGTCAGCATAACTCGAAAAAGGTGGTTAACGATTTTCACACATGGACACACCTTTTTAAAATAAATTTCTCATTTATATGGCTGCAATGAAATTCTCATGAAATTATGCAAAATTGCATTTTTTGCCAAAATGAATTTATTTGATTATAGCCTTTCGCAATGAAAGTGTTGAAACACGTTCGCCTCGCGCTGTCATGTTTCAGCTTCAGCTTGTTGGCAATTAAAACTTTTCATTATCAGCATAAAATAAAATGGCTATTAATTTATTTTGCAAAGAAATTTAATTGAGATGTGGAGTGCCTGATGTATAACATCACATGCATGCCTCGCTTTCAATTGAATTTGAGGGGCTGTCGCCGCAGAGTTTCAATGAAAGTTTGAATTAATTTGCTCGACGGCGAGCTTGAAGAGCTCTTTTCATATGGCTACAATTGAGCGCTGTAGAAATTGTGTGACTGTCGTGTTGCCGTTTCTCAGCAGGCCCTCCACTGACAGACCCTGCTAGTGATACCTTTCGTTCGAAGCAACTTTCCTGATCGACTTTTCGCTGAGCCACCAACGAACTGTAAGCGATATATGAAACAAAGTATCCGATTTCCTTGACCATTAACGAGACTTCATGCTACGTTGAGGCACTGAAAATAGAACATTTACCGTAATTTGCAGTGGGGCGGCACACATTGTCAGCGCGTCGCGTCGGCGAGTTGGTCATGAAATGAAATTGAAACTGGCCATGTCGCGAAATATTGAATTTCATGGCATTTTGCGCTTCAGCGCGAAACCAAGCAAAAAACGTGTATTCAAAACCACGACGAGACGAGGGAATGACGGGCAAAGAGCAAACTAAAACAAAAGATTGGCCGTTGTTTACAAGTTTCCGGCTTGTTGCCCACCGCACGCGGCAGTGAATGAAGCGCCGTGCGTGTATTTTAAGCGCTGAATGAAAGTTACAACAAAATGGTTGGGTTGCTTAAGCACGACAGGTGGCTCATCTGTTGGCTGGTCTGATTTTGCAACAACTTTTCTACAGACTTTCTTTTATGGCATTAAAAAATAGAAAATTTACGCAAATAAAATAAGCATAAATCCAATATAATAAATAAAATGTCGCAGTTGTGAGAGAGCAAAATGAGCAGAATTAGTGTGAAATAAGCTGAAATTATTTTATGTCAACTTAAGCTTGCCTGCTTGAGCAATTTTGGAGAGCTTAAAAGATCAGCATATCAATTCAAATAGGAATAATACGGAAGTTGTAATATACGAAACACATATTAATTCCAAAAAACTCTGTGTGTAAAAGTATTTCAATACTAGTTTTTGAAAGGCGCCCACTGACTCAATAACGCTTTTAAATCAAATGAGCGCAATCAGAACGGAGTCTCCTTTGTTGCACTCAGAAATGGTTTTTGCTTTGATGAAATTACGTGGAAGCTCCTCAACAACTAATCGCGTTCCATTACAAAGGCCTTTTTTGGGATTCAGGCTCCGAAGCAGCATGATGATGACACCCTTTTTAAGCAGCCAGATATGAGGTGGTGTTCCAGAAGGCGTTTGCTCATTGAGAAATTCACCGAGGAAATTGAGTGCGTCATTAGGGTCCTCGCTGACAATCGAATCGGCGCTGCAGTAAATTTAAGGGACGCCAGGAATCAAGTCGATAATTTTACGATATATCTCAAGAATTTGTGCTTTGGTAGGAGCAACAATGACTCTCTTTTCCAGCTCATCAGTAGACATTTGTTGAATGTTTCCAAAGATAGCGCCTATGAGATTTTCATTTGTGATCATCGCGGTCGGAATTTTAATTGTGTCTGCCTGAAATTGTGCTCAACCACATTTGTAGAACAAAATTTCTCTTTAGTTGCGAGTGGCGCCATCTTGTGGTCAACTCAGAAACTAAAAATTACTTGCAAACTACTGCCATCTTACAGCGACATTTCCTTTATATTTCACGAAATTCTGAATATTTTGGACAATTTTTATTTTTTGGGATATTGGGGTCATGTTGAGTCTCACTCCATAGACTTGGGATCACTCGGATCGTCATTTTGTTACTAAACTGTTTTTCTCCACATCAAGACCTTAAAAAAAGTGCTCAACCACATTTGTAGAACACAATTTCTCTTTTGTTGCGAGTGGCGCCGTCTTGTGGTCAACTCATAAACTAAAAACTACTGTGGCGCCATCTTACAGCGTTAGTGAGTCAGTCAGTGAGTGAGTCAGTGACAAGAACTTTTAATTTATAGATTATAGAAACATATTAAGGGCATAGTAATGAATGGGACTATTCCACGGTACGTTTGAAGCATTGTATGTATCTTCTTCTCATCGTTTAAAGGGAAGAGACTCATCACGGTACAGTTCCACTTTCTCAAGCTTCTGAAAAAGATGTGCTTACAGTCGAGCTCCACCATTCCACGAATTTGGTTTAGGATTTCTGTGTTCAGAATCTAACAGATCTCTCTGGTCAGATCTTTAAGTACTAGATTTAAAACAAAATTTAATGGTGTCCTTGTTGTTATACATTGAATCCAAATATTTTTTTTTTGTGTCCGCTTAAACCAACACTCAGGGGATGCCCCTATACATGCAAAGCACTTGTTGATTTAGAAAGGATCATAGGTTATTGGGTGGACGCTTGCCTTGAATTCACGAATATTGTAATGACATATAGTCTGAGACCTACCTCCTATCTAATGGGGCAACATGTATATTTCGACAAAAAGAAAATAGCAGCATATGAGGAAAATTCAAATGTGTATGATAAGAATCTTTTGTACAAAGAGAATGTGATATTTCTACAACAGCAGAACTTTTCAAGAAGAACTCTTAAACATTTTGAGATTAAGTAACACAAATTAAAAGAAGCTACCTGTTTGTGATAGCAGTTCAAATTGGCAGGAAATGAGCAAAATATTTGTTAGGAAGTCGTTGCTATCAGAATTTGACAAATTCAATAAGAACAGATTTTGTCTTACCATAGATCTTAAATCTGATCTTATTCTGTGGAGACTCATCAACTCCGTTATGAAATGCGACTGCAGAAAAAATCAGCTGTTGCTGAGCAACTTCTAAACATTGACGACGAAATTCAACAAATCAATTATTCAAATTAATTGAAATTAATACTTATGATGTGCGTGTGTGTGTGTGCGTCTGTCTGTCATATCGTACTGTAGCACATGATCGTCGTGATCAGCTGCACACACTCGTCTGGCAACAGCAGCGCCTGGCCAGCCGGCAGCAACACATTGCCGCACTTAACCCAACTTATCAAAGTTGCTATAAAAATGTTGTTGGCTCAAAGTCGCGCTAAACACTGTTTGCCGGTGGCATTAGCGGTCGGCTACGCGCTGCGCAAGTAAATTGATTTGTTTACGTTTTCCATTAGCGAGCGCAAAAAGTTTTAGCCAAATTAAGCACAGTCTCGAAGTGTTAAGCTTTCATGAAAAGGAAGTGGCAATTGCTAGAAAATTTTAAGTGCATTTTTAAATAAAACAAGAAAAATTATGTGCAATTATTCAATGCATTTAATGAGCCATATAATATTGGCTTTATTTATATTTTTGGATCGATTTTATTTGTAGCTCTCGACAAAATTGCATTACTACAAGTAAACAAAGTTGTAGTTTTGTTATGGAAATATTTATTGAAACTTATATTTGAATGAAAATATGCCTGCCATGCAACTCTTCAAATTATTGCATGCAATTACAAATAATTTCCACATGCTTGAATACAATGGAAAATAAAAATAACATTGCTTATACATAGTTAGAAAAAATGCAATTACAATAATTAATGACGAAACGCGCAAGTAACTAATGTTAATTGGTAGCTGTGCTGACGTCTGAGATGTTTTATTTTCATTTTAAAATACACGGTTTTATAATAAACTATTTACGTAAGAGGAAAATGCTAAATTACAAAATTTGCATTGCATTTAAAGAATTAAGCGTCGATTCTATAAAGACTAAGTTATGTTCATAGTTGATTCAACTTGTTAGTTGTAGTAGTAGCTTGGTAGCTACTGAGCTAGTTGGCTTTTAAAGAATTTAATAATTACCCATTTTAAAAAGCCTCAAAAAACGAAAAGAGATCATCACTGTTATTTACATTTTCTATAAATGAAATAAAAATCTTCTTGCTATCTATCTCAACTTAAAGCACATATGCCATTACCCAATCAATCTCCAATTATCTTAATATATAAAAACGTTTGTGCGTATGTATGTCGCAGCATCACGGCTGAACCACAGGAGCGATCGACCTTATACTGACAACATATGTTCGTGAGGTGCTCTGAATGGTTTTTTTCATGTTAGACCTTCCTAAGTGTTGCCACGGTGGCGGTTTTTCGAAAATTCTTATTTATGGACCGATTTGGCTCAAATTCACACCATATAATACTAAAGTTGACATATTATTAAAAAAATTTCTGCCATAATTGAGATACATTTCAAAACAAATCTTGGAATAAAATAATTGTTTTAGGCAGAACAACGTCTGCCGGGACAGCTAGTATGTATATAAAACTTGAAGATAAAAGTCCCTTTGTAAAATGATGTACCTACTTTTTCTGAGCTATGATTTTGCAGAAAATAATATTTACGCCGTTAATCAAATTAAATTTTTATACTATTTTTCAAATTCCCAGAGATTACTCTAAATAGACTGACTAGTGCATCGCATAATTCAGAGAATAAGCTCTGCCACGAATGCCACATAATCTTAGTCTGAAATTAGCAGGAATGCCAAATCATGCCATACAATATTCAAGCTCATCATGTCATGCACAGGTAAACTCCGACGATGCCAACTTCCACAAGGACCACGAGGAATTTCACAGACCAGCGGCCTGGCAAGCCACAGCACAGCTTTCAAACTTAGTGCTCCATTCCTGACTGGCGTTAATTTCCACATTTCTAACGTGGCTTATGCTCAGAGCGCAGGAATTTAAATTACACTGCCCCTCTTCGCCGTCCCGCCAAAATGTGGCCTATTGGAATTAGCTGGTTTATGATGTTGGCGTGTTTGCCCGGAGCTGGCTTTGTGTGTGGTCCAGCTGTCTGTGTGGCAGAGAGAGGCAGGGAGGGAGACGGAAAGCTGCACTATGGTGGCGCTAATGTAATGCATACTGCGCTGGCTGCTTGGACTCTGGTCAGAACTGTTATTTTTGGCCTGACAGTGGGCGGTGTTGAACAGAAGTGGTAGCTAAGCCTTTGTACGGAAAAAGCGATGAAAATACAATTTCCATGGCGGGCGTTAATTAGATGTACGTACGACTGAGTAGAAAAGATTATGATAGAAAACTAGTTCCGCAAGTAAAATATGTGCATATTATAAAATATATAGAAATTAAGTCGCATATAAAGACTTTAAGCCTGCAAATTAAATTAAAAAGGAATCTCCATGCACATAGTACAACAATTTTTAAAAAATTTACCTCTTCAGCTTTTGAAGATAATCTGTAAAGAGAGAAAAAAGATTTTATGTTAAATAATATTACAAAATTGATTGCGATAAAAGGTGTCCAATATACATACATATGTACCTGTAATATATTAAAAATACAAAGTCTTAAACGATTAACAATTTAATTCAAATTCTACAAATTAAGCATGCAATCGAAATTTATTTCTAAATCCCCACCCATAAAAACCAAAAATAGCAATTCCTAAGATTTATGTCAATCTGTCTTGAATGAATTCAGCACACCCATCGGTCTAGCAGGCTTCCTCACTAAATGCCTTAGTAAACTAAAAATAGATGTGTTCCGCTTCATCAAACAGACTGCAGGCAGACAAACGGACAGTGGCGTAAGCAGAGGGGCAAATTGGAAATCCGTTTTATTTTTTGAAAATAAGAAGAAATGCAACCCGAAAGATACTCACTCACAGCCAAAGTGGATCGAAGTCTGATAATTTTGTTTTGCATTTCCGCTGCTTTTCAATCTCAAATTGTAGTTCCCTGCTAAAATGCGCACACTTCAGTTAATGTGAGAAAGGAAGTTAAGTCTAAGGGCCAGTTTCACAATGGATATTTAAACTCTGATTGCAGTTTAAATAGGGAAGTTCAGTTTCTCAGTTGGAAGTTAAATACGACATAAATAGCCGATTGTGGATATTTAAGTACGGCACAGAGTTGCAATCGAAAACAAATAAACAGCTGATTTCGGATGTGCAAGCAAGCTGCGTGGACAATATTGCAATTTGTAAGCGATCAAATTAAACATATGTACAACTACATGGTATAGCACATATAAATGATTCCGTAGTATCATAAATAATATAAACTTTGCATTCTTTGCACAATATCCAATAATTCACTTCTTTCGGCCGACGAAAAATTTTTAGTTCGCGCTGCCTCCATAATTGAACAATTGGACATATGTTTTTGGCAAGTTGTGCCAACCTTCAAATGTCAAATATTCCGTATTTAAATAAATGCACCGTGAAACTCAAGGAAAGTTAAACTAGATTTAAACTCAATTTGCAAATTAGATTTAAACATCCACTGTGAAACTCGCCCTAAGTCCATTGACGAGCCATTATAGTATCTGTGGTCACAAGTCATAACCGCCTAAGTCTGTTTTTCAAGTTTTTCAGGAGAGCAGTTTAAAGTTTCAAATTCTGAGAGCAATATATGGGAAAGCTCTCAGGTGTTTGATGGATAATTGCCGTCCTAAAAACGATAAGACACGCTGAACACGATGGCATTAATAACTCAATTTCGTCCTAACTCGACTTAGGCGGTTATGATTTGTCACCACAGCTATAAAGAGCTGTAGGTATAAATACTCTTTAAACCCCTCACGATGTCACTGCTGAAGCCAGTGTAGCTCGACACATAGAAGCGCTTCCGCCAAATGGCGTATAAAGTTCCCATAAAAAGATTAAAAATTAATCTGTTTTTATTTATGTATGTACATATGTATGTATGCAGAGGATGTGTGTATGCGCGCGTTGTTGGGTGGGCGTTTTGTCTGTCTCTTTGGCCAGCTTGTTTATGCCTACGTATCTGCGTTTATTAGAAACATAATTTACATCACTCCGCAACCTATTTCCTCTCAAGTGGCTGAAAAATAGTGTCTATATTTGGATTGATATGGCGGCATGAGTCATTTCCAACACTGTTGGCATCTGCAGGCGTTTGCGTGTGTGTGTGTGTGTGTGTGTGTGTGTGTGTGTGTGTGTGTGTGTGTGTGTGTGTAAGTGTGGGAGTTCAAGAAACTTCTAATAATGCAGAAAAAATACTCGCTTTGCTGTTCAACAAATGCTGGCAAGTTTTTTTTTTTTTGTAAAAACGACATTTGACTTTAACTCATAATTTTTAGGAAACTTGAGTATGTCTAAGAGCTGATTACGAAAAGCACAGAATATATTATCTAATTCCATAGCATAAAAACGAAATGAAAAATATTGCATCATTAGTAAGCTAGCAATCAATCAACAATCAATCTTAAGTTGAAGAATAAAATTATGAATCGAATCAATTCTAAATAATATAATATCAATTAACCAATTTAGGCATAAAAAAATCAATTAATTTAAGAATTTATCAATAAATAAAGCAAATTAGTAGGGCAGTCATATTGTCAGTTGGCTAATAAGGAATATTATTAATTGAGCATAATAAATAAAATCAACTCGTATTAATTCAAGTCAAGTTAAATCAAGTCAATTAAAAACAAATCCAATCAAGTCAATCAAAATCATATCAAATCACTACAAATATAATCAAACAAATTAAACAATGGACGACCAATGAAATCCGTGTGCCCACAAAATAACAGACCAATAATGGCACCAATCGCTTGGGCTAGACTCTTGAGATTGCAGGGGAGCTAGTTAGTTCACTTGAGAGGAATATAACTTAAACGATTGTCACATTTTGTCAAAAATAAAAGCACTGACAGCACCGTCGTGGCTCAATTGATAAGTACTCGGTCACTGGTTCGAATCCACACCCACTCATATAATTTAAGAAACTAGTTGGTAACTCTGCGAGAATATATTTTGCCCTGAAAATAATAGCTCTAAAATCCCGAAACGGCAATAGACTAAATTTGTAGGTCCCATTAAGTTTTGCTGAAACACTAGAGCAAACCTCGTTCGCGGGCTGTTGCGCCAATTATTTGTCTATTTGTTAAAGCACTGACCATGCTCAGACAGTCTAAATTAATATGCAGAGTCTTTTAACCACAAAATAAATGATTGGGAAATTTATTAATAACAAATAAATAAACCAGTTTGTCAAAGTCAATTAACCAGCGATCGAAAAGCTTTTCGGAGCCAAGGCATCGCAAAGAAATGTTTGCTTAATTACTCCGACAATATTTTTCTTTCAATCTGTATGATGTAATGACGCTTCGGATCAGCGTCAAGATCAGTGCCGCGCAAGCGCATGACCAATTCACCAGAAATAAATCTGCGCAAACATTATGAAACCATAAAAGAATATATAAATTCCATTAAAATTACCTTCACAGCAAAACTCTAAACAAACAACAAAACTGCGCAACAACAACATAAAGACGATGATATCATTATCAGCTGCTTTTCACAATAATCACTTATGCTAAGATCAATTAAGCCAACGATGAATATTTACAAATTATATAAATTTCCAATTCGCGTCGCCATTGCTGCCTATCGATCGTAGTATAAAGAAATGAAAAGACAATTTTATAAAAATTTATGAAAAAACACATGCAAGATTTACATAAAAACCGTAAATATAGCCGCATAAATTAATTAAATCAAAGAAAACAGCAACAACACGCAAGCAATACAATGGCGCAGCTAAAACTTAATTTCAATATTAGTCAATGAGCTTCGCAAAGCAGCCACCAGAGGGCAGTCGCAGCCGTGAGCAATTTAAATGCGCTTTTGCGCTTCAGTGGATTTGTACATGCAATTAACTTTTTATGCGAGTTGATGTTCACATTTTTTGTTATATGTTTTTTATATGTCATTATTATCATCTCTCTGATTCTCAAGTTAATTATATAATACATGAATATTTCCTTAGTCACGGCTATGCAGAAAACAGAAGCGAGCTCCCAAAGCACGCCGGAAGTGGCGTTTTGTGCTTGCTTTGGTAAGCAGCAGCAGCTTTTGCTTGTAAGCATGACTGAAGCATTTTTTACAACGCTGCTAGCATAATTGAAAATCATTTGTATTTCAGTTTCAACCAAATCATACAATACAAAATACGTAATGCGGAAAATGAAAATATACAAAGCGTCAAAGTTTTAACTGCCTTTAAGGTCAAGTTTCAAATGCGTTAATTCAGGAACCGCGCAGAGATAAAATAACAAAAACAACAAGCAGAATAATAAAAGGCTCATTTTGTAGTTGGTCGCTCGAAAAGTATATAAGATAATATAAAGAAATAGATAAGAAAGGGCATTACAGCGAAGTTCAACCAAGAAATGGTACCCAAAAAAATTTTATATCTATTTCGGTGCCATAAAAATTATACATCTACAATTTCAGTTTCGCTTTCACTTCACTAGCTCAGCATTCATTATTCGTCATTAAAGCTTATTTCCGGTTCTGCTGGCGTTTCATTTTCGTATGAAATGAGTTTAAAAAAGAGTTATAATATCATCTAATGATCATGTGATTTCCGACTAGACAAATCAATGGCTAAAAAGTAGTATCAGGCAAGACTAAAAATTTCAATTTTCAGAATTAAAGAAAAGAGTTAATTTTTCCGTTCACGTTATCATTCAAACTATTCTTTACATATCTGGATTGAATAAAAGCATAAACACATAAAACAATCAAATTCGCTCAAATCTAATAAGCTCATATAGATTGTGGGTATTATGGATTTATCGGTATCAGAGTCCTTTCAGGAATAAATTTGCTATAACACTATTTGTGGATACCTTTTATATTGAAGTAAAAATATACCTTTCAACTAGTACTATATTGGTAAAAACTTAAACGCAGGTTTCAGTTTAAATTCTTTAGAATAACGGGCCAAGAGTATCCCTAATTGAAGCTTGGATTTTCAAAAGGAAGTGCATAATATGTATATATTATAATATAAAGGGGAATGTGTGAAATCTGAATGTGTTTGCCAGTGAGAGTGAATTGCAAACACCACAAAAATTGTACACATTTTTTTAGGAACTTGGTTTTTATTAATACCAAACCATTGTTAATTTCGATGACTAATAATCTTTTCTAATATTGGTTTTAATTGCCTTCACTGGTGTTTTCCATTACCTAACATATGAGCATTTTGTTAAATTTGTTGCATTTTGCATGCATATTTTTTACAAGAACTTTTTAATAAAAGCAAGGCAAGAAGCCACAGAATGCTTTTCGAACATAATTCGCGAGAATTCCAACATACTACGAAATTGTTCAGTGTAATTTCTCTTTTTACAAATATATTTGATGTTGAAACTTAAGGAATTTTTAAAATTCTATGAACAATTTTTAAAACATTTTTGAAAACTACTGAATTACTAAAAAAAATTCATTCCATTTGGACTCTAATTTTGAAACGCTGGTTGAGAACTCAAAAGTAGGCTAGGCTTCCGAGTAGTAAAGATCAAGACTTCTGCAGAAAATTAAATAAAAATGCTGGTGCTATATAGGTACGTAGTATGAATTTTTCGATCGAGAACGTACTCTCAGCTTTCGAGACTTTAAACTTTTAATTAACCTAAAAACACATTTCATTCCATTTTGAATGTAAACAAACTTTTTCGCTTTTAGAAACATTTTCCGCTTTCTGCTTGCAAAAGTAAGCCACTGCCTCGGGCTGGCAGTGCTCAATCCTTTGCTGCTGCAGTACACACACACACATACTCAAATGTGAAAACTCACATACGCACACACTCGCAACGAACAGCCGCAGCGACTCGCTCAAATGCAATATTCAAGCGTTTCTGTTTCATTTGGGCAATTTGCTGCAGAATGCGCACACACATGCTCAGAAACACACACACACGCACGCACGTACACAAGCGCACTTCTCGCAGTCAAAAGGCAGAAGTTAGTTAGTTGTGAGGCTAATTAGTAATTTGTAATTGCAACAAATTTCGCATTCACCCGCACAAACGAAGTTTCGGAAGTAATAAGTTGCTGCAATTCGAAATTAATTAAATTTTTCGTGCAGTCAGATGAAAGTAAAAGTTGACAAGGCTTTCGAGCAGGCAGCGTAGAATATTACGAATACATATAAGGAAGAGTTGTAGTGATAAAGCCAGAAACGTTTTTGGATGTGGTCATTTTATTTCGTGTTGGCTTTCATATGAAGTAGCATTTTTCAAAGCATTCACATTATCGAGTACTATTTTTTTATAACACTGTCACTTTACTAAAGCTAATTAGGTTCTTACTTGTTTTTATTAGAAGATTTCAAATAGAAAAGTAGCCTTTGCTGCTTGGCTTAAAAATTGGTCCTATGATCAAATAGAAGCCAGTGAAATGCTGGCAAAATTTAGTAATATTCGATTATCTTCCAAAATTATAAACCTTTTCTACTTTATACTTCTAAAACATTCAGAGAATAAGTAGGGGAAGGAAGAGATGAAACTGGCCCACTGTATCTATATATACATAGGGCAGTGGCGGATCCAGGATTTTGATAAGGGGGGGGTCCAAAATTTTTTTAAGGGGGGGTGGGAAGACATTTTTTCCTTGAGATATATGCATAATTACCACGTATATACAGGTCACCATAACGGCTGGACTACCGTGTTATAGAAAAGCCATTGGTGCTGTCCAGTCGTTATGGCAGTGCATATAGTTTGTTCGCAAATTCAAACTGCGCGCCAACCTAGTCGCGATGACAGCGCCGTGCGATTTTTCTTTAAGTTTTTCCGTTGATATTTGCGCCATCTATGAGCGTGTTTGAGCGTATTTTAATTATTTCTTTGTTTCTTTCAACACGCATTGTGTAAACATGCCGAAGTTGACAAGTGGTTAGTATAATTTCAAGTGAGAAAAATCTCTTTTCAAGTTCTCTTACTGGGAAAACACGCCTCACAATATGAAGAGGACATTGTTTTCCTATTTCACCCGCCTTGATCCAGAATCAGAACCAGAAACAAAGAAAAAGGAAAAACAGGTAAGAAAAATTGCAATAAAAAAATGATAAGTATAGCGGAAAAGCTACTATTTTTGCACAATGTATTCATATAATTTATAATTTCAAAAAAACTGAAGATTCTGATTAGTTTTTAGCTAACCATATTTTTTTGACACAGATTGAAAATGCAGAGAAGCTTAACCTCGAAGAAAAACCAACCGGAGACTGGAGGACAATCGACTTCCGAAGATACGTCAGTTCAAAACAAACAAGAATTGCTTCCATTCAAAAACGACATCGCTCTAGCCACGTCTAATGCTTCAAATACAAGAAACGCGAGTGAAATCCTGAACATTATCGACGACTCGTGGGTGCCACCAGCTAATTTTTCGTTCCCGACATCAACTGCCAAAAATTTATCTTTTCAAAGAAAATGGCTTGAGGAATTTCACTGGTTGGCATATTCTGCGAAAGAAAATGGCGCATATTGTAAGTGCTGCATAGCTTTTGGCGTGAAAACCGGTGGAATACGCGACGTACGTCTGGGGAAACTCATCAACAAGCCGTTCAACACTTGGAAGCACGCGAAAGAAACTTTTCGGGACCACGAAAAACTTGATTACCATAAAAAATCCATCGTTGCTTTTGAACATTTACGCGATATTCAGCTTGGCAAAACTAAATCTATTGATGAACAACTCGATAAGCAGAAAGAAAAAACTAAAGAAGAAAATTACGAACGACTGAAACCCATAGTTAGTGCAATAGTTTTGTGTGGACGTCAAGGAATTGCACTTCGTGGCCATAGAGACGATGGATGTTTGTATAATGAAGAGGAACCTGACGCGGATGATAAAACTGATGGAAAATATTCGAACGCAGGAAACTTGCAGAAATGTGCAAGCCTCTACCAATTTTACGAAGAAATACTGGATTGTTCCGAGAGTAATTTCATTTCAGAAGTCAAAATGTGGAGACAACGGATCTGCAATCAAAACATCGAAAATGCACTTGATGCATTAGCAGTGAGTATCTCCCAAATTCAGATCATTTTTGGCTAAAAAATAATGCCAGGTTTCTCATATATTGTACCAAAAAATCTGATTGATTATAATACTAATAGATTATCATTTATTTTCTATTTAATTTCAAAACAAAATTTTTTAATTTAAAAGAATCAGAGAAAAATCACTAATAGACGACTTATTGACAATTAATTGAGTAAGAGATTTTTTTGGTGCAATTTGGAACAAAGTAAAATAAATAATATCCATTGAAAATCTAAATAGAAGGAATTTTTGCAGATCATAAATGGCAGAACTTTCAAAAACGTCAACAAAATCCTACGAGTTTTGGCGGTGATACCCGTGACCACAGCAACTCCAGAACGATCATTTTCGACTTTGAGGAGAATGAAAGATTATCTGAGAAACACGATGGGTCAAGAGCGTCTCAATGGTCTTGCATCTTTGAACATTCATCATCGCATAACTTTGACTGAAGACGAAATTCTCAGAAAGTTTTTTGAAAAGCCTCGAAAATTTAAGAGTGACTAGAACCGTTTGTGGATCATATATTTTTTCTTGATCGGTCATATTGATTATCTTCGTAATTATCTTCTTCGTAATTATCTTTTATTGCATTTATTATTCGAAAATAAATTAAAATTTGTGTAAAACATTCAATAAATTACGAATTTTTATTAATAACTTTGTGTTTCAACTTTACCAACATGCCCAATAAAAGCATAAAATTTGAAAGTATATGATCCCATGGGTGGGGTCCGGACCCGAAAACCCCCCCCGTGGATCCGCCACTGACATAGGGTATTCACAGTTTCCTTCTAAATTTCCCATCTTGCAACTTCAGCACGATAGTAAAATAAAACTGTTGGCACCCCTGCTTCGTGGACCATTCTTAATTTGCCACAATCGCATTACAAGTGTTTTCTAAAGCTACTATTAAGGATTTATTACTCTCGCAATAAGCAAAATACCATCAAAATGGAAGTAGTGTGTGATTATTCCCTGAGATTTCACTAAAATTTGCTTAATACATATCTGTTTCCATTTTTGCGAATAAATCAGCTGATGAGAAAAAAAATCTTATCACGAAAAAAACACGATCCAACGCATGGCAATTTTTCCAACTAGTGGTATCTCTTATTTGTGTGCAAAGCAACAACAACAAAAGTTGCCAGATGGCAAAGTGGTTTTAATTTAGCAGGCGGCAAGGAAAGCATACTAGATAACATGAAACTCAGAGCACCCCAAGTATATATGTACATATAACTGGCGCAATAGACCATATTCCCGAAGCTTAGGCCTGGCTTACTCGCATTTACCCCTGTGTGCTCGTTATATATTAGTCCTGGATAAAAGGATTTACATATTTGTCCTATAGCGAACGGTATTGAGAAGCTTTATTTTCGTAGCAAATGATACTCGCGGAGAGCGTAAAATTTTCCAGAGATGGCAACGCGCAAAGAAACTAATTTAAAAACAATCTTTCGTTGAGTCTGCTGGGCTTCGAACCAGCGGACTCTCGCATCAGAGATCAAACCCTGATCCACTTAGCCTCCGTCGCGCCATTTATGGTGCATCTTAAATCTTGATTTATATACGGGAAACATTTCTTAATTTCCACATGAAATGTCACATCTTTCAATTGCAAACTCATCTTTGCAAATTCGCAATCGATTTTATGCTCACAAATCTCCTTCACAGCTTGAGAGCCATTTCCACATTTCACAAATTACTTGCATTTTCCGCAAAAACTTTCCCTGCCAGAATGACCGGCATAAATATATTTTTCCCAAGCATTTCCAGTCATAAATTATGACAAATAATACTAAGCGACCCTACAGCAACAGTTCCACTGTGAACCTTCCGAGGCCATAATTTGCACATCCGACACTTTCAGCACAAAGCGGAAGAGCGAAAAGCAATAAAGGCACAAAGGAGGCGCTACTGTATCTATGCCTTTGATTTTTCAGAGGGGGCAGTAAACTACTTATATGCCACTATTTCCGAATGCAACATAAAGACTCTGTGGACCGACAATAATCTGGCATGCCTAATACAACAACAACAAGTAAGGAAGCAATCAGTCGGGTTTCACCGACAGAGTAATACCCTACACCAAATTCCCAAGTGGTGTGATTTCACTGAAATTGTGGGTACATTTGATTTACAACCTACAGAGTTGGCGGACCACGCCCATTTTTGGCAGACTACAACATATACCTAATAGGACTATACATGCCAAATATTGATGCTCTGACAGGTGTACAACAGATGTTATCGGCATATTTATTTTACTGCCCCCATGGTGGGCGGACCACGCCCATTTCTGGAGAATTAAAAGATATTCCTACCAGGAACGAAGTAACCAATTCTGGACGCTCTGGTGTATATATTATGGAAGTTAAGATGATTTTTCGTTTATCGCCTATATAGTGGGCGGACCACACCCATTTTCTTGTATGGCATCTAAGACCTATACATCAACTTGGGAACCGAATTTCATTCATTTATATTCGTAACTAGTCAATTGGGAGCAATTTTACCGGAAAATTGTTGCCGCCTATACAGTGGGCGGACCACGCCCATTTTTTGGTATTTTGCAGAGGCTCAACACCTAACCATAAATACCAAGTATTATTCTTTTGAATGAGTAATTAGACAATTTAGAGCAATTTAATCGAAAAAAACCCGAGGTAGTGGGACTTACAGGCCCATTGTAGGCGTGTCCTTCGACCGATTTAACTAATTTTAACACTTTACCTAACTCGAGGTTTACTGCGACTGTGTACCAAATTTGGTTCAAATCGGACAACTCCTTCTTTCTATTTTTCCCGAACACGCAGACGGACAGACAGACAGACAGACGGACAGACGGACAGACGGACAACCGGAAATCAATAGAGAAAGTGTTTCTGATCATTTCTATATACTTATGTCTATACCTAGGAAGGCTCCTTTAATGCGTTACAATTTTGGCACAAAGTTATTATACCCTATTACCATAGGTGTAGGGTATAAAAAGCACAAAAGTGAAACCCCTGAGAATTATTTAGAATGTAAATGTAAATAAAACTAAAAATCAGCATGAAAAAGGAAATTGTGTATAAAAGAAGTTGGAAAAGCAGATGAAAAATTTGTTGCCATTTGACCCTCAATTTCGCATACAAAAGACCCAAGTGGCCCAACCAAGTAAAGTTGGCAGAGACGTTGTGAAGGATGAGATGGCTTTTAGGTGAGATGTGACACAAAGGAAGTGACTAAAGAGGCGACCGAATTTTAAGTAGTTAAATCAAATTTGATTTTTTTGATTTGCTAAAATAACATTTCGAGTTTATTGTCAAACAAAATTTATAGCAGGATGCAAGGAAAGAACGAAATAAAATTAACGCAGGCTATTTTTTAATCCTGTCGGAAAGAGACATTTCGTCAAAAGGCATACGATTTTAGTGATTTAATATATAAGCGATATGTCGTAATTACACTGTCAGCTAAATTTTTTTACTAATTAATATTCCACTATTCCATTTTTATACAATTTATTAATACTATTTCCAATTACACATTTTTTTTCCAACATATTTTTCATGCACTCAAAATCTATAAACTTTTGTAAAATTTCGACCTGACATAACATTTCCCCAAATATGCCACCGAAATTAATTCCATTCATCCCACACACAGACACAGAGCTGCATATTCATGTTGTGCCCATAAATGCAGGCAACTCTGCTGACTGTGTTTTCCTTTTATTTTATCACTGACATGTGCTCGTCCTTCGATGTACCTTGCCAGGCGGCACCACTTCCGCTAGATATAAACTTTTGTCATCAGTTTAAGTGCAACTCAGCATGCCCCAAATTAAAACTCACTTACCTTAATAGCAAAAGGATGTTAAGCATTTATTGATTGGTTTAGTGAGCAGAACAAGAGCAGCCGAGAATCGCAAGTGTTTGCAGGCCAGAAAATGCAAATGCAATTTGATTGAGAGCAATGGACGGCATAAAATGAATCAACGCCTTGGAACGGCACAAGTGCTTCACAAGTCCTTAGGAAAATATGCAAAGCATGTTCCACTTTTATTAATTGTATTTCAAATTAAATTCAGTATTTGAATCTTCTTTGGAATTGAGTACTAACGCAAAGTATTTTGGAGATTATTTGTTAAACTTTTGCAAATCCGGTATATATGCAAATCCTTAATGACATACAGAACATGGCTGCATTCAGCATTCAAACATGAATTTATGGACAGACGGATAATGAGAAGCGCTGCTGTTCGCAGAAAACAACCATAAAAAACCAAAGGACAAATGAAATTCGAACGCTAAAGAGGGTATTTCTGGGACCCTGAGGGGCGAGCCCGATTCGTACTTGACTGCTTTTAATTTAATTAAAAGTTAGTCATACGTCATACAAATCATGAATCTCAGGTCCTCAAGCCAGTAGTATTCTGCCACTCAATCAGATATGGAGACACAATACGAAGTTACAACAGCCGAGCAACCCAATAAGAGGTCTAATTTAATTTAAAAGTATTTTAAAAATGTTGCACCTCACGCGTTCCATAAGTATAGTCGCTTGTCTAGAACGCTGTACATTCAAATCTTCGCACTTAGAGTCGCATTCTTTAAGTACCAGCGTTAGAAAATAAAATGTAATTATACAAAATTCGAAAAAAAAATTTGTTTCTAACATTTCAATTTAAAATATATTAGGAAGCACATTGCGAGAAAACTTTTATATAACAAATTATGTTCTTATTTACTATAAGAAAAATTTGCGACTTGCACAATCTCATGCTTCTTTTCATACAACTGCTGAAATGCTTTCTTTCACAACTCAACGTCCATCTATCCGTCCAACGGCCATCAATTTAAAATCAATCAGCTTAATTGCAGTAAAAGAAATTTTAATTGAAAGTCTCGCGGAACATGTGAGATCTATCGAGCAGTGGGAGGGGAGAAAAGTGAAGCACATGAATAATTTATAGCTTGAGCATGAAGGATACAGAAAGGGATATTCATGCCAAAGGACTACATGCTGAGCAGCGGCAGTGAAGTATGCATGCAAATGTGAGAAGGTAAACTGAGGCGGGTGTATAAGGGGAATGCATATGTAAGGAACTCAATTACGTGTATAACTATTCAAAAGCAAGTTGCATGTGAAATCGACAGCTGACGTATTTAAGCAAAGCAAATGTGGTTGCATATTCTTGCAATAGCGAAACATTATCGATTACAAACAAGTAAGGAAGAATCAGTCTGGTTTCACCGACAGAGTAATACCCTACACCAAGTTCCCAAGTGGGGTGATAATCCAAAGAAATTGTGGGTGCATTTAATTTACCGCCTACATAGTGGGCGGACCACGCCCATTTTTTGCAGACTACAATATATCCCTAATAGGAGTATTTATGCCAAAAGTTGATGCTCTGGAAGGTGTACAAACGAAATGATTGATATATTTAATTTACCGCCCCATAGTGGGCGGGCCACGCCCATTTTTGGAGAATTAAAAGGTATTCTTACTAGAAATGAATTGACTAAATATGGACGCTCTGGTGTATATCTTACTGAAGTTATGAGGATTTTTAGCTTACCGACTATATAGTGGGCGGACCACGCCCATTTTTTCGTGGGACATAGAAAACCAAACCCTTAACTTGAATACTAAGTACAATTCTTTTCCATGAGTAATTAGACAAAATATAGCTATTTTACCGAAAAAAATCCGGGGTATTGGGACTTACAGGCCTATAGTGGGCGTGTTCTTTAACCGATTTGGCTAATCTCGGAACTTGAAGTAGTGGAAGGTTCACTGCGACTGTGTGCCAAATTTGGTATAAATCGGACAACTCCTTCTTTCTCTCCTGTGCGCACGGACACCAAGACAGACAGACGGACAGACGGACAGACGGACAACCGGAAATAAAGACAGAAAGTGATTCTAAGCATTTCCATATACTTATGTCTATACCTAGGATGTCTCCTTTAATGCGTTACAATTTTCGCACAAAGTTATTATACCCTATTACCATAGGTGTAGGGTATAAAAATCATGACTTAGGCGAAGCATAATATAACTTGGGGCAACCTACCTTACGGAAAGTCTGTATAACCGATTACTCAAAACGTGAATAAACTTAGAAATTTAGATAGTTCAGGTTTTTCAGTTTCGAGTTTTCGCAAGCTAAGTCAAGTCAAGACTAACCGGACTACAAGATGAATATCTTTATATCATTGTTCATATGGCTAACTTTCCAAACAAAAATTTTGCCGACATTTTTTAATAGCAATTAAAAGTTTGACTTTATATGAAAAATGTTGATGATTTCAAAAAGTTTTCGGAATAAATTTTATCAACAAGTCATATGAACAACGCTGCAGGCAGGCTTGCTTATGATAAAATATAGTTCTTGTCTCAGCTTGATTTAGCCTACTTTTGGGGATTCCTGATTTCACAGATAAATGCAGATTTTTCCTTAGATTATATCAATTAGTAATACAGTTTAAACAATTTAAAGGTCTCTGAGCTGATTTGAATGTTGGCAACCCTATATCAGCGGAAAATCCAAGCATCAAATCTCACTTAACACCAGCTCAACCAACTTTCCCGACATCAGCGTCAAATTTTCTCGAAAGTCGCACACAAATGCGTCTCACGCACACACATGCAAGCGCAGTTTAGAACGGAAATTGATGTCTGTCGATACGTTACAAAATGTCACCGATGGCAGCGACATCAGCGCGATGATGGTGACATGAAGCGAGAGGCCGGAGCAGGGATGGATTTTGTTGTTTGTGTGTTTGTTTGAGTGCAAGCATATCCCACCGAAGAAAACGACACACAAAAATTTGTTTGTCAAAATAGTTTCTTAGCGGACAGACCGCACCTGTAGAGCTATGCATTGTTTTTAAAATGGCTAACTATAATTTCTTGGTTGTTAAAAAAAAATAGAAAAAGATTTTCGTTAATTTTTTTCCGAATTTCAATTTAAAAAATTTGTTTAATTTTTCGCCAAAACTTGACAAAACTAGCAGAAGAAATTTTACTTGCAACGATTTTGGTACGAAGAACCTGGAAATACCGCACAAATCATTAACAGTTAACCCTCGATGGTTAAGGAGAAAAAGTTTAAATTTCCTTTATACATTCTTTATTTATTTAAGGTTTTTTGGTACTTAAAATTATACATTTTTCCTCGGAATTTTGTTTGTTCTTATTTTTTCAAGAAAAGTAAAGGCGTCTTGTAAGCCATATCAAATATTTAAAAAAAATTTATGCATAATTGCAGGGGAAATATGACATCTTCAGGATGTACATACGTAGTCTGTGCCCCCTCCCCCTCCCCTCTCCTCTTATTTTTCGGTTTATATATAGCAACCATATTACATATACATATTTCTAATAGTTTCTCCTCAGCATGCCTTCGTTCCAAAAACTCATTCCATTAAAAGTTTCATCATTTCGAACTTTTTATCGAGTGCACCTAGAACGCTGCATAATATTCACATAAACAATTCTGCTTAATCCATTTTAATTCATAAAAAGCTTTAACATTATATATTCTATTCTTTCCTGTATTAAGCATGACTAAAAAGTGAGCTGTGACGATTTCCTTTAACCCTGAGTATTTACTGCTCATACGCCATTTCAAACTTTCAAGGTTAATTAACGACAAAAACGCCACACTTGCAATTTCAATGCGCTACCGTAAATGGCAGGCAACACTTGCAAAATACTAATGAGTGGCAACACTGACCATAAGCGTTTCGCCTAAACGTGAACATTTAAAGTAATCGAAAACTAACGAAACCAGCAACAAAAATTCGAGCACGTTTTGTCCACAAAACAAGTTTGGCAAAAAGCGCAAAAGCACTACAAAAATTAGAAACAGACTCCCCTTAATAAGCAAAAAAAGTGCTATTGAAACTGAATACACGAATCGTGAATAATCGCATTTAGCGGCAATTAATTTCAAAATATTTCCCCAGAGGCTGCAATGCAATATGAAAAATATAAGAAATAAGCTGCAAAATCGCACTGAAAGTGAAGCACTGAAGAAACAACAACAACAAAATGTGACCCCCATTTACCAAGCCCACACATTGCGAACCACTGCTGGCGCTTGTCTTTGGCCGGCGCTCATTTATCAAAATGTCAAAAGCGCCAAGAAATGTCAAAGTGACGCACGCAGACAAATTATGCATTTTGCATGAGTCCAATGTTGAGCAATTCTTCGGCTGAAATATCGATTCCAACATTATTCATCGGATTTGAAGACAATCTCAAAAGCATAAGAAAAAAGTGCGTTTGAAACAAGTCACAATGAAGTCATACCTCAAGCGATAGAGCGATTGAAATAGATTTCGTCATTGGCTATAATATTGGTTTAGTATTGAAATTAGATCAAGTTTACTAAAATACTAAAACTAGCAAGGTAAAGTAGAAAATTTCTTTATAAATTAGTTTTTACTTTTATTTAACGAAACCTTCATTTATGTTTATGCAAAACTTCGACACGATTCGTTTATTATTTGTTTACTTCATTATAGTATATGCAAGTCAATCGTGACCTTTTGAGTGCGTCAGTTCACTGGCATCGCATTAAAATATCAACATTTTAAGGTTGTATAAAAAGATAAAGTTCATTTAACTTTTATTGCAAATTAACTGCTTTAGTGTTTTAAAGTTATTGGAACTGGCACTTTATTGAAAAAAACTTGTTAGTCGATACAATACAGGGTACTCAAGTTGTGTGCGTTGATTGAGCTTTTAAAAATGCATATATATGTATATGTAGGTACATATGTATTTAGTATAATGGAAAATCTAAGAAAATTCTTTATGAAGTAGATTGAGTTATGCATGAGATAATTTGAATATTATTACATTTCAAATACATACTATGTTTCAACCTACTCGAACCCTATTCATGAATCGAGCCATCGGTTTATTTGCGAATCCTTTCAACTCTCTCGAAACTCTAGTCTAACAGAGATTTGAAAGAAAAATCCTTTAAATGAATTATTTATAATTATTTCAGATACAAATTTGTGGCTTAGACCTACAAATTTTATGACAATTTCCTGAATTATTCAATTCAAAAACTATAGAAGAAAAAGATTTGGCATCAAACATTTTTCCATGAATATGTGATTTTATGTTAATTCTTACATAATTTGAAAAAGACAAAAGAAAAGTATTGCAGATGGATATAAGATAACTTTGAATGATTCATTTTCAAGTTTTAAAACTACTAAAAGAAAATAATCAACTTTGACATTCTATGCTCAAATTTGAGCTGTAACTGCCGTTATGTCATATGTATAATAAAATGTCAGTTGTCAGATAATATTGAAACTGACAACAACAAATTGCCTTCAATCAAATTATTTTCATTTCATTTCCCACTTTTCCTACTAACAAAGCTGTCATTCGGCGCGTCAATTTGGCATATACGAGTATCAGCAAATGAGATTATGTGTATATATACACACATACATATGTACATACATATGTATTTGTACATATACATATATAACACAGAATACTCGCTCAAAAAAAATGTTTGATTTATTAATGTACTCAAGTAAGTATTCTAGTCGATGTCCCTTTGACATGTCAATTTGTCATTTGCATAATAACAGTACAATTATTTCAAGTACTCAACATCATTAGCCAAGGGAGGGAGGAACATTTCGAGTAAGTGTTATGAAATTTCCTCCCTGCTGTCTGCTCCTTTCATGTTTTTGTGTGATGGCCAAAAATTGCGCGTGTCTAAAGCTCATTTTGCAGCGCTTTAATGCTCGCATTTGCTTGATTCAAGTAGTAGCTATATGCTAATACAGGGTGGCATTTATGGCACATTTCGGGAATAGTTATGGGCAGTCACTGACGACTAAAAGTAATGGCAGTTTTATGTGCTGCCTATGAAGCCAATTCAATTTTGCGCAGGGATTACATAAAAAATAAAGACGTCAGAAAGTGAGACATTAAACTGGGAGCAGTTCTTTCGAAATCCTATAGATTAAAAGAGAGATGAAGTGATAGAAGAGTTTGATTTATAAAATCTAAGTTCTTTTGAAATCCTATAGATTAACAGAGAGGTGAAGTGATAAAAGAGTTTGATTTATAAAATCTATAGTTAAGAATTAAAATATAAGCATATCAAAAGTCGTCTTGCAACCTTTTATATTTTATGCCAATAGAACGAACTTCAGAGCTTCCACTTTCCAGAACCACGCCCTGCTGAATAGTTCTACAGCAACTGGAGTAACTTTCGCTGCTTTTTAGACACGCACTGAAACTCAATTCGAAATCACATTTGATGCCTTACGAAGGCTATGAAATTCGCAAACAAAAGTACTTGCTATACGGGTTCTTCGCTTTTGTCACATTTACCAATTCATATTACAATGCCGGAAGAAAAGCACGCCATAAGCGAAGTGCGCTTATACAATGTCGATTACTCGAAGAACATTTGAATCCGAAGCGCATCAAAACGTGCTTTCAGCGCAATAATGTTTGAATTTTGAAATTCTCAAAGATTTGCTATGCATAAAATTGAAAGTGGGAGCGAAAAAAATCAAGTTAATGTTAAATAATGCAAAGCGAATTGCCAACAATCAAAGAAAAGCAACGAATGCAGCAGTGAAGAATAAAACGGGCAAACAATTCGAAGAGATATTAAAAAAGAATTTAAACAAAAACTGGTTTTATTGTATGGAAAAAATATTGCCTTTCAGGCACAGCCAACCAAAATGTGACAGACAAAAATCTTAGAAGCTTCGCACTTAAAAGTGTATGGAAAGATCGTGACTGTCATTCAAAAGCAAAGACGAAATTTCTCAATACAAAATAAACAAGTAAGGAAGCATCAGTCGGGTTTCACCGACAGAGTAACACCCTACACCAAGTAACTGAGTGGGCGGACCACGCCCATTTTTGGAGAATTAAAAGGTGTTCTCACCAGCAATGAAGTGCCCAAATATGGACAGACTGGTATATATCTGTGGTCATATGCAATAACGACTTAAGTCGACTTAAGACGAAATTGAGTTGACGTTACCACTGTATTCCTGACGTTGATGCGCATATTTTGTTCAAACCCCGGTATCTGTACCCATCTCAGAAAAAAAGTTATTTAAAAACAAGTAAGAAAGTATCAGTCGGGTTTCACCGACAGAGTAATACCCTACACCATGTTCCCAAGTGGGGTGATAATTCACTGAAATTGTGGGTGCATTTGATTTACAACCTACATAGTGGGCGGACCACGCCCATTTTTGGCAGACTACAAGATATACCTAATAGGACTATACATGCCAAATATTGATGCTCTGGCGGGTGTACAACAGATGTCAACGGCATATTTATTTTACTGCCCCCATGGTGGGCGGACCACGCCCATTTCTGGAGAATTAAAAGATATTCCTACCAGGAACGAAGTAACCAAATCTGGACTCTCTTGTGTATATATTATGGAAGTTAAGAAGATTTTTTGTTTATCGCCTATATAGTGGGGGGACCACGCCCATTTTCTTGTATGGCATCTAAGACCTATATATCAACTTGGGAACCGAATTTCATTCATTTATATTCGTAACTAGTCAATTGGGAACCATTTTACCGAAAAAATTTTGCCGGCTATATAGTGGGCGGATCACGCCCATTTTTTCCTGAGATATAGAAGACCTACCTCTTAACTTGAATACCAAGTATTAATCTTTTCCATGAGTAATTACACAAATTATAGCCATTTTACCGAAAAAAATCCGAGGTAGTGGGACTTACAGACCCGTTGTGGGCGTGTCCTTCGGGTAATTTGAATAATTTTAACAATTTACCTAACCCGAGGTTCACTGTAACTGTATACCAAATTTGGTCCAAATCGAACAACTCCTTCTTTCTTTTTTTTGCATACACGCAGACAGACAGACAGACAGACAGACAGACAGACGGACAGACGGACAACCGGAAATGAAAAGAGAAAGTGTTTCTGATCATTTCTATATACTTATGTCTATACCTAGGACGGCTCCTTTAATGCGTTACAATTTTGGCACAAAGTTATTATACCCTATTACCATAGGTGTAGGGTATAACAAGTAAGGAAGTATCAGTCGGGTTTCACCGACAGAGTAATACCCTACACCATGTTCCCAAGTGGGGTGATAATTCACTGAAATTGTGGGTGCATTTGATTTACAACCTACATAGTGGGCGGACCACGCCCATTTTTGGCAGACTACAAGATATACCTAATAGGACTATACATGCCAAATATTGATGCTCTGGCGGGTGTACAACAGATATTATCGGCATATTTATTTTACTGCCCCCATGGTGGGCGGACCACGCCCATTTCTGGAGAATTAAAAGATATTCCTATCAGGAACGAAGTAACCAAATCTGGGCTCTCTGGTGTATATATTATGGAAGTTAAGAAGATTTTTTGTTTATCGCCTATATAGTGGGCGGACCACGCCCATTTTCTTGTATGGCATCTAAGACCTATATATCAACTTGGGAACCGAATTTCATTCATTTATATTCGTAACTAGTCAATTGGGAACCATTTTACCGAAAAAATTTTGCCGGCTATATAGTGGGCGGATCACGCCCATTTTTTCCTGAGATATAGAAGACCTACCTCTTAACTTGAATACCAAGTATTAATCTTTTCCATGAGTAATTACACAAATTATAGCCATTTTACCGAAAAAAATCCGAGGTAGTGGGACTTACAGACCCGTTGTGGGCGTGTCCTTCAGGTAATTTGAATAATTTTAACACTTTACCTAACCCGAGGTTCACTGTAACTGTATACCAAATTTGGTCCAAATCGAACAACTCCTTCTTTCTTTTTTTTGCATACACGCAGACAGACAGACAGACAGACAGACAGACAGACAGACAGACAGACAGACAGACAGACAGACGGACAGACGGACAGACGGACAACCGGAAATGAAAAGAGAAAGTGTTTCTGATCATTTCTATATACTTATGTCTATACCTAGGAAGGCTCCTTTAATGCGTTACAATTTTGGCACAAAGTTATTATACCCTATTACCATAGGTGTAGGGTATAAAAACACATGCACTTATGTACATGCACTTATGTGCATTTCAAATTTCGAATTGCATTTTCTCGAAACAGTTGTTTTCGACTTAAGTCGTTATTGCATATGACCACAGATATGTTATGGAAGTTATAAGGATTTTCCGCTTACCGTATATAGAGTAGGCGGACCACGCCCATTTTTCTGTATCACGTAGAGGGCCCACACCGTACCTTAAATACCAAATACCATTCCTTTTTATGAATATTTCAACAAATTTAAGCAATTTTACTGTAAAAATTCCGGGGTTGTGGGACTTACTGGTCCGTTGTGGGCGTGTCCTTCGACCGATTTTGCTAATCTCGGAACTTGAAGTAGTGGGAGGTTCACTGCGACTGTGTGCCAAATTTGGTCTAAATCGGACAACTCTTTCTTTCTCTCCTGTGCGCACGGACAGCAAGACAGACGGACAGACGGACAACCGGAAATCAACACAGAAAGTGATTCTGATCATTTCTATATACTTATGTCTATACCTAGGACGGCTCCTTTAATGCGTTACAATTTTCGCACAAAGTTATTATACCCTATTACCATAGGTGTAGGGTATAAAAAGATTTACTCTGATATTCTGCAGACGCAGAAGAAAAGAGCAGACGGCGAAGAATTTCGCTGCATTTAACCGACACAGAGATGCCTTTCAGAGGGCACAAGAAAAGGTAGTAAAGGCACAAAAGGCCATGATGGAGCCATACGAGTGTATGTCAAGTTTATGAGCGAACGTGAGCGCAGTTTCGTGAAGCCAATTTCAGATACAAAAAGCGTGTGTGAAAAGTGAATGAAATTGTGAGAGGAAATTTAGCTAAAGATATGAAGGAAATAGAGCAAATTATTGTATGCAATAGACCAAAATCGCGATATTAGAATCGGTGGTAGCTTGTAAATTGAAACGAACTATAACTTTGATAGGTACGAAACTTTTTGTTGCTATTTAAAATTCTTTACAATAATCAGAAATTATAGAATTAGGATAAATAAGAATCGAAAATAAAAGGCATTTACTTAATAGAAAAAACATTAGAATGAATTTGGGCTTGGATTTCGAAGCTCCAGTGTTTTCTTTGCATAGAACGATATAACAACATGACAGAAAAATTTTATTTAATTTTTTGACAGTTTTTACAGATTTTGAAAAAATTTTCCTCTGACCATAAATTTTTCGATATTTTGAAATTATGTTCCAGGTGCGTTCATGTAACACACTTCGAAAGTGCATAAATTTACGGAATATTTAATTTTATACATTAAAATTATTACTCTTAGTAGCTCAACATTTATGTCCTAAAAACGTTACTTGTCAGATGAATTTGATATGGAGAAAGATATAAGAAGCATGCGGTAATTTAGAAAAAGTAAAAATAAGGTACGAGCTTTAACTTCAGTGAAGATTGACCAATATCAGGGTTTGTAAGGACTTGTTATTTTGGTTGGTGGCTAAAATTCGAGTGTATAGATTTTTTTGGGTTTGAAATAGTAGCTTCCTACGTATGTACATTTTCCTAATTTCATTAAAATTGTATTTAGGTTATTCATTACATGCGTACTCGGTCCTCATGAATGTGGTAACGCTCTTCATACTTCCCTTGCAGCCAGAAACATAAAAGATAAAGGATAACTGCGCGCACTCCTTCATAATTTCTCACATATTAATTTCATATTTTTGTTTGCAACTCGTCGGCCTCTTTCGTTCCCTCACGTCCGTCAGGCCCCTTAAGGCACTCTCGAAACTTCCTTTTCAATTGGCAAACAATAATAAAGCATTTTCAACAGCTGCCAGCAGCGGCAATGCTACTGCGTGTCTGCAGCATTTTAATCATTGTGATAGACCGTTCTAAGGACCTTACTTCCCGGCACAGTCCCCCATGAAGACGGCTTTCCGCTACAATGCCGAAAGAGCACTGAAAGCATCGAAAGACCGCGCTGCTGATGTTTTGAATTATGGCACTGCTTGCCGCAGCGAGAATGGCGCAAAAACAAAGGCGAGTTGTGACAGGGATTTATTGGCCGCGCACTCACACATGCACACGCACACGCTCGCACGCATATTCACAGAGGCATCACACACGCACACAACGGAAGAGCTGCTGTCGCTCTTCTAAATTTCACGCTGGACCATTTGCAGCAGCCGTGTTGCCCGCTGTTGTTGCAAATTTCAGGGGTGACTTCACTTTGGCACTTCCGTTGTCCTTGTTGTCGCCTGCTGTCCTGCTGACGCGTGCATTTTTCAGCACTTCAGAATTGCTGCTTCCCCCTTACCCGGCCACAATGACGCATTTATTGTCTGGCATCTGCTGTTGCTGCTGCTGGAATATGTGCGCCTTTATTCGAGCACAAAACAATTCAGCAGCTTTATAAAAAATTAATCACGCGCATCATTAAAATCAAGCCCTTCATCGGGCATGACGTTGGGCCCCTTCAAGGGTTCGCATTCTGCTCATATGCTATCAATACAATATCTATTGCAGTTGCTTTAGCAATTCCAGGCATGTTACAAATATACGGCATTGTTATTGTAAATATGTACCAAATATCAAAATTAACTGTTGTTCATATTTTGTACTGAAATCCAGATGAGAACGAAATCTTTCGAATCCAACAACTTTTACAAATTTAAACTGACACATTCTTTCAAACGATCTCAAAGAAGAGAGCAGTTTAGAAAATTGTATTTTCAATAGAGAAAGGTAGCTACTTTGATACCTTGATTCAAGCAATCTCAAAAAGCAACTATTTTAGCAACCTTTCATTGTTCCGTCTTCAAAAAAAGTGGGGCATAAAGGAGAGTTCAAAGTCTTACTGCTGTTGATATGATTTTTGTTAAAGCTCTGCAACAAAATTATTGGTAGTTAAATTTTGCCCCAACTATATGCATGGAACATATGATTTCAGGAACATACATATATAATATTTAATAGACTTTTGAAGATATCTTTGAGCGGTTGACAGAAGTATTCACAAATGCTGAGAAATAGGTCTATCGTAGAGTCTCAGTATAGAAAATTATTAGATCTGAACATTTAAGCAACATTTCCAAGACCGGAACTCTGTCATCCTCAGAAAAATAGGCAGGTAGTTTTAATCATAAGAGCACATACATATATTTCTTTAAAATCTTAAATCAAAACAAAAGATCGAAGTAAATTTCCAACAGAATCGATTAGATAAGAATTGTCTTTGACTAAAATCTATCAATCTTTTAGAATATTCTGAAAAGTTGCGATAGACAGAAACACGATTTCAATTTCCATTGACAACAAAAATGTCGTAAAATGTATAACTTTGAATGAGTTGCTTGCTCATGGCCCAATGCAGTCAATGCGATTGAGATACGCGTCATACATTTCCTCAACTTTTATGGTAGACATATGTAAATTAAGGCATAAAATCCGAATGGCGCCATAATCTGTGATGATTCACTGCTATGCCTCAGGAAAAAAAAGTAAGTATGTAAATAATATTCTTTCCTTATTCCACTCAATAATTTCCTAAATGAAATTGTTAAAAAAATTCTAGTTAAAAATCAATTTCGCCAAAGCAGCAGGGTGTATAAAGACTTTCCATTGAATAAATTGTATAAAGGAGTGCAAATTAGTGATGAGAAATGTCAATAGGCTGGAGTATTTGGTACTACTCGATATTTGTACTATGGAAACTATAAAATATTCAAAGCTTTTTCCATTCATATGTATTAACATTATTCAGTAAGAAGCAAACATTTTTTGAAAATACAAACAAAATACATTCATATAAATATGTATGTATGTATGTGCAATAAATTTGCTATACAATTTTTGGGCAAATATCAAAACAAGTTTGAAGAAACTTTATTGGACATTTATTTTGGTGGAAAAGTATACTTTTCCTACTACTATTTACAGTGTGTCATAAAAAGGAACAGAGTGAAACTGAAATTTTATATCAATTTATTTATTTAGGAATTTTGTGACTAACATACCAATTCTGGCTTTATAGTCTCAATTGATTGCCAGTTGTGACCTTTTGCATGCACCAAATATTTATTCATAGTCAGAATACGGCTGTAAGTATCGAGTTGCCAAAGCATTTGGATTTTTTAGATATTGAATACTGAGTATATTGACACTCGATATGTTCGCATCACTAACCTCAAACCATACAGCAACAATTTATGCCATACATATACATATGCTATATACACCCATACACACACACACACGCTACCGAGACTGCGTTTCATTCCCCCCTAAACGCACTGACACTTTACATATGTGCGCTGTCAGCCCGACATAAGAGTGGGTCGAGGGGTTAGGGTGTGTCGTACTTGTACACGCACACACACACTCTCATACACTCACACACGAGACCTTATTGAAAAGATATATAGAGGAGCAACAAAGTGTTGTCAGCTCATAAAAAACAAGGAAAATGTGCGAAAAGCTGAGTGAAATTTATAGATTTTTTATTGAAAAAGTTTATTACAACGACCGAGGGGGTTGTAAGGGCCAGGAAATCGACGGAAATTGCAAGTTTGACGATAGCAACAAATCACGATGGCAGTAAATAACACAATTGCAGGGACTTGCTAAAATATGCTGCTATGCATTTATGAACAATCTGAAGAGATACGGAAAATTTTAGATTTCCTGGCGAGGCGGTACAAATAAACAATTAACTTTTTTAATAAAATTTTCAATCGATTAACTGATCAACTGAATGAGATGTTTCAGTAGCCTAGCGAATGAACTGAAAAAGCAGGAATGTGCGTAATCAGAGAGGCTTTAAGATTTCTAATTGGTTTTTACATATTCATACATAATAGGCAATAATATACTTGCATACATATATTCAAAGTCTTTAAAAACATATTTGAAAATCTGCAATTTCCTTCATAAAGACGATGTTATAACTTATAGAAAAAGCTAAAGATGACATACTTCTTCTACTTTCTCACTCAAACAATATTTGACATTTTTCGAATTCGCTAAGTTATTTCCTTTTTATGTCGTAGACGATAAATTGTTTAAACATAAATTTTAAGCTATTGCGGAGAAATCTTTCTAATCAAACAAATATTTGATATGATTTTGAAAATTTGGGGTGTGTGTGTTTGCTGCGCTTTTTTGCTCATATATGGATAGGTGAACGGTCCCTGATGCGTGGAATCGATGGGTCAAACTCCAGCTCATAACATCGAATAAAACAAAAATAAGAAACTTTGTTTCTTTACATGCGCCGCTGTATCTCCGACTCTCTCGGAGTTTACCTTGCCAATTTGTCTTGTAAATAAAAGCCTTTTTCCAATTCATGTTCGGGCACGGCAATAAAATAAATGTGTAGGTCCCGCTATCATACTCATGTTAATGGGAGAAAGCTAGGCCCAAGCCTCATAAGGGGGCTTTTGTACCAATTATTTATTTAGATTTTTTATATAAACCTTCAGTTAAATTTGTTATTATCAGCAATTTTATGCGGATGTCTACTAAAAGTAAACAAGAAGCTCAGCCTGCCTGCGCCTGCATCCGAAATCCTACGTGTGTCAACATGTCAGATTGCTTAGCCAACAGGTAGCACATTCGCACGTGTGACAACATATTTCCATGTTTTCTGAATATTTTTTTCCGCTATATAGTAAAGCTAACACTACACAAATTTTTTGACAATGTAAAGTGCAGAGCAAGCTAAGCATGTAGGAAAGCATGTAATTGAAAAGCAGGATAAAATTTCATAATAAAATTAGAAGCAGCGTAAATTGAAATTAAGAAAATTGCCTTTTGTGCAACAAAAAAGCACATGACCAAATCTCTTTTAAATTGCCTGTAGATCCTTTCCAAACAAAAAACATTCATCTGAAATATAAAGGAAGACTAATAAGATTAATTCCTGCCACACATGCACAAAAAAATAAGGGCGCTACTCACTCCAAATAAAAAGACAAACTCATGAATAACAGATTTTTTAAATAAAATGGAAATCTACCTTAAAGTGGATGTAACTGGAAATTTAATCAATATGTCAAGTAAATGCTTTTCATGATTATAAGAAAACTAAACTCGATACCATTAAATTAAATGAAGTTATTGATTAGTCCAAACTTTTCGAATTAAGTGGTGTAATTTTTTATACGTAGACACTTCACTCATATTTCAAAACATTCAAATCAGTTCACTTGAAACAATTCCTGATTGGATCACAATTTTTATTAAATTCTTCCTCATGTCTTGCGATTTTTTATTGAGAGAAATTAATTTCATAAAACAATTGCCATGCTACTTTTTCTGAGAAAAATTTCATGAAGAAAGAGAGAATGGAAATTTATTACGTAGCAAAATTTTCAAAGAAAACATTTCGCTTTAATTAAATTAAATTAGTTTGCTGGTTCTCTTTTACTCTATTGTTTCGTTTCAGCTACACAAAAATTCAAAAGAACTGTTGTATTATTTTAATAAAAGTCTTTCAAGTGCTTAGAAACAGGTGAGCTTGGAATTTATGGCACCGAAATTAGTAAAGTTTTTCATAAACGTAAAGCAAGAGCAAGAGAAGCAGGCAAAATTTCTCAACCGTCCCACACAAATAAAAGTCAGTAAAGGCCAGAAGCACGTTCGTCAAAATACAAGCTTTTTTTCATTAAATAATGTAATGCCTTTTCTGAAACTGAAATCAATTTGCGTTATGTATTAGGAGGAATGCCAGGGAAACATAATAACTTCCTTGTACTTGCAAGCACATTCACAAAAAAAAGTTAATAATGCTGCATAAAATGTTAGTAAGGATAACTTAATGGACTTCCAAACTTGAGCGGTGTAAATATCAAGCCAGAAATTGCGGAAAAAAAAGAAAAATCATTTTAAATACGGATTTTGTGAACTTTTTTGCGCAGTCAAAAGTATAGATAATTGGTGAAAGGATTTAAAAATCCCAAAAATATTTGAGAATGCTTTTGCAACAAATAATTTTTACAATCGAATGCAATATGACAACATTTTAAGCGCTATTTTTTTAGCCACAAACCTGGCAAATTTTTTTGTCTTGGTAGAGATTCGTATACATTTTATCGACTGAACCAGAAATCAGCATAAAAAGTCAAATTAGAAAACAGATATCAACTAAGGCTTCTATTCTTCACACTAAAGATCTCCTTGGATAGTAGAATTTAAGTAAAGTTATTTTGATTGAAAATCTGAAATAATATTTATTACTTTCTTTGCATATTTCAACTTTTAAGATTTGAAACAATGGCAACTTTTAGAATCTGCCACTCGCTATGTGCTTACATATATCCTTGATCCATGATGTAGACAATAATTTGTACAGATAGGTAAACAGCTCCATTCTGGCATTATAATCACAACTAACTTCAACTATTATTTTTCCATAGAAAGAGTATCAATTGATACAAAATATGAATTTCTGCCTTTTTTTACTCTCAATAGAATGGAACTGCAAGTCACTTCTCTGATAATGCTACTAACAAATTGTGATGAGTGTAAAAAGAAAAGAACATACAATCTACTTTGCATTTCCTACCCAAACTTCTCTGAAAATTAAATGTCTTTCTTGCTGAGTCTAATTTAGAGTACACTTTAATAATTAGATTTGCTCCACAAAACTTCGAAATGCAAAAGGAACTGTCATCAGGCTCGCATTACCAGCGGACTCCAACTTCAAACTTAACAGACTAATTGCAAAGTTACACATAAATATTTCTTTATCAGCTGCGCCAGAGATGGCAGCTAAAAATCCTTACGAACACATCAAGTCATCACTGTCTTTTCGATTACGACAATTTTCCGAACTAATTAGCCTACCCCGCAAGCCAGCACGTCGTTATCTAATGACCCAAACGGGCAAGTTCGGAGTGACCTAAGACAACTTTTCTGCGGTTGCAACTTCTTCCTGCTTTTTGCCCAAGTTCCTGGTAGTCATATCAAATGGTCCTCGTCCTTGGTGGAAGCAAGCTTGGGCCGACGAACTGGAAGCCTGCAGGCGCTATTTTTGGTGTTGTGGAGTTCAAGATAAAGGACCTAGTTTGCTGTTTGTTTCAATGGGTGTATGCATGTGTGTATTTGTTTGGCTGTGCGCGTTAGTGTGTGTGTGGAATGGTTGTTTGGCTGTTTTGGCTGGCTGCGTTAATGCGTTTTTCATTGGCTATTCTGCTAGTAGTTCTGTGAGCGTGAGTGTGTGTTTGTCTGCCTGTTGTCAGCGAATTTACGCACACATCTACATATGTACAGACCTGCATAACTACCCAGTGAGAAAAAGAAGAAATAAATTCTAATGCCACAAGCGCTTCCCTGCAACCAAGTTGGAAGTCCTTTCAAACTCAATAATTTCTATAATAATTTTTCAGATTAAATTGCCGTTTTCACTTTCCTAAGAATAGCTTAAAATCTAAAACATATTCATTGACTATGAAAGTAAAGAAAAGTTGAAACATCGACCAGAGAATTGTAGATTCGCTTCCGCCGATTTCATAGGCTAAATGTAATTTTAGAATGAAATATAAGAATTTTTAAAAATTAAAACAAACTTTCGCAGTAATCTTTTTGGTTATGTATGAAATGCGTGGCTAACACCCTCTCGCGTCTAGACTAATGCCCATAAAGCCACTCGCAATTTTATAGCATAGTATTTTGGTTATTTTTGTTGCTGTTGCTTTTATTATTCATTGCTTTTGTTGGTTTGCTAGATTGAGGGCAACCATTGACGAGCAACTGACAGAAGTGACATTAAAGTTTTTCTTTCACTTTCATGCGTTCTCTCTTGGTAGGGCTACGAAGTCATTTTTCTCTTGTGCGCCGTGCCACTTTGAAAGTGTATTTATGTGTGTGCGTGTGTGCGTGTGTGTGTGTGTGTGTAAAAGCCCTTAGAAGACTAACCTTTCTATTTTTATCTGAAGTATCTCCTCCATTCAGAAATTCTGTCTGACTATTCTACATGCTACTTACATATATTTACTCAAACAAGAAGTTAGCGCTGCCACCTTTTAATTTCTGTTCCTTTTGTATGAAAAACTAATCCAGAGAAATAATCGAAAATCGACGGAAAACAGAATAAATGAACATGTGTATAATGCATAAATATTAAAAAGAAATTAAAATTATTTATATATACATACATGGAAATTTTAAGGTTTTCTTTTAATGAACATACTTTGAGCTGGCAAGGCTGTTATGTTGATTTCTTTGACATTTTGGCAAATATATTTTATTCTTTTTTTTACGATTGAAATATCCGAGTTTTTGTTAATTCATTTAAACTTTATCGAAATATATTTTTATAATTATAAATTAAGGTTAGGTAGTGCCTAGGCACAAGTCACTTTAGTCCTCAAGCCCATTGTATCTCAATATCTTCTCAAAATCGAAAAGCGATCGAATCGAAAAAATTTCAGGTGGCAACGCTTCAACATACTGAAAACCCACTATGTCATCTCTTTACGCATCCCCCGACCGCTGCTCATTTGTGACCGAGCATTAGTTTGGTCATTTGTTCTTCTTTTTGCCTTTGTAGCTGTCAAAATACAACACTTTGACAGTTGTTTTTCATGTCTCTTTTCTCTCGCGGTTGCCCTCTTTCACCCGACCGCGGCACTTTTCTTTCTTCTCCTCTGCTTTCAGGGAAATATTGACAAAGTACCGTTGTGGTAATTTTATGCTAGCTGTGGTAGCATAGTGGGGAATGCTTGGGGAACACTAAGAAGATAAGAAGCACTTTCCTTCTCTTCTCGTTTAAATTGTGCAAACAAATTGGCCCAGATTTGTTTCAATCATCTTAAAATGTTTATTTAGGTTTGATCTTGTCAGAAATGAAAGGATTTCTGCTCAATTCTTGAGACATTTGTTCAATTTGTATGCTTGTCATTAAAGACACGGTAAATAAATCAATTAAATTATATCTTCATGGACATTTATAAAGTTTTTCGTCTAATAGGGACAATAAAATAAAATTGGCACAATAGCCCATGTAACGGCTCGCCTTTGGCGTAGTTCTCCTGCCCTAACTTGTAAGCGTGCGTTCTGTTTTGGCACAAGTTAACGGGACCTACGAATTTATTCTATAGCTGACAATTTGAAAACAAAGTCCCTTTTCTTTTTTTAATGGTTTTAGTCTGATGGGTTTCTCACATTAGAAGCCGAGCACTTATACACTGAGCCATTGCGGCGCCATAAGCACTAATAAAAAAAAAAATGTGTGCGTCTCGGGACGCTCGACAGAAGTGATAACTTAAACTAATCCAAGTTAAACTATTTAATATTGAAATTTTTTAACTTGAGAAAAGGTTAGGTTGTTACTTAAATTTACGATGGTAGCAAAGAGTATGTTAATATAATAGAGTGCGCATCTCATATAAAATTTTGCTGAGAAAATTTTGCACTTGGGTCATTTTAATAAAGCCCACAGTTCCACTCAGTTTCGCTCAGTCACTCGTCCTCTCAGAGAACCGCTCTGCTACAAGAAATTCCAAACTCAAAGTAAATATAACGAGGGCTGCTTACTGTGAGAAAATTCTCCCATTTTGTGGGAATTCGAACTCTTTTTCTACATATTCTTAACAAAATGCTGTTGTTTTGTATTACAGCATTTTGGAACTCAGCCATACTGTTTTATTTATTGATTTATGTTTTTTACTACCATTATTTTGAATGAAAATGTGGCTGAAGTGCCAATTCCCATGGGAGAATTTTTTAAGCATTTGAGAAAATTGGCTTTGACTGAGTTTGCACCCCTGATCGCACGACTCAATGGCTTGGTTCGTTCGGTTTTCGTACTCAAATGAGCCGAACGAGCATTTTTTGCGGCTGATTTTCGTATTTTGCATGGTGTTATGAAAGTCGTGTGCATGTGCTCTTCTTCTGCATGTCGGCAGCTCAGCCAACAAAGTATACGAAGAATCAGAGCAGCGCTCGGCTAGACGATATTCCCGACAGCGCTGCTGTTTGATTCTGTGTTGTTGTTGTTTTCATATGAAGCGTAGCGTCTGTCCGAAAAACAGCTAAGCACTGTGGGTTAGAGTGAGAGAGGAGGGGCCCGCGTACCGCTGCCGTATGCGTGAGAGAGAGGGAAGCCAGACAGACTGGCACCGTAACGCGTTACGTTACGAAGCGGTTTACCCTCCCATAAAAAGTTATCACTTCAAAAATTATATTTTAGATATCCGTTTAGTCTCAATTAAACAACTAAATATTCACAAAATTCCATTCGGCCCCTTGTAATAGAACCGGTTCTTCACGGGTATTTTTCTAATAAGCGACTCTATTAAATTCAAAAGTTAAAATTAAGATAATATCGATCTGCCCCTGGTTCAACCCCCTTACAAAAGAATAAATTCGTTTTCAGTTCGGGTCTGTGTGTGAGAATATTAGTTGTCATTTTGATGCCAATTTTATAATTCGAATGGATTGTGATTCTAATGGATTCCAAAATTGAAGGTGACATGTGGAACTGACTGGAATCGGGTTCCCTATTTACCACCTCGTTTCGCATGACTTAAAGCGATCAAATAAGGCAAAAAGGTGCGTAATGCTCATTTAAATGTAGAAGAAGAATCTTGTCATTATGAAGAAAGGCTGTAGCCTTTCAGTGACAGCATCTGATTGAGTTTTATACATACATATCCTTTGATATCTTTTACCTATGCTTAGGTCCATTGGCAGTTTCAAGCACAAAAGAAATTCAGCTGTACAGAATTTTTATAATAAAAGCAATATTCTTGTATAGATTTTTTTGTAACCATATTCGAGAATACTTTTCCTCGTCATCTACTTTTTTCTCAGACTGGCGACAGCGGAAGTTAACGATTTGTCATCAAGTTGCACTTGTCTCTTTTCACTTCCACTTTGAACAACATGTAGCAAGAAATGCGAAAGTTGTGTTGAATGCAAATTTATGACTGCTTCCTCGGCGAAAGAGTTCACAACTTGGAACATGTGGAAAAGCAATAAAACAAAGAAGCCAACAACAAAGGAAGACACAAAGATGCATGAATTTGTCTTAGCAACTTAGCCAAGCCAAAGATTTGAAGTGATCTTAAATCTGCAAAATTTAGCATGTGTCAAATACTTTTAGGCAAATTGTCAACATGGGTTGTTGCCAATTATCGCCAACACCAAGTTTATGTGGTCAAGAATGACAAGTATGGCCAAGAAAACATAAATCTTTCAAAAGTCGCTCAAGTGGAATGGTGACTGTTCCTTCATGTTATAAATTAGGTTTTAAAAAAAGTGTCTCTTTTATCAAAAAGCGGTCAATATCCTGAGGACCGGAGCCCACAAAATTTGAAGAGTAAGGAATGCAAATTTTTCATCGCTAAATCATTTTCAACTGATAACTGATACTTATAATGGAACGATAATTCATTTGTGAATACTTCAAAGAGGCGTTGCCACCGCTTAACTCAACCACTGATGAGCTACTCTACCAATTTTGGGAAGCGTTAATCCTTTTTGCTTTTGAAGAAACTTGAAAGCGGCACTTAAGCATCATTCCACATTTTATTTTACTTGGTAAAGCCGGAACAATCATACAAATTAAAGCTGCGTGAATTTTCGCTTTATGTCTTCTGTTAAATTATGAAAAAAAATATAAAAAAAAAATTTGTGCGTCTCGGGACGCTCGACAGAAGTGATAACTTAAACTAATCCAAGTTAAACTATTTAATATTGAAGTTTTTTAACTTGAGAAAAGCTTAGGTTATTACTTAAATTTCATGCATGTCAACATGATAATGTGAGGAAAGGTGCTTGCTGGTTAGATTTTTATAATAATCATGAACACTGTATCTATCTATATATATATATATATATATATATATATCGAAGCAGTGACGCTAAAGATATATAGAAATTCAAAATATGGACACTGCGGCGGTAGACTTGTTGCATGCTTGTTATTGATAAATCGTATTATATTATATTATTAAACTTACCTTTCGTTAGGAGATTCTGCAATGTTCCGAGAATTATCTTCTGCTTGTTTCATCATATTTTTTATAATCACTTTCAAAAACGGTGGTAGCAAAGAGTATGTTAATATAATAGAGTGCGCATCTCATATAAAATTTTGGCTGAGAAAATTTTGCACTTGGGTCATTTTAATAAAGCCCACAGTTCCACTCAGTTTCGCTCAGTCACTCGTCCTCTCAGAGAACCGCTCTGCTACAAGAAATTCCAAACTCAAAGTAAATATAACGAGGGCTGCTTACTGTGAGAAAATTCTCCCATTTTGTGGGAATTCGAACTCTTTTTCTACATATTCTTAACAAAATGCTGTTGTTTTGTATTACAGCATTTTGGAACTCAGCCATACTGTTTTATTTATTGATTTATGTTTTTTACTATTATTATTTTGAATGAAAATGTGGCTGAAGTGCCAATTCCCATGGGAGAATTTTTTAAGCATTTGAGAGAATTGGCTTTGACTGAGTTTGCACCCCTGATCGCACGACTCAATGGCTTGGTTCGTTCGGTTTTCGTACTCAAATGAGCCGAACGAGCATTTTTTGCGGCTGATTTTCGTATTTTGCATGGTGTTATGAAAGTCGTGTGCATGTGCTCTTCTTCTGCATGTCGGCAGCTCAGCCAACAAAGTATACGAAGAATCAGAGCAGCGCTCGGCTAGACGATATTCCCGACAGCGCTGCTGTTTGATTCTGTGTTGTTGTTGGTTTCATATGAAAGACAAAAAATTCTTTGGCTCTGCTCTGCTATAAACGAACAAAAGGAACTTCAATATACATACATATGTACTAGAGGTCTGCATGAATGCATTTGAAAGAGCGACCAAGACATTCATTCGGGTTTGAATCTTTCGCTCGCATGTGCACTTATTTCCAAACATGTGTTGAATAAGCACATATGCCTTAAGAGTGAATGAGATAGCAAAACAATTGAGTAAATTGTAAGCGCAAGCACATTACTCACAAGCAGTGTACCCACTATTCAAATGTTTTGGTAAACAGAGTGCAATGCAGTGGGTGCACCTAGTATTTAAGGGGCTATACGCAATTAAGAGGCTGAGCTTATTTTTAAAGAATTTCTGATGGAAAGACGTTTTAGTGTATTAATTATAATTTCTATGCATATTGTGGTCATTTTAAAAATTATTTGCCGAAGAAAAGACTTTCGGACGATGCATTACTAACCGGCGCGCAGCAGCGGCTTCGCCAAAATTCTCCAGCTTACCATTCACTGCACCCACTTTACCCACTTCACTCACTATACTATACCGATACTTTGTTACATTCGTTTTGTTTGTTACGATTGTAGCAAATAGATCAAGATAACAAATGCTGCTCTTACTCTCTTTGAAAATAATGGCACGAGTGGGTATTTGTTTTGGTATTGAGAGGTTTTGTGAGTGTTTCACCCATTCAAATGTTTCACTCCTGCGCCGAGTGCAATGAAATGGGTATCCGTAGTGCACAGGCAAACCAAATGCATTCATGCAGACCTCTAATATGTACATACATATGCGTATGTCGAATTTCCTGGCATTTGCGTATGCTGTGTTATGAATGAAATCTGCTTGCAGCTTCCAACTCGTTTTGAAATTTCAAATCGAAGTTGGAATTTGTTGAAATATCGCAAACATTTTTCCAATGTGCGACATTTCCAGAGATAATACTAAAATTTAAAAGGCTTTTTATAGAATATTTATACATTTTAATAAAGAACTAGCTGTTACCCGCGGGTTCCACCCCGCGCTTTTATAAAAATACGTAATGTGAATGATGCTCAATATGATGATTCAATACTGCGCGACTTTTAGTTCCAAAGCTATTCGATATCAATGATTTGGTTTGTACGGGTGGTGCCACGCCTCTTATCCAATGCCCGTCCCATTTTCCCAGTTCAAGGATACGGATATGGTGTCAGTTCTTGCCGAGTTTCGTTGATGTATGATGTATAGTTCTAAAGTAATACCCAAATGTGAAGTTGATTGAAAAGTGCCACGCCCCTGTCCTACGCCCATAAAATTGTATCAGTGGGACGACACATCCAAGAGGCGACTGCATACGAAATTTCAATACTGCACGACCTTTAGTTCCAAAGATAATCGAGATCAAAAATTTGGTTTGTATGGGGGTGCCACGCCCCCTTATCCAGTGCCCGCCTTATTTTCTCAGTAGAAGGATATGGATATGTAGTAAGTTCCTACCGAGTTTCATTGATGTGTGATGTGTAGTTCTAAAGTTATACACAAATCTGGAGTTGATAAAAAAGTGCCACGCCCCCTTATCCTACGCCCATAAAATTTTACCAGTGGGACGACACATCCAAGAGGCGACTGCATACGAAATTTCAATGCTGCAGGACCTTTAGTTCCAAAGCTATTCGATGTAAACAATTTGGTTTGTATGGGCGGTGCCACGCCCCCTTGTCCAATCGGGTCCAATTATAGATCAAAACCATCCCAGACCCCACTGAAGCACATACACTAAATTTCATCAAAATCGGTTCAGCCGTTCTGGAGTTTTAAGCATCCGAACAAACCACGCTCCATTTTTATATATATAGATGAAATATGCACATATATTAATATTAGATATTTTTGTCAATATCACCTTAATAAAAGTGATGTTGGCAAATAAATAACTTCTTAATATAGTCATTGCCCTATAATAAGATCAGCAGAGGGAAATTGAAATAAATTTTAAATCGCCAAAATTATCATTTGGTATGAACAAGAAATACACAACAACAACAACACAGAAACAACCAAATGCCTTTTTCGTGCTTTGAGCATACCCGAAATGCCAAATCAGCGTCTGTCCGAAAAACAGCTAAGCGCTGTGGGTTAGAGTGAGAGAGGAGGGGCCCGCGTACCGCTGCCGTATGCGTGAGAGAGAGGGAAGCCAGACAGACTGGCACCGTAACGCGTTACGTTACGAAGCGGTTTACCCTCCCATAAAAAGATGCAGTTTTCGGGTGATGTTATTCTTATTCCACTTCTAATGCAGTTCCAACCAGGTGAAGGTGTATAAAGTAGTGACTGAAACTAATGAGTACTTCACTTCCATAAAATCCAATGTTCTAAGCTTTAAAAAAATTTTGAAAATTACTTTCGTTTTTCGTTAAAGAGGACATTTTTATTCAACTTTAACCACGAGTAGGCGCAGTCGGGAACCCTTTCGATTTGTTTGTCGATTTATGTAAGAAATTTTAAATGTTCAGTTTACTTGAAATAAATCGCTTCTTTACTATCCTATACCAAAAAATCTTTGAAATTTTGTAATCATATCCGTCCATCAGAAATGTGATTGGTAAAGGTTCGAAAACAATCTTAAATCTTGCCTACAAAGGCTTATACAACTGCTAACTATTTGTAAAATCCAAGAGATACAATTACCAATTGCAAATTGATTTTCGTTAATTTTCTAGCCGTTTCTACAAGTCAGCAATCTTGTTGCAATTGAACAAGTTTTCATTGCTTTTATACTACTTTCTGCGATATTGCATTTCCCGCAACCCACAAGCATTTTGGGATTCCTTACAATTCATTTACAAATGCCGTAAATGACAGTTCCCAGTTGTGGAATGGGCACATTCAGACGAGCAGAGAGACAGCTGCTGAACAGCACATTAGACATGAGCCAGCAAGCGAATTGCTGTCGTCTGACAACCAGGACATAACTCAGGATCTAGCCCACCCGTCGAGCAGCCAGCCCGTCATTCAACGAGGCATGCAAATCACAGCCAAGACTCGACCAAGCCAAGAAACATTTCGGTGATGGCTGGCGGAGACAGCAGAGGGAAACATAAGTGGCTGCATGCAAAGGTAACAAGTAGAGCCAGACTTAACAGTTGGAATTCTGTGGTATTTGAATAAAATTTAGTGGAATTTTTACACAATCTTGCTTATTCATTGGAAAAGGTAGACACCGAAAGAAAGTATTCATATCATGAGCATGAGCAGCACTTGATGCTTAATATCTTATAGCTCAGAGACAGAGACTCAATGAAATCAAAGGAAAAGTTTTGAAAGATATAAAATCTGAGAACTGACACCACAATCATAATCGGAATTTTATATTTATTAAAATTTTCAATAAATCAGAATTTTTTTTGTAAATAATCAACTGTAACTGTTTCTAAATTAGCAGGAGCTTCAAAGTAATCAAGTATCCGAACCGCATCGCAAAATATCTAAAAGAGGAACAGATTTTTTTGGTCTTAAAATAGCAGCTACAGGCGTTCCAAGATAACCGTTATCTTTAAACTTAAATTCCATTCATTTCGCGTTTTAATTCTTATGCGCTTATAAACTAATGTGGTTCGGTCCAATTTAACAGCTGCTTGGAGCATAAATGTCTTTCTTAAATATTCCTTTATATGGAAACGTCGCTGCTTCTCACTTCATTCCAGATCATACCACATTAAAAAATTCCTGGGTTAATAAAGAACCATAATATCTATTTTGAATACTAGTTAATCCCATCAACAACATCTGCTACTTATTTTCTTCTATTTTCAGGAAGCAGATACTTGGGTTCCTTATTGTTGGAATGTGTAAGTTTTAAATAGTTTGTGAACTTGGAAGACAAAATCGGACTAGAAGCGATACTAAAGAAGAGAAGATTCTTTTGGTTTCTGTCTAATTTGGCAAACAAGTTCTTTGTTAGTTTTGTCATATCTGATTCTAAGGTTGATACCCATAGCTACGCCGGTAGACAATATTCTTCTTATGAGGCATATTCCATTTTGAAGAAATATTGTTTACGTTGAAAATATTAAAAATTTCAAATTTCAACAGTCAAAGAATTTGAGATCTAAAATACTTTTTGGAAATTTTCAAAATACTTACATATATCGATATCATATTGGATACAAAGCTTTTGTTCCAAAGGTCTCTAGAAACTTAACCTACTGTCTCAATATTTGACTCGATTAAAAATATAAACACTTTTAACCAAATTCTTTAAAACTTATTTAAAAGTCGTTTAAAGTAAAAGCCTAGCTTTTCAAATATATTAAAAGTAAAAAAAATATTGCTGTTATTGTTTCCCACGAATTTTCGAATTTTTTCGATAATTACATTTTTCCAAAGTTTCCTTATTCAAGGTTTTGAGCACTGCCTACATTTTTTATTACCAAAAAGCATGTCCGTTTTTTAAGCCAACGTTTTTTACCTTTTATATGTAATTTTAAACCAACTTATTAGCTGAAAATGTGCAGACCTTTTTTGATCTCTCTTGCCTTTATAAATCATCCCACTTTGCAAAATGCAAGATATTTTTTCCTTTCCAGATCTATGAACTACATATTTGCTATTGAATCGCTTTAAATCGCTGCTCTCCGTATTGACAGTATCCATTGCCAACACCAGTGACTCCCATTCACACGGTGCAGGGCTTTATATTGCAATATCTTGTAATCCGTAATAAGGCTCGGTTGGTGGTAACTTGAAACCAGTTGCAACATTGAGTTGCGGTTTGTGGGCAAAGGCGAGTGTTCAATCACGATGCAGCCGGGTTTATTAGGTCTGTTCATGGGAAGAGTGAGTGACTGCCGCCACAACTGGGCGACCAGAATAAAGCAGAATACAAGCGCAGTTGGAGCATATGAACGTGAACACGCCATGGCCAACAAAAGGCAGCAGACAAGAAAGAAGCAGCACACAAGCCAGAAAAGTATTGAAAAGAAGGAAAAAAATGAATTTAAAAAAAATATGAAAAGATGGGAAAAAGCATTGAAGCGAAGCAGACAGAGCGCGCTTGTAGCTGGCGCGATTGGATATGGAGTGCATGTGGAATGTAGAGGCAGAGGTGCGGAAAGCGAGCAGAAGGTGCCACAAGTGGCGGGCCTCAAAGGGCCAGGCGCAGCTCTGTGCCTTTCTGCTGCAGGCTCCTTTTACCTTTCTTTGTTGCCTTGTGGCTTATTATGCAATATCACTCCGTCGTGGCTTTGTTGCTGTTGTATTGTGTTGCAGCTGTCACTGTTCGGTTAGTTCTTTGTATTATATGCTTCATATTGATTGCGTTCGAAAAAGCGAACAACAACAAAATTATTTCTTTGACATTTTCGCAATTTGTTGTACAAATCTGCAGCATTGCATGGCGCATTGCATTGGAATGTTGCTTTGCGTGCTGCCAGATTGGCATTTTATTCCTTCCCCCCTTTCCCCCTCTTGACTAACTGTCAGATAGTTAAGCACAGCGCAAGTTGTTGGAGTAATAAATTTAGCTGAGTTGACAGTTGAAGGATAGCAGCGCTCAATTAATGGAAAATGAGCAAAAGTCAGAGCTTGACTTGGAAATGTTTGAGAACTACTTGAAATGTAAAATTTACAGCAGAAATTTCTAGAAATTGCATAGATTTTTAAAAGTTAAGGCCTCTATACTCAAAAGAAGAATTCTGCATATACAGTAAAATATTTTTATAGTCCTATTTGAATATGAAAATTTCAATAAAAATTTAAATTTAAAAACTTTTTTTTTATTCTACAATTATAGCTGATATTTACTACAGAGAATTAAGAACTATTTTGGGTTTTTTGTCAATACTTAAAGTTCCGTTGAAGCTCGGATCCAATTAGTCATTATATTAAAGTACTGATTTAAAGCTGAAAGCAAAACTGCTATTATCACTTATCGGCATAGTTTATTAAAAAAACCATAATTTTGTATTTTCCTTCGAAATCATTCCGTAAAGTCTGCACGATTTCAATAAAGTTCATGCCATAAAACTGTTTTTCAGCTTTCGCCCTTCTTCTAGTAAATTTATTTGTTCTCTGTTAAAAATGGCGCTAACACATGTAATCCCCGTTTATCGCGTGCCATTCCAACATAAAGTTCAGTAAATCCATGAGATACCTCGTTGTGCTCTCTGGCACGCTCCTAATGCGATTTAATGCAATGTATCAGCAAATTATTTACTATGAGTCGCTTAATATCCACAATAGTATCTACTACGAAGCAATACCGTTAAAAGTCGGCGCGTCACGGCTAACTTTCCCAGTTGGCGTTCCGACTTGTTGCGCACGTGTTCCACTCACACGCGTATCTATAAATCTCCGTTGTAGTAGCAGACTTGAGAGAGTATGCCATCGTTTGTAGCATTATTTACAACAACAGAAATTGTTTAAATCATTAAAGATTTGTAACCAATTGCGTAGTTGTAAATGAAAGCAAGTTGCTACGAAAAGAAAAAATAGCAATTAAAAAATTCTTCACGCTTCCGAGCTTACACGGCATGCCACATTATGGCCGATGAAAGTGATGCGTCTGGGTTTTGGTTAAGATACTTGATGGTGTGGCCGATAGCTTCAAAACGCTATTATTCCTCAAGACAGTTTTATGAGATCGGTCTATAAAATAGTTGAAAAGCAACTAAAAAATGAATCACTCAAATCACACGATTCAAGCGATTATATACAATAGCATATACGAGAGGGAATATACATACATATGTATGTATGCATATATGTATACACATGAAAGAAGGCGTTCTATACATGAGAGAATATGCATTCGATATGAACGATGTAGAGGAATCCTTATATCCCCCTTAACAACTACTACGGAAAAAATTTTGGAAAAGAGCTAAAGAAAAGACTTTTTAAAATCAGTATCGGACTATAAATTCTAAATAAATTTTATACCAAATTTTAAAATAACAATTAACTGAATAAACCATTTTGATGCGATAGATAACAGTTTTAAACAAGAAAGTAGAAGAGATAAAACAAGACAAGATACGGTCGCCAGCTCTATCGACTGCTTGGAGCACCGTCGGAACAAAGGGATTTCAAACCTTTTCTATAGTTACTTTAACAGTAGATGCTCTGCTGCGTTAAAAGATCTTATTACAGCTGGCTGCATGTTTTCTCGCAACACGCGCTTGGTGAGCGGGGTCCATCGATTCCACGTTTCGACAAAACTCCAACGCACCACGCATTACGGAGAAAATTCGTTCTTCAGTCGTACATACCAATTGTGAAATAATTTTCCCGCGAAAGTTTTCCCACGTCATTGAAATATTCGCGGATTCAAGACAAATGTTCCCCGCCACTAACCTAGTACATTCCCTTCGCCTATTAATCTATAATCCTTTCGAAATCAACGAGTGCTCTGCATGTATCTCTATACATTTTATGAGTGTTGGTTTATGTGAAAAAATGAAGACTTAAAGAAGAGAGCAACTTTTGTTATTGATTAGACATAGTTTAAAAGAAAATATAGCCGATTTTAATTAAAGAATATAAAACCGATCGTACATTTACTGTTGAGGTTTATAAATACGTCGATATGTGAGTATGTCACAGAATAAATATTTGCTTTTTGAGTGCTTCGGATTCTTGTTCGATCCTTTTCCCCTAAGCAGTGCCACAAAAAAGATTTTATTTCAAACCAAAGTTGGTTATCGAGATTGACAGAGAATTCATTTAATCCCAACACATTTACCAATGCTCCCGATTTTGTCAAGAAAAAGCTGCTCTCGATATGGAAACGATATTAAGTCAAGTATAATATTCAATGGAGAGTATCATAACTCGATGTCGAAACTATACTATAATTTTGCCTTCTGCGCATTTAAATAACTTAAAATTTACACTCGCCTGAAAATGAACGCATATTATAAAAGCAAAAGTAGTGTTATAAAATCAACTCGACTTCTTTAATCAACAAATTATAATAAAGAGTTTACAAGCTAATTACAGTATAAAAATGTTAAATTAAAAAAGTTGATTGAAAAGCAATTAAAGCTGACATGCTCAAAACTTATTTTTGCTGCATACAAATTTTACGAGTTTAAAGCAAAATAATGCATTTTGCTTATAAAAAATGCAATTTTCACTTTACGCCTCACAAACATGTTTTCGCAGTGAAAACTATAAAAGTTGTGGAATATGTAATTAGAGCAGAAAGTTTTATGCGCGGAAATTAAAATAGCGTTCATATTGGATGCAATTGCCCGCCACAATGCGGGCACACAACTATATACATACATATATAGATACACATGCAATAATGTGTATGTATTGTAGTTGAACAAACATGCATGTAATGAATGTTGCATTTATTAAAATTAGTTGTAGATGCATTTTTGAACAGATAAACCGAGAAAGATATTTAATATGATACTAAGGGCCGATTATACCAAATGAGCATAAGTGTCGAACGATGCTTAAAATTGATTCCAAGCACACTTAAGCTATCAAAGGCGAGCTTTTAAGCGTAGCTTTATAATTCTTTCTATGCTTTTTTGTTAAAAATTCTTCAGGCCATTTACAAGCAAAACATAATTTTTTGGAAATATCTGCAAGAACTGGAGCTACTATAATAATAATAATTGATTGGCGCAGTTTTATATATACTTACATACATATATTCAGGCATGTGATAGAAATCGTACGAATTCAAAACGAAAACGAAATTTCAAATCGAACGAATTTATTTTAGTTGTGAAATAATTTAGGATAGAAATCGAACGTTATCATTTTAAATTTCGAAGGCATTTATGTATATTGAACATGAGCAATTCGAAACAATACAATGCCCTGTGATGAAATTCGGTTTATACGATTACATTTCGATTCGAAATCGCACGGATTTTGAAAATGAAACACATCTCAAGGCAATTCGATTTCACTCGCCTTTTCGTACGATTTCGATTCCCATCACATGCCTAATTGTATATATTGAAATCTGTAATATAGGCTCTTGTTCAAATAATTGCATTTTATTAGGGTCCGCTACGAAGCAGTCACTCGGATTTTGCTTTCTATTCCTTATATAAAACACACCGATATGGCTAGTGGACAATCTGCGGGGAAACCTCGACTCATGTTGAATGCTAACGTCAAATGCTGGCACTTATTTTAATTGACTCATCTACGCACATTCCATATATATTCATATATATAAAAATATTCGCTCAGCTGATGACGCAAAGAATGAGTAAAACGAGTCAATTAGAAACTACACAAATATTTACTTCGTCGTTTTAGCGCATTACGATTATGCAAAATTTCTCTGAATTATAGGTAACATTGATAAGATTGTGATAAACATTTGATATGTGTATGTATATTTCAGTAACCAATGGTATTATCTTCGTTCATGTGGAACAGTGTGCTGATGATTTATCTGATGTTGAATGAATGTCGTATTACCAGGAATAGGCCCATTATTTTGCATTTTATAGCAGTGATTAAGACTGAAAGCGGATGAACGGTTTTTCGAAGAAAATTTAAACAAAAAACTTATTTAGATTATTTTGTATAATATTTGTCTAAAGAAATACCGCAAGATCACGCAGATGTGGTGTTGCCTGCACAGCGTTTTCTTGAAGAACGTTTACGGTCGCTTTAGAGAAGAAAAGACACCAGTTCGCTGTGGGGGGAAGAACTCGCTTCAACAGGCTGATAGCAGTTTGTATCTATAGTAAGACTGCCGACGAATACAACTTGACATTTCATGTATGTATGTATGTATATACAGGGTGGTTGGCGATGAGCGCACATTCTAGCAAGGCGTGATTCCTTAGCTTTTTTTGTGAAGAAGCTTCTATTTTAGCATAGAGTATATTTTACACTCCTTTCGAGGTTTTCTAGAGACTATTAAGAAAATGTCTTTGTGATTTTCATTTGAAGAAAATATTGTAACGAAATTTTCAAAGAACCGCTTATACAAAAATTTCAGTTTCAGCAACTTTATAGAAATTTCACAACTTACCAAAATTAGTCCTTCATATGAACATATTCGTTAAAGAAACGCGCTGTAAAGAGTGAAAAAAGTCGTATTAATAAAAACCTAAGCAAATGCAAGAACTAATAAAATGTAAAATCTGCATTACAAAGCAAAAAAACAACAAAAGTTCATTAGCAAAATACTAAATATTTCCGCATATCCTGACAACATTTCAAAAACACTTTCCATTACAAAAAAGTTCAAAAATCAGTGGTTTATTTCTTTCGCATCGCTCATTAAGCGAACTCTGTCCTTTTGAGCTTTAGCGCTTATTTTTATATAGCCTCATAAAATGTTTGTTATACTTTTTCGTATAATTTCTTTTTCGTTAATATTTGTTCGCGCATTTTATTATTTTCCGCAGCGTATTAATTAGCAAAAATTAACGAGCTTGTTAACACATTATTGCACTCTCATTTATGCTGATGATATCATTTTGATGCTAATTTGATGATGTTTGCAATAATTACATAATGCTGATGAGCTTGCGGATAAAGATGCCAGGATAATAATAATAATGGCGTTCTTGATGGGCAAAAGAAATACAGCATAGTTGTGGTATTGTTGTCCTGGCGATGTTGTTCTTGTAGTGACATATAACTTAGATACGCATCTTTCGAACCACAAGAGAGCATATCTGAAGGAATTTAACCAAATCTGGCTAAGAATTACTTTGATCGAAAATCAAAACCAAACCAAAACCAAATCTTGACAGCAGTACTAACATATTCTTTAAAAAATTTCGTTCTTTCAAAAAGTCAAGTTAGATTTTCATTTTTCTGTTAGTTGAAATCTACAAAAAATGCTGTAATCTTACAGATATTCACTCTTATATGCCACTTAGAAATTAGCAATACAATAAAGTAGCGAATTTCAAATATTTCATAATATTTAACACAAAAATCGATTACATAAAATCAAATTTTCTTTCCTGCTTTCACCAATAATTCATGTCTCCTTTTGACTCACTTACTTTTGTCGAACTCTTGCGGGAAATTCCATTTTTTCTCCATTTCATTTTTAGCTTTAAATTTTTACCAAGTCTGACATTTCCGCTAAAAGTTGTTAAAGTATTACAAACATGTTTAATTACTGAATCTCGGCGCTTACAGCAGGTTTTTTTTTGAAAAGTTTAGCAAAAAAAGTGAAAGGGTTCGTGGTTTCTTTAATTGCTGCAAATTTTTTGCAAATTCAAACTAGCATTGGACTTTAAGACCATGTGGCAATCAATGAATGAATCATTTTGTTAAAAGTTACGCTACTTGCTCAAAAAACCACAAATTTAATAGTCTTATCGCTTTTAACAAAATGCAGTTAGATAATTCAGATCATTAAGCTGTGTGATCAAGGAGACTGTCACTTGGAACGGTAATCTGTCAGATGAATAGCTGTATTTTAATATACTTATGTTTCTCAACATTTAATTTTCATCATCACACTTCATGTTCGCGTAGATGGAAATTTTAACAGCTTCAGTAACAAAAAAACCTTTTTTTTCAAAAGGCATATTACAAAAATCTTGTTCATAATAAAGACGTATTCAGTGCTTGAATGCCTAGAGGGCTAATAACGTTTCCTATTTCTTTTTTCATATAAGTAGATTGTAAAACTGAGCTGCTGCTTCTTGCCTTAAAATATCTTCCATTTCTAAGCTGAAGCTGCAGTTATAAAAATCTAAAATGTATATAAAAGCAGCTAAGCCGCTTAAGTATTTAAGCAGCGCATGAAATACTCGTGCTACCTTTCGACATTGTGCGTGTCTGCCGATATTATGAAACCCTGCCCCTGGTACCTGAAAGACAACTAGAGCAAAACTCACTCTTAGGAGCAATTTAAATATCGGATTAATGGCACAGCCAGCAAAGCGATACACAAAATCCCCCGAAGCAGAGATTGAAGTAACAAATGTTGCTATTTCGTAAGATTCTAGTTGAGTGCACATGCAGAGATAAAAAGACAGCATGGCAACACTTTTAAGCTAGGCACTAGAAATAGCTGGAAGAGAAGCAAAGGAAAGCGAACGAGGGATTCACTTACAGTTGAGCGGAACGGAGGAGCTGAGCGGAGATAAGCCGCTGTCATTCGTTTAATATAAGCCAAATAAATTTCGAGCGATTTGTCTACGAAAGTGACCCTGCCAAAGGTTGTCTGTTCGTCATGCAGACGGAGTGTCAAAAATATGCTATGAAAAATAGTAACAAATTTATAAAAGTCTGTAAAATGCAGGTAGAAGAAAATATGGCATAGTTAAGCGGATTCACGTCAAGATGAAAAAAAAGGTGAATCAAATTGTCTCGCACATGCTGACGGGGTGGATGAAAACTTTGACATGGTGTTTAGATCAAATCAGCTGTGTCGAAAAAGAAGAGCACGTGCGAATCTCAGGCAAAGGAACCAGTTCGAAATTTGTTTTTTTCAAGCTTGACATTCTATATAGTAGAGAGGATCTAACAGCACAAGGTCCAACAAAGCTTGGAGCTCAAAACTAGAATAGGTGCGGAAGTTGTCATAGTAAGGACTTTAAGAGGACTTTGAGATTTTATCGAAAGCGGTAATAAGTCTGCTATTTACATGTTTGACTTTGTATGCTTTTAAAATGTTGTGGCGATTCGGTTACCCAATACCAAGTTGTTAAGAAAGGTACCTATATTTCGATTAGAAGAAATATGGCATTTTTTAAAGCCTTTTCCTAAACGATCCCGTCGATTCATGCCAAGTCAAGAAAGGATTGGAGTTACCCAAGTCATCAGTTAACTGCAAAAATTTCTAACAAAACCAAAAAATTAAGCATGGCATACAATCAGACGACGAGGGGGACGTACGTAAATCAAAAACGTACTCAAAATTAAAAATAAATTCAAAAATTAAACGCCCTTTTCTAAGATACTTCTCTCTTTTTCCTCAATAATTTATTGCAGCATATCCCAAAGGCATGCATTCATTTGACATTCTCTCAATTTAAATATTTGTCATCGTTGAAATATTTCCTGCCTCACCCCGGTCGAAATGCAACTCAACAATGCACAATGTTGCCCGCGAGCGACCAGTGTTGCGTGCAGCCAGGCAGACATGCCTTCCTTCTGTGCACTCAAGCACGGCGGCTGATTCTTTTGCCTCGTCCCTGCTTCAGCGAGTCGCTTACAAGACAACGTCTTTGTGTACATGCAGCGAAGTATTGAAAGTATGTAAGCAATTATCAAGCAAAGGAAAGGAAAAATATTTTAGTCTTGAGTCGGAGCTGCAAATAAAGCCAGCCCAATATTTTATGATAATTTCAATGAAATGCAAGCACGCTTCGTTTGTTTTCGAAAAAGAAAGTATTTTAATATTTTTCTGAACTCTTTCTCTCAGGAAAGAATTATGATTTTTAAATAAATTGTTATGAAAGAAAATCATTTTTCTTTCATAGGCATATAACGAAATTAGTCAAAGCTCTTTTGAATACATCCAGTTCTTGTTATTGTTTTATTATAAAGAAAATCTAAAACTGTGTGAATCAGAAAATAACGTCAATAATGGATTCGAAAGTAATTGAAGCATGAAAAACGTTGATCAATTAAATAGCAAACATTACAGAACTGGTAATATGGTTAGTTATACAAGTATACATACCATATCTTCTATAAATATACCTATGTAGATGTATAATACATATTCGATTTCAATTTAAGCTTCTTCTTTAATATTCAAGCTGTGCTCAATTCACAACAAATAAACAAAGGAAGCTGAAATCCCTTAAATGAGGGTAAAGAATGCAGAAGGGTGTTTGGTATACAACAAGAAATGTTCGCCCCTTCAGGGTAAATAACTCTTTCAAAGAAGTCTGATCCGAATTACGTACGAAGCGCTTCCTATGATGTGAAACCAAAAACTGTTGCACTGACTTAAGAATTTGAATTTTCGGATAATTTCGAGAAAATCGATTTTTGTTATTGACTTAAAAGATATTAGAACCTTCTTGAATAATGGGAACAAGTTTTATACATGTACACAATTTTTTCTTTGAAATTCCGAGCTCTTTATAAGACGCGTCGGAGTTTTTTTTTGGCTTAAAAAATTTTTATGAACATTTCTCATCATACAGTTACTTCTATGAGAAAAGCTAACAAAAAACTTTTCACTTTAGATTTTTACAGTGGCGTTATCTTTAAATCGATTTCCTTTTTTGGGCCTATATCTGCCGATTACTTTTTGATTCCAACTTCAAACTTTAGTACGCTATAACTAAAAGTACACAGCTTATAACAAATTGACAATATTCGACTTGTATACATTTTCGATTTACATGTAAAAAATCCCCATTAAGCATAAATTTTTTTAAACATATTATTATTTCTTATTGCATTTAGCCTCGCACCTCTTTTTGATAACGAAGTTATGAATATTTTCTGAAACTAATGGATTCATTAGTGATTTCCTTAAGATATGCGCATGTCGTCTAAAAACCTTTATCTTCAAATACAATTGGACATATAAGAGCAAATATGTATATATATATATATATATATATATATGTATGTAATATATAATTTTGTTGTTTGGCATTTTCTACAAATACTTTATTTATTTGTTACATTTTCGGCTTAGGTGTCCACACCTTCAACAGTTACACCCACCACTACCATTTGGACAACTCTGTTGCTGCAAATGCTTTGCATTTGCCTTGAGGCAAGCAACTCACCACAGGAGCGCTACAACAAGGAGTGGTTCCGATGATAGATTGTCGCTGTTTGCCGACACGAAGTGGGAACACGGCGCCCACACTGAACACAAATAACTACGAGTACACAAAACAGAGCAAATACTTGTACATTTGAAATGTGCAACAGGCTGTCAGACTGCCAAAGTGGCAGCGTCGCATTGGCCTTCTGCTACCGAGCAATTGTGACTCGTGTCAATACAAGCGTGAGTAATGACGAGGGAATTTAAGTAAACAGCATTACTTTGAAAGCGCATATGTCAAAGATTAGATACAATATAAAATTGTATGTCAGAGCCAAAATAATAGTTAATATAATAGAATAAATAATCAAAATATCGACAATATTCGAACGACCTGTTTTCCTTGTACGGTCATATGAAGTGCAATTAAGAGGTCTATATTCGGTCCAAATTTTTTTTTTTTTTATTTATTTATTTATTTATTTAGTCTATGAATAAACAATATTCTTACAGACTAATAAGTAAAATAAAAAGAGATCTTACATCTAGCAGTTAATTCAGAACAGATTAATTCAGATTAGCTTTAAGCAAATTCAAAAAATTATTTTTGGAAGTAGAAAAATCGATTTCCATACGATGCGAAATATCATTAAATTCAATCAAAGCTCTTATAATCGGTGCATTTAGAGCATAGTTAGATTTAATGAAGCCAACATAAAAAAAATCAAAATGTCGAAGAAATCTCACAGGAGCATTGAAGTAAATCCTCTCGAGCAGAGAAGGACAATCAACTTTGCCATTAATGATGTCAAAGACGAAGGATAAAGATAAGATAGATCTCCTAATTTGAAGAGATTTAAGGTTTATGAGCAAGCAACGAGAAGTATAGGAAGGTAAGGGGTCGTGAAAGTGCAACGATCGAAGTGCGAAACGAATGAAAACTTTTTGGATACGTTCAATGCGATTAATATGACACGTGTGGTAAGGTCTCCAAATAAAAGAAGCATATTCAATCGTGGAACGGACAAATGAGGTGTAAAGCAACTTGAGGGTATATGGATTAGTGAATTCTGAGCTATTACGTCTTACAAAGGCTAGCATCGCATATGACTTAGAAATAGTGGAGTTAATGTGGCTAGAGAAGGTAAACCTGGAGTCAAAAATTACCCCCAGATCTTTGATTTCAGTAACCGACTTTAAGTAACAGTTGGCAATATGGTAGGAGGACTGGAAGAGAGTATAGCACTTGGAGAATGAAACGTGAAAGCATTTACTAATGTTTAGAGATAGACGATTATTACAACACCACACATATACCTTATCAAGTTCAGCCTGGAGCAGCTGCGCATCACTCAAGTTATTGACAACCGTGTAAATTTTAAGATCATCTGCATACAGAAGAAATTTAGCAAAAGAAAAACAACTTCTGATGTCATTAATAAAGATAGTAAAGAGCAAGGGTCCAAGGATACTACCTTGAGGAACACCCGAGGATGCAACAAAAGAAAAGGACGCAGCATTATCAACTGTGACCACACAACGCCGATTACTTAAGTAGGATTTGATCCACTCGAGAAATTTGGAGTGAAAACCCAGCAGTTTTAATTTTTTTATTAGAATATTATGAGAGACGGTATCGAATGCCTTGGAGAAGTCAGTGTAGACCGCATCAATCTGCTGTCCATTTTGGAAGGCTGAAATACAGTCTTCAGTGAAAACTGCTAGGTTTGACACAGTCGATCTACCGGGAACAAAACCGTGTTGATTTTGGCAAATTAAACTTTTAGTTGCAAAATACACTTTTTCCTTGATAATACATTCGAAAAGCTTAGAAACGGTTGAAAGTTTGGAAATAGGTCTATAATTACAAACATCATTTTTATTGCCACTCTTGAAAGTAGGAGTAATAAATGCTGTTTTCCAAGCATCAATAAAAATACCAGAAGATAGTGATTTATTAAAGATTGTCTTCAAAGGGAGAACAAGAGCATCACACTTTTTGAACAAAACGGCGGAGAGTCCATCTAAGTCTGTTTGAGACGAAGGTTTAAGTCGTGCTATACCATTAAGTATATCGAGAGATGACAAAAATAAGGAACCAAAATCCAGAGATGATTCCAAATCAGGAGAAAAATCAGTATCGGTATCCGAAATAAAATTTGATTTAAAAAATTCAGCAAACAGGTTTGCTGCATCCGATGCAGAATTTGCAGATTTATCTTTGAAAAATAATGACGAGGGAATACTAGAGCTCGACTTCTTCGACTTAATAAAGTGCCAGAAAGCTTTGGGATTAGAAGTTATATTGGCTTCAAACTTTAGTATGTGATTTCTATATAAAAACTTATCTAAGCAGATAAAATCTTTTGAGTACTGTTTGTATTTGTTGAGATGGAAAATGTCACCGGTTTTTTTGAATTTGCGATAAAATTTGTTTCTTTGATTTTTTAATCTTTTAAGATTTTTAGTATGCCATGGCAATTTATACTGCCTTTTAACGGCAAGTGGAATATTGCAGAGGCATATTTCAACAACTTTTGATCTAAAGATTTCAAAACAAGACGTGGTATCTAGGTCTTGAAGCAAAGAAGTCCAGTCCAAATTTATAAAGAAGCTATTCAAATTATCAAAGTTACACGAGCTATAGTTAAAGGATAGAGTTTGATTATTATCTTTAATAGAAGAAAATTCATAAAATTCAAGTTCAAGAATCAAAGGAACATGATGCATGTCTGATGTAGATAGGGGAAAGAAACATTCAAGCAAATTAAAGTTAATGTTATTACTTATAAATATCAGGTCCAAGATTTTTCCAAGCTTGTTAAAAAAACTATTAATTTGAACTAGTTCAATACTTAAAAAGCTATCAACCAAGTAAATTTCAAAGGCACTATTAATATTACTAGGAATTAAAGCAGAGTTATTAGTATTATGAGACCAGCTGACATTACTTAAATTAAAATCACCAAGCACACATAGGTGATTATCACCAAGTTTGTTTAAGGCTAGAGTAATAATATTATCTACATGAGCTTTATAAAGGCTTTCAGAACTATTCGGAGGTATATAAGAAGCACAAACAAAAAGCGACTCAGTGGAGCCTTGAACGCACACACAGAGCTGGTCTAGCAGAGAGTCGTGATTTTCCAGAATTTGAACGGACGCATGGTGTTTACGTTGTACGGCAATAAGCACACCTCCACCCCTGATACAGCCCGTTTTTCCAGCATCTCGATCTTTACGAAAAACATCGAACAGATTTGGATCAAAAAATTCATGATCATAGAACTTAGCATTTAACCAAGTCTCAACAATGACGAAGATGTCGAAATCCAGCTGCGAAGTCCTCGCCCGCACCACTTGAGATTTTGTTCTTAGACCAGAGATGTTTTGAAAGTAGATTTTCAACTGTTTACTTTTTTTGCTTGACGTAGTAGGGCAATTTAAGGAATTTGCCGTTGGTCTCCGAGCCTTGGAAAATACTGAAATGGGCGCAAAATAACATTAGCAGGCCACAGATCAGTGCTGATCAACTGCTCATAAAAGGCTGCAGATACACCCAGTTTAAAGTTGATACTTTTCAGGGAATCCAAGGAAACGTCCTTCTTGACCAAAGCATAGCATGAAATTAAATTTTTATTAATGCGGGCGTTTTCAGCAACATATTCAATGATGTTCTCAGCAGTAACAGATGGCGGAAAAGATGAAAGATGTATCCACTTCATTTGAGTGGAAACAGCAAGTCCCGAGTTAACTTTGGAGCCAACAACAAGTGGTTTTTGAAAGTTGTTCCTTTTGACTTGAGTCCATTCCGAGTCACGATTCACTGAAGGTGGCGCAGGGCGCGTAGCATAAGGAAGCGGGTGCACAGGCAGATTGTGAGCAGCACTTGGAATTAAAGAAGCAGCAGCGGCATTAATATTAGTAGCAAGCATTGGCGATATAGCATCAGCAGCGGCGATAGCAGCATAGGTTGCCGGAGCATTTCTGTGAACAGCGGCAGCGGCAGTATTAGTAGCAGTAGAAGCGGTAGCAGCAGAGGCAGCAGTGTTGTTGGCATTAGAATTCAAAGACTCTCCAAGATTTTTACTAAGAGCTTTGACCTCATCAGTTAGGAGCGAAATTGCAGTGTCTTTATCACATAATTTACGCTGCACCGATTGCAATTCTAAGCACAGATCATCAATTTTCTGCACTAAGAGATTTTTATCTTCCTGAAGAGAGCAGATCAAAGAGAACGAGCGGGCATTTTCAGCTCGAAGTGCGACAAGTTCAGCAAACACGGCTTGCAATGTTATTTCTTGCTGATTGCACGTTGCTTGTTGCGAAGAAACCGGTTTAATTTGTTGTTGCTTGTCACTAATAGCAGCATTTTCGGCAAGCGGAATAGATGGAGGGGGCGAACGAAGAGAATTTCGGCGCGCAGCCGCACAGTCTTTGCAATGAAATGGGCTATTTGACTTTAGCATATAATCAAGATCTGCAGGCAAAATGTTCATGCAGGCCGAATGAAAAAATTCATTACATTTAGCACATTGTATTTTCGGCTGTGCGCGGTCAACCTTTTGGCCACACACACACGGCATAATGTCATTAAATTAAAAATTTAAAAATTTTAAAAGTGTCCAAGTTAAACGATTCTGGTTCACAACGAAAACGCCTAACTCTCGCACAAACAGACATAAGAAATTATTCCACGATAGAGCTTAGATTAGCGCACGACCGTACAGTACGAGCACAGCTGACTGACTATATATGTATATACATCCTTCTCTTTACTGCTTGTGATTATGATTCAAGACAAACAAATTGAAATCAAACTGAAGTTAGCGTGGTAGAAAAACATTATGCTGTAGTTGTTGAGGTTATGACATATGTCAAAACTAAATTCCGAAAAAAATATGAATTTTTGTTTATTTATTTATAACTACAGCTCAGAAAGTAGACAGAGAACGATTTGCGTTTAAGTTACAATACCTCAATTTCCCATTTTTGAGTAGTTTTATACCGAAAGGCAAAAATTTCACTAGAACAGTTTTTTGAATGCAACGAAAAGTGAAATTATAACCAACCGAGCCGATCCACAGTGGCTCAGTGCATAGGTCTCAGTGTTCGGTCGCTGATGCGAGAGGTCGCTGGTTCAAAACCAAGTACCTACATAGCATTTGTATATGAGTAAATATAAGTATATGTACATATACGAGTAGATATGAGTATATCAACCAACAAGAAAGGAGAATTTGCTTTCTAATGGCTTCTTTGCGCGGCTCCATTTCGTCTTAGTTACCGTAAACACTTCTTGTACTCGGCCTATTATTTATACGGTAGCTGTAATTAGTTAGCCTAATAAGCTTCTCTATGTTACTATTTGAATTTAATTGAGGTACAATTAAGCTTTGAACCTATTACAAAGCTCGCTTGTAATAAACGGTTTTACAGAAATCAAATTAGTGGGCAACAATTAGAGCATCTTAATAAGCTGAAACTTAATCTAATCAATTTAGTTGGCTTGGAATTTATTTTTTTTAACCAAAGTCTAAATTTGATCGATAGATTCGTGTACACGTTCTTTACATAAAATTTGAAAATTAAATACTTGTCTTGGCAGTTCAATTAAAAAGAAGTAACATATCTGCGAGTACTCATATATGATATAAATGCATACAAAAACATTTATAATAATCTTAATGGCAAAAATATGATCGATTAAATTGAGAAAGTAGTAAAAGCCGTTAGCACGGTTTCCTATTTTAATAAGCTAAACATGACTTTCCTATTTCGAGTGAATGTTTTGGCTTGCAGCAGCAATAAATCAGGCATTAATTTGCAATTTAAAAACGATCAGCCAACTATATATGTACATATCAGTCATTTATGAAAATGTTGCAAACGGCATCAAAACACAAAAGCCAAAATTAGGCGAACAATTTCAAAGCATATAGCGCAAAAGCCAAAGAATCACAATAAAGCCGCAGAAGAAGGTGATTAGAAAGTGCTCATTTACAAAGGAAATAAATCACGTCCGAAATGTGGCAAAGAAATGGGGCATGTGCGCTGAGATACAACGGACAGATGTCTGCCATGATGAAGATATTAAATTCAAATTTTCACGCATCATGTTGGCGGATTGGGAGCAGCGCAAAAGGCAATAAGAGACATTGAAATACGGAACTGGCATTACGGCATAATTCCGCTGATTTTTGGTTTCGGTTTCGAAAACGTGAGGCAAAGCAAAGTCAGAGAGTTATGCGCGCATATGAAATAAATCACTTTTTTTGTTTACAACAACAAAATTTGAAGCGTAAAATTTTTAAAATTAAGATACAAAAAAGAAGAAACAAACCACAACAAAAGTTTAATCAAAACACTGTTAGTTACAAATGAGTGAGTGATTGGCCCGAGCAGGGAGTTGCCACAGCACTGCAATCAGAGTGCAATTGTACAAGCACACACACACACTAACACACTGCACTAATATTAAATATTGTAATTTGAACACCATTGATTTCTTTTTATTAAAGTGTGCAGTGATGAATGTGATGACATGTAACGCTGATAATTATGATGACGATGGACGGATGATTGGTGGAAGTTTCGTGCTCAAATTAAGTGATTGTGTAAAAATATAGTGTTAAAATTTAGCTTGACACGAAATTTAACATCTCAATTATAGGAAATCGCGTAACTTTAGCTTTAGGTAGGTAACCGTAAATGTTAAGTAACCTAAATTATAATGACTTTCATGGCCGACATACATATATAACAATCGATAATTTATCAATAAAGCAAATGCAATCACATTAATAACGCTTGAAATTTCCGTAAAGTTGAACAAATTTCAACTGAAATTCAATATACATAGTGCTAACTTTGCCAGTTTGCACTGCTACTCAATAGGAGTACAAAAATTGGGGATGAAGTTGTATTTTAAAATAAATTCCCGCACTTTTGACTTCATAATTAAAATTTAATTAAAATATGAAATGCTTGAATTCTGTTTTCTAAAAGAAAAATTTAAGAAAATCGAAAAAATAAATAATTATAAATAGTGCAATAGTGACAGTTTCTTCGAACCACGTAACAAAAAAAAACAATTTAAAAAACTACCTACCAACCGGTTACAATTTTACACACACAAGACTAAAAATCAGAAAATAATTATTAAGTAAAAAAAAAATTTTTTATATTCAACGTTTTTAAAATGGACTAAAAAGTATAAAATAATTTTTCATTGCCATAAACAGATTTCTGAACCAATATAGATGGTCCTGATAATGTTTGATTTTGATTTTTCAATTGATATGGAAATACTAGTAAGATTTAAAACTAAAAACGTTGGGGCATACATTGGGTTATTGATGCGTGAATAGTTCACCTAAGTCACTAACAGTTTGATTGTACTGCCTATTCTTTGATTTAAACTTGTTAAACTCAAAAGTAGATTAAAATTCAGAATTTTGTTGCATGCTTTGTTTTTCAATCCCATCTATTTGATTGATGAATTTTAGTCATTTATGCTTTGAAAGTATGAGCTGTAGTAACTTAATTTCGACTATTATTATTAAATCACTTAAGTACAATAATATTGGCCTGCAAATGATATAAACTGTTTTCTCAACAACAACTACTCTTTGCTATTATTTTGCGCCCAACGTTTTTAGTTTTAAATCTTACTAGTATTTCCATATCAATTGAAAAATCAAAATCAAACATTATCGGGACCATCTATATTGGTTCAGAAATCTGTTTATGGCAATGAAAAATTATTTTATACTTTTTAGTCCATTTTAAAAACGTTGAATATAAAAAATTGTTTGTACTTAATAATTATTTTCTGATTTTTAGTCTTGTGTGTAAAATTGAAACCGGTTGGTAGGTAGTTTTTTTAAATTGTTTTTTTTTTTGTTACGTGGTTCGAAGAAACTGTCACTATTGCACTATTTATAATTATTTATTTTTTGTTGTTTTTCTTACTTCTTCACTTCACTGTTCGTTTTTTAACTGTAAAATTTTTTACTTTTAAAACGGTTAAATAGTTTTAAAACTGGGCCAATAAAAAGAGTGATCGTTTTTTGAATTATGGGTTGGTAGGTAGTTTTTTAAATTGTTTTGTTTTTTCTATAGCAGGCCAATTAAAAGGAACGAATGTATGTATCAATATACCAGAGTTGGAGCGTGATGGGTTTGAATGTGTTAAGTTTGAGTGTGGTGAGTTTGAGGGTGGTGAGTTTGGGTGTGGTGAGTTTGGTTGCGGTGAGTTTGGGTGTGGTGAGTTTGGGTGTGGTGAGTTTGGGTGTGGTGAGTTTGGGCGTGGTGTGTTACATCATACCACATATGACAGGTATGTAAGAAACGACTATTAACACCTCAATACCAAATTTGATATTGATATTGCTGTAAAATTAGCCGAGATAAAGCATTCCTTAAGGTAGAGTTGTATAGGCGGGGCCATGCCCCGTTGTCCAACGCCAACCACATTTAAGAAAAATGTTGGAAACGAATGTATGTATCAATATACCAAAATTCGTTAACATTGCTTATACAAGTGCCGAGATAAAAAGTATTTTATTATTTGTGGGCGGTGCCACGCCCACACAGAAAAAATTTTGATATAATATTGCATTGTCATCCAGTTCTGAGCTATGTTGAAAATTTCAAGTCTCTAGCTTATCGGGAAGTTACTTTAAAATTAATTTCAAGATTTGTACGGGACATACAAACAGACAAGAAAGCGACCTAATAAAAACGTTTTAAAAAACACTAACTCGAATAAGTTTGATAATGAATTCAGTTCATGATAGTGACTGACTATGAATCATTCCAAAAGTGCAAATCGAACAAATTTGAACAGTCACACGGGGGACTCGTCAGCCGAACGAGTGATAAAATATTTAATAGTTAAAAAAAGTGTATGCCAAAAATACTAAATTTGCAACTTAGGTTGGGTTTCCAGCTCAGATGAGCTTTTAACAAATGGGTATGCAGCATGAGTCAATTGCCCAACTCGGTGGAAAAGATATAAATGCCACCTTTCTTTATTTTTTCATAGGCTTGACATTCACCCCCAGTTAAGTTACTTGGCAAAATAAAATGTTGTGGGATCTAGCACAAGAAGGATACCCTGGAAATGCAATGTCTTTTGGAATCCTTAGAAATATCTTGCACAGCAATTTGTAAATTTTTAAGTGGAATATTTTTGAATGTATCTGCGCGCATATGTTGCACATGTGTTGTCTATAAAATTTCCATTTGGAGACAGCTCCCGGAATATCAGCCACTCGCTCAAAGCTGTATGGGAGAAAAACAATTAAATGAAGATAAATGCCACACTACTTCTTGCAGCTGACTAAAAATATCAGCATCACCATGGTCTGTGAGACTTCTTCGTGTATTTCCTTTTTGTCCTGTCTTGCTATAAACTAAAAATAAACAGTAACAGGCTGTACACGCTGATATATGGGTATTGCTTTTCTACAGACAAGAGACGACAGTTGATATTCGTAGCAGAGTTGAGGCAAAAAATCGTAAACATGCAATTTAAAAGTCTGAAACTGATTTAATGAAAGAAAAGTATTCGTAAGGAAGCCAAGAAAATGTACGCATATATCTTTTTAAAGTCCCAATCGAATCTCAATGACAGCAGTTGAAAGAGGGAGGAAAAAGGGCAAACAGTTTTGAAAACCAGAAAAAAATTAAGAAATGTTTCTTAGTACGCTATGTACCAACAAATTTAAAGGCAACGACAGGCAATCAAATGTATGTATGAAGCTACATACATATATGTGTATATGTATGTATATACATATATAAATAATGCAAAAGTTCGTAAACGAGGCTTATGCAGTGCTTTCTTGCATTAATTGTTTATACTTGTTCTATTATTAACACTAGTTAACGGGACCTATAACTATTTAATAATATAGCCGTGTTCGAACGGTACTGAAAAGTTCCGTCAAATCAAAGGACACTCCCGAAGAGACGACGCTGCACAAACAAACAATTTGAAATAAATTGTCTTTAATTTTTTAGGAAACGACTCTGCATGGGATTGAAACTGGGACCCCTTACATAAGGGACCGAGCACACATCAACTGTGAAAAGTTAGTTAAAAGAATGCCCATTAGAATGCCCATGAGTCGAAGTACTAGCAATGTGGCATGAGCTCAGCATGTTGCCGGGAGGCTTGTGGTAGCGACAGCAATAAGTCAACAAAATAAACCTTAACAACTAGAACTTGGAGCCATCGAAGTTCAAGGGATAGGAACCGTACCGCCTGCATATACTTAGCAAAATTGTCTGCCTATATAAGTATGTATAAAACTTAGTTTTAGATAGGGAGATAGAGAGATAGAAACCTGGCGAGGATACAGAGTACCGGCAATATCACTCTTTCTAAACCTTTTATGCTCTTTTTTTTTAGTATAAGCTATCGAAATTTATACTTAGAATTCCTACCTATATTTTTATTGTCATATGTTATAGATAATTAAATCTGCTTTGATTAGTAATGGCCTTTTCTCTTTTCCGAAAAGTTTTGTCTTGCGCATTATTATAAATAGATATTAGCATAATTTTTGTGTAACCGAAATTCCGAAACAATATTGCTTGATCTGCTAGGTAAATTATGTTTCTAAAATATATACCTACGCATGAAAAATTTTCTATAAAAATTTTTTGTATAAAATTATGGCAAAGAAATACATTTTATATCTTTCAGATTAAATTAAGCGACCCAAACAATATTCCAAATTCCAGTATGTATTGCTTGTTTGCATAATGAGGATTGTAAATGTATCCATAAGCATAAAGATATATGATTCCGATAAGTACGAATGCATTAATTCCAACTTCACACATACCAAATTTTTAAATAAAAAATAAAACTAAAGTGTTCTAACAAAATAATTTAAGCGCATGAACCCACAGAATTTTTAGCTCGCTGCTAAAGCCTTCCAAGTGACCAACCGGAGGCAAAAGGGAATGAAGAATGTGAGCCACAAATGAACCGCAGTCGGATACTTGAAGTTGATATTACTTGCAATTAGATACCAAACTAGCGAGAAATAAGAAAAACAAGTTACAGACCAACTCAAAGAACTGCTGCCAAAAGAAGTGAACTGCGTAGAGTAGTAAACCTGTTCCTAGTTCGCCGTCTGGTCGCACTTTCACGAATGCAACGCTGCCAACAGAAAACCATTGTTGCCAACCACGGCTCACAGCAGCAGTTGCAGGAGCAGCGTGCTCAGTCAGCTGGCAACTGTCTTGCGCTGCGGATGCACTGCTTCGGCTGTAGCTGCTGTCGGAGCCTGGTGGCACAAGTGCAGGAAACTTCCTAAGCAAACCGGTTCTTCTGACATTTTGCTGCTGCCTCCAACTCTGGCACCATCTCTCCCCCGTACCTGCTGCCCCTCCATCTGATTTATTGCTTTTAGTTTTTGTTTACGTCGACTCGACTGGCTTCGTAGGTCAGAAGTTGTCGATAAGTTTGTGGCATTTCCCCGCAGACACTCACATTCAGCGAGATGATCTTCTGCAACATGCCACCAAACTCTCGTCTCTTCACTCCACTCCACCACAATCTGACGGCTTTTCCAATGCAAAGTTTTCTTCATAACTTTAACATGAAAATTGTTGCTACGGAGGCTTTTTCTTCCGCTTTTCACTTCGTGTTGCATATTTTAATTTATAATTATATTTATGCACAGTTCAGAGACAAATTTTTGTCGCTTTTCGGAACGAGGGAGGGAGTAGCAGGCAGCACTATTGCATTTGTCGTTTTTCTGTGCTTATTTGTTGTAGTTTTGTAATGAAATTTTTAAGCAACTTGTTGCATTGTATTGGCTCCTTTTTTTTATAAAAGACAATCATTTTTATTGTCATCGGCAGCTGGCATTTTTTGATCTTTCAATTAATTCCACTGTCATTTTCGCAAATCGTCTGTAAATTTTCGTAAATTTCTTTTCTAAATGAAAAATTGTTCTGTTTGCAAAATGATTTCTTACAAAAGACTTTCTACAGAAAATATAGCGTTCTCAAAGAGGGATCAACTAAAGGATACCAATGGTGTTTATAGCATAAACAGTGTCAGCTGTGGTATAGCAGAGCACTGGCTGGATGAGCTAACCAGTTAGAAAATGATCTCATTTATTCAATATAGAAGATAAATTCAGATGCATGCGAAAAAATTCAAGTTCAAGGAGGCGGCTGCTGTGTGTTGCAATACGAAAGAAATCTGATTCGAAAACCTGATCGCTATAACATTTTTCTCAGGCAACCCTTCAATACAACTAAAGGCTTAGTTAGTGATGACGTATCGTATTTATTCGTAATGCGTAAATATCGCAGAGATACCTACTTCGTTTATGATCTCTGCGTTATGATTCGTCAAGAGCGAACGCATGTATAGAGCTCGGGTAAAACAGGTTTTTTTTACGATACGATTAAATACGATACGCGATCACTAAATAAGCCTTTATGCTTAATCTGCTACTTAAATTTCATCTCACCATTAAACCAACACTTCATTTGCTCTTTTTCTCACAGCTTTGCAGATGACTAAGGTAATACTTATACAGATTGCCCATGGATATGCCGATGGCAAAATAAATAAATGCATGCATACGGAAAATGTTTAAAACATTTCAAAATGCTAATAAAGTTATATGCATGAAGTTGTCAAGACCAGCGACCAGTTAGAGAAATCTGCTGTTAAGCAAGTGCAGACACGTCCACATAAGTACGTCGATTTTTCTTCTTCTCATCTCTGAATGTGATTCGAACAATTTATGCAAGAATGTGGCTTCCGCGCAGACACACATGGCAGCCACTCCAAGACAGGGCTGCCAGATTTGTATATGAGGGATTTCTAAACTAATTTTCTCACGAAATTCTGAATTTGTTATTTTTGTATTTTTTGTTTGATTGTACTAAAGAGCTTATTCAAAATGCTTATGCGAAGAACGCAAGCTCAAAAATAGTGGCAACTTTCATAACGTTGCAATAAGTGCGGGTCGATGTTGAAATGGAATAAAAATTTTATCTTTTGAATGATCTGCTGCTCAATCGTGTAACTTGCTATGGTAATTTGGCATCAGTGACTGGCGCCAAAATAACACCGCAGCCAAGCCACAGCCTGTCAATATGAGCCCGCCCTTTTTTAAATATCCCATACTTCAAATTAATGTAATTAATTCTCTTGCTAAATGTACGAATATTTTCATCATTTTCATCACATGTCAAAAAGGTTTGAAGAGCTGCAGCAGATTTTGATTAAATTAATGAATCCTCAAGTTTCGAAATCTTGGAACAAAAACCAATGGAATAATCAATGTGAGTTTCTAGAAGCTTTTTTTCGAATAAACTCTTTTTTAACATTTTTGATGTTAGCTATAAAAAGTTTGCATGTACAAATCATTTTTTTTTAACATTTCAATGCAAACATTTTGTAAGCTAAAAGTTAAGAGCGTTACTAAATTGTAGAAATATAAGGTTTAAAAAGCTACTAGACTTTATTTTAATAGCCAAAACTTGTAATAATAAGCAAAAATTACAACTTTAAGTTTTCTGAGATCTAAAAAGAAGACAGGGTTTTCAAAATTCAAACATTTTATATTTTCCCTGTATCGTTATGTTTTTGTATTTGTATTTCATACTAACTTCGATCTTGTAATAAAATTATTTCTTACTAAATATTCAACAAAAAACAACAAGTGCAATCAAAATATTTGGATGGGATTATTTTCGGTTTTTGGGGATTTTTGACTGAAAACATCTGGCAGCCCTGCTCGAGGTATGCACAGCTTTATTGTAAATTCCGGTTATACGAAGCCGTATGACAAAAAAACAGAAAAGAGGCTTATTTGTAGTAAAATTTGATAGGAGAAAATATATGTTAATATAATGAGCTGCACAATTTAAATAAGCAAAATATTTGGGCTTAAAACAAAAACAAGCTTAACAGTAAAGAATGAATCTTTGATCATGCAGCTGATGCGTGCTGAAAATTGAAAATTCGATCAAAATATGTTAATATGTATGAAAATATAAATATTCTGCATTTTGCGTTCTTTTATTTCATTAATATTTACAGAATCAATTTCCATCGTGAAAATTTAAAGAAAAGTCTGTGTCTGTGAATGTTTTTTAACGGTTACTTGAAGTTGGCTATGAGAATATTTCACAGCGTGAACGTGAATGATATGAGATAAAGATCAGATCATCTAGAATCAATTTTTTTTAAAGAAATGCACCTTATCTCGTTATTAGCTTTTAAATTGTATAACAAATGAATGAAATATTTAATTGAGACATTTTTTGCAGAACTATTGGCAAACGATTGGAAAAGCAAAATGTTGTCATATTTATAGCTGAAATTTATTGGTAATGTTTTTCATTTTGATTTTGGAGCGCTTTAATCTTTCTCAACCCTTATCATGTTCTTATAAAATGATTCTTCTTGATTTTTTGCTTGCATGACAGTTTGTTTATATTATCTTGGCATATTAAAGCAGGCTAGATTTCATTCCGCAGCTTAGCAAATATTGCCATTTCCATGCGGCAGATGCGAGCATATGAAATATTTCGCAGCGTGTAAATAATAGTACAAAAATATGATGAGCAAAAAATCTACATAAATTTGAAATGCAAAAAGAAAAGAACATGTTAAAACCACATTCACGAATTCTTCAAATAATTCTTAGAAAGAGAGAGAGAGAGACACATTTTTGCGCTGACGATTATTTCTTTTACAACCTTCACAGATGAAACATGATGTTTGATATTTGGTAACATTTTAGACTGGAATTTCAGAAAAGCTGTTAATGGAAAGCAATGAAATTCAGCATCTCTCCTTCTTTCTGTTTTCATACACGAATATGTATTCCATTCCTATTGGTCAGAATTCAGTCTTGTTGCGTTTTTCGTTCGATCACACTCCTATTTTTTTCAAACAGTTCTTTTGCATGTTTATAAGTCATTTTAATACATTTACATTTAAAGAAAAATTTATATATATTTCTGATATTTAAATAAAGCTATATGTCACAGATTTACTCATAAATCATACGAGCAATTTTTTAGAGTGATCAAAAAGAGTGCTTACAATTTTATTTAATTAGATACCAGTTTTTCGGAAATCTGTCAAGTTGAGTGATGAGTCATTGGTACTATTTAGATGATTTGCCACTGTAAGGGCCAGTTTCACAGTGGATATTTAAACTCTGATTGCAGTTTAAATAGGGAATTTCAGTTTCACAGTTGGAAGTTAAATACGATTTAAATAGCCGACTGTGGATATTTAAGTACGGCACAGAGTTGCAATCGAAAACAAATAAACAGCTGATTTCGGATGTGCAAGCAAGCTGCGTCGACAATATTGCAATTTATAAGAGATCAAATTAAACATAAAACTGCATGGTATAGCACATATAAATGATCCCGTAGTATTATAAATAATATAAACTGTGGATTCTTTGCACAATATCCAATAATTCACTTCTTTCGGCCGACGAAAAATTTTTAGCTCGCGCTGCCTCCATAATTGAACAATTGAACATATGTTTTTGGCAAGTTGTGTCAACCTTCAATTGTCAAATATTCGAAGTTGCCATTCATTATTCCGTTTTTAAATAAATGCACTGTGAAACTCAAGAAAAGTTAAACTAGATTTAAACTCAATTCGCAAATTAGATTTAATCATCCACTGTGAAACTGGCCCTAAGTAATGGCCACTGGCCATGTTCGAACTAAACTTATTCTGAAATTAAAATTAAACTAAAATTATTCTAAGAAATCACAGCTCTTAATTAGCCAATTAAACCTAATTTAGCGACTCCAGTTAGGAAAAAGGAAACAACTGAAATTATTTACTCTTACCCACGGATTGACTTTTGACTTTTGACTTAAACTTAACTTAACTTTTAAACTAAACTAAACACTTGTGCCTTTTGTGCCATTTTAATTATGCCTTTTTACTCAAAAGGTTAATTAATAAATTTTCTAGATATTTAATATGTACTGACATATCTAAAAATCTGGGAGTTGTATATCGGTTTCTCAGACCTTCTGGGGTAGCAGAACTTTATAAGCTTGGGGCAATGAAATCTGCCACAATCCAGAAAGAAAAGAAAAGTCAGGGGATTCTTCAGAAGTGGCTGTGATGTGATTTTTACGCAATAACTGATGCGCTTTTATTTTATAAAAGCTTTTCTGAAGAGATCTCAAAAGAAGCCGTAAAAGTTTGTTGCATACCATTTATTTTTTTTACTGACTGTCGCATTTTTTATTGCAGAAAACATTAAAAATTTTACATTTTCATTATTTGTTTTCAAATATCAAACATAAACAATTGCTCGTAATCGCTGTGATTGCAAAAAAGGAATCGTCTGTGGAGTAGATTCGAAGAGCTCCCTCCTCTTGACGGTTACAATTTCACACGCAAATAAACAAATTTACTTTCTTTCAAAGGCGGCAACAGCAAAAAAACGTAAACCAACAAACTAAAAAACGCCGATGAGACGCAAATTTCTTGGCGCCCTTGCCAGCGCACACAACCCAATAAACAAAACACAGCAATGTGGAAGAAAAAAGTGCACAGCAGCAAAAGTGTCAACATTGTTAATTGCAATTGCTATAATTGCAGACACCACAACAACAACAACAACAACAAAAAACCTACAAAGGAAGCCAAGAATTTTCCAAATCACCAAAATAAGAACAAAAAGCTAGAATTAAGGCGAAAAATTTGTACTCACCTCAATGCAAACGCGCCAGTTTGAAAAAAAACACGTAATCCAATTACAGTGCGGCAGCAAAAACGAAAATTGTATAATATCGCTGCAACAACAATAACAACGACAACAGCGAAAAAGTAGCTAATTGAATTAAGTAGAACGATTTATGGGTTGGGTTGGTTTGGGCCAATTTCGCGCGCACTTTTTACGCTCAAGGAGAAGGGAATGCGGTTCACTGGGTGACACAGATTCACAGCTTTTGTAACCAAATTAATATCAATTTATTATTAGTAACTATTGAAAATTTTGTATTTGTACTATTGGAATTTTTTGAGGTTTTCAAGATTTATGCGCAAAAATTCCTTCTTTATGTGAATTTTAAATTTTCAAAACACAAAATGTTGCAAATTTTTGGAAAATTTTGAGATTTTCAAGATTTATGCGCAAAATTTCCTTCTTTATGTGAATTTTAAATTTTCAAAACACAAAATGTTGCAAATTTTTTGGAAATTTTGATTCTTCCTAATTTGTTAAACAGCGCTTTTGAAGCTTTGTCGTTTTATGCTTGACTGATTGATTGAATTATTATTACAGATTTTAAAACATTTTAATAAAATTTGAATTTTCATATTTTCGCTGCCTTTTTTCTTGGTTTGTGTGCAAATTTTTCTGCTGCTTTAGTTATTTTGCTTTTGTCTTGAAAAACACACCTTATATTTTGTTAAAATTTTTTAGTCACTTGTTTACTTTATTCGCTTAGATGCTTTATACCTTCGACAAGTTCTTGTTGCATACTTATAGGCGCCTTAGCACGCGCATTTCGACATCTTTGCATTGACCGTTTTGCAATATGAAATTTTTGCACTTTTACTATTTTGTTGCTGTAAATATTTGGCTTGTCACGTCGTCGACTTGATTACTCATTGAAAAACCGGAATTTTCGAAAAAATCGGGCGCGCATGCGCAGACAACCAAAAACAGCAAAGAACCACGTTTTGACGTTGTTTTTTTTGTATTTAATTGTTGCTTTAAAAAGAATTTTAATGAGTTTTCAATAAATTCCCCAAAGTTGTATAGTAATTATTATGGCAGGTGAATAACATTGGCTGGCGTTGTTGTTGCTTTTGTTTGTGCCGCGTTGTTAACTCGTGGCGGCGTTCAATGATTTCGCTGCAAAGATGCGCTGCTCCGCTGAATTGCTGATGATGATTAATTCCACTTGCTTCGCAAGCGCAACGAAAAGCGAAATCCGGTTTGGCTTATTTCTGTAGCTTTCACGTATTTCCTGTGATATTTCTCGCGCGTGTGTGTGTGAGTGATTTTATTTCAATATTTTTTATTTTAATTTTCTTTTATATTTTTTGCTATTGGCGCACAACATTCAAAAACACGTTCTTCACTGCTGCTGCTTCTTCTTCTTAGATTTCTCGTTCAAGCCTGCCTCTGCAGCGTATTGTGGCCACTCGATGCCAGGTAGAATCTGCAACTATGTACCTGTCAACTGCAGCGGCTGCATGCCTTTAAATGGCGAACAATTCTGAATTTTTCCAAAATTTTTTTAAGAATTCAACATTTATCACTAATTCTTTGCAATTGCCTAATCACCGTTTTTTCTGGCTGTTGCACTTTTTTAACGCCTCTGCCCTTACGATTTCGGCAATTTAGCTGCAAGTTGGCAAAAAAGAATGCACAAAAACCACAAATTTTTAGGCGTTCGAACCGTTAGAGCAACCGAATGCACAATACACAACCACACTGCGCAAAAGCCGGCTATCAACTAACAGCGCGAATAGTGTCGGCTCTGACGTCGCTTGTAGCGCACGCCAGCAAAGGCAGAAAAAGCAGCAAAAACAAAAACGCAAGCGCAACAAAAAACGAGTTGTTGCGACGCTCTTTGCTTTTGCGAATGCTCGGCGAGGCCAGATGGAAAGGTTGATTTTTGTACAGTGCAAATGCAAATGCATTTGGCTTTGTTTTAAGTTTTGTTTTTGGTTTTGGTTTTGGTTTGAAAGAGAGCCGGCTTCAATGATTGTCGCTCACTGTTTTTTCCAGTAACAGAGCATCTACTGTAATTAAAGCCTGTAATGGCAATGTTGCCACTGCGAGATATGAACATTTCTCATAGCGGTTTCAAATTTTTAATTTATACATTTCTAAGGTTTTGCTCTATCCGAAAAGATATGAGACAGGTATCAAATGCGCTGTCAAATATAAAATTTTGTTCATCACTTAAGATCCTAAGAAAAGTCTTATGTTATTCTACATTTATACCACTTTTTTCAATTCTCGTAAAAAATTCACAATTCCACAACTTTTCAAATTTCAATGCGAAACTCTTTCTAAGAATATCATCAAAAATGAAAAATTGTTATAAAAAATTTACAGTTTTTAGATTTAAACCGTTTGGGGTAAATGAGTTTTATATCTCAGCAGTTTAATAGCATTTAAGTCGCCAAACGTGTGCTAAATTGAACATTTCTTTGGACTTAATTTGGAGGTTTTCTTTAATTTTGACGCAGATTTAATCTTAATAGTTTTAAGCCTTGGTATACTTTTATAAAATTATGAAACTTTTAATTTTTAGCAACAAATTTAAGTTAACATTCTGTATTTACGGATATACTTTTCATAGAAGTTGCTTCTCGTTATAAATTTTCAGCTTCCCTGTTCAATTGGCATATAAATTTTTGTTCTGTGTCAAATGGGGTCAAATTTATAATCCTTAGTTGTAAAAATTATTTCGCCAGTTTTTTTTTTGCTCTTTTTCATCACTTAGCGCAATTGGCACAATTTTTGTATCTTCACTAAAATGTATCGAAAGTTTTGGATTAGTAATATCAGGCAAAAGCAGAGAAATGTCCTTATAATTCATACACTGTAAAACTATCAAAACTAAAATGAAGCTAAATATTTTATAGAAAAAAGTTATATGTAAGTTAGTTACCAGAGTGGCAGCATCGTTTACAGATTAGTGCAGAGAAGCTCTCGGTTTTTATTGTTGCTCTTGTAAATTTTAACAGTTTATGCTGAATATTCTGTTCACTCACTTTCTGCTTTTGCTCCTGTTCATAAGTCCCACATTTCTCTTGCTAACCAATGTGGAACGTATGTAAAGAAACAGTTCACGCTCTTGATGTGAACTTGGCTTTGTTGTTAATGTTAATGAACACTGATTTTGTTTGTATTTGCGCCTTTGCTTTTTGTTTGCACTACACAATTGCTTCGTTTTTGTTGTTTTGGCAACTGCGCGGGTGCACGTTCTCTCAAACCCTAACCTACCGCACTTTGTTTTTCAAGTAACAGATGCTTTTCATTTTCTTTTTGCAGTCAACATACCGCGCATTCGCTTTTATGAGCGCGTCGCATTGGTTCCTTGATTTATTGAGAGCATAATGCGAACATAATTCTAAAATTAATCAGTCTGAGAGCTTGTCTTAAGCGGCAGTAAAGAAAGATGAAATTTTTACTATGGGGAAATACAGTCGAACGGCATTGTTGGGTGCTGGTGGAGGGGAGGAAATTGGGGGCAGCTTGCGAGGAAAACGAGCAGAGCAACGAACAGTAATATCACAACGGAGTTAATACCTACTTCATTTATTATCGCAGGCCAGACAGAAGCACTAGAACCTGTTTATTACAACCTGTAAAGTAATTAAAATGTTAAAGTTTTTTACATTATCAGAATTAAAAACTATATAATTAATCAAGTACATAATCTGAAAAGCATGAGGTTATTTCTAATAAAAGAACACAATAAACAACACACTCAGTAAGTTTTAAGTTTTTCTACCAAGTAACCAAGCTAATAGGAAACGATAGGGTCGCCAGCTCTATTGATTCCTTGGAGCACTTTCGGAACGTGCGATGTTTAAGCCTTTTCTATCGTTACTTTAACGGTAGATGCTCTGCTGAGATAAGAGATCTTATCCCAGCTGCACGCGTGTTTTCTCGCAACACTCAACAAGCTCCAACGCACCACGCATTACAGGCAGATTTCGTTCTTCGGTCGTACATCGAGTTTGTGGAATAGTCTTTCTGCGGAAGTTTTCTCACGTCATTGTAATATTCGCGAATTCAAGGCAAACGTTCACCGCCACTACTCCTCTTTTTACCACCCACTCACCTATGATCCTTTCAAAACCAACAAGTCCTTTGCATGTATAGGAGGCATTCAGGCATTCCCTAAGTGTCGGTTTAAACTGGAAAAAAAACAGAAACTGTAAACTTTGCAAATAAAACTAATATTAACAAAATCAAGTTTGAAATATGTCTGAAAAATATAGTTACTCATGAATGATCAATTTAAATTTTTAGGGCTAATATTTACAACCAAAGCCATTCGAATATCCTGCGAAGTTCTCGGTCTCTAACAGTTTAGCCCAACAGATTTATGTCAAATAACAGACACTGTGGGGACGCTCATTCTCCCAGACTCTTAACTTAACAGTTGAGAGTAACAGATTAATGTCAAATAATAGACACTGTGCGGACGATGCTCTTTCTCTCACACTCCTTGCTTAACAGAACAGGCTAGTACGCACTGTTAAATACAATTTTTTTTGTCTCATATCTACTTCTATACGAAAAGTTTGAAAAGTTGTCAATTATGTTAAACAGAATATTGGTCGCATATGAGTTAAAATCACTAAACAGCAGCATCTTTATCGATATTCCAGCAGGTTATGTTAGGTTGATCTGGCTGCCTGAAAAATAGGCCAAGCATAGACCCTGTTGCGTCCTTAGCGATACCCGTAAGAGTCCCGTTTGAGAGTTGTCAAAGTAGTGATCTGTCAGAATTTGGGTGCGTTTCACAAATTTCCAGAGCCTTGATACCTAGTTCCGAGATCTGTTCGAGCCCTGAAAAGAATGGCGCTCCTAAACAAGGCAGATGAGTTCCAGCGATGGCGGAGCAGAAGCACAGTATTCCAGCAACACTTGCACAAATGTTTGATATTTCAAGTGTTAAACAGTAGCCCAATTAAATGCAAAAAATTGAGCGAGTTAAATAAAAGTTTAAAATTTTACAACTTGCTCTAAACTTAAAAGGAGAACTTTTAGCTTATGTATCTAAGCTGGTGCAACTAGCAGCAATGTTTGCTACTTCAGGAGTCACCCTACTCACACCTTCTGCAGCAAAATCACTCATGAATGAAAGGTCAGAATTCTTCAAGTCGAAACTGAAGCCGCTGCGGCTTCAAGTGCAACTTTTACGGCTTTTTCGAGCAATGCAGACGTTGCGCCAAATGGTCATAAGCAGATGGTAGGCAGAAAAGCGAAGAAGTGAGCGAAAGAACCTTCAAAGTAGTGTTCCAAAATGGTTTTGCTCTTGAGTATTCGGTACTGTTCGACGATTTTAAAATATTCATTTTATGCAGATTTTTTACAAAAAACCTACTACGAGGTATCTATTTTATGGAAAAAAGTGGAATAGGAAACTTTTAACTAATAAAACTTGAAACTTTTTGTCAATGTTACAGTTCTTCAAATAATTGTGCTAATTTCACTTATGTATGTTTTAAAATTTCTTTTATAAAAAGCGCCAAAAAAATTGCTATATGTTTTATATACTTTTACAAGAAGTGTCAACGTTAAGTTTCCGATTATAAAAAGTTGATAAATTCAGCGCAAACTTAAATCTTCTTTGTGGGATTTCTGTTCAAATAATCGTAATATTTTTCGCAAAATAAAAAAAAAATTTATTTTAAAATTGCCAAAAAATTCCATATTTTCAACATTGAGGTCAACAGAAAACATTATAAATAACTTCTGTACATTTCGAAAAAAAATGTTCAATTATAACAATAGTAAATAATTTCGCCAACATTTGTTATACCTGTATCTGTTTTCTAATTCATAATGAGTATACGAGTACTCACAGGTACTCACTACTTGCATGTGACTATCTCAAAGTTATGCCACAACTGCCAAAGTCGTTAAGCGGTAGAAAAACCCTTAAAGCGAGACAAAAATATAATGCGACGCACAAAAGAGCAAAGCTCAAAAATCAGACAAGAAAACTCATCAAAATTCAAGTTAATCGGTCATAATCTTTGGCAACAGCAGCAGCAGCAGCAACAGTCTCGCCAATAATGCAGGCGAGCGGGCGGAAAGTCAGACAGCAGCGGGAAGCGGCGGCGGCTTCTATCGTAAAAATTGGAAGATCTGAAAATGCAGCAGCTGCTCGGCGGCATGTGTGCTGCGGCAATTTTGCCGCCTTTCCGCCTCGAGTCATGCCTAACTTAGAGGAGCATACCTTGTCGGAGCGTGGAACCGCGCAAGATGCTTTGCCTTCAGAAAAACGCCTACTTCAAACATTTCTGATGAAATTTAATCGTTTCGGATACATCCTCCGAACTTTCGCTGCACTGCACTGAAACAGTGTTGAATTGATCGGCATAGAATATTCGGGAGCAGGAAGCATGCATTAGAATTTGCCCATGGTATGTGATGCCCTCGTAAGAAAAGCATTTTTAAAACTTTCCCAAATATGGCCAAAAACTCAAAGCAGAGTTGCGAGTGCAGTGAACCTATGCTCGCTTGCCATGCTCCGCTCCCCTCCTCACCTTCGCCAAGCCATCCCTCACGACTCTTAATTGAACTCTTTTTATTATGCCTCGCCGTGAACTTGTGCCACCACAATCCCCGCGTCTGCGTCATTTTGCCACTGCTGCTCCTCCATTACCAATTAAAGCGCTTTTAGCGCCTTTTCTTCGTTTTTGCTACCATTTTCACTGCTGTGTGCCGTTAATGAGTTTTATTCATGAGCCTTCTTCTTAGAATGCTGCGCATGAAGTGTTTTACGGCTCCCTCTCTCTCGAGTCATTATACGGGCATCTAACTAAAGTTCGCATACATATGCATGTAGTAACGACCCAGAGCCCAACTAAAAGAAGTAGGTATAGCTTAAAGCAGCGCTGCAATTTTAGTACTTCTGAGAGCAGCCGCACATTTGCATTTTAATTAAGCCCAAGCGAGTGATTAATTAATGAACATATGAATCACTCGAAATCAATTACGGATCTTGCTTGTTGATGGGCCACTCATAATGCGCCATTAATCACAATGGAACGAGTACAGGCCGTTGATAACTATATAATAATAGAGGAAGTTGAAATGCAGAAGGGCCTATTGCTCCATTCCGGTAGACCATGATTTATATTGAATTTATATTTCTCTGAATTTTAGACCAATTTATTATCAATAAAATATTTTAGATATGAACACTACACCCTTTTAAGTTCAATTTCAGAAATCGTTAATTCTAATTCAGAAGCATAGCAATAAATTCATTAAATGTGAATTTAAGATCAGAAGTATTGCTTTGCATTCAGAAGGCGTTAATTGAATTTCAGAAACAATGTAAATTGGAATTCAGAAAGTCTGAATTAAATTTCAGAAATCTTTCATACAAAAATTGTAAATTTAAATTCAAAAATGTTTCTTATATTCAGGAAGTGTAAATATTACATATCTTTTTAACTTATTTACGTAAAATTATTTTCTACAAATATGTATTTCATAACCATAAATAACTGGAAATAACTTACCTCCATAGATAACTAACATCATGCCAAGTTTCCGATTTCTGCAATAATGAAACGGCCTGGTTATATATATACCTACGGATGCAAAAGTTACCTCATGAGTTCTGTTCTTTCTCCTCAGGCCAACAGAATCCTAAAAATAATAAATTAATAATGAAAGTTTATACGAAATTATAGAATTTATAGTCCAAGATGAGATTAGTTAATATGATATACTGAATATGTAATACCAGAAATGTAAGAAATCTTTATTGCACTGTCATCCATTTCCCATACTATAAAACCAAATGCAAATTGTTCTACTCGCAATAGTTTAAAAAGGAAATGTGTTGAACGATCTACATGCTTTCTTATATTTATCTTTTGATATTAAAAATCGATGACATTGATGATAGGCCTTAAATATAGTCTAATGTAACAAGTAAGGAAGCATCAGTCGGGTTTCACCGACAGAGTAATACCCTACACCAAGTAACCGAATAGGGCGATAATCCACTGAAAGAAATTAAATTGTGGGTGCATGTAAGTTACAACCTACATAGTGGGCGGACCACGCCCATTTTCGGATAATAAAAAGGAATTCCTACCAGGAATGAAGTAACCAAATCTGGATGCTCTGGTGTATATATTATGGAAGTTAAGAGGATTTTTCGTTTATCACCTATATAGTGGGCGGACCACGCCCATTTTCTTGTATGGCATCTAAAACCTATATATAAACTTGGAAACCGAATTTCATTCATTTATATTCGTAACGAGTCAATTGGGAGCCATTTTACCCGAAAAATTTTTCCCCCTATATAGTGGGCGGACCACGCCCATTTTTTCGTATGACATAGATGGCCGACCCCTTAACTTGAATACCAAGTTTTATTCTTTTCAATGAGTAATTAGACAAATTACAGCAATTTGATCGCAAAACACCCGAGGTAGTGGGACTTACAGGCCTATAATGGGCGTGTCCTTCGACCGATTTGGCTAATCTCAGAACTTAAACTAAGTTAAGGTTCACTCTAACTGTGTACCAAATTTTGTCCAAATCGGACGACTCCTTCTTTCTATCCTGAGCGGACAGACAGACAGACAGACAGACAGACAGACAGACAGACAGACAGACAGACAGACGGACAGACGGACAACCGGAAATCAACACAAAAAGTGATTCAAAGCATTTCTGTATACTTATGTCTATACCTAGGACGGCTCCTTTAATGTGTTACAATTTTGGCACAAAGTTATTATACCCTATTACCATAGGTGTAGGGTATAAAAATGTAGCACATACACTGGCGTATCCAGTTTTCAAGACCGTTCTTGACAGGCTTATATTATATTAGAATGTATTTGAAGTAGGGATCTACTAGTCTTCTAGTCATCACAGGCTGAAACAAGTATTGTGACAGTTTTCAAAGTATTTAGAGATCCTCATGTAAACTTCAGAAGAATGAAGTACATAATTTGCTTTGGGTTCTGTCCGCAATACTCCGCTGTAGATTTATATTATCTTATTAATAGTACCGTTGCCTGGTCTTTACTGGCCCATCAGAGTGTGACAAGCTGTGTTCTGCTCTTTCTTCAACTTCGTTATAGAATTTAAACATGAGATACTGTACTATAACCAGGTACGTTTACCACTTCTTTCCTCTCTTTTTCTGATCTAATAATTCCATGGGAATAACAGATTTTTATTCGACTGCCTCTGCTGCTAAGTCTGTTATCTACAAATGCTGCTTAAAGTTAATGGAACTAGTCGAAGCGCCTAAACACATGGAAATTTAAGGCCGCCAAGAAAGATCTTGGAAAATAGAGTGCCATTAGCACAGCAATTGCGCTCTTCAAAAAAGCTAATAAATATTTCATAATTTCCAAAAAATTGTTGCTCAAATTTGGCTTAAATCAAGCAAACAATAAGGAACACATTTTGCTGTGTGTACGAAATCAATCACGTGACAGCTAAATGGCCGCACTAACGACGTCCGTTAAGCCGAAATGTTTGCCTAATAGATGTCGTCGCTGTTGCTCAATTTAACCTCACATTCAAATGCTATCATTACAACAACACGAAAAATAATTATAAGCAAAGCTTCAAAATAAAGAAAACAAGCAAAGATTATCACAACTTCGCTGTCTGAGTTAAATTTAGCAAATGACCTTCAGTCGATAATAATCAGTACTTTTTACAAAATGTTCAAACAACAGCAAAATGTAAGCATACTTTTTAATGATCAATGCAACAAAATGTGACCCTTATTTCCCATAAGAGAGACTACAATGCCCTCAAACGTTGCACTGACCATTACCCCAAAATACTGTGTCTACTTTCGCCTTTTCTTTAGTGTGCAACAAGTGCAGCAAATTGTGGCAGCTATCATGGACACATTTGAATGCTACATCTGGCAACTTACATAATGGGTAATCTGTTTAGAAACTTCTGTTGGAATCGTTTGTATTTTCATTTTCTGATGGACTCTTCTACCGAATTATAAATTGTGTTTACTATCGAAGAAGGTTGAGGTACGAACAGAATATAATTGAATACACTCTGTAGCCAGCGTAATTATATTGACTTAACCTGTTAGATTCAAAATTAATTGTTTTGGAAAATTTCTTAAAGGCTATAACATTTTTCCGCGTCTATACAGCAAGCGCAACAAGCCGACTTTGGATATATATGCTGGATATGGATATTAAACGATGCTTGATTTCGAACTGCTATAAAAACTTGTTTAATACATATTTTCAAACTTTGTATGTGCAATAAGCGATGACAACTCTGCGCTCACTTCCAATCCAAACGCAGCAGAAATTTCGTCTTCTTCAAAAAGGAAACATATCAGCTCAGTCGTAGCAACCATGACAGGGCGCAACTCGGTGCAATTTGCAAGACTTCTGTTCTAGAATTCAAAGTGAGGAAGCAGTAAGAGACGGCAGCTCAACTAAGAGACAAACACCTTAGTTCACCCCTTCTTCAATAGCCTGGATGAACTCAAATCCTTCAATATCGAGCACCTTCTGATTTTCACCCTCCTACCTGCTTAGTTTTCGTCTGTTTAGTTTACCAGCAAGTATGCCAAATTCTCTGCTCTGGCTTTTCTGGCAGACTTTCTGTGCCCTAGAGAGCCACTATAACCTAACCTAACCACGAACAGACATGTTACACAGCAAGACAGATCTGGCCTACGATCAACCAGAGCAGATCCAGCGAATTGATCCTACTAAACAAACCCTCCATAGGGATTGTCGTAGGAATCATAACCGGACATTGCCTCATTGCTCAACATGCCAACAGACTGGGACTGCTGTACAACGACTTCTGCAGAAGCTGCAGAGACGAAGACTGCGAGGAATCTGTTGAACACATCCTTTTGCCTCCTGCCAGACTTGGAAAAAATGCCACCAGGACATATCGACAAATATACCAGAGCCACAAAGTGGCTCCCATACATGGGAAGTGTATAGGTGAAAACCCCACACGGTAACACAATGGGCCTTTTGGCCTAAGTGATGTCTTCGAGACAACCACTTAACATAGCCTAGCCTATAGAAAAATTGTATTGTAATATAGTATATCCAATGGATACGTCTCTTAACCGATTTTGTCGAAAATCTTTCTTAATATAGACTACGCCCATACATATATATGTATAATTTGGTGCCAAAATTGGAGCAAATATCTTGGTTTATTCAAGCTCTGTTGTCACATCGGCTGCACCTGCAGAAAGACAGACAGATAGATGGACGGACGCACAACTTCCTCCCATTCTCAGCTAAGAACATTTCCTGGTAGATAGCACTTGAAGCTGCATAAATCTTATACTGCCGCAAGCGCGACCGAATGTAGCGCATTTAAAATGCACATTAAAACGCACATTTTGTTGTAATTATTAAGAGCAACACGTTAAATGCTTCTAAATGCGCCATTATGGCGTGTAATTAAAAATCAGATACAAGGCAAAAATTGCTCCAACAACAACAACAAAGTGTCTACATTGTATTTTTTGTTGTTGAAATTACTGACAATATTATGCATGTGCGCCTAGCAGCAGCGGCAACGCGCCCCGCCCCTCTTGTAATTATGTATGCATAAATGATGTAAATTATCTTCATTCGCTGTCTTGTGTCAGTTTCTTGTATATTTAAAATATGCAACTCAGCTTCAAAAACAGCGGCCAGATAAGTGACAGGGGGTGGGGGCCAGCAAACAAGTTCTTTACGAGAGGGAGGTAGGCAGTCATTTTTCATGCGTAAATTAAAAGCATAAATCATTTGCGGAGATTGACGGCAAAATGTAGGCAGGAACGGGAGAGAGACGAATGGAACAAGGTACGTACAAAAGCATGGACAGGTCAAGATGCGGGCGACTGAAGCAACGGATGACTTAATGCACAGGCGGTAGATTGTCGAACAGAGATGCAGACGCACGGAATGAGGCACAGACGGAAGGACAGGATTGATGGACAGGCCAAAATACGGACATGCATATAGAAGACCGAATTGAAGCAGGTATCAATAGGCGAAAAGCACAAATGGAAAGAGAATGGACGCGCAGACCAAGGCTCGAAGGGATGTATAGGCAGAAAAAAAGGACGAGTGGAGACTCAGAGACGCAAACGAATGCTCGGAGCTACAGCCAAAAGTGGACCAACGGTTGCTCGTATAAATTTATAAATGAAAAGCAGGCACAAATGTTGTCGGATCGACCAAACGACTGAGATTCAGACGGACAGATTTATAGAGTGTAACAACAAAAAGGGAGCTACTGCAAAATGATGAGACGGAGGTGCCAATCTATTCATTAGATTAAGAATTGCATTTTTTAGGAGTAGGGATCCAGTCTAAAAGTCACCGCAACCTGAAAGGTTTATTATGACAGTTCTCCATGCATTTGCAGATCCCCCATCGGTGTCTGCTCATAGAATTTCTACTATTCGGGATAGGAGAGTAACTTATTCCATTGATCATAATGGCCAACTCCGCCAACTCCCATGTGACTCGCCAAATGTTGCTTACTTTAAAATGTCTGAGGGCACTTTGTTGCGAGAAGAAGAAGTTCATATGTTACAGATTTCCTAGATACTTTTTCTCTTATTCACAATAGAGCAGGCCCGTAGCTGAAAACTTAATTCGTGGAAAATGAAGGAAGTAATTTTTTGAGTCATCTCTGAATGAATGAATTATTAAATCGGAATTTCAATTGGTTCCATTCGGAATGTTCTTTTAGGAACTCCAAAACTGGCTTCATAAGCGGAAGCAGCATACAGATCAAAGAGCGAAGGATGTCGAAAAAGGAATTTTAGACAAGGCTCGGTAATCCGTACAACTATATATAAATATGTTCCATTATTTGGCTTTTTCCAACTTTTTGTCTATCTCATCGCATATTTTCCGTGAGTGAACATTTATTTTCGTGGTGGAGCTGTGAAACCGCGCACTTTTATACGAACTCTTGAAGCGTGTCTGAATAAATTATCGAACTCATTTTTTGCTAAAGACTCTCAAACAGTGGCTCTCAACATTTAACGTACACACTACGGAATTTTTGCAGGAAATCGTGCCATTCAAGCTGTCAATTTGACACTTTATAAACACTTCAAGCAGTTTTTCTCAACGTACCAAAAGAGAGGCAATGTGAACAAAGACGAAAACAAAGTACAAATATGGCGTAGTAAATAAACTAAAAAAGCAAAAACAAAAAGACGCTTGATATTATAGCGAAAGTTGTTAATAACAATTTAATTGAAATCCCCAAAAATCGAATAATTTATTAAAAGAGAACAACACAAAAGAGGAGCAATGGACGTGTCTGACATACTTCCAGCAGCCTCACGCAATCGTGATTTTTAAATTCATTTGTTTACCCAAAATTATCATCATTACGGAAGACAAATGAAAGCAAACAATGTGAAAACAAAGAACGCAAATGAAAAGCAATTCGAATGCAAGAGGGGTAGGTTCAGGGGTTCACGTTCTCTTTCCAGCAGTGTTGAATACTTTCACGCGAATTTCAGTAATCTTTTCGGGAATACAGAAAATTCAAATTGATTTCTTTTATGTTTCAGTTACAGGAGGTTTCGAACAACTTAGTGAAGTCGTAGATAAAGCGCACTTGAATATATAAGCGCTCTATATGTATCTTTTAGATATGGTAGAAGAATTAAATGTTATTCTTTTTCAAATTGAAGTTAAAGTTTATACAATTTGCCTATTAAATACAAAGGACCCCCAAATGATAGTGGAACCTATTCGACTCATCGAACCTTGAATTGCATAGTATTTTATAGCAGCTGCATTATACATATGTATATATTGAGTTATATAAAAAATATACTCAATTTTTTGGTACATTTTTGAACAAAAATTGTCTTTATCTAAAATCAATTTTAATCCATCATATATTGGCCATTATTATTAATAATCTCTTGCCATTTTTTGGGTACCTTCATCGATGTAGAATCGGCAAAAAACTTGGTCAAATGATTTTTAGCGGCTTCTCGGTGGGTTAATTTTTTAACAATCATGGTAGTCAGATGGTACAAGATTCGGACTATACGGTGAATGCATTAAAACTTCCCAACCAAGTACCCTGTAACTTTTTACAATAGCGACGAATTACACAACTGCCTTCACACAAAATTTAGCCTGAAACGACACCTTTAGAACATATGATCGTTTGACATAATCGGACTAGTGTTTCCAGATGTGTGGGTACCAACATTATCTTATAACGAAAAACCGTAGATACTTTTTATATGAGCCCCAATATTATACGTACAAATAAAATATTTTCGCATGTTCAAATTTGAAGTTTTTAAAGCGAAACCGGCAATACTTCAACGAAGTTTTGGATATCGGTTAAGAGTACGCTCATCCCATGACTCCAACACACACATATGTACATACATACACACGTCATATCAGCGTGGGTAACTCCACTTAACCTGTCAACGATCTGTTGTGACATTTCATACATCGCAGTGAAATAGCATTCAAGACATAATGTGCCTTCGAGGCTGTGCCGCAGATTGGGTGACAGAAGCAAGATATGGCAAACCATAGTTACCATCTGCCGTTGTGTGCAATTAAATATAAGAAATGCTAGATAAAATTTAAATAGAAAAATGTATTTTTTCTATTTTTTATTACTTATTCTGCATTACGCTTTTATACGCCTGCGACGACTTATCTCAGCCGCTTACTCGCTTACGACTTTGTGCGTTCTTAGCCAAGTTATTTTCATTTTTTAGCCCGGTTTGGGATTGGGCTTACATGCCTGGCCTGAACGGCCAGTAGCGTTGTTTTCTGTTTTTTCAGTTCATTTTATTTCTTTCTCATTTCTTGATTTATTGCAATTAAATGTGCAATTCAGAAGCATTAAATAACCGTTAAGAGGATAAGCTGGCTATCTTCGTCTGTGTGCTGGTGTACGTACGTGACAGGTAAGAGCAGGGCAGGTGAGGTGAGACTGTGCCACCGTATTTAGCACTCATAAAGCAGACAGTGGCAATGATGAACATACTCAAGTCGCTCGTATATATTTTGCGGTTACTTTGAAATGTCGCTGAGAAGGGCATTCGAAAAAATCAATAACTTATTTTAAGACTATACAACTTGTCATATTTCTAAGGATGACAGCATGTTTATAAACACAGATTTTTAGTCTTTTTCATTGAATTTTAGTGTGACTACGAAATAAGCTTTCTCGAAATCAAGCAGTTATAAACTAAATTTGAGCAGTAGAGTGTCAAATATGGCAAAGTTAGCACTGCACATTAACAGAGATTGACAGGGTGACAACTGATCGATGAACTCCAGAAGTGCACTAGAAAAGGACGTCTATTAAACGATTTAAATTGTTCTGGCATCTAGCATTCACATCGAGATGTTTTTAAATATGATTTTCACGATTAATGTAATCGTAATCGAAATGAATTTTCGATTGTGCTGTGCTCTGCACTTTGTTCATTATTGTTCTTTTTAAAATCTTCCAGTAGACAAAAATTTCCCACAAATCGTTACAAACAAAAGAGAAAGCTCTAGAGTCTAGAAGATCCTTGAAATATAAATTTTGAAAAATTGTCACAACCAACAAATCCAGCCGAGCATTAAAGCAACAACAAGAAATCCATTTGCTGATTAATTTCTATGCAACCAAGCAACGCCTGCGTCTCTTTCTGCTCTCTTTTCCCTGACAGAGGACGGTGACATTACGCTTGGCTTTGAACTTTGCGCAATCCTTTGAAAAGCAATTTTACTCATACATTTGTTAAGGCTTTTTGTTGCCTGCAATTTTTGCAGGTTCATCTGCAATTTCTCGCTTCAGTCGATGTCATCGCATGAATTGACACATCCCGGCTTTTCCTTGCACAAATCTTGCAAATCTTGCATATATTTCATAGGAAGCAGCCAAAGATGAGAAAAGGTGAAAAGCAAGTTGACTTTAGGCCATGTATATATAGCTTACCTCATCATTTGTTGCAGCACTGGTAAATATGCGTGTTTTCCTTCTTTTACACTTGCCAAACAACGCTTTTCCGTATTACACAATCGCCGCTCTAAAACGTGAAGTGAGCGGGCTTAAGGCAAGTTTGAAGCTGTTAATCACGCTTGCAGGAAGACGTGCTTACCAGAAATTAACATGGTGATGTTACTAACTGGGCTAACATGCAACTTAACTGGTTGCCAAACTAGTGAAGATGTAGAGAAAAGGAGAGAAGAGTGTAAATGATTAACCCTTTGCGGTTTATGAGATGTCAGCAAGAGAGCAGAGCATTTAGCTTAATGTAGGTACATATAAAGTTGAGAGGGATCAAGCTTGAGATTCGTGTACAAGCTAAGATAGAGAATTTTAAAGTTCGAATATATACGGCTGAATTTTAATATACATAGATACTTCAGTTCCAGTTGTGGCGCCGCAGTGGCTCAATGGATAAGAGCTCGGCCTCTGTTGCGAAAGGTTGCTAATTCGATCGATCCCTAGCAGACTCACACTATCTAAACGAAAGATAAGAAAAGAGAATTGACAACTCTGCTTAAATATTCCTGCTTAAGCTTCGGAATCCTATTATAGAATATGGTCATTAGTATCGCCAACTATGACTTAATATTGAGCGCACACACAAAAGCAAATGCAAGAAAGCTAGGCCTCGTTCTTCGGGCTGTTCTGCTAATTATATAATAGAAAGATGATTGGAATTTGAGCGCAAATCTATTAAATCAACTAATAGATCGGAATGAACCTACATAGTAAAGTTCATGATAGCATTCCACTTGAGAGTGCCACGACCGTCTGACCGTCTTTTCTACCAGTAGACTTTTCCTCTTCAATCGAACAAAACGAAAGAATTATTCATGCAAAAGAATAGAAAGGTGATAAACTTAAAACGGAAGCACATAAAAGAAATTGATGAAAAAATGTATTTGCAAGTTGTTGCTTTATTCAATTATACTTTAACATATTTCTCTATAATCCAATCAAATAAGAATGGCGAAGCACTATTGGCTCCTAAATACTCAAGCAAATATCTACGAGTAGTTTTGTTCTTAGTTAACGTCTTGTATAATTTGTATACTTTATTTTTAGCTGTTTTTTCGCATACACAGTTATATGTAGGAAATATAAGTTAAGCTTTAAACAGCAATTTGTTCCAAATGAGAAGATCGCAACCTCATTAGTCTAGACTCTAGAGGCAATGCAAAGTAGATGCATTCGACCGAACGAACCGAAGCAAACCGGTTGAAAGGAGAGTGCTTGAGCTCTGCAAATGGCCAATTTGACTCGCAAAATTGGCAATTACATAAAAGTTAAGACTTTGAATTGCATAACTTCAGTTGGCGAATAATAAACAGCCTACAAGAAATTAAGATGCCAACTCTATTCGGAGATTTAGCCTCCCCCTTCCACTACTCGCTCTGAAAAATAAAACTACTAAAGTTAAGTTGACCATACCAAAGTATATAGCATTATACTATATATATTGCTATGTCTGCATATCGATGCCGTCTATCATTCATATGAACTTAATTTTCACCTCTATCATAGGTGACGATGGAAGAAGAAGCATACTTTGAGGCGCCTCACAATCAAACCCCTCAGCACCTTCGACGTAAATAACATTGACTGTTTTCGCACAACTTTATGTGATTAAATGAAAAAGACGTCACAAAAGAAGAGAAAGAAGCAACAACTTAATTAAAGCCAAATAAGCTGAAAGTATGGTAGCGGGAAGAGAAAGAGGAAGGGGACAGAAGCACGTTGTAATTAAGTTTGAAGCTCATTTCGCGCCAAATTGAAATGTAAGCCAAATTGAAAATGGCGGCGCGTGTTGCTGATTGCAGCTGTCAGATCGGAATTTCAAAGTTGCAATTTGGCAAATGCAATTAGACGTGATAAACGTGATTATTTAAACTGGTTTGAAGTATTTGCAAGCCGTAAAAGTGAAACAAGGTAAAACACGCTTGTCAGTGTGCCCAAAAGTATGCTTCGCAAAGCTTTATATTGGAACAGCAATTCAAGGACATCTTAAGATATCTGAGCTGAAAAAGGAAACCAAAGATCTCCTGGCATAGTAAACAATCAATTATTCTAGATAAACCTGTCTTAATACTTAACACCTTTTCTAAAATTCATTTGCTGCTTTTAACTGTAATTAATTACTTTGAAATTATTTTGTAATAGTAGAAGGAATTATGTTGGGCACTTTACAAATCTGGTTTGTTAAACATTTAAAATGGTTAAACAATTTGAAGAATTTTACCTTTCATATTTTATTAAAATTTGAAAAAAGCCTTCTTTTGTATGTAACACCTTTTTGGAACGAAACTAGCGTGTAAATATTCTGGGAAACCCCTTCTTAAACCAAGTCGTTATTATAGAAATTATGGTAAATTGGATTTTAAACCAACATTGATTATTTTTAGGTTAGTGATAAACTGCACCAACTACCTCCACTTTTTATTTTCATCTACAGGCTTGATTTTAACTTTTTATTAGTGCATCTTATGACTTAAAAACAATAAAGTATATTTTCTAAGCGTTCTATTTAAGCCGTAAAACTTGTTTCAGCATTTGAGATGCTAATGGCATGATGAGAAAGCAAATTTACTGGCTTATTCTACGAGTTCATAGTAACTAGCATTGGAAAGTTTTCGATATAAATCTGGGAAAATTATTTATATGATAGTTCTGTTCTGTCAAAATTCAATGGATTAACTCCATTATATTTTCAATTATTTTAATAGTTTTTGCTGCTACTTTCTCAACAACTTCATCATATTTTAGGTGTGTGAAAGCACATAAAAAGCAACAACATCAACGCAACTGCCACAAGCTGCCATAATATCAAAGTGCATTTCATCATTATCCTTGCTGCGACACCAGCAGCCGGTGCAGAACAAAGCCGAGTGATGATGTGGCAAGGGTATACAAAAGTGCGGAGCCGTGCTAAAAAGCGGAAGCCAATTTAATTGGCTCTTTCTGGCTAAGCGTTGGCTTATATCCGTGCCTGCATGCCTTCCCATCAACGCGTGCAATTATATGCAGATAGGGGCTTATTTTAAAATGCAATTTAAAAGGTCGGAATGCAAATTTTGCATTTCTCTGTAGTTCGCATGAAATTTTGCCATCAGTTTCGTGTGTGCACGATAGTTATTCTCTTAAATTCAAAGATTCACATGATTTTATTGAATTATGGTGAAACAATCAATATAAAATTGGTCAAATTTTGCAAATTATATATACAGCATGTTCATTAGATAAGCAGTTGTGCGATTCAAAACTAAATTTGCTTCACAGTGACAGTAGACCTTCACTTAGTTTAAGAGATTATCCGAATCGCTTGAAGGACACGTCTTTTAGGTCCACCTACCTTGGAATATTTCTGGTTAAATGGCTTTAATTTGTTTTTTAAATCACTCAAAAGAGTGATGCTTGGTATTTAAGATAAAGTGTCGGCGCTCTACTTCATACGAAAAACAGGTCATGTTCCGCCGTAACCATAAAATCCTTACAACGTCCATAATAAATACAAATCTATAGGTTAATCACCTGCATGTCGTTTGGATATTCGTTAAAATCAGAAAAGATCCAAGAGGAGCTACCAATATGTATTTAGGACTAGCTTTTAAAAACGCATAGTTCATATGTTAATAGATAATAATTTTGTATTTCAAATTGCATGAAGTTCTTTTTAGTTACTGAACAATAGTATGTTGTTCAAAGTAAGTGATTAATTATAAGATTTTAGAGATTATTAAAATAAAGAAAAAACAAACCCCGGTTAAATATTTCAATATAAATTAAAATCTTGAGTACTTCAGTGGAATGGAAACTTATTCGGATAGGTTCCTAACCGTAGTATATTTATTTATTTTTGCTTTACTGTCTATTTCTAAATTTGTATATAAAATTTATTTTATAAATATAATATAATATTAATAATTACTTTTAGTCAAAGAATAATTGATTCCATACTGACAAACGATATATAACTTAGTAGTAAATATTGTTAAGAAAATTAAAAAAAATATGTTTGGGTTTATATGTTTAGTGTATATGTTTTCGAATACTCAAAGTAAGATTGTTGAATACATATTATTTGTTCATCGTGCTGTCATCACGTTTTATTTACGCATTTGGTAATGAATTTGCGCTTCTGTTGGCTTAGACGCGCGAGCAGTTGACGGCAAATTCAAGTGGCACATGTACGAAAAATTGTTTTTGTGTGTAAATACAGCGAAAAAAACGTCAAATCATAAATCAAGCAACGTCAATGTCAGTAATTGGACATGATGACAATGCGCCGGCAGACCAAACAGATATGTACGGCAGGTGCTGCGTTGTTTGTTTTGCCCATGTCACTGCCAGATACATTTGCATCTGTGCAAATTATGAATTATTCAAGCATGATTGTCACTTAATGAAAATAGTCACGCATGCAAGATGCGCATTCGGCGGCAAAGATAGGATATTCTTTTAAAACATCACACCAAAACAATTGCGATTTTATTTATTTCTCTTCTTCGAGCAACTTTTTTAGTTCTCCAAAACAAAAAAGTAGTCGTATCAGAAACTTTTGACTACATAATCTGCAAATGTGCCAAAAGTACAAAGGCAGCCAAGAGCGTAGCAGAGAGAAGTCCTTAATGGCGAAGACAGAAAGTTGCCTGCGGAGGCAGAACTTTTGTTACCAAAGGCCAAGAACAATCATGAACTGTAAATAGTTAGACAATTGTTCGGCTAGAATACTACATAGTTTCTCATTACACCCAGCAAATTTGTTCGTATTGGTGACAAGAAAAGAGCATGGCTATGATTTCGTGTAGTTATCGCAATTGTTGTTACTATGTTACTTATATATATAGTAATTATATAAGTTATTATATATTTTGTAAATTATTGATAAATTCTATAACGTTATTAAAGAAGTATATAATTAACGTTCCTTGTTACACTTACGAATTAGACAGGTCTTATTCTTATCTCATGACTTGGTACTAATATTTTTTGCAAGTGTAAAAAACTTTTAGTGTTATTTACTGCTACAACTACAAGCATTCTACTTCGTCCCTCTTTGCCTCTCGCACTTTTGCACTTTTGCACTGACTGCACTCCGGCAGTTTTTATTTGAATTGTTTGGAAATGCCTGGGCTTGGTTTATTCTTGCGCTTTTCCATTTGCAAACAAAAATAAACAATTTCCCCCCTCCCCCGCTCTAGTACAGTTGTAGCAACTCTGCGGCGTGTTTTGGCAAGTTTTTATTGGCATTCTGCGTTCTGCTCGCTGGCAGCCTGTTTGCAACACCGATTCCAAGACTCCGTGGCAATTCGAGCGGAAAGCCAATGCAGAAGTACATACAACAAATAAACACTTCGATTGCGGCTGTGAGAAAACCAAGGCACTTTGAATTATTCCAGCTGAAATAGCAAACCGTAAGCAAGCATAGGATTCAGATGCTTTAGAGAAGCTAAAAGATACATCAAGCAGATCTGTAGTCAATAAGCGGTACTGTATTCGAACATTGAAATTTTAAAAGAATGCATTAAAGTCAGAACAAAAGTTTACTAAAAAATTTTAGTCTTGTGGGTATTTCAAAAAACCGAATATAGTTTGTAGGTTTTCAGTTCCTTCGCCTGCTAAGTATCGATTTCTAAGCTGATTTCCAATATAAACCAATCAAAATAACAATTCTGGTGCCTATTCCACTTGAAGATATTTTGAGAATTCGCTTACAGATTACTCGCTTTCTTCAAAAATCGAGAGGTTATCATTTACGACTTTCTTCATTCATTAGCGTCGAATCAAATTGAACATAATTTACATTAAAATATTATAAAGAACTTCTTTATCCATTATACTTGCATGATATTTTAGAATTTCAGTGCTATTGTGCGTTCCACTTCTGAATTTGTAAAAGTCAATATAATTCACTTATTTTAATCATTTCTCTTTTTAAAACATATCATATAAGATCTGTCTACTCCGTACCAGCTTTAAGGCTGCTCATCGCACCCTGAAATCTCTGAAAACAAAGTGACTGATGAGCTTGCTAAAAGTGCTTCTGAAGACCATAGTCTGAGGATATAGCCGTCTTTTGGTCGGTGGTTCCAACATTCGATAAAAATAATTGCCATCGAAATTGCACAGTTCTGCTTTTAATTGGAGCTTTACTAACTTGAAATATTGTGTTTAAACATTACCTTCCCTTAGTTAAATACCATCTACTAATTATCAATTACTAAAGGTACAAATGAGCTAAAATACTTAAAGGTGTAAATTGCAGGTGTTGCTGACTCAAATTTCTGAACAAACATTGCATTTCCGCTGCTGCTACAAAGTTATAATTAATAATTTAAAAATTACAACAATGTGCAGTTTGACATATGTATTTTTTTTACAAATGACATTGTCACACGACAAAGGCGATAAAGGCAGTGCATTAGAGTGTGTCCGTGTGTGTGTGTGTGTGTTTGGCAGCAGCACTACATTAAAAGAGCAACCAGGCGCAGCCAAGTGTAACAGCAGCCATGCACTGCCGCTATAACATCTATTTACAAGCGAGTCGGCAGCACTGCCCTACGATAAAGGCCACAAGCTCAAAGCGAGAAGGGAAAGGTTCGTTACAGCGGGTCCGCAATTGTTGCTGATAGTGCAAGGGGTCAACAGTAGAAAAGCCCTTTTGGATCTGCCTTTGCAAGCGCTCAAGGGAATTTATTTAGTTACATGAAGGACATGAGCAGCTGATGGACATAACTGTATATGAGGGTTGACATGCTTGAGCAACTATCGGGGCTGTGTGTGCGTGCAGGTGTCAAATAGCGCTGCCGAAGTTAGTCACCCTGGAAAGTAAGTGATTATAGGTGCATCCATAATCGTGACATGGGTCGAACTCAGTTTTATTTATTGCCTACATAATTTACATTAAAGGAATTTTATATGTCCACTGTACTTTTTAAAGGGGAAATGCTTTTTAAGCCAAGGAAAAGGAAATAGATTATGCATTTATGATGGCATGAAAGAACCAAATATTATTAGGCTTAATATTGAAACAATTTTAAAAGTCTTCTTAAATAGCTTTCATTGCTGAACAGATTTTGGGAAAAAAGCAGGTCAGTGGATAAGTGATCGGTCTCTGATGCAAGAGGTCACTAGTTCAAATCGCAGCAGACTCATGCCATCTCATAGAAAATATGTTGTTCCTTATAAGAAGTGCATTTTAAGAGATAGTATTTATATTATTTTATATAAATAGTTTCGGAGTTATGGGCGGAGATTTCTGCTCTCGTCTGACCCTATGTCTGTTCGAAGTTACATATTCAATAATTTGTATTTCTTTCAATATTCTTTGAAAAATGGTCTCAATATTCCAAATTCCGCTTCCTAAGTTTTTAAGCAAATACCTTCTCTAGCAGAAAAGATATTGCTGCATTTTGAAAATATGGAATGCTTTTATTCCTTTCGCTAAACATTTTCTCCTCGAAATGTATTTTTGTACCAAACAGTAGCTTAAAGTGAAAGTGCCTTCCATTAAGGCAAGTTCGATTTTGAAAGTAAACATTTTAAAAGTGCACTTTGAAACGTTTTGTCCTGCACTCAAATTTATTTTGAAGGACATTTCTCAAACACGAAATTGGTCACTCTTCAAGATTTCGAAACTGCTTTCAATTTGCATTCAACAGTCGATTTGGTGCCAATTCGAAAAGCTTGCAAGTAACTTAAATTTTGCAAAATGCAAAAGTACTTTCGATTGAGATGATCACTTGAAGTACTTTTTTGCAATTTACTTTATCGCTTGTAAACGCGAAAACGATTAAATCACTTATTTGGCATGTCCAGTCGTAAGTGCCTCAAGTGGGCTTCTGTGGTAGCGACTTTTCTAAAGTGATCCACTCAAAGGCACTTCAGTTTTGATTGTGAGAATACATATGCAAACAAAGTGGAAGATGGCGTCTGTGTGTGCGTCAATTTGTATGTGATGTATGCAAATGAAATCTTTGGAATCCACAGAAACTGTTCCGTTCTGGTTATGAATCGATTCTTTTGAATTTTGTGCTTAAAAACAAGCTTCGAGGGAAAACGAATTGAGCGCACCAGCGAAACCCGAGCCAGAACTGAGTCCTTAACAGAAGTAGGAATTCAATCGATATGCACAAGTGTAAGCTCACCTCTGCCGATTGAGAAAAAATCAATCAAATATCGATTCGAGTTAAAAAGTGGAATCGGGAACTGAACTTAAAAGAAATAGAAACCGTTTCGATTTAAAGAAGCAGATATCTTGAATCAAAAGAACCAGCATAAAAACTTATTTGATTTGCCGATTTGCAATGTTTCGATTTATGAAAAAATAACGACAACCAAGGTCTGAGCTAGAATAGAAACTATTCGATTTAAAGAGATGGCGTTGTAGCTATAATCGGACTGCAAATTGGTACTAACATCAGAAATAAAGGAACCGGTCTAATTTAGGAAGCAAAATCGCTCATATTTATATCAGCGAAAAATCCAGTGGACAAGGAGTACGGAAATTATAGCCTGAGGTAAACGAGATGCTGGTCTTTTAGTCCTTAACCTGCAGCGCATTTGACTTCATGTGCAGAAGAGCAAAGAGCAAACGAAACCAATAATTTATGTATTACTAAGTAGTAGAAAGAGAATACGAAAAATATTTCCCAGTATTTGGAGTTCTAAAAACAAACCTGGCAACCTTAGCAAGGTACTAGGAATTACACTCAAGGAAAAATGTTTCATAACTTCTGAAACAGTTGGAATTGCTTATTGGCATTGAGTTAAAGTGCCTTTCGATTTGAGCAATTAATTTATTGAATTGAACTAAATAACTGAAAATTTAGCAACATTTGCCTAATAACTCCAGTTTTATTATTTTCAATTGGTTTTATGAATTTTTGATTTAGTGCGGATATTTCCCGATGTCTAAGAATCGGAACCAAATTACGTAGAAGTTTAAAATAATGGAAAATGAATATAAACCACGTATTCAGTGTTCGCCTAAGATCTGTTGCAATTATTATTAAAATGGCTTTCAAAGGGTATTTTGCTCAGCTGATATATGTATAGTGGAGAGGGGGTCTCTTTTTTTTGAAGGCCTATATTTCAGAAGGTAATCAATATATTTAAAAACCGATTAGACTGTTACAATACCTCATTATTTAACAATAAAATGTTATACTAAAATTTCTTTAAAAAGTTCCGTTTGTATTATTTTTTTCATGATTAGTAAAAAAAGTAATTTCGCTGAATGTGCCCCCATGCCAGGGTAGCTTCGGCATTTGGCGGGGCACTTTCGGCATTCACACTTTAAAGTACCATAAGGTGATCTTGTTTAGACTAAATAAGACATGTTTTAGGTTACACAACACGTATTTATTATATTTTGCATCAAAAAATTAAAAAAAAAAACATGTTTAAGAGCTTAAAAAAATGTACTTATTGTCAAATTTTTGTTATAAATTATTTGTTATAATAAGGTTTAAAGTGCTGAGATCGACCCTAATATTAATTTTGTGTAGTTACGGGAGGTTTAAGCCAGGTTCGAGGGTCTTGGAATCTTCAACTCGATTTCGATTTTTAGTACCTGTGAAGTTATATTGACGAATGTGCCCCATGAAAAAAAGACATGTCCACCCTGGTGTCACTTTTTTTTTCTTTTTTTTTTACTTCTAATTTCAGTGCTTTATTTTCACCTAATACACTTGTATTTACAAAAAAATTAGTATAGAAGTAATACTAATACAATTTTGTTCGAAATAATGGTATAAATACAGCACAAACTTCTTACGTTACTGACCTGAATATTCGGGAACGAAGCGCGAAAACACAAAATCAAATGTAACTTTATCAGCTGTTCAGATAGAGATGGCAAACTTTGTGAGGGATATTTATGCTAGTTATGGGTTAGTTTTTACTAATAAACAGTTATGTCCGATGACTCCTTCATACCGGAATCGCATTTGACGAATGTGCCCCAAGGACGAAGGTACCCCCCTCTCCCCTACATACATCGGAAACACAAAGAATCAAATCGGATTCTCCATCAACTTTTATTTTTTCTACGAGCTTGATTTTTCTCTCTCTCATCTGCACTGTCATTTAAAGGAACGGTTTCCAGTTATTTCTGGCTTTTTCTGACTAGAGCCAAAACATACCTATTATAAGCAATTAGTCTGAAGTTCGAACGTAACTGAAATTGTGTGTTTACAAAAGTATTTTACAAAACTCAAATATACTTAAACTTAGTATATTTTCGATTCAGCTCTCCAATTTAAATGCGAAATATCTTTCACCTTTATCTAACACATTTCAAAGCGACGCATTGCGCTTTCTGGTTGCAAAACCAATTTCAACTTTTTGTATGTTTTTGCCTTTTGGTCGTTTACAACGTAACTCAGAAACTTTTCACTTTTGGCATTTGCTGGCATAAAATGTCAAGTGGCCCAAAACTTTGACTGAAATGCTCTCTCTTCCTCCCGCAATTTAATCTTACGCTGCTGTGATGCGCGCTACCGCCAAAGCAACAATTTACCAGTGATGTAAGTTGCAATATTTTGCTACACACCCCCTTCACATTCCCCTGCAACGAATTGATTTTGCCGTAGTTGCGAATAGTTCTGCACTGTCGCGCTCAAAATGGCGCCGCATCCGTACCGGTGTGGATGAGATTTATGTGTTTATGCAGAAAGTTTTGCTGGCAGCTGCTTTCGTGTAAATTTGTTGCCACTTGCATGAATAGCTTAAATTTACGGCAAGGTGGAAAGGTGGCAAATTCTGCGAAATGGTAGTAAACTATGAGTACACTTTGCACAACGCCTTAGCTCTTTTGCATTAAGCATAAGGATTGGAAGCATATTAAAATTTCGATTTTAAGCCATGCCATCGCAATAAAAGTCAGAAAATGTGGGTGGAATATTCAATACTGTAAACATTTTATGGGAATCAAAATGAAGAGAAAATGTTTAAAAGAAATTTTAAATCAAAATTATGTGCAGTTGGAACAAATTGGAATGCGAATTTATTATTCTAAGATAACATAAGAGCAGAATTGCATTAGAAATTGCCATTGCCAGCAATATTGTGAAAAGAAACAAAGCAATATAAATTTCTGCTTGGAATTGAATGATTATCGAAATTGATAAAATTTTAAGATTTTTCTTGTCACCGAATAAATCTTATTTCAGTTTCCAATTCTTGACGGTATTTGTTTACACACGTACTGAGGCTTATGGCTTTTATTTTGGAAAAGTTATAGAGACCACGGAGTTATGGTGTTCACGGCCTCCTTAAAGCGCCAATCAGTCACCGCGTATCGTATTTAATCATATCGCAAACAAAACCTACCTTAAGCGCTGATCAGTCACCGCGTAGCGTATTTAATCGGAGCGCAGACAAAACCTACCCTACCCGAGCTCATACATGCGTTCGCTCATTGCGTATTTAATCGGCGCGTAACGCAGAAATTATAATCCAAATTGGTTTTTCTCACACGTTTACGTCTGCTCTGATGCTCAGAGAGGATGAGAGAATGACATTGCTTTGTACTAAAAACAGTGCTGCCACTGCTCTTTGATTTTAATTTAGAACTAAAACCGGATTATTATTGCTATAATAAATTCTTAAAAGTAGACCACAATAAATATATCTTAAAATTTGGATAATCCTGTGTCATAGATTTTATAAAAAATTTAAAATTTAACCTCAAAAGCAAAATGAACAGCGTGCTTACTTTGTGCACGAAACTATATGGCAGCACGGCAGCAATAACCAAGACAGAAACCTGCAAAAGAGCCACAGCTGCGATACGATTTTCACTGAACGGCCCAAATTTTGCCATTACGATCAATTACGATTAAATACGATACGCGGTGACTGATTGGCGCTTAAGAGTGAATACGGCCTCTCTGGGGAAGAGCAGCAGAGCCGTTCACTGTGGTTGGCAGTGAGCAGTTGGCACAGTGGGCAGATCTGACTTAAATAGTGTTTTATTTATAGCAGCCCTTATTTCAAGAACATTAAAATATTGGAGATTATTGAATGAGCCTATGCCGAGTTATGTTTTTGTGCTGAAATAAAATAGTTTTTTTTCTCATAGCATAAGCCAAATCTTTTTATTTTGAACAACAAAATTAGAAGATTATTCTTGTAAAAGTGCAGTCTTATATGAACTGTTTACTTTAATTGAAGAAAAATTGCATTTAAGTCTTACTTGAATGAGTTTCTTGGGTTAAGCTGTTTTGTCTCACGTAAGTTTTTCGATTCAAGCGATATAAAATAATTTGAAAAGTATAAAAATTTGGATTGTAGATTTGAGGAGGCCTGGACAATGATAATTGAGTGGCCTTCAGACAAACTCCTTGAACTTATTGCTATAGATATATTTTTGAATATTTAATGGAGACATCATGTAAACTATTTCGCAAAAACTGAATATAGGAGATTATTTGTGTTCCAAACAAATATTTTAACCGCACATCTGCATTGTTTCTCGGCAAATCGTCACATTAACTCGCATGGGATTAGTGGCACATTGCCAAATAAAATTGTTCAAAAATTGCTCTACATATATTCACTTTATCAAAATCTATTCGAAAAGAAAGTATTACATATAGCAAAAGCTTAATTAGATGGCTGCAAATTGCACAGAGCATTTATTAATTAATTAATTAATTGATTGGCACAACAAGCCCGTGTGGGCTTAGGCTTAGCTTTCTCGCATTAACTCGTGTGTGCTTGTCTTATTTTTGCAAAAGATAATGGGACCTACATCCGAACGGGTTTGAGAAGCTTTTCATGGCAAAGAATATTCTCTGAGAATTGCCAATTCATCGCGAGATGTGGCGCCGCGCAAAGAAACAATTTGAAAACAAATTTTCTTTGAATAAGATGTTACCGGACCGGGAGATGAACCCAGGCCCTCCGCGTCAGCGACCAAGCACTTAGTCCACTGAGCCACCGCGCGCTTAAAAATCTTTCTAATTAAACGAAATATTTAGCAAAACTTTTTGAGATGTCGCATTCCTGAGTTAGAACTATCTGGGCTAGTCGAAAAGTCTCATAAAACATATCTATATCTTTTTTAAACAAGGCACGCGCGTAATAAGAGCACCTTGTGATAAGTCCCATGTTAGTAATGGGTTGTTGTTCAAGAAGAATAATAAGACAATTTGTCAGAAAATGAGCTTAGCTAATTTACGGATATAAGAATCGACATTGATTTATGACTTCGGTTTCGCTATATTCGTTAGCTTTTGAAGGACATCGCTTATTGCATCTAAAAATTCTAAGTGAATTAAAAGTTCTAAAGCAGCTCAAATGAGGCATGTCAATAAAAAGTTTGATGTGATGCGATTTTGCTGTTCCCAGTTGATTTTCACAAATACGTGCACACGTACATACATATCGCACGAATGGCCAATCAATTCCGGAATAAAATTTTTATGGCCAGCAGCAAGTCCGCCAGCAAAAACTCCCGTATAAAAATTTTAGTTGAGAATTTGTCGATTTTATATATAAATTTAATATTTTGCTGCTACTCTTGAATTTTCATGCTTTGGCAGCTCTTTTAAATTCAGCTGCCATTTCTAACTAATAAATATAACTTTCTTTCCTCCCTTCTGCACACCTTCTGCAAGGCATTCAAGCTTAAGAACTTTATGCCATTTCAATTGGCGCTCCACTTTCCGCACGTTTTCCATTCAGCTTCTCCGTCGCTCCGAAATGGTGCATGGAAATTGCTCATTGCTGCGCGCTGATAAACCCGCATTCATTCCGGATTCAATTGCAAGCGTCATATTTCCTGGCATATTGACTTGACGCAAATATGGTAAACGAATAAAGTAGAATTTCGAAAGCTGGAGCAAGCAGCAAATCCTTCTTGAATTGAGATTCCTTTTAATGTGCAATGTTGGAGTTTGGATTGTAATGAAAGTTCGATTTTCGCTTGCACGATTCATTGACGACATTTTCGCGCTCGAATTTACGCTTAAGTCATTAAAGTTTTGTAGGATAGTTGTCCAATATGCATATAAAATCGCAAAGACCTGCAAACTGAAGTTACAATGTGTAACAGATTACGTAATTGCTGTTTAAGAGCAAAGCGACTATCCAACGATTAAAATCACTTATTTTTTGCAATATTTTCATTAAAATGGTTTTATGTAAGTTTTTTGAGATTTATCGCTCTTCTTCTTTTTCTCTCTCTCGCTCTTTTCATAATCTTGTACATCGGAGATTGCGAATTTGTGCAATAGTAAACATTTCGCCGCTTGATTCAATACTTGTCGTATGTCGACTTTTTCACTTTTTGCAGTTTTAAGTTTAAAGTAATCCCATTTTTTTTTGGCACGGTAGATTTGTCTGAAAATCGAGTATTTGGTAGAGTGAAACCTTGTTATTAATACTGTTTATTCCAAAAGATCGACTTTTCGATATTTAGGAAGATATAGCCAAATGCCATCCTTAACTCAAAATGTGAAAAAATCGACATACGACAAGTATTGAATCAAGCGGCGATTTGCCGTCAATTGTGAGCGGTTTTTATACCCTACACCTATGGTAATAGGGTATAATAACTTTGTGCGAAAATTGTAACGCATTAAAAGAGCCTTCCTAGGTATAGACATAAGTATATAGAAATGATCAGAAACACTTTCTCTTTTGATTTCCGGTTGTCCGTCTGTCTGTCTGTCCGTCTGTCTGCGTGTTCGGCAAAAATAGAAAGAAGGAGTTGTTCGATTTGGACCAAAATTGGTACTCTATCACAGTTAACCTCGGGTTAGGTAAAGTGTTAAAATTATTCAAATCGGTCGAAGGATACGCCCCCAATGGACCTATAAGTCCCACTACCTCGGGTTTTTTGCGATCAAATTGCTGTAATGTGTCTAATTACTCATTGAAAAGAATAATACTTGGTATTCAAGTTAGGTGGGCGTTCATCTATGTCATACGAAAAAATGGGCGTGGTCCGCCCACTATATAGGCGGCAAAATTTTTCCGGTAAAATGGCTCCCAATTGACTCGTTACGAATATAAATGAATGAAATTCGGTTTCCAAGTTTATATATAGGTCTTAGATACCATACAAGAAAATGGACGTGGTCCGCCCACTATATAGGCGATAAACGAAAAATCCTCTTAACTTCCATAATATATACACCAGAGCTTCCAGATTTGGTTACTTCGTTCCTGGTAGGAATATCTTTTAACCCACCAGAAATGGGCGTGGTCCGCCCACCATGGGGGCAGTAAAATAAATATGCCGATAACATCTGTTGTACACCTGTCAGAGCATCAATATTTGGCATATATAGTCCTATTAGTTATATATTATAGTCTGCCAAAAATAGGCGTGGTCCGCCCACTATGTAGGTTGTAAATCAAATGCACCCGCAATTTCAGTGAATTATCACTCTACTTGGGAACATGGTGAAGGGTATTACTCTGTCGGTGAAACCCGACTGATGCTTCCTTACTTGTTATATATTAAGATATGCAAATTATATAACAAAGTACAAATCAAATATGATTTTGTGGCATTTCAACAGTGTGCTACACACGAGCATAACTATTTACTTGCATAATTCAATGCTTACACTAATCACTTGAACTATGAACAAATATCAAAATTATCTACCTATGCAAACATGCAACCAATTGTTGTAAAGGCAAAAACGACTCTATTGCATAATAATCGGAAGTTGCATAATAATGCATTTGCTGCAACAAGCACAAGGCATTGTGCAACAAAATGCGGCGAAGATCTTGGCACATTTGAGGCGCTTAAACGATTGTCAACGAGCATTAAGGTCCGACAGATTGCGAAATAAATTGAGTGTTGCAAGACTGAGATTAAGCATACGCCAAGACAACAACAACAACATGAAGGTATTTTGCTGATTGCATCATTCGCATGTGCAGCACATAATTACATGGCAACCCTGGCCCTAGGCAGGTGAAGTGGACAAATGGCCAAGCAGTAGGGTTCATTTCGAATTCAATTACTTATGCCTTGAGGCTTAAATGTGACAGCTGCAATTATCATCAACAACTTGCAAGAATTATTTGCCACGTGGCAACGTTAGAACATTACACCATGAGTACAATAAGTAATCAAGTATAGTTGGCCTAAAAAAGACGCCAGTTTGACATACATATGTGAGATATTACGAGTCAAATGAAGAAAAGAAGTGTTTAAAGAAATCATATTAGTTGTAATTTCATCTCTGATTGAGCCACACGAAGAAAGGTGATTGCTTTCAAAGCGGCTTTTTATTGCATCAAATTCGAATTTAATTTATTCGTTGGAAAACAATTTATACAGATATATAACAGATTTTGATTAACGAAAATATTTTTTGGAATTATCAAGATTTGTTACCATAATTTTTGGGTTTGCTGTTTGAATATTTGTCATATGCTATGCTCATACTACTTTTACCCTAGTTAAAAGCTCTCGAAAGCAAAATATTTCAAGGGACTTCCATAAAAAAGTTTACATCCCTGAAATTTCCACACTGATTTCACGAAAGGAGTTCTCTATTCGTTCACATTGTTGCTGTTCACATAAAAATATCAAAATCCTTTTAACGCGAAACTTTGAATCATATTGTCAGCTTGATAATTACTAGAAATTAACTGGAAAGGTACCTTTATGCGGACTAACTTGGCCCGATAAATGTTAGTATTTTTCAATCCGCGGAATCCACATTCATTACAGAGCGCAGCTGTTAAGTTCCCAGTGACCACTTTTAGGCAGAAATAAACAGAGAAGTGATTGTTAACATTACTGTTTCGATTAGGGAATGGGATTTTAAAGCGATATCTGTTAAACTAAACTAGATGTTCGATGATATTAGTCTTTCTGACTTTTAAATTTGAATCTTAAACCTTCAAAAAATTGTGCGAAAAACTATATTTCATTTGACGCCTCTTGCAGGCTCTTACCGTATCTCATATGCTCACTTTGACTATATTGACTATAGATTTGGGGGTATGAAGAATTCCAAAGAAGGCCACATCACCAGAGATAATTTCGAAGCCAGCAATGATTAGTACCTAAACTTGAAGGGAGTGACATTTATTTGAACAGATTAAGCCCAAAAAATAAAGTGGAAAGGCTGTCAAGTGGGAGGGTCATTGGTGTCTGCAGCCGTAAATGTGATCAAATGAGGCAAGAGCTGCGTCCAAATCAAGCTGTCAGTCACAGTGACAAACGATCACGACGATGGCGACGGCGACGGCGCAGACGGTGGCAGTGCTGCCAAGTGGTGCCAAGGCGCAGCCGCGCTCGTGACACGCTTGCGTCACCACTCAACACCTTCAACGTGCGGCGGCATGTCTTTGGTTGCTCCGTCTGCCCCCGCCAACTAACTTCCACTTACCAGCGAAATATTTTTATTGCTGTGGCAATTTCTCGCCAGCCAAGTCTGCGACACGTTGGCGTGTTTTTGGCAGTGTTGCAATTGAAATCTTCACTTATAAAACTTGCTCATTATTTTCCGTTTTTTTGGCAGTCTCTCAATTCTGCAGTCTTTGCTTTTTTCGACCGAGTCTCTAATTTCATGGATTTGAGGTCTTCGTCGAGCTGCCTTCAGAATGTGCATTGCGAATTTCCTTTTTTTTTTCATTTTAGACAGGGTTACCAATTTAAGAAAAATTTTACGATTTATGGAGAATTTCAAAGCATTTAGGGAATCGGAAAGTATGCGAGTTTTTTAGGGAATTCATAAATATAGATTTTTAGTTCAAGAAAAACAATTTTAATGTTTTTAACAAGTCAAATTTAACAACGAAATTTGATTTTGTTGTTATCCTGTCAATAAAAACGCAAGATCAGAAAAACTTTCGTCATACTTTTTTAAGAAATATTCAACAACATATGCAAATTTTTTGTACAGAAAGTCTATCTGATCCGACTTTTACTAACTGTAGAATTCTTTTACAGCACTGTACCCAAGTTCCTAGTACGTATTTAACATAACTTTCCCCATTTGATTTGATTTCTCGCAGACAAACTTTCTTACAAGGAGTAATAGAGAATCAGTTGGGTAAGCCTGATAGAAGAATTCCCTATACCAAACAAGATAGTGGCCGAAGGGAGATTATTGCATTCTTGAAGAATATGCAAGATAAAACTAACAGGAGTACGAGTATATTTATTAAAATTTTAATGCTCTGGTGAAACTGAAAGAAATCGGATTAAGTGTACATTCAGTTTGTTTAAGTCACATTGACTTATTTATATTCAATTTGAGTCTTTCAGGCTTCTTTTAGAAGAGAGAGGGCACAGGATGTTTTTATGGTAGTTTGCGCGGAGTTGCGCGTTTAATTATTAAAAACAAATTTATAATTAAATAAAGTTTTTGAAAATTGAAACGATCGTCGCGGTCACTTGTTGATTTTGAAGTTTTTTGATCAGTGAGTGCGCATATTTGCGCGAGAGCGAAGAAATCGGAAAAAAGGTGACAGCTGGAAGGGAGCGGACTGGAAGTGGATTGTGAGTAGAACGGGATAAGAATTGGAAAATAGAAAAGGTGGGATTTATATGAAAGGGAACGGAATTGCTCATTGGCGCTTACCCACAGTTTACCGCATATATAGTCGTGAACTATGCCCACTTTTCGTATGATTTATACTGACCTATAATATAAAATTGCATAATAAGACAAATGAGACAAATTCGACCACTAAAATACCGACATAGATATGTATTTCTGGCGGATTGTGGACATGTCTGCTTTACATATGGGCTCATCTCAGAACTTGAATTACTCGAGCTATCAATGTGACTGGGCACTGGCATTTTGTTCGAAAAATATAACTCGTTATCTCTTTGATATGGCTTCAGAGAGATATACAAATGGATAGACGCACAATCCGAAATCGAAAAAGAAAGTATTGCTGACAATTTCCTTATACCTATGTACATATATAAAAATTCAACACAAGCTTAATATATCCTGTCATCAAATTTTATGGTGTACAAATCTCTTATTTCCTCTTAGAATTTTATTAAAAATCGATGAATTTCGCATGGAAGGATCAGAAGCGCCTGGAGAGAGTCTCTCTGGCAGGCTTTAACCACTGGCAGGTTGTTGTGGCCACATAAAAAAGCAAATGAGTAATCGCGGATTCGGCGAAAATTATTTAGCAACCCTGAATCCATGGCTTCAACTTTGTTGTAACTTGCAACATCGCGCTTAAGTGTGGCAGTTGCAATTTTCCGCTACACCTTTTTTTCATGAAAATTGCTTTTGTATTAGATGTTGCATGCTTTGCAAGGCAAGTTCAAAAGTTACTTCATTTACTTTGAAGTAATTACTTATTTTGTGTGAATTTTGTGTGCTCAAAAAGGTTCGTGATTACTCGGACAACAATTCAGAAGAATGTCGGAAGGTTCAAAGGATAAGTGCTAGATCTGTGCAGCCAAAGGTAGAGGTTCATGGTTTCTTGCCTCAGCTTCTTAACAGAAAATTGTATTGCTCTTTTGTGGTGCCGTCTCCCGCAATGAAGCGCCATTTATTCCTCGCCATGGCAAAGTCGTACCAAAGGTGTTCGGATTCGGCAGTGGCAAACTTTTTTGCTTCCAATAATTGCCCGTGTGGGCTTAGGCCTTGCTTTCTCGCATTAACTTGTGTGTGCTTGTTATATTCTGCACAAATTAACGGGACCTACAGATAACCGTGTCCGAACGGTTTGAGAACTTTTCATGACAAAGAATATTCTCGGAGACTTGCCAATTCATCGCGAGATGTGTGTTAGATGTTATGTGCCCCGGCTGAGAGTTGAACCGAGGCCATTCCGCCTCAGCGACCAAGCACTAAGGGCCAGTTTCACAGTGGATATTTAAACTCTGATTGCAGTTTAAATAGGGAATTTCAGTTTCACAGTTGGAAGTTAAACACGATTTAAATAGCCGATTGTGGATATTTCAGTACGGCACAGAGTTGCAATCGAAAACAAATAAACAGCTGATTTCTGATGTGCAAGCAAGCTGCGTCGACAATATTGCAATTTATAAGAGATCAAATTAAACATAAAACTGCATGGTATAACACATATAAATGATCCCGTAGTATTATAAATAATATAAACTGTGGATTCTTTGCACAATATCCAATAATTCACTTCTTTCGGCCGACGAAAAATTTTTAACTCGCGCTGCCTCCATAATTGAACAATTGAACATATGTTTTTGGCAAGTTGTGTCGACCTTCAATTGTCAAATATTCGAAGTTGCCATTCATTATTCCGTATTTAAATAAATGCACTGTGAAACTCAAGAAAAGTTAAACTAGATTTAAACTCAATTCGCAAATTAGATTTAAACATCCACTGTGAAACTGGCCCTTAGTCCACTGAGCCACCGCGCCGCCACTTTCGAATTGCAATGTTAATTAATGATCATATTATACAGCCGAACTATGGTCATAAATTTCGCGCTGTGATTCAACAATATTTTCGTTTAACCAAATTGAAAGTTGTTGTGGGATTTGCAACATTTAACAAATGCAACCAGCGGATAATTCCCAAAGCGTGAGTGAACGAGTTGCTAGCGTGAAATATGCACGTGAATTAGCGCAATCGAGTCTTTGCAGAAGTCACACAACAACTTCAATGAATGAAATGTCAAATGATTTGAAATGAAACTAAAAGCGAAAGTGGAAAATGTACACAAAAAAGAAAAATATGTCAATGAAAGTGAATGCAGTTTAATAAAAGTCAAAGTGAACGGGTAACGTGTTTGAAAAAGTTAACATGAACTCAAAATTTATATAGCTAGTTTTTGTTACGGCTGTTGTGGCATATTGGTACCCTTCAGCGGGAACTAAATTCAAGGTCACAGCACTTTCACACAGAAGAGTAATAAATTATGTGCATGAAAATTTTATAATGCAAAATATGGAACTTTTTTATTACATGTCAGAAACTTTTATTTCACGTATAAAAGGTGAACTTAATAACAATAACTCTTTAGTATCCTAGTATCTGCTTAGTTGTTCTTGGTATATAATAATAATTTATTGGCGCAAAAGCCCGTATGGGCTTAGGCCTTGTTTTCTCGCGTTAACTTGTGTGTTATTGTTATATTTTTCACAAATTAACGGGACCTACAATAACCAAATGACGTATGACTTGGCAAAGCCAAATCTTAAAGCTATTTGGAACATTGCTAAAATACACAGAGCTGTGTTATCTTTAGGGACCTTTTGGTAAATGTAAACTCTCTCATCGTAGATAACTTACGAACCAGGAAACCAAGGACTTTGACTAACATATATCTGTACTCAATAAATTTTTAGCTCTGCCCATTTTAATTCGGACATGAGAGAGTTGATCTTCCTAGCCTACACATAAGGTAACCTAAGCTCTTAAAATGCCGAGATTGCGAACACCTTGCGGAATAATATTTTCTACTACTTGAAGGCCTTTTAAAGGCACGCTATAAAAGTAGTGGGTTAATACGCACGTGACAGTAACAGTGACAACAAATAATTACATACCAACATGTTGGCTAGACAAAGAAAATGCCACAGAAAAATTAAAACGCTTGCTGCGGCTCTTAATTAAAAGTCTTAATTCAGCACAGAAACAAAAGCAACAACAATAGCAGTACCTATAGCAAAAATTTAAGCTTGAATTTTTTCCAGTAAAAAACGGAAGCGATTTTCATTTTCACATAGACAGAGCGGGCGGGCATTTCATTTGAAGTTAAAGCAAAATGGCACAGATTTGATATAATTCAGCCGCGTGTCAGAGAATGGAAAAGCTATCAAATGCGTGTGCGCAGCGACCGGAAAAAAGCGCTCACGCAAGCCGAGGCGGAGACGGAGGTGCCCCTTACTTGGCCATGACTTCGGTGTGAATGACTTTGCAGGTGCACAATTGACAATGTCATATGTCTCCTTTAAAATGTTGGGCAATTTTTAAATTTGAAATTATGTAATCAAAAGATTACACTTAACAACAAATTTGCATTTATTTGAGATTACCATAATTTATGACTTTTCTTTCAAAAGTCTATAATTATAATTGGAATAAAAAGAAAATTCATTTTTTCAAACTGACAGTACAGTAGCTGCGGTGACTCAGTGGATAAGTACGCGATCTCTGAAGTGAAATGTCGCTGGTTCGATCCCTTGAAGAGACATAACATTTAAAAAATAAAAATAAATTTTTTTTAAATTGTTTTCTTTGACAAGTTTCCGAGAAAATTCTTTACCATGAGAAAATTCTTCTCAATCCCTTTCGTGCATGGCTATAGAATAATTTTGTAGGTCCCGCTAACTTGTGCTAAAATTGTACGACCACACACAAGTTAATGCGAGAAAGCTAGGCCTAAGCTTCGTTCGCTGGCTGTTGCACCAATCAATTATTTAATTAATTTTCACCTTTAGAAAGGTATTTGTGGTAGAGATTTTATATGAAAATTGGCAAACCAATTTTTAAAATTGTATTTTTTATATGACGCCAGCTCTCGCAAAGAATTGACAACTCGCCCATAGTATTATTTATTTTAATTAAGCTTCCAAATACCGAAAGAAGTTGGAGATGTAGGTCCCGATAACATGTTTATTTATTTATTTATTTATTTATTATATAGTATCCTGGCACAACAAGATTTTAAATATTATAAATGACAGTGCTAGTCATAAGCATATCAGCTGTAAATTTGCGAGAACTGACCGAGGGGTATGAGCTCCGCATTTCTGGGTGCCGCTACGGTCTGGAGTATTCTGGGTTACCTTGGCAGCAGCTTCACTCGGTTAATTCAATAACGTTTTGTGTTTCATTTATCAGCTAGGAATGTCAGGAAAGCGTTCTTTCTATTCAGCCAATATAATCAAAAAATTCTATAATTCAATTTCGTTGAATATAGAAGGGCATAAAGTTGCCTGTAGAATATCCAGGATTAGTGAAAAAACTTTAGCTTTATAGAAATGTGGCGAAAAATGGAAAGGCCCTTGAACAGTTCAGCTGCTTTCATTCTTAAATTAAATATGACTTTTGAAGATCTAAGGAAATTAGAAAACTCTTTAAGGCTGCGAGCATCATTCTGTCTGTTATTTTTCATTCATATTTTTTCCCCTTTTGAATGAATGTAAAAATAAAATAAAAATTATCAAGCCAACTGAAATTTTCCGCCGAAACTGCTAATTTATGTGCTGGTGTAGAGAAAATTGCAGAGGCACTGCATCTAAATTCGCTATGCCAGCAGCGCAAATTTATGTGTATGCCACATGCCACAGAGATGCATACACAGGCCGCTAGGCAAGCGTGCACTTTCTCGCCGCCAAAGGTGATTGAACTGCTGTTGCATGCGGCAAGCTCATATGTGCGTTGCATGCAACGCTCAACCCACACCTCCCGGCGCTGCAGTCTTCCTGTGCGCGTGGAGAGAAAACCAGCTGCTGTTGTCGTTTTTTGGTGGCCACAATCTTTGGCCTGCCGCACAAGGGGCATGCAACAAGCAACTGATACAAGCAACGCGGCTGCTGCTGCTGCTGCCAGTGAAATTCCAACGAAAGAGGCACGAATGCGTGACTTTATGCAAATGAGGCAAAGAATATAACGCTGCAGCGGAAAGTTGAGAGGAGCGGCAAGTTGGCTTGAGATGTGAAGCAAAGAATCAACTGCGAGATGTTGCAACTTTGAACAAGTCGAGCTGTCAAGTATAATGCACAAAAGATAGTGTTCCAAAATATTCACTGACATATAACCTTTTTAAAACCAAGCAAATATTTAAGATCATTTTAAGAACATTTTTCTTAATTTTATGGAAAAAAATTTTCTACAATCAAGTAAAAGTCAGAAAACTGTTGTTTTGATTTGAATAAATAAATAGTTGGCGCCATAGTCAGTTCAACTGAGGCTTAGGCCAAGCTTTATCGCATTAACTTGTATGTGCTAGATCTATTTTAGCACAAGCTAATGGGACCTACGGCACACATACTATGCTCCTGTAGCGCCATCACGCCTGTCTTTTCAGGACTCGAACAGATCTCTGAAATAGGTACCAAGCCTCTTTGCAAATTCGTGAAACACACCCAAATTCTGACAGATCATTACTTTGACCATTCCTAAACGGAACTCCAACTGCCATCGCTAAGGACCCAACAGGGTCTATGCGTGGCCTTTTTAGGCAGCCAGCCTAACATAACCTAATCTAATGGGACCTACACATTTATTCTATAGCCGTGTCCGAACGGAAATTTAGCTTTTTTGCGAAATGACCTTTTTATCATGGCAGTGTTCAATTTTTGCAGTAAGCTTCCAAAAAATAATTTTATATGCAAATTTCACTCATATATTTTATCTTTTAGATATAGAGAAAGTTAATGAAATAATGGCACATTTAAAGCGACAAAATGGCTAATGAATTGCTTTCAAAGTAACGGAAGAGCTCAAGCAATTTCGATATGTTGCGGTCATTTTGCACACATATTAAAGTTAGTTCAGCTTAATCGAGCGTGAAAATGCAATTTACCAGCTGAGCATATTTTTGAAAGTTTTCCCTTTTCCCTTCACGGCTACGGTTAAAGCGGCATGCACAATTTTCTGCTTACCTACGATAGTTTGTATAGCTTTTTCAATTACTCACTTTAACACTGTAAAAATCAATTTAAATATAGCTACGCTATATGCTTGAGCAATTAAAATTTGTTGTGGTTAATTTTGAATTGCATGAAATTGCAATTGAATTTAGTTGGCAGTGGCAAAGTGTCAATTTTCATTTACGCTTGAAGCGGCTCCAGCTGCCTTTAATGTTATGCCTGGCTTTAGCCTTGGCTTCTGCCAGCAGCGATCGGCGCAATATTAACCGAAAACTAATATATGTCAGTGGCATTATTTTAAATATCCTTGGCAAGCTTACCATAGTTCGTTTCAGCTAAAAAAAACCATTGGATGAGATGATGAAAGAGTTAAATTGCAACAGAGACTGCGCTTGTTTAGCTGCGCTGTCTCCTGGTTGCCTCTCTACGTTTCTTGTCATCTTCAGGGAACATGATGCCATATGTGGCATGTGGGCTTTTTGCTTGTAGCAATTAATATTTCTTGTGCCATGTTGAAGTAGGCACGTAGTGAAGGGGGGCTTAATCTCTAGTGGCTAAAGATTTTGGTAGAACACCTTACCAGCCCAGTTCAATGTAAAAAATCAATTTTTTTAATTTTATTATATCATTGACAATTCCTTTGCTACTCTTCGAGACGAATCGCCAGCTTCTTTCAACGGTGGACACACGAAATAATAGGCACCACCAGCCGCCAGCGAAAAATTCAGTATAATTGGCGACCTACGGAAGAATGTTTCTGCGAATGCTGATTTTCATAGGCTCGTTTTTTGAAATTTGATTTTGGGAACATAATATATTTTCCCGCGCCGCGGTGGCTCAGTGGACAAGGTCTTGGTCGCAAATGCGGAAGGACCTGGGTACAAGACCGGCCTCAAACCATAATGAATTGGCAATTCTCCGAAAGTATTCTTTGCCATGAAAAGCTTCTCAATCCGTTCAGAGAAAGCAATAAGCAAAAGTTCGCTTCTTATGCAAGTTTTGTTCAGTTTAGAATATCTCTTTATTTGTATGTTATATTTTTAGGGGTATTCCCGATCCGGTGCAATTGGTCCTGCAAAAGAGCAAATGCACAATATTTTTTCACCTTTTGCATACACAACAACAAAACACACTGGTTTTCTTTTGCATTAAAGTCACAATTTTCCTAGACCAAAATCCGTTGCGTTCAGTGAATAATATTTGATGAAAAATATGAGCATAGTTGCCAGCTTGAAAAGTCGCAATTATCGGTGATCTAAGCTGCCAACAACGAGTATTAACAGCGACCAGCTGATCATTTTAATTTTTATTTCACTTTTTATTTAAAAAAATGGTGTCTTAAATTATTTACCAGTGATTTCATTTGCTGCGTTTTCGATAAATAAATCGCAAAATTGTTGTTTTCCGCTGTTTCGTGGCATTTTATTAAACTCTCAAATAAAACAGCTGTTTGACAAAAGCATTTGCAGGGATTTCGCAATCGGTCGTTCCCGATCACAAACATGCAAATGCAAAATTTTGCTTTTGCTTTTGCATTCGCTCCGGATCGGGAATACCCCTATTGTATGTCTATTTTTGGGTTTAGAACGAAGATTGCATTATTGCTATTAAAGTTAATTCTGTTCCCAGGTTGCTATAAAACAATATTAGGTGCATATAAGCTTCCCTAAAAACATTCCCCCAATAATAAATTCCAATATACGCGCCTCCTCTGGTACCTTCAGCTCGTCGCACGTTGTTGTTGCATGTGGGCTTCATGTTTACAGCAATTAATCTTGACGCTTTTTTGCAGCTCACTTTGGCAAATTTCCATTTTAGGCAGCGGTGACATTTGTTGTTGTCGCCTGTTTGCCGACTTGTGGCATTTGTCGCCTGTGCCATTGTCTGACATTTAACGTTTGTGTATCCAACTTATTTCTTGTGATTGTGAGTTATGTAATTTGCCAAAAACGACGGCCAAAATAAATACACTTACAAGTTGCACAAATCGCTGAGTTTTATAAAGAGTTAGCAATATTTTACATAACTCAGAAATCTATCTTCAAACTCGAGAAATAAGCTTTCACTTATTTTAACGTGGTTGTTTCTAATCTCGGAGTGGCAAGCAGTGCTTCTTAATGCTAATGAACAATTTTCATTTGACCAAACTTCAGCTTCGATTTTATATCCAAAAATAATCTTGACTTCAACTTCAATTGGTTCTATGTACCTATACATACTCAGTTACGTACAATACTTAACCCTTTCGGGTCCCAATTTTTTCCTCTGGTTCCAAATTTCCTCCATTAGATTTAAAGTGTTCTGTTGCAAAACTTAATGTCGCCCTGCCCTTCCGTTTGAGCACTAGAGTAAAAGTTTATTATGATCCCCGAAATCCGAAAACCGAGATTTTTGTTTTATGTGGAAGGAATTTAATATTTTTCGATGAAAGTTGCCGAATCTCTTTGAACTTTATTTAAGAAAAAAAATTTTCCAAACTAAACTTTTGTCGTGATTGTCATCTTAATCACCGTAAAATGTTCGAGCTTTGTTGTGAAATCAATTCAGAAACGTTAAGCTTTTGGGACCTACTTGAATATAGTCGTAGGTTTCGCTTAAAGGTAGAAGGTGAAGTTTCTCTCAGGCAACTTCGGTGTCGAAAGGCCGATTCCGTTTTCGATTTCGCGAGATGACGCACTTATAGTCTAACCAAACGCATTCATAAGTAACAATAATAATGCAGTATACTTATGTACATATATACATTTTTTTTACGTCCATAAGCTTGTCTGGGAGGCCGAGAAAATTCAAGCATGTTTTTTTGTCATTTAGATACGATTGCAATGCTTCCATTTTAGCTACAAAAATCAGCAAGCCAATTTGAAAAATCGTTTTGAAATGAAACGGTTTTTATTTTAATAGCCGCTTCTGCACCTTCTTCGCTAACCGATTGAAGTGCTTGCAACAAAGCAACAAAAATAAAACGTGCCTCACACGCAAAAAGGCAAAAGCATTTAAAAAGTAATAAATAGCAAGGAAGCATATAAGAAAATGAGAGGGACCATTAGGCAACATTGTTGATGTACTTTGAAAGGAGTGTCGCATTTAAAATTCGCACAAATTTGAATGTTGCCACAATTTGAAATACTTTTAACTGCATCGTGCTAGCTTGTTAAAATGCAGTGACACGAAGTCGCAAATAGATGGCACCATTGTAGATCGGCATTGTTTATTAAAAGCTAATTTGGTTTGAACAACAGAGCATATATTATGTATATTTTACAGAGTTGTTGCGAGCAAAGTTTGAAAAAAAATTGCATACAAACATTGGGATTTTCTTAAATTGCATGCCTTTAACAATTTGGCTACCATTGATCTATTTAGAAGCCATTATATGTCAGACTGATGAATATATCTCTATATAGAAGTAAACCTTTGCATCAAATAAATAATGAGCGAGTTTCGGTGAGCGCATAAAAACATTGTGAATGTTCATACATTATATATATATATATTATTTAACGATTAGAGTTAATAGATTTCTAGTTCGGGAAAATATTCGTACAGTTTTAAAATCATAGAGCAAGAATATAAAAAGAGAAAATAAAAAGAATTGTCGAATCGTTATGTCCAACAACGTCTATACTATTAAAATTATATGGCAACTCCAATCAAAGTGCAAATGTAGCTGCAAAAGTACAGTTAAATGCTCACTTAACTGCATTTAGATAGATTATATTAACTGATGGTTGATTATCCAGCTTCATCAACGTCCCGAACATCAATCGAAACAATGGCAAGGCGGATTATGCTTGTTAGTTCAGTGAACATTATCAACTCGATTTCTATTTGAAGAAATAATTTTAACTAAAAGTTTCTAGAAATCTTATTGAGATCGTTTATCAGGCATGTGATGGAAATCGATTTGCCTTCTGAAGTGTTTCATTTTCAAAATCAAGCAAGTCGTTCGGTGCGACTTCAAATCGAAATGAAATCGGAAAAACCGAATTTCATCACAGGACAATGTATTGTTTCGAATTACTCATGTTGAATATGCATAAATGGCTTCGAAATTTGAAATGAAATCGTTCGATTTTCATCACACCTAAAAGAAATTCATACGATTTTAAATTTCGTTTACGTTGCGAATTCGTACGATTTCTATCACATGCCTGTATGTATTTATCTTTAGAATTTGTCTCATATTTTTTGTCAGTTCCTTCCATTTCCATTCATTTCATATATTTCATTCCATTGTATTTCATGCTTTGATATAAATTTTAAATTTTATGTTGTTAAAAAATTCAATTCCATCATGTCTAGTGACAGTTGACCATTTACTAGCCAATATTTATTTGGAAGTTAGGAAGTGAAGAACAAATAAAAACTATGCTGCAGCAATTGATTAACTTCGAAATATTTTGCCAGATGCTCGGATACGCGAAACCTTCTTCAGCCAGCGAAGGTAAACAAATTCAACGGTCCGACTGACTCAAGGTCATCGGCGTCTAATTACTTTGTTAAATTGCACAAGCGAACACTGAACACATTCACACAAACAAACCAGCGTGTTGACAATGTCAATTATTTATAGATAGAATTAAGTATGTGTAAAAAAAAACAAGTACAAAAAGCAAAAGTCATGCAGCAAATCTGCTTAGTGCGATGAAGCAACATCATTCATACTCATAACAACAACAACAACAAAACGTCTGTTGGGCAATGAGGCCTTATTGCTACATACATACATACATACATACAATACAATTATAAAAGCTCGACCCTTGCGAGCGCATGAATCAATTACAAATGATTTTTCCATGAGCGGCATAGTTAAAAATAGATTTTGAAAAAAAGAGAGTATTGGTAGGCATAATTTCTATTCAATATGAAATATGTTGCAATGGACTGAAAAGCTTATTTCAAAATAGGTGAAAAATAAAATAAAAGTCGTTTAACACTTATGAAACCAATCATCATTTCATTTCATTTATTTCATTTCATTTATTTAGTCTATGAATAAACAATATTCTTACAGACTAATAAGTAAAGTAAAGAGAAATCTTAAATCCAGCGCTTAAATAAATAACAAATTGATTTAGATTAGCTTTAAGCAAATTCAAAAAAATATTTTTAGAGGTCGAAGAATCAATATTATAATTATATTATTATTAAATTCTATTAAAGCTCTTATAATAGGTGCATTTAGAGCATAGTTAGATTTAATGAAACCAACATAAACAAGTAAGGAAGTATCAGTCGGGTTTCACCGACAGAGTAATACCCTACACCACGATCCCAAGGGGGGTGATAATTCACTGAAATTGTGGGTGCATTTGATTTACAACCTACATAGTGGGCGGACCACGCCCATTTTTGGCAGACTAAAAGATATACCTAATAGGACTATACATGCCAAATATTGATGATCTGACAGGTGTAGAACAGATGTTATCGGCATATTTATTTTACTACCCTCATGGTGGGCGGACCACGCCCATTTCTGGAGAATTAAAAGGTATTCCTACCAGGAACGAAGTAACCAAATCTGGACGCTCTGGTGTATATATTATGGAAGTTAAGAGGATTTTTCGTTTATCGCCTATATAGTGGGCGGACCACGCCCATTTTCTTGTATCGTATCTAAGACGTATATATCAACTTGGGAACCGAATTTCATTCATTTATATTCGTAACTAGTCAATTGGAAGCCATTTTACCGGCACAATTTTACCGCCTATATAGTGGGCGGACCACGCCCATTTTTTCGTATGACATAGATGACCGACCCTTTAACTTGAATACCAAGTATTATCCTTTTGAATGAGTAATTAGACAAATTATAGCAATTTAATCGAAAAAAACCCGAGGTAGTGGGACTTACAGGCCCATTGGGGGCGTGTCCTTCAACCGATTTCAAAACTTTTAACACTTTACTTAACCCGAGGTTCACTGTGACTGTGTACCAAATTTGGTCGAAATCGGACAACTTCTTCTTTTTTTTTCCGGACACGCAGACAGACGGACAGACAGACGGACAGACGTACAACCGGAAATCAAAAGAGAAAGTGATTCTGACCATTTCTATATACTTATGTCTATACCTAGGACCGCTCCTTTAATGCGTTACAATTTTGGCACAAAGTTATTATACCCTATTACCATAGGTGTAGGGTATAAAAATATCAAAATTTTGAAGAGATCTCACAGGAGCATTGAAGTAAATCCTCTCGAGCAGAGATGGACAATCAACGTTGCCATTAATGATATCAAAGACGAAGGATAAAGATAAGATAGATCTCCTAATTTGCATAGATTTAAGGTTTATGAGCAAGCAACGAGAAGTATAGGAAGGTATGGGGTCTTGGAAGTGCAACATCGAAGTGCAAAACGAATGAAAACTTTTTGTATACGCTCAATGCGTTTAATATGACACGTTTGGTAAGGTCTCCAAATAAACGAAGCATATTCAATCGTGGAACGGACAAATGAGGTGTAAAGCAACTTGAGGGTATATGGATTAGAGAATTGGGAGCTATTACGTTTTACAAAAGATAGCATCGCATATGACTAAGAAACAGTGGAGTTAATGTGGTTAGAGAAGGTAAACCTGGAGTCAAAAATTACCCCCAGATCAGTAACAGACTTTAAATAAGAAATGGCAATATGGTAGGAGGACTGGAAGACAGTATAGCACTTGGATCAATATTTCATTCCACAACTACTCATTTTGATTAATTATAAGTTATTCCTCAATGACGAAAGCTTCGCCTGCGTCACTGCATCGAACGTTTTCTTAGACCTGATCTACTTGGAATGGAATTGTGGCACTCTGATCGATCTTATACCTCTTTCTATTTCCAACAAGGGGTTTTCAATTTTGTAAGCCAATAATACGCCCCAATTTAGTTTGATCAAAAACACTTCTATGAAAGGCACTCATAAAATTCCACCTTGATACGAGAGAAATGCATAAGAAAAATGTTTGCGAATAAAGAGTTAAATCCAAAGAGCTTCGTAAATGCAACAATGTCTAACAAAATTATACATTGTAAAATTTTTAAATTTTAAATTGAAAACGATTCGTGTAGCACTTTTTCATTACAATGGTTGTGTGTAAAGAGATTTTAATGAGTTGTCGACATGAAATTTTGCAAGCCATATTTTTCGTTCACAATTCATGTCAGGCTGTAAGCGATTTTTGCCAAATGATCGTACATAACGGCTTTTAATAGCCTGAAGTGGCATAAAAGCAAACCAAAAACAATGAAATGATAGTGGATTAATGAAAGTCGTAAAGAGAGGGGGTACAAATTTACGGCGTCCAAGCATTTTCATTGCAAATGTAATCAGTGAACTGTAAGAGGCAGATATATGCACACACACATACAACTACACTAACAATCTAAATAAATGCAGCAGTAAGAGATATGTTTTATATGTACATAAGTAAATTATAAATTCAGTGAACTTTACTAGTTCTTAACTAATTCGTTAGTTAGGAGCTCAATTTCTACTTTCATTAAAACGTTTTGAGATATGATAGAAGACTTTTAAAAGATTTCATTTCATTTATTAAATCTTATAGTTAATATGTACACTACCGAAAATTTAATGCATTTTTAAACAATCACACTGGGCCTTGGAAAAAGTACTAAAACCTTAAAATCAGTTAAAGACAGTGATAAGCTGATATTAAATCGAGACCCTTAATTATTTATTGCAAGGAAAAACCCAGTTATTGGGTCATTCAAAGCATAGTTCGACCTAAAATAATAAGTATAAAATGTATTAACATAGAAAGATATTTAAAAGGATTATTAAATTGTAAAAGGCTTAGTAAATCCGAACTGTCATTTTTTTCCGCTTAAACCGACACTCAGGGAATGCCTCCTTTACATGAAAAGCACTTGTTGATTTAGAAAGGATCATAAGTTAGTGGGTGGGGGGAAAGTGGAGTGCATAGTAAATGTAAGGGATTGCGAATATTTTTCATCAAGATTTGGGAAATACCATGCCAATCAATTTACAGCGACTTATATACGGAAAAAATGGTATGTCAAAGTTCAATCTAACTAATGCAAATTTTAAAAACCTTATTTGAACTGGAACCAGGCGAATATTGTGCACTTCATAGTAGGAATTCAACATTAATGAAGCATATTGCAGTTTATACCATACAAATGCAGTATAAATTACCTTGCTAGTATATGTATATGTTGGTTCTATACTAAGTCACTTGGTAAGAGCCAGAAAAGGACAAGCTTAAAGGACCCACACAGCTCCCAAGTTGGATCTTCATTCATTCATTAATTTCAAAACAAAGTAAGAGGTAGAGCATGATATTTACAGAATTGAGATTTGAAAGAAAAATAAATACATCTTTATTCTGGTAGAAAGAGAAAGTTACGACACCAACCAAAGACATTTTTTAATTGCCTTGAAGGTTGGTGTTGACATCAGCTTTATTTTTAGCTATTATCGTCAACATCTAATAATTAGAATTAATAAAAATTTAAAATTGAAAAGCTTTCTCGCATTAACTTATATTTTTGCACAAGTTAACGGGACCTACAATGAATGAATCCTGAATCCGAACGTCAACATCTACGAAATTTAAATTTTTTCGTCAACTATCTGTCGACTAACTTTAGAGCAAGCAATACTTCCGAAAAAAGTACTAGAGAAATTAAATGCAGGCCTCAGTTCTGAAAAAAAGAAATCTACCGACAAAGTATATAAAAACGAAGCATGCCATTGCTTCTTATAAAAAAGCGCATAAATATATTTTAAATTTAATAGACTTTTTGTGGAAAATGAATCATAGTAACTAATTAACTAGTTACCAAATTCAAAACTTATAAATTAGTTGTCAAAACGAACTTTTTAGTTAGCATTATGAATTCAGTTTGGTTAGTGTATACTAGCTCCAATATGCACTACAGTTTGCGCACTCACATATGTATATACATGCAGATATACACACACATGAATATTTCTTTAAGACAAGCTAATGGCATATGAGTAACGTGTATTACTTATACGCCCCCTCCCCCTGAATGCAGTCGCTTGCAGCGTTCAAAAGTTAATATTGAGCCATTAACACGTGCTCATGCAAATGCACATGCACACATACGCAGTCACACGCACACTCGTGTACAATATGAAAGTCGTAATGAGAGGCCGCAAAAACGCATTGAAAATGAAAAACCGCGCGATAAATGCTGAAAATACAGGCAACAGACGTTAAGGCCAATGTCATCGCTGTTATATACTCCCACACATACACATTTAAAAGCGTAGGCATGCAAATTGCCATTTATACTTACACACACACATACACACAATGAGTGCAGTATTTGAATAACCTGCGCGGTATGCAATCGCGCGGGTTCGCAGGCTGCTCGGAATGCACGCTCAGCGCCACGTTTAAAAAGCAATTTCCACTTTTGGCAACTGAAATTCCCAGGCTGACCTTTTCGTGCAGCGTTTGCCGGAGTATACCACGCATGCACGTAGTGAAGGGGCCGAATTCAACGGCCATTTGACCACTCTCTTCGTGGAATTCGGTTTTATTGAAAAAAATTATATACGGCATGTGATAGAAATCGTACGAATTCAAAACGAAAACGAAATTTCAAATCGTACGAATTTATTTTAGGTGTGATGAAAATCGAACAATTTCATTTCAAATTTCGAAGGCATTTATGTATGTATATTCAACATGAGCAATTCGAAACAATACATTCCTGTCCTGTGATGAAATTCGGTTTTTACGATTTCATTTCGATTTGAAATCGCACCGAACGACTTGCTTGATTTTGAAAATGAGACGCATCTCAAGGCAAATCGATTTCACTCGCCTTTTCGTACGATTTCGATATCCATCACATGCCTGATAGTTTCCAAAAGTCAAATTTATATCATTTCTATGTGAGTCGAGCACACTTGAAAGCAGTTCTTAAAACCTGTTTCCATTATAAATTGCTGAATAATTTACCGAGTATCTTTTCAGGATTGAACTGTTCCACACTGAAGCATAGCAATAGTGCTGCCAAACCGGCTGAATTCAACAAATAATTAAGTAAAACAGTTTCACTTATATTAAGAAATTTTCTTATGCCCGTCAAATGTAAATTTTATTTGACAAATAAATTACATACAAAGAACAAAAGCAGGTCGGTCTAAGAGGGACTCCAGCTTGAAGTATAACGACTCATATTCAGTGTCAAAAGTTGGTAATTGATATTGAAAATTTTTAAATACGCCCAATTTTCTTCTATTAAATTAGTAGCTTTTGAACTTTCTGCTAAATCAGTTTTAGACTTATTTAAATTGATTGGTTTCCTATATGTTCACGCCAAGCCTCTTTGCACTTCATCCTTTCCCGAAGGCAGTTGGCAACCCAGACCAGGATGACAGTCTTTTTAACAGGCCTAGCTGTCAACTGGCTTGGGGGCATTGTTGCTAGATGAAAGCTGTGACTTTCACTATGACTTAACCCTTTTGACACTGTTCAAAGTGACCCCGAAGAAGAAAGGCGTTCCTGTGCCAACTGCAATCTACATTGTACATTGTAAGTAAAGAAAAGAAAAGAAAACCCCGAACAAATAAATAACTTTATTAAATTAAAGCCAACCCAAATTGATGTTGCTTGTTTCCCTGGAATATCCCCAACGAAACCTATTTCCACTTACCAAAGCGACGACTCCAAGGCCTGACTGGCCCAGGGAAAACATAACCACCCCGGATCACAGCAAACGGTTTTTGCAACAAACACTATATTTACTATAAACTACAATCCTGTATTGTGGGGAAATAATGTAACTTGCCATTAACCCCTTCCCATAGAAAAGCTCCACTACGTCAATGAGCATAACTGCATTCGCGTAGAAAATGTATGCGCATAACTGAGAGCTATTCCAAATGAAAACTGAAACGGTCTGAATAAAAATAAAAAGGCAATTTTCAACAAAAAATTTTGCTCCGAAAATTATAGGGCAAAAACTGGATGAACAAACACACACTCAAATAGACGGAGTACATTGTCTTCAGTTGGCTTTAAGGGCATGGAGTGTTTGCTGGGAAGTGGCTTAAATGAGCTGTGAAAACGAGCGGGCTTGATTTAGCGCTATTTTGAGCGCCATATTTTCTAACGACAAGCGTTCAGTTTGGAACAAAGTTCAAAGGAGCAAAAGGAATGGAAGGAATTTAAGGAAATATATATCAAAGTTTGAAAGGCCTTCGGATTGTTGGGGGGAAAAGAGTAAAAGGCTTTTATTGATAGTAAGATACTGGTGACTTCGAAACAATTTATTTTCTACTTTTTAGTACATTAAATGAATTAAAGCTTATTTTTAAAAAGTTTTTTTTTATATAATAATATTTTCTACTTTTTAGTCTCCCATAAATTCAAATTTAGAGCTCTGAAATCTTAAATCAAATCAAAATTCTCAAAGGAAAAAGAAGGCACCATTTCCATCAGCAATTGCATTCACTTCCTTCTGTTGGGGGTTCAGCAGTGGTACATTCGTTAAAACTGACTGGTTCAATGCATCTCGAACGTATTCACGTTCACTTTTCAATTCTCGATTGAAACCGTCGTTCATTCCACGACATGGCGTTGGCATTCCTAACTTGATTACTGGTGCACATGAGGTAACACATATCTTCGAGCAAAAACAAAGCCTAATTATCTATCTCCTCATTCACCTCGAAATCGGGATTCCTTAACTGACCTGTGTTCGATTTGTCAGTCTTGTACGACAGTTCACATTGATTCGATGGGAAGCATGCATATTTGCATAATGACAGCATATCCCAATGAGTATCAGATGTTTGAAAAGCGCCACGCCCCTTAGCCTACGCCCATAAAATTTTACCAGTGGGACGACACATCCTAGAGGCGACTGAATACGAAATTTCAATGCTGTCCGACTTTTAGTTCCAAAGCTAATCGAGATCAATATAAAGCTTATACAAATTTTGTTTTATAGGCGGTGCCACGCCTCTTGTCCAATCCGATTAATTCATGTATTGTCTTGGTGTTTACGCATGTATGCAAAGTTTCAGATCTCTAGGTAGTCGGGAAGTGGGTGAAAAATTTATTACTAGATTTGACGACATACATACCGCTGACATAGAAAGATACCTGCAGTGAAGTTAATATAAAGCTTATAAAGAGTAATGATAATTTGTTATTATTGCTCAAATTTATAAAAACTATTCTTTACTGCTGTGCTTGTAATCATAGGCGTATGCAGGAAGCGCAGGGTAGTGCAGGTTTCCCCCCTTGAACTCCCTCCAAAATCATAAATAACATGGACCCGATAGAAATTTACTTGAATTTATAAAAATTTCTATTTTCAAACACTTTTCCCCAAAATATTTTCCAGCGGCTTTACAAAATAATGTGCTTTTTTAAACAAATCGAGTTTAAAAAAAATTGATATATCAAGACTTTATTCTCCACTTTATCTAACTGAATTTTTTCTCGAATAAAGCAAGGCTAACAATTTTCTGCACTAAATCAAAATATCTTTCTAAATGTTCGCCATTTCTATTTATATTTCATTTAGTCAAAAATTTAAGCTATCGCAATAAAAAATTGGTATCCTCCTTTATGAAATATTGCATAGGCCTATGTTTTAAATCTTAAATTATTATTTTTCATATATTTTTAAAATGACATAAGCTACTCTCTACTAAAATTGCTGTGCTAGCTTCGACTACTTAGAATGAATTATTAGTTTTATATAAATCAAGCCTAAGTAAACTAAGCTGAAAATATAATCTAAATTAATCCGATTAATCTTTGTATTCTTTTCAAATTTAATTACAGTTTCATTTTTAGCTAGGAAAGTAAAACTCTTCTGAATTGCTTTAGTAATTAATTACTCTGATTAGCTGGAGTCAATTATAACACTTTTGCCATCTTTGCTAATTATTATGAATGAAATATTTCAGATGATCTCAAATAACTTAAATGAATATCTAAGTTTACATTACTTACTTACTTAATCGGTCCTGGCAATACTTACAATTTACTTCAAATGACGCTTTTGATCGTTTAAGCTAACCTTACTTTAGTAAAAATCAGTCTAAATAGGAAATAATATCTCAAGTGAATTAGGGCCAGTTTCACAGTGGATGTTTAAACTCTAATTGCAGTTTAAATAGGGAATTTCAGTTTCACAGTGGGAAGTTAAATACAATTTAAATGCCCGGTTGTGGGCATTTAAGTACGGCACAGAGTTGCAATCGAAAACAAATAAACAGCTGATTTCGGATGTGCAGGCAAGCTGCGTCGACAATATTGCAATTTATAAGCTGCCAAATTAAACATACAACTGCATGGTGTAGCACATATAAATGATCCCGTAGTATTATAAATAATATAAACTGTGGATTCTTTGAAGAATATCCAATAATTCACTTCTTTCGGCCGACGAAAAATTTTTAGCTCGCGCTGCCTCCATAATTGAACAATTGAACATATGTTTTTGGCAAGTTGTGCTGTGTTCAATTGTCAAATATTCGAAGTTGCCATTCATTATTCCGTATTTAAATAAATGCACTGTGAAACTCAAGAAAAGTTAAACTAGATTTAAACTCAATTCGCAAATTAGATTTAAACATCCACTGAGAAACTGGCCCTTAGACTTGCAATTATTAGTAACAACAGAAAAGTATTAGAATTAATTAGATTACCGTTTTATCAAAATTGCTGTAAAAGTAGCAATTACATTATAACTTTACAAGATTTCTGGCTTCAACATATGCAAAGATAAATCTCTACGCTGCCGCTGAAAATTCCCAATTGCCGTAACCCAAACTGTAAAATATGCATGCAATTTAAATCTTAAAGCCCTTTCCTACTGTAAAATTTGTATTGTCTTGCAACCAAGCACGTGCTTCTGTAGCAAAATAACATTCCAGCATGCCAACATTTCCTTTCTATTTCAATAATGAACTCACATCAACTTCATTAGGTTAAAGAATTTGCTGTTATTTTTCTCTTGCAATTTTCTGCTGATTTTCCACTCATGCCATTTCTTTGCTGCTCTTTTTTCTTTTTTCATGCAAGTTTGTGCTGATTTCCTACTTACATCATTTCTTTTTCTTTCTCCAGCTGGCCTCCGCTCATTTATTTCACGATGATGGCTCTTCATCATGTCAGCTTGATTGTCTTCATTTTCTTCTATCGGTTGAATGACCCTGACAGTTTCTTGCGGTCATCATGACATATTGCAGCCATCAATGCTGCCATTCATTTGCTATTTTTTTTGCAATTGCATGCGGGCAAGATTTTTCTTATAGTATATTTGTAAGCGAATTTCTCACAAGCAAAAAGTTTGATAAATGCTTTTGGACATGCTCGGCTTAACACTCGTCTTCATAGTTAGCAGTCAGAACCTCTGGCAGCTAACATTTTTAGCAGCAACATTTTATTTAACTTAAATGGAAATGGAAAGGGAAAGGGAAAAATATGAATGAATAATTTATGAAAGAAAAATATTTAATGCTAAAAGCATGCATTAAATTTTAGTCTATAAACTTAAATTCGATTTTATATGGAGCAAAAGATATTTATAAAATCAGTTTAAATCTATTTAGAGTCACATTCTTCTAATTCCATAAGTATAAGTACATATATTCGATTTCATTTAATTTCAATTTCCGGTTGCGGTTCCAAACCGCATTTTCATTTATCAGAGGAACTATCGATTTTAAACCAAGACGAAAAGAAAGGAAAAATCAAGTCTTATAGAACTGATGATGGTTTTTATACTTGTACACGATCAAGATCGGTTTAGCAGGTTTTGATGTGAAAATGATTCAGCCGCTTTAAAGGGTATTAGGTACACATCTTCAAGTTGTGTTCATGCAAATGAACTTTATGCTTATCTCTCTTGATTCCTGGTCTTCTCTAAAGTACTTAGCACTCTCTCGTTGTTCCTCCCAGCTAAGTTCCTACTGAAACTTGGTTCGTGGAAACCAAATGTGGTTCCTGTTTTGGACGCGCTTTCGCGTCATTTATGCTGATCTCGAAACAGAATTTGACGTCCTCACGAAGTCGCTGCATTCGAAGTCATGCACCATTTGCCTGACTCGTATCCTCTTTAATAGCACACATGCTCATTGACACTACTTACAGCACTACGCGCGATGCAGTTTCCATGCCGCGTAGACGCTTCGTCCTGCCACAGACTTGATTACGCGCTTGTCGTTTCTTGTCTTCCTTGTGCAACAAAACGTTGCAAGTGCCTGTAACAATTGCGAACAACGGTTGACTGCAACTGAGAGTTTTAGCTGCAGCCAAAATAATATGTAGCTGCCACAATTTCGGAAAGAATTTCGCTGACATGTACTGCAACTAAGTCAGAGTTGCATTTCGCTGACGTATTCACAATTTACTGCTACTAAGAAACGCTCAAGTGGAATTCATAAGAAAAGGCAGTGTGTGTAGTTTCGAATTCATTGTGTATAAATTAAACAAGTAAGGAAGTATCAGTCGGGTTTCACCGACAGAGTAATACCCTACACCATGATCCCAAGTGGGGTGATAATTCACTGAAATTGTGGGTGCATTTGATTTACAACCTACATAGTGGGCGGACCACGCCCATTTTTGGCAGACTACAAGATATACATAATAGAACTATATATGACAAATATTGATACTCTGACAGGTGTACAACAGATGTTATCGGCATATTTATTTTACTGCCCCCATGGTGGGCGGACCACGCCCATTTCTGGAGAATTAAAAGATATTAATACCAGGAACGAAGTAACCAAATCTGGACTCTCTGGTGTATATATTATGGAAGTTAAGAGGATTTTTTGTTTGTCGCCTATATAGTGGGCGGACCACGCCCATTTTCTTGTATGGCATCTAAGACCTATATATCAACTTGGGAACCGAATTTCGTTCATTTATATTCGTAACTAGTCAATTGGGAGCCATTTTACCGACAAAATTTTGCCGCCTATATAGTGGGCGGACCACGCCCATTTTTTCGTGAGATATAGAAGACCTTTCTCTTAACTTTAATACCAAGTATTATTCTTTTCCATGAGTAATTACACAAATTATAGCAATTTAATCGAAAAAAAACCCGAGGTAGTGGGACTTACAGGCCCATTGTGGGCGTGTCCTTTAACCGATATGACTAATTTTAACACTTTACCTAACCCGAGGTTCACTGTGACTGTGTACCAAATTTGGTCCAAATCGGACAACTCCTTCTTTCTTTTTTTTGCGTACACGCAGACAGACGGACGGATAGACGGACAGACGGACAACCGGAAATCAAAAGAGAAAGTGATTCTGATCATTTCTATATACTTATGTCTATACCTAGGAAGGCTCCTTTAATGCGTTACAATTTTGGAACAAAGTTATTATACCCTATTACCATAGGTGTAGGGTATAACAAGTAAGGAAGTATCAGTCGGGTTTCACCGACAGAGTAATACCCTACACCATGTTCCCAAGTGGTGTGATTTCACTGAAATTGTGGGTACATTTGATTTACAACCTACAGAGTGGGCGGACCACGCCCATTTTTGGCAGACTACAACATATACCTAATAGGACTATACGTGCCAAATATTGATGCTCTGACAGGTGTACAACAGATGTTATCGGCATATTTATTTTACTGCCCCCATGGTGGGCGTACCACGCCCATTTCTGGAGAATTAAAAGATATTCCTACCAGGAACGAAGTAACCAATTCTGGACGCTCTGGTGTATATATTATGGAATATAAGAGGATTTTTCGTTTATCGCCTATATAGTGGGCGGACCACGCCCATTTTCTTGTATGGCATCTAAGACCTGTACATCAACTTGGGAACCGAATTTCATTCATTTATATTCGTAACTAGTCAATTGGGAGCCATTTTACCGGAAAAAGTTTGCCGCCTATATAGTGGGCGGACCACGCCCATTTTTTCGTATGACATAGATAACCGCCCCCTTAACTTGAATACCAAGTATTATTCTTTTCAATGATTAATTAGACAAATTACAGCAATTTGATCGCAAAAAACCCGAGGTAGAGGGACTTATAGGTCCATTGGGGGCGTATCCTTCGACCGATTTGAATAATTTTAACACTTTACCTAACCCGAAGTTCACTGTCACTGTGTACCAAATTTGGTCCAAATCGGGCAACTCCTTCTTTCTTTTTTTTGCGTACACGCAGACAGACAGACAGACGGACGGACAGACGGACAGACGGACAGACGGACAGACGGACAACCGGAAATGAAAAGAGAAAGTGTTTCTGATCATTTCTATATACTTATGTCTATACCTAGGAAGGCTGCTTTAATGCGTTACAATTTTGGCACAAAGTTATTATACCCTATTACCATAGGTGTAGGGTATAAAAATGTCTAGAAATTAAGAAATGCAATCACGATATTCCCTACAAAAAGACAAGAGGTCCTGGAATTTTCGAGATTAATATTTCAAATAACATGTAAAATTTTTAGATAATGATTTTCTTCAGACTCAGGTCTCGTAATAATCAAAAATCTTGGTTTAGGTCTTGTTTTCTCTAAAGATGTCGATATGATTTTAAAGAAAATAGAAATATAATTTTAAGAAATTTTAAAGTAATATGGGGTATGTCTGGATTTTCTATACAATTATTTACAATCTCTATATTATAAACTAAATTGTTTCAAAGTTAAGCGTGTTTCAGATAGGAACCAAAGTAATTGCGTATGAGCTTCGAAATCCCAATTTACTTAAAAACAAGTAAGGAAGTATCAGTCGGGTTTCACCGACAGAGTAATACCCTACACCATGTTCCCAAGTAGGGTGATAATTCACTGAAATTGTGGGTGCATTTGATTTGCAACCTACATAGTGGGCGGACCATGCCCATTTTTGGCAGACTACAAGATATACCTAATAGGACTATACATGCCAAATATTGATGCTCTGGCGGGTGTACAACAGATGTTATCGGCATATTTATTTTACTGCCCCTATGGTGGGCGGACCACGCCCATTTCTGGAGAATTAAAAGATATTCCTACCAGGAACGAAGTAACCAAATCTGGACTCTCTGGTGTATATATTATGGAAGTTAAGAAGATTTTTTGTTTATCGCCTATATAGTGGGCGGACCACGCCCATTTTCTTGTATGGCATCTAAGACCTATATATCAACTTGGGAACCGAATTTCATTCATTTATATTCGTAACTAGTCAATTGGGAACCATTTTACCGAAAAAATTTTGCCGGCTATATAGTGGGCGGATCACGCCCATTTTTTCCTGAGATATAGAAGACCTACCTCTTAACTTGAATACCAACTATTAATCTTTTCCATGAGTAATTACACAAATTATAGCCATTTTACCGAAAAAAATCCGAGGTAGTGGGACTTACAGACCCGTTGTGGGCGTGTCCTTTGGGTAATTTGAATAATTTTAACACTTTACCTAACCCGAGATTCACTGTAACTGTGTACCAAATTTGGTCCAAATCGAACAACTCCTTCTTTCTTTTTTTTGCATACACGCAGACAGACGGACAGACGGACAGACGGACAACCGGAAATGAAAAGAGAAAGTGTTTCTGATCATTTCTATATACTTATGTCTATACCTAGGAAGGCTCCTTTAATGCGTTACAATTTTGGCACAAAGTTATTATACCCTATTACCATAGGTGTAGGGTATAAAAAGTTAGAGAAAATTGGTGACAGCTACTTGAAAGTCTCCACATAAATAAAGTAGGTGCTAAGTATCAGAATTCTCATTCGATTAAATTAAAATTCAACTTCCCTTCATAGATAGATAGTTGCACTTTAAAGTATGTAGTTATCAATTTAACTGTACATATTGGAAATTTCAATTCAATAATATGATCAATTGTTGAGATATTATTCAATTATTTCATGATGATTTACTAATTCTTTTAACTAAAGTAATACGCCCTACGCAATGAAACTTTTGGATATTAAAGAAATAAATATCAATTTTTCGCCAATGGAAATATTACAGCTTGTAGTACAAACAACTGAAATCGCTTTGAACTGCGACGATTGAAAAAATTGTCAACACGATTTGCGCCAATTCGCTTTTTTCAATACATTCGTTGTGACATGTGCTCCTGACCCAAAAAGCACAAAACATACGAAACCAAGTCTGTCGGTTTTCGTTCAAGTGAACACACCCCCACAAGCAGATAACGTCGAAACATGCACATGCTCTCAGTCTGAACTGTAAACTATTGGTTACTATTTGTATGCACATAAGCTAGTGTAGCTCTGATTACAAAAGTAATCTTTTATAGGTGTGGGTTGTCTCTAACAGGGTCTTATAGAAGGGCAGACGAAGCTCCTGCTTCCAATCGTGAATAAAATGGAATCCTCCTTCCTTAGGTCTCTCAAACGTAAGGACTGCAGACCCTTAGTTTCCATTCTGATCTATGCTAAAAAAGTTTGTGTGATTGACGACAGCCTTTTTGGACTTTCTATGCAAAGTGTCGCGACTTTTCCAGGTCACGATTACAGTTGCTGGAGTACGACGTGGTAAGAACAGCCCAACTGTGTTCCTTGCGACCATCTAAAACCCTACGCTTTAAAAAAATATGAGAAAAATTTCAATAAAAGGGGATTTACTTATTCGAACAATGGACAAATGCTTGTCTGCGACTTGATAAATTTTCATATTCCGACAAAAAAAACTTTATTGCATCGTAAGTAACTAATTCTTAATAAACTGAACTATTTTGGAAATAATTTGAAACAAACTTTCTTACCTGCGAATATGGCCATTGCAACCTTTTACAGGTTTCGACCTCACGTGCGAGATTAGTCCAGGCACTGCCACTTTGCGCCCTCTGCAATCGCTGGTTCCAAGCTTGGCTAGAGCTATTCCACTTGGCCTAGGCATCTTCCACTTGATCCATTCACTGGAGATTTGGTCTCCCTCTTCTGAACTAATTTGAAAAACAACTTGATTCTATAATAATTGCAAATAACCCCAGCCTAAAAAAATGGAAAAGAAAATTGTCTACAAAAATTCAAAGCAACTAGAAAAATCTTAAGTAAAAGAAGTGTAAAGTAGTTAAAAGTAATAACAAGTTGTCTTACGTAATCTTAAGTAATCTTAATTAAGTTGAATTCAACAAATTTTGGATTTAACTTATTTTATTTTAAGTAAATTATTAGTAGCCGAAACTAATTTAAATTGCCTGCAGGTTACCTCAAGCTATTAAGTTAGTAACTAATTGCTGTTAAATGACTTTATAATCGTAATCTGCACGTAATCGCTAAATAAATTCAACTATTCGGTAGCTGCTAGTAACATCGAATACTATGGCCAGTAGTAATATGTAAAATGCCCAGCGACAATCTGAATTATGATAGTGTATACGCTGCAGATGCTACCCTACCCTCTCACTACAGTCTTCATCATTCTTCCCTTCACCTTTGCCATTCCCATTCTGCCTTGCCTTACTGCTGCTGGGTCTCCTTCGTCCTGTAAGCTTGCTTCACTGCAAGCCCTCTCACTTCCTTCCCTCTTCCGACCACTCAAACCTTGCTCCATACACTTCCACCCATTTCACCTCTCCCCGACTCTGCTCAAAAATGGTCTGTCAGCCTGCATCAGTTTCAGTTCGTGGACAACTTCAGCGACTGCTGCCTTCACAGCTGCTGTTATATTTTCCTCGGCTTTAAACCGTGCTTAACATTAGCTGCTACATATGAGCGCATGGGAGTGTGTGTAAGTGTAAGGGAATGTGTGTTCGCGTATTTGTATTTATGCTCTTGTTCAAATTGAATTTTCTCGGCGTTTAGCTGTCTTCTGTTGCTTTCGCTTCACTGAGTGCATTCGAAAAGCGGGGCAGGACAAAATCCGGCAATTAAGATCTCAGTCCGCTTTGGTAGCTGATGTCGCCCATGTCACCGCAACTGGTTATTTTATTATATTTTTTCTAGCTTTAATTGCAACAACGACGTCTCACTTGGCACATACTTCGATAATAAGATCGATGAAACTCTCGAAGCTTCCGCGACGAAAACTATTGCTAATGAATAAGAGAACGATGGCAGAAGAGGTGTTTGTCGTTTTTAAATTTCCGCCGAAAATGGAGGTTCAGTTTTTCACTCGCGAAGGCGCTCTTTAACGGTCACTTCTTGAAAGCGTTTGTGATATCGAATGCGTTTTAGATATCTCTTTCGAACTCGCTCCAGATATTCCTTCGAAATTGATTAAGTTATTGCTTTCGAATTAATCTCGAATGATTTTTCGAAAATATTTTCTTTATAATGAATTCGGTTTAAAGAACATGGCTGATTATTAAAACTTATTTGATTAATATCATATAAATCTTATCATTTCTATAACAATTTGAGATAGTCGGTTCGAGGTACAGCATTTTTTCGAGTTTCTGTTCAATTCGCGCCATTTTTAACTTCCTGATGACTTAAATCATATGCATTTTGAAGTTGATTCAAAAAATGACACTATCCAAAATGTTCAATTTTGATATCTTTTTTAAGTAATATCGAAATCTTCAAAAAAATGTTGGTTAATTTTAAATTAAATATCTCCTGACCGTTGCTTTCTTTAAGAAAAAAAAAATAAATTTAAATGATGATTTGCGCAATATTTTTAAAAAGACAACACTGATCAAAATTTCCAAATTGAAAGTAGTTTTATTAATGATCCGACGGAATTAAGGGAATTATTTAAATTGAGCTTTCTCTTAAAGAAAAGTGCATGTTTCAATAAAATTAAACTAGAGTTGCTAAAGCCTTTTCAAGTAAGCTTTTAAGTTCTTATGAAATCCCATCATCGCTTGAATCTAGTGAGCATATTTGAGTAGTTGCCTCAGCAATGCTTGCACTGCCATTCCGCTTGCCATATTCCCACTTGAGCTGCTCTTGCTTGCTCGCTGTCGACTCGTTTACATGCACTCCGGTTGGCTCAACACATGCTCGCCGGCTCTGCCGCGCCGCGCCACTTGGGCTGCTCCGACTCAGCTCCGTGGGATGTGCCGCAAGCGTGCCGCCATTTATTTTATTCAACACAAATGCAACATGAGATGCGCAAAGCTGACACAAAAATTAGGATAATGTGTGTTACGGCGGAAATGCAGCGAAACACTGGCATGTGGTTGCATGTGTGCCGGCTGCTTGCCTCGCTCTGCATGTGTGGCATGTGGGACAAATTTATGGGGAAGCAGCAGCTGCCGGAAACAGTTTCAGCTCAAGGCATTTCATATCTCCTGTTTTACTTGTTTAACTGGGAAGCATGTGTCATATTCTTTAAACGGAGACTGTTCGCAAACCTTTAGTCCAAAATATGAGCCGGTTATTCTGAAAATGGTGTAAGTCCATTTTCTGTTATTGCCAGATATTTAAATATTTACATTCCACTCTCAGTGTCAAAATGTTAAGAGCTAAAACTTCCATCTCCAAAATGCTAGAATCACAAGTTTTTTTTACTATAAATTGTTTACCCATAAAGAAATCATAGCAAGTTTTATCTAGAACTGCCATCATCTAAGTCCATATCCACTTTCAAAATAAACGGCTCATACAAGACTGTGAAAGTCACTCATACGCCGTGTGAACAAAATAGGGCGACATTAAATTGAAATTGCAAAGAGAGTAAATCTGTATTTAAACCTGTTTTTTTTTTTTTATTACATATGATTTTTTGACAATTTAGCACAAAAGAAATTGGCCGCTTTAATTTTAATGAACTCTCATAGTTGATTGCAGGCACCAAAATAAATTGCAAACAATATAAAAAAGTTGAACCGATAACTAAAAGAAATTTTCTACACATTACTAATATGATACTTAATTAAAAAGTTGCTTTGCAAACTCAAATATAAGAATCGAAAAACATATATTAAACAATGAGAGAGCACAAATTTTAGAAAAACCTCAAAAATGGTTCAATTTTATCCAGAGAAAATTCAAAATCGAAATTTGAATACCAAACTCAGGAAAGTTCTGCTAGCGGTATTAGAATCTACAATTGAACAGAACAAACACGATGAAGCTCATAATTATAATTGTTCCAAACATAATGAAAGTTCTATGCACAGACCTGCAGATATCTTCTTTCAGATATGTACCATCTGCTATTTCCCAAACTTTAGAAACGGAATCGCAACTAGCAGCGAGTTGAAACATACTTACTATAATTTTAATCCTCTAACTGAAATCTCGAATTTAATATTCAGTTTATACAAATAAAAGAATATAAATAAAACGGCATATGATAAAATTTTTATAGTAAGCACATGAAGACATAAAATTCCCAAACCAAAATCGCACAACTTAATTAACCTTTTAATCGACGATATTGACTCACATTTACCACTTGCCAATTGCAGTACCTTAAATAATTTAATACATATTATAGGCGGCATTTAAGTGCACAATTTAGTAGCTTGAAGGGCCGTAAATCAACGGCAGAGCTCGAATTGAAATGTCATGGTCCAGAGGGAAAGCGCTCACAGAACATAAAAACCACACATTCGAAATGTTTGTGAGCAAATTGTAGCCAAAAAAGAAATCAATGAAAACGAGAGTGGTCCACAATGAATGGCAGTCAAGAGAGCACATGAAAAAGTGGCCACAAATGCCAATTGGCAATATGTGATAATAAATCAATGAACAAAAGAGCATGAGACAGACGTGTAATGGGCAAGGAGTGGAGTCGGGGGTGCTGATTGCGGTCAGGGGACAATTTATACCTCTGTTAATATTGGCAACATGAAAACAAGCAGAAACACAAAGAGTCAACAAGGGCTGACAGCCGGTTTTATTGATTGAATTTAAAATTGAGCTGGTTTTGATAGTTTAATAATTGTATGCGGTTAAAAAAAAGTATACATTAGTTTAGATTAAGTTAAGTTGTGTCCAATTAGACCAGTCAGACTATTTTCGAAAGGGAGCAAAATAAATTGTAATGGATATAGGAAGGTCTTGAATGAAAATATATAAACGTATCGAATTTCAATGGTTTCGTCAAAATTTTTGTCATAATAATAGCACTGAAACTACGAACTATATCAAAGCAAATGCAAACTTTCAGATTTCATAAATTATTATATTTAGAAGAGTCTAGGAATAATTTTTAAATATGAGTATTATTCTAAGAAAAAATTTTTATTCTTATGATCTCTTCAACTTTTTTCTTGTTGCTTGGATTTATTATTTTTTAGCAGGCAAAGCAATTACATTCTTCTCTTTCAACAGCATAGAACTTTACACCTCGCTGTGGTGAAATGACAAAGGTTTTCTCATGTCACAATCGGTGACAATGACACAAAAGTATCACAGTTTAGTGAGTGACATTCAATTGTCATTGCTTTGCCAGAATAGGACTGCAAAGCAATATAACTCATTTTCATATTAATTAGAGAATTGAGTACTTAGTTACATCGACAATACAAACTCACATGCAGGGTTTCTCTAGCCATCCCTGCTTCGTGCACGCCTCCCCAGTCCCTTGCTCCTAGTTTAGCTAGGTCTTCTACTTGGTCCCTTCCCAGAAGGTTCGGTCTCCTTCTTCTGTACCGGTCCTCAACCGAAACTATTTCTTCTTTATAACTGATTTTGATTTTGGACTTATAGTTTTTAAAGTAATTCTTTTTTTTCCGGCATTCAAAAACTACACTTTATGGTAGGTCATCTTTTCAGCTTGTTTCAATCGTTCAGTTTATGGCAATATAATCTGATTAAATTTTCATTCGCGAACTGATTTATTGTAGATTTATACAGTTCGTTTGTAAAAGGCTTTTCCTCAAGTTATTAATTTTTTAAATTGCTCTACTACTTTTATATATTAAGCCGATAGCACACACCGAAATGTCAAATGCTTATGTCATGCTGTTCAATCTGGCTCAAACCATATTGTTTGCTACATTATTGGCTAACATGTAGCCAAAGTGTTGCACTTTTGTGGTCTAGCAAACACTTCGTTTCACTCTTGGCAAACAAGTAGGAAACCTCGGCAACATTTTGAATGACCGCAACAAGGACGAGTCGGCAGCAAAGCTCGTTCGCCACAATTGCAGCAGCGGTGCCAACTGCAATGCCAAAACTGACTGAGAATAGTGAAGGCACTTCCCAAGTGCCACTCAGAGTGCAGCTAATGAACGATCGCTCGAGCGTGGTGTGTGTGTGGTCAGTGGGCGGAAGAGCCTAGAGCTACCAACTGACCGAGTGGCTTATGTTGCCAAAAGCAATTTCAGTTCTGCTCGCATGCATGTAAATGGGGTTGGCAAGTAGGGCAAATGCCTACAATCCTCATTGACCTATAAACAGGTAGTTGAATGGAATAGCCATGTGTGAATTTTGGCAAGTCGATAATATTTTGGCATAGAACAAAATTTAAAGTCGTAAATAACGAAGACAAACACAATGAAATAGGAAAGTAACTTAATTTTTTTCCAAAAAATATTTATTTATTTATTTATTTATTAAATACTTCATAAATTAGAGATCAGGCTCTTGTAGACTATTAGACAATTTGATTATAATTCTAGGCTAATTTGCATAATAACTATTAAGGTACATTAATTCTAACATCAGTTGTTGCTTAAAAGCATTTCTATTAGATAATACAATAAATTGAAATCAATTTCATCACATACTGAATTGGCCTGCCTTAAACAGTGTGTTATGGTATTAGTATAACATATCTTAAATAGAGAGAACAAGATATGGATTTCCGCGATTTAATAAGAAAATAGATGAGCAAATTTTTGAGAAAATCTAATTTTGAACAAAACATTTTGTAAATACTTCAAATTCTTATTGTTTTGAGAAAATTCATCAAATACATATATATATGCAGATTCTTCTTAGTTGAGTCAGAAAATAAAACAGAGTTATAAGTGGGCGGAGTTCGGAATCAACTAAGATCGGATTAGCCACATAATTGCACTTGCCGAAAAATTAATATAGCGGGAAAACAGTAAGGGGCTTCATGATCTACCAAACTATCTTCAAAGTATTGGATTATATCTTTATTAAATAGCTTTATAAACACAAATGCAAAACGCCATCGGTTTCACCACACCTTCCCCTACATATCTAATTCTTCAAATCGAAATGGCGCAAAACATTTCAACAGTCCTTAATACTGTCATAGTGTAGCATATATACATATGTATCCCCTAAAAGTATGCCACAATTTAATATGCAAAGCTTTTAACTCTTTCTGCTTTTCCTCCCTCAATTCCTACGTTTTGCGTGGAACAGAAATCCTGGTTCAAATTTATTTGCACAAATAAATTCAGCTTTTCCTTTCATTCACTTGCTCATTTCCTGCCACTTCAGCACCCCTCTCCTAAAGCTATGCTCACACAATTGCGCACACATTTCTAAACATTTTCCTTAACTCTTTTCTCCTTTGGCAGTCACTCAAGCTTAAAAGCACATTTGTAACTACGTTTAGCTGGAAAGTTCGGCTAAAATAGCTAAAACGGGTTTGCGTGCAAATCTGGCCAGCTTGCCACTTCCAGCTGCAGAGAAATGATTTACATTTTTCAATTTGGAAATTGCATTTGCGTTGCAGAAATGCGTTGAAATGGCGAACAAGGCTAAAATGCTCAGGTGTTTGGCTCGGTTGTGTGAAAAGGCGTTTTATTGAAATAAATGTTGCCGCTTTACGTTCCGTCTGAACATTTGGGCGGGTTGAATTTAAAATGTGCATGCTCTTCAGTGAGTTTGAAATTTTGAAGTTAAATATCTAATAGTCCGAGAGCAGTTCCTCTTCTGCTGGTAGTAAACAAATTTATAACTATGTTCTTTTGCAAACGGTATGGTGGTTGGTTACCTTTCCGGATTTGTGGGCTTTAAATTTAGATTTTGAAAATATGGCAATATGGTGAATAAGTTGAAGAAGCTAGCTTTAAGCGCTGCTCATTTTAATTATATCTAATAAGCTAACAACTATTTTTAATAAACGTAGAATTTAATTTAGCATAGCGCTTCTTCAACTCTGTTGATGAACTAATATATGTATATACAAGATATCAAGTCGGTTTATAAACTATATACTATACTATGTATAGTACATCTACGCCAAGGACTCAAGAATAAAAATCTTGAAAATTTCACATTTTCAGGCTCATTTTTCATCAGCTCCTTACGTTAAGCATGGCTAATGTATCCGCAAAAATTAGAGGCGTCAGCGATTTATTGGTCCTTCCATTTTTCATGTGAATAATATTTCTTCAACAATAATATAAATACTATAAATTCGTTCTTTTACACGTTACGTTTTTTTCATTTGACTTGAATTTTGCTTACGACATAGCTTAAAATATCCTAAAACGGGAATGGCTCGAAAACTGATTTACTTTGGTAATCAAGGGTGAGGTTTATCGATAACAATCGGTTTAATCGACAATAACTTCTTACTTGTTCATTGCGTATATCTTTAAAACAAATCTCAAAATATGCACGTCTTTAAAATTACCTTCGAATTGGTAAAAATGTTCAAGTTCACAATTGAAGTTTTTTGAAAATGCGAAAATAGAAACGAGTATTTGATTCGAAAATCGAACAAATCGGCAACGAAATACCCATTTGAAATCCTTTGTAGAACCCAAATGTATTGTTTTTGGTAATCTTAACTTACGCAGATTTGTCAATTATATTTCTTTCGAATATAAATGTTACAGATAAGCTTCTTCCGAACACGCTTTCAGTCATCAAATCTGACACTTCATGCCAGCATTGCTCCCATCCAACACCTATCATTATTGCTTTTATTGACAGGCAAATATTTGCGTCGCCTCCGAAGCAATTGCCATGATTTCGCCAATAAAGCATTTTCGGCTTATCAATATTGTTTGTTTTTGCTCACTCTGGCAGCTACGAGCATTGTGTTCGCTTTGTTTTTGTTGTTGTCTTCAGTTTTTCTGCTTGTAGGTACCACAGGCGCATACTAATGCGTGACTCTCTTACAGTTGCGGATCTTAAACTTCTTGCCATATCACCACGTCCTGCAGCTTTCTTTCATCTTCAACCTTCAAATAGTGGCACAGTTCACACGTCAGTTGCCACTTACTAGGGCTGTTAAAGTGTGCTCATCCGGTGCTAAAATCACAGGCTTCTAGCATGCTGGTGAATGGTAAGTCCCGAAAATAAAGGTATTAAGCAGGACGCCGAGGTTTGCCCAACTTTATTTCCTATAAATTGGGGCTGCTCACCGGTGCTTTTCTTCGGGATACAGCTGTCAGCTTGAGGTTGTTACAAGACTAAAAACTAGTTACCAAAAATATTGGAACGGAGTTGCCATGCATCTCCAAAATAGAATTTTCCCTAGGGTTATACAATTGTGGGCAAATTTGCGGAGAGGCGCTTTACGATATAAACAGAGGATATTAATTTGGCAAAAATTCTGAAGATTCAGATTAATCTTTTCAAATTAATCAAATCTGCAGCAATAAGATGAAATCGCTTATTTCTGTCTCAGATATTCAACAAAGTTCAAATACGGCGTAAATCGAAACAAGGAGAAAATTTTTGGGAACGTAAATCGACATAAATAGAGATACGAACCATTTTTTCACGGCGTAAATCGAGACGACGTAAATCGAGGCGATTAAATTGAGACGACGTAAATCGAATTCAGCACTCATTCCGCTCTTTATTAGGTACTACTCAAAAACGATTTGAAATGTAAAAATTTGAATATACTTAGCTGAATTTATCAAATTTTTCCCAAGCGAAGGAATATTAAACAATGTTGGTTGCTAAAAAACTAAATATGCTCAACTCAACTGATTTTTGCAGCACCTACGCCTCCCCCTTCCCCCTCATCCCCTCTTACACTTTTAGAAAAGTATATAATAGTTTGTTCCTTTTTGCAGATTTTTTTAAAGAAAATGCAGTCAATGCCGAAAGCCGAGAGTGATGCTTTTGATACCGAAAATTTGCTCGGCTTTGGTCAAATCTTTCAAGCTTGACAGCCCTGGTTAGCACGCTTCACAGCATTTCGCACAAAAGTCACTAAAGCCACTGAGCAGCCAAGAAGAGATACAGATACAAGCACATTTTTGGATTTCGCAGCGCTTGTGGCACATAAAAACGCTATGCCGAATGTTATGACACGAACTTTGGGGCGTGATATATTTGCCAAAGAGCTGCGAAGCAAATGTGTGTGTGTGTGAGTGTGATTGTGTGTTCGCCGAATGTTTGTGCGTGTTTGTGTTGCAGCGACGTGCGCAAAATTTTTGAAAGGCATGAAATTGACTTAGGAACTTGGGCGAAAGTTAAAAGTGGAAGCATGCCGAGGCAGCCGCAGCAAGGCGGAGAAGCGTAAAATCATGCTCAGATTGTAAGAAAACATCGGAAAAAGCAAAACAAGAAAGAGATGCAAGGAGCGCAATATAAAGAGCGAACAGAAACAAAACAGAATTTTTAGGGCAATGCCAAAAAAATATGAATTTGATACGAGGTCAAGTCGGAGTGCCAAGAATCCGTGTGGTCAAGCTGTGTGCCAGATATTTGTTGTAAAGCAATGAGAGACGTGAGGGAGAAGTATGCTTAATTTGGAAATTGTTATTCTTGACTTTTTGCTTAATTTAAACATTTTTATTAGGCCAGAAACTTTGCTTATAAACCAAGGATTTAAAGAAATGCATTGGACATATCCTAGAGATCTCCCATGTTAACACACTTGATGGCGCACAATGCACTTCTTCGAGCACATTCTTCATAAGTGCTTCCAACAGTAATGCATTCGGTAATCAACACAAATTGGTAATTTCTTTACTGGGCACATTTGTGACATATGCTTGTATGTATGTATCTACCAATGTATGTATGTACATATACATATACTATGTAGAGCTAATATGACAAACACAACTGCTACAAGGATTTGTTGCTGACTTTTATTTATTCTCATCCTTTTTTTGCATAGCAGCCACACAAAAAAAGAAGCAAACACATGTGCCTAAATGTCGAAGCATGTGTATGTGTTTGAGTGCCCAGTGAAAACATGTGCCAAATGTAAACATGTCAAAAGGAATGACAAACGAAATAAAAACCGAGGCGTATGCGTAATGTAAAAGAGGAGTCAAGCTAAATTTTAATTTAGCGACAAACGAACACAGCAAAATGTAGCAATTTCGGTTTTTTATGGTGTCTGCATACACACACATATATATATGTATGTATCTATGTGTATATATACTGATGCATGCCCAAAATATGCGGTTCCGCCTTAACCCACATTGGCCTGTTAACATAACAAATATCTTTTGAAATGCTTTCAAACATTATTTAGAGTTTAATTTCGAAGTTCGAAGTTTCGAAATATGTTTCAACGTCGTTCTGGTTTTTACAAAAATATCGAAAACACCACAGACTACTATTCATTTTATTTTTCATTCAAGTTATACTTTAATTATTCAATTTCTATTTGATTTCAGAAAATTCCAAATATATTTGCGATTTTCCAGATTTTATAATTTAATTTTCAGATAACTTTGGCATCACGGAAAGCGAAGAGAGAGAGAAGGCTCGATAATTTCTTATGTCTCTTTTCGGCCGGCTCTAGATCTCACCTAACCAAATTGGCAGCCCCAAGGCTTCCAGGAAGAGGCTGGTAATCCGCTCTGTGTAGCAGTTCGCTGGAACATCTTGGAACCTGACAGTTATCACTTCCCAGACTCTTAAACGGAGCGTCGTCTGGCATAGGTAAAGACCCATCAGGATATATGCTGTGGTAAATATGTTTGTTTTCCCAAAATAGGTTCATCCAAATTAATTTGCCAACCGCTGAAATCTTTCTTAAATATACATACATATATGCTGAAATTTTATTATTATTTTTATTTTTGAAACAGTTTTTTTTTATTTTTTTCCGTATTATAAAAATAAATCACTGCCATTTGGAAAGAATTGTAACTGGAGGAAATCGAATAAGACTGTTAAGTGGGTTAAGGCAGGGTAGGAGAGCGATTTGAAGGATTATGGTATGAATAGAAACAAGAGTTGGGAATATATGGAGAAAAGCATGGGTAAGGCTTAGGTATAATATCGGTGAAAGAGGGTTACTATACGAAAAGGGCACAAATATAAATAACATATAAATAATTGGCGCAACAGCCCATATAAACGGGCCTTAGGCCTAGGTTTCTCGCATTAACTTGTGTGCGCTCGTACTATTTTTAGCACAAGATAACGGGACCTACACATTTATTCTACAGCGGTATCCGTACGGGATTTGAAAGCATTATTTAAATGGCAAAAGACACTCTCGGAGAGTTGCCAACTAGCTGGCGCGAGACGTCGCGACGATAGTATGAGTCGGCTGGGATTCGTACCAGTGATTCCACGCATCAAGCACCGAGCACTTATCCACTGAACCACTGCGGCGTCATAGATACGACCAGGCGGGTTATGGATAGAGGTAGAGAAAGAACAGATTAAAATATGGGTAGAGTAGTATGAGTAGGGTTCATATATTTTAGTAAAGGGTGGGTGTTTGGGCTAGAATCGAAGGACATAAACACGTTGGACAGTTAAAAATTCTTCATGAGGACCAGTCACAGCGAAAGAAATTCCTCCAAAAAAGTGGCGGACGTTTTCTTTAGGCCAAAAAAAAACTAAATTTGTCCGATGTGTGTGTGCAACAATGTATGTAAAAAAGTGCAGATACCACAAGTGTGCGTCCGGAAATGGGCTCCACTGAACATTGTCACAAAAATATTTCACGCTATGTTGCCATCACGTGCGCTCTTAGATACGAGCATATGGATGTATGTGTGTATGTGAATGCATATAGAAGTTGGTTTGTATGAGCGGGAGTGTTTCTTCTTTGTATGTGTGCGTCTTTCGTGTGGTACTTTATTTGATGCCAGCTGAGATTTTCGAAATGTGCGCTTGTGCCTTTTAAATGCATATACAATAGTATGTGGGAGTGTGTGTGTGTGCGTCTAAGTGTCACTAACAGTGGCATTTATCCTGCTGACATTTTACCGCTCCATGTAAACAAAGTTACTAATACTTTCGGTGATGTTTTGATGTGCTTAAGTGCTCGCATACAGAGAACGGTGAACTTGTGTGCATTTTGCCAGAGATTTGGTGCATGAGTTGCACATTTTTGAATTTTTCTATTTCTGAATTGAAATCAGATTGTACTCTTATGAACTATATTTGAGCACTTCTGAAATCAACTCTTCTGAAATTAATTTTAGTCATTGTTAAAGCAATTTGACCATTCTTAAATCAATTTGATAATTTCAAAACTCAATTTTTCAGTTTTTGAAATCGATTCGTGTTTGATTTTATAATCAGTTTTACTATTCTGAGTTCAATTTGTTCACTCAATTTATTCGTTTCCAAAATAAATTTGACTATTTAGAAATCAATTTAATTATTTCTGAATTAAAATTTGTTTCGATTTATTTATTTATTTAAACCATAATCTCTTAAACATCGGTGTAATATAGCCCAGTTGCCCTACACCTTTCCATACCTTTATAAATTTATTTATAAAGTATGTAGCAATAAATAAATAAATAACTTGTTTCGATTTAGTTTAGTAAATATTTTTATAATAAATTTTTCATAGTGGAGCATATCAGTTTTGGGTATATTACTTAATTTTGCATCTAACTTTTATATTTTATCTTATCTTTAATCCTTGAGAGGAATATAGCTATGACCGTTTCAATTTTACAAAAATCATTCGTGGTCTGTTATTGCCAAAGGCTGGAAGTTTGCCAAGATTTGGTTAACACTTTCGTTAATCTAATTATAAGTAGCAGTACTAATGAGGAAGGTTAGGCGGGAAATTTTGCCAATTAACCAAATTAGTAAAGTTGCGTAACCCTTTGGCTAATTAAGCGTGGCACAAGGGTGAAATTGCATTTGTACACTTTTTTCTTTTACTTTTCCGTTGTTGGTAATTCGAGAAGCAACTCAATTTGCGATTATGACCTGTGCAAGCGGAGAAATAATACAATTCTCATCTGCCTAAAAGAGCTGAAATGTAATGAGCTTGAACAACAACAACGATGCAGTGCCCAAAGTGATGCTACGAAAAGAGCTTGTCACTTGCTGGTTTGCTCGTCCGTTCATTTTCCCGGTCACTTTAATGTATAAAGTAGCCAAAGAAAAAGCCTAGAAACTTGACCAACGTGACTAGCACTCGCTTAAGTATTTACTCAACATTGCATCAAGTACACTGAAAGAAAGAGAAGCTATGTATGTATATATATACATATGTACAAACAAAGTAATATAAATATAATTAATGGCCGACTCTCAACAAATCAACGCTGAAACAATTTATCGGCTGAATGTTCGTTTAAAAAAAATTTTCTCAATCGTTTTTCTATTTCTTCTACTTATCGTTCAAAAGAAAAATTTAAGCTACATTCCAGAAATTCATTGGCGCATCATATGATGTAGATAATTTAAAAAAATCAACAGAACCATCTTTAAGAGAACTTCGGCCAGTGGCCGAAACTGGTTCATAGTATTCAAAAGATTGTTCTGTTGACTTATTCGAAGGGAAAGCGATTTACTCGTGCTATACAATATTCTCTGAATAATTGGGGTGTTCAGAGTTTCGTGTTATCTAGTGTGCTTTCCTTACCGCCTGATAAATTAAAACCACTTTGCCATCTGCCAACTTTTTTTGTTGCTGCTTTGCACACAAACAAGAGATACCACTAGTTGGGAAAATTACCATGCGTTGGATCGTGTTTTTCTTTCGTGATAAGCTGTCATCTCTCATCAGCTGTATGAGAGATATTAAGCAAATTTTATTGAATTCTCAGAGAATAATCACACACTACTTCCATTTTGATGGAATATTGCTTTTTGCGAGAGTAATAAATCCTTAATAATAGCTTTAGAAAACACTTGTAACTTGTAATGCGATTGTGGCAAATTAAGAATGGTTCACAAAAAAGAGGTGCTCACAGTTTTATTTTACTATCGTGCTGAAGTTGCCAGATGGGAAATTTAGAAGAAAACTGTGAATACCCTAAATATAAGTTCAGCGAGAGAGAAACCAACACATGGATTAAACGTTTTTCTGCTTTCAGTTGTTATATAGAATCTATGCAATCGGAGATCGTTCTAAGCATAATTGTCTTCACACCCATCACTCTTGTCTACTAAATGATGAAGCTCCAGTTGACTTTTTAAATCTTTCTTAGTAACTTAAAGATCTAATTGTTTCTCATCAATATTTTAACCGTGTATGTAAGTATGTGAGGATATGATGGGCCAGTGCAGAAAGGATGCCATTGCTTTGGCTATTATGCATTATACATTGTTGTTGTTGCTTTCTTCATGCCGCTGATGATTTTTGCTGTTGTTGCGGCAGTGAAACACCAAAAGGGATTGTCCATTTTTATTCTGGATACAAAGCAAAAAAACAAAAACTGGGAAGCAACAGCAAAAAACAACGACAACACGCAATGAAATGAGAATGAGAGAAAATCGCCAAAAGGCGTCGAAAAATAAATTTGCAGTAAAACGGCAAAATGGCGGCGCTTGGCAAGAGGCAAGAGGCGGGGAAGCAGCTGTAGCAGCAAGTGCAAAATGCGGCGAATGTGCGGAAAAATGGCCGCTTTCGCAGTGGCCTGCAATAAATGCGCACAGCGGGAAGAGAACAACAACAAAACAGCGGCAACATTGTTTGTTAATTAAAACAATAGCGCCAAAGGGAAGCCGGCGAGCGGCGGCTGCAAATGAAAGAGGCAACAAATTTCGCTAGTTCAGCCAAGTCTCATTAAAGCCAGCTCCTCTGCTCTATTTTAGCAACAACAATCGAGGAGTGGGGGAAGGGAAAGTGTTGTGAGCCTGCTACGGTTCCTTTGTGAGATTTGCAGCATTTTAACTAAATTAAGGCAGAGCAAAACAAATGGAATCTCAGTTTTCGACAACACATGGCAACCCTGCACTTTAAGAGCCGAGTCTGGTATGTACATACATATATGGGATACTTTATACGTATGCATATGGGTATATATCGTAGGCCAATGAACAACTTGCACAACTTTAAGCACATATTTAAAAAATATTTCAATAATTTTAACTCTTTTGGCTTCCCAAATGAAGGCACTTGGAGCATGGCTGTAGCGTGCACCAATTAAAACGCCATTCGAATTGCGACAGCGTTGCTTCCGTATCCGCTTTTCTTCTTTTATCACTTTCTTTTGCTTCTTTATGGAGGTAGCCTTTCCTTTTTAGCCCTTTTCTTGCGCGTATTTTGCGAATCAAGCAGCGTGAAATTGTTCAACGTGCCTGAAATTGTATTCGGTAAACCCTTACCCCCCTCCCGCTCCCGCTACCATCTTCTTTCAACACTTCATCTGATGCATAGGACCGAAATGTAATGAGTTGCAGCAGTGGAGGCAGGATCTTTACATATAACGAAAAAAAAATTTGCATAATGCGTTGTTTATGTAAATCGAAGGAGATTAATTAGCGTAATTCAAGAAATAAAAATTTCAGAAATAAATGGTGGAAATCCTTAACTTTTCCATCGAAAATCATGATCGTGCTAGAAGTAACGACGTTTGTGGCTCACGATAACGAATTCCATACTCCAAAATAGCATAAAAAACCTAGCATTTTCAAATTTTCTGTCTTGAATGCGAAATGTACATACATAAATAATAATAAAAATTAAAAGAACAGGTTTATCAAAAAAATCAAATTTTTTTCAAATCTTTTGGAATTCTTTTACATATTCCAAATTATTTCAAGAGTTGCCTACGTAAAAATTGTTAGTTGTCAAAATTGTGTATTAAACGATAATGTTCGCTAAACGGGTCGTTCAAATTATTATATGGTATTTGCCGTTATTCGTAATTGAAGAAATATCACTAAAAAAAATTCAAATATTTGGAAAAAAGTTAAGGCCTCTGAAAGAAAAGCGGCGACACAGAAGTCGAAAGAGCTGGTGGTGATTCTCAATTGTGCGCAAACACGCTTTTCAATGGCAAGTGGTAAAATAATTTAGCACTTTCCATTCTCGGTACTCAACGACCACAAAAGCTGAACGTCCAGGAAGCCACGAAAGCACAGTAAATGAATGGTAACCACGAGCAACAACCGCGCTGACGGACTTGGATATGCAGCTCTAAGACAACGTAAAGTCACAAGTACATACATACAACTGTGTTCAAAAAAATAGGAGTGACCTAAGTAAAAAACAATATTTTCGTTTTCCAAAAAACAACTTGAATTTTCTGCGGTAATTTCTTATAATAACAAATTGTTGATTCATTGCGGTAGTTTTACACTTCGTTACAATTTCAGCATAAACGTAAAGAATAGAAAAAAAACAATTTTTATAAAAATAGTTAAAAATTCACTGTTCAAAATAATAGGAGTATGAACGCATGGCTAAATATTCTTAAGTAATCAAAGACAAAAGAGGCATAATTTTGTCAGGAATTAGTTAGTTATATAATATTTAGTTGAATATCCGTGATTCATTATGACTGCCTTACATCTGCGAGGCATGGAGTCGACGAGATCCTGACATCGCTTCAAAGGGATTCGCTGCCACGCCTCTTGAACGATATTCCACAAATCTGCATTATTTGAAGGTTTATGCTCTGCAACACATTTCTTTATGTCTGCCCACCAATTTTATATTGGATTAAGGTCCGGTGACTGAGCAGGCCACGCCATGACCTCAACTCCATTGGCCCGACACCACTCCTTTGCGGATTTACTAGTGTGTTTCGGGTCATTGACTAGTTGGAAGACCCATTTTAGTGGCATATTCCACAAAGCGTATGGCAGCATTACTTGGCACATCATTTCCGCATACACCCGCTGATCCATTATTCCATGAATAAGGTGGATAGGGCCAACTCCGTTACTTGAAATACTGCCCCATATCATTACTTCTGTTTAACGGTCTCGGTAGTATATTGTGGTTGGTATTCGGTATTTGGTGGACGCCGGACATACTGTCTAGATCCTGTTCCACCAAATAACACGATTTTACTTTCGTCCGACCACAAAATGTTCCTCCATTTTTCTTTGGGCCAGTTGATATGTTCTTTGGCAAACTTTAGGCGAGCAGCCACAAGCTTCTTCGTCAGCAATGGTACTTTTCGGGGACTTCTTGCAAATAAATTATTTTCTAACAAGCGTCTACGGACAGTAACTGCACTCACAGCAAGATTCAGCTCCTTTTGTATCTCTTTTGACGGCGCCGAAGGATCACCTTTGCTGTATCTTACTATGTTCCGATCATCCACGCTAGAAGTTTTACGCTTGCGACCACAAGTTTCGGCCTTTCTTTTATAGGACAATGCGTTTGCAATCATTTTATAAGAGCAATTCAATAATTCTTTAATTTCTTTATACGTTTTCTCGTGATTTCTTTTTTTTTACATCAATTTGCGTTTTTTTGCAGTGCAATGCTTTGCTCGTTCCACTATTTACAAAAAAACAAAAATTTTAAGTTAAAACTTAAAGAAAAACCTTCTTGAATCCCTCTCCCATACTTATTTTTTAGTTTTTCTTACTAATATTCAGCTTAAACATTTTTATTATTTATTAATACCTCGCACTCCTATTTTTTTGATCAGTCCAAATTCAGACAAGATACTGAAATGAATGAATATCATCTCAAATATTGTAGCAATCATAAAATGCTTTTTTATCCTTAATTTCTAATATCCCATTACACGTACAGTTAGAACCTGGAGTGGTTTGCATGTGGTTGCGTAACCAAAATAAAGTTTTAAAGATATTTTAAAGCTATTATTTTGAACACAACTCTATGTGGAACTGTCCTGGCAGCTCAACGGAGGAAGATGTAAATACGAAAGAAAATGTAGCCAGAGGTCATCCATTACTGAAATGAATTTCCTTCCAAATGGAAAAGACTGTTTACTCGATGGAGAATTGCTAGATGAGCACCATTGTCCAATCAGTCGAATTCATTGCATTAAATGTCATTGAAATGTCATATTCTTGCTGTTTACATTTTAAAACTTGTAATTGATTACATACATACATATATTAAGATATTTTCAAACAAATCAAATAAATATCTAGCAAGATTTTCGTTATATTATGTAGAAATTTTCGGAACCACTTCTTTTTATATAATAAAGTAGTAGTGAAACGATCTTTGTATAGTAGTGAAACGATCTTCGTATTCTGTTAATATGGCCTAGCAAAATTGGCAAAGGATAGCTCCTATTTATCTCAATTTTGTCTGTTTACTAAACTGCGTGACATGGAATTTTCGTGGGTAGCACAAGAGTCATTAATTTGATTAAGCTGAATTTAAACCACGACAGCTTAACAGTAACTTAACATAAATGTTCGAAGCGTTAACACGGCGCAAAAATCGCAGCCGCAGCGAAGCAATAAAAGTTGTCTGTTGGCCGTAATGGAGCCCAATTAAAACTTAAATTCCCATGTCGTCTTGCACTGCATGCCAAATGTTAGTGTGTGTGTGTGTGTGTGTTGTGTGTGGCGCGGGTGGACTGAGGTGCAAACAGCGTGCGCCGTTTGTTGGCCACTTTCGAAATTGCTCATAAAACGCAATTTCGGCCCAAGTTGCCAACTTACCAACAAAATTCACTTCTGCCGTGGGAGAATTGCGGTTTATTTGCCAAACTTTTCGTTCACGTTTACGAGTAGTAGGTACTTCGAAATGAGGTTAAACGCGCGATCTTGCTCAATGGGGAGTGAGTAACTTTCAACTATGGGTAATTAAAGTGTTGTTGTTTTCAACGCATACTCGAGTTGTAATGGCAAAAAGTTATGTAAAACTGTTTTTGGGCACACGAAGGAGGATTTAATAGCTAAAAATAAGGAAACACTTTAAAATATTTTGGCATAAAGTTGGCTACCATTATAAAATATCTTAAATATATTTGAAATGGTTTTTGAAATATTTACTTTCGCTGTTCCCTGTTATTGAAATTAATTAGTATGATTGTTTTTAACGAAATTTTCTGAGCATTTTACTATAAACATAGAATTTTCGATTACAAGAATTTTCTGTAATTACTAGATACATTTTTTGTCATGCACCAAGCCCATTTGTGTTTGGCACGCGGCCTCTATTCGTGCATCAAATGTTATCAATATTCTTCTACTTAGCCCTTCAAAATTCAGTTCAAAGGCATTTTTCTCGTCTATAACACCAGTCGCTGAACCTCATTTGTCTATACAATTTAAGAGCTGGAGCACGGCTCTTCAGCGAATATTGAAATAATATTTGGTACACAGCTTCTATGAATATCGATTAGAATGAAGTTATCGTGCTACCATACACGTTTTTTCACAGAAACCATCTTCATACTAACCGTTTTTTGCCGGAACTTAAGTTCATAAGCGTAAGACGTGTGTGCAGTGCACAAACCGAGGCAGCATTCAAAGCAGATACTAGCGGCTAAATTCACACAAACACATATGCCAGGGTAGGAAGACACACATACATGTGCACGCAAACCTCCCAGCAGAAAAAAGAATCATGCTACGATGACTACTGTATCTACTACTGCTCTTTGTGCATCAGAGGACTACTTCCTTTAACGCTGAGGACCATAAAGAGAGTTCTCCTTTTAAACAAAGCTTGCCATTATAGAGCCTTCATGCGCCCCAATTAATCACTTATTAGAGCGGTCTTGGATACCTCTTTTGTTGGCCAATGTGGAGTTTTTTATTGATTTCTTGGTCAGCTTAAAAAAGAAGGCACTAGAGGAACACTTTCTTCATCGGAAAAACCGACATGGGAAACGTTCTTTTGTCATTCTAAAGCGCAAAAAAGAAATACTTCGTAAACAAGTTTTAGTAACAATTACTAATTTTAGTAAAAAATTGCGTTTCGAATGTATGTTCTTTAAAAAAAAAACAGTCATATATGCGGAAAATTGCATGCAGCTCTCCACTATCATACATAGTTCTTCTATAAATACGGAATATACAACAAGAGCTAGGATAATGTTTATGACAATAATAGGTTCACATTAAAGACATATAAAATCTTTAACTAGAAGCTCATATTTTGCACGAGATACGAAACACTCGCTAATCACTACAAAAGGAATTTAAGTGAGCACTCGCTTTCGGAGATCTCCAGATTTTACTGCTGGCCTCTCTTTTCACTCGCACACCAGGTCATTCAAATTTTGTTTGCGTTTGCATACCTGCATTTGTGTGCTGATGTATGTATGTGCAGCTATTTCGAAGCATTTATTTTCGTTGCATACCTCAAGGGGCTGCACCTCAAACATGCGCCCAATGGAGCACTGATGCTTACCCAAAAACATGCATGCAGGCATTCATCAACACACACAAACACAGACACACACAAACCGACATAAACAACCGCATTCCTGCATGTGTTCGTTTGGAATTTGAATCATTTATTGCTGTTGTGTGTTTGTTGTTGTTGTCGTTGTTGATGCCTTTGCACTTTGGCCGAATTTGTAAATATTTCAGTTGCTTTTGTTGGACTTTGTGTTGAAATATTTTCTTGAAAATTTTGGAAATTAAAGTATCAATTTATTTTGATTAAAACTTTAATTGTTGGTTTAATATTTCATGTAAATAAGGAAAATCATTCGCCATCGTATCATCTTTCGAAAAAACTTCTTATACATACTTACTTAATTAATTGGTCAGTAGCAACCCATTACCGGCTTACCACCTGACGTAGGACTTTTCTTTAGGTTCCCTAGCTAGGCGCGTGCCGCTTCTTCTGCAGTTGGAAGTTCCAAGCAATGCCAGTGCCTCCTCTACTTGGTCCTATCATCGAGGGCATCGCTTCGTATGCAAAAAATTTGCCAAGTAAAAGAAGAAGGCTAAAGGAAGGCTATTAAATAACCGGCGATTAAACACAATACAATTGAACGCAGATTCTCTGTGATTTTAAATAGAAAAAATTGTGTTCATATAATTTCGTCTTTTACTAAAAAAAGGTCTGACATAAGAAATCATTGAGAAAAAAAAATTTTCAATAACTTTATGCAAATTGATTTTTCATTCTATAGTCATAGTAAACAATTGAATGCAATCTCATATTTTTATTTACTGCTGTCAGTTTTGTGAATGAAAATCAAACTGAATGCATTTTTTACAGCTCTGCCAAGTAAGGAGACAGCTTTTCATGTATTTACAGAACATAAACATCATAGCTACATAAGTTATTAAATGATTTCTTTTGAAGATCTTTTCGGACCTCTTTGCACCATAGTAGCATGTATGTATGTGCCCGCACGTTGTTCTCAATCATTTTTGCGCGGATAAGATAATTTAAGTACAAAAGTTTTATTTAAAAATATACTTCAAAAAACTATTAATTTCGTTTGAAAGCGAACGCGTGTTGACTGCGATGCTTTAAAATGGTTTGGCTTTTTCGGTTGCGTGTCAATCGACGACTTCCTGTGACGCGGTTGCATCGTCAATCCGCATAATTAATGCAAATTGCATGTCGCCGTGTGATACTGCGTGTTGCATGCGGCACGGTCATTGCGGCAAATTGCGATGCATTTTTAAAGCGCCAAATGCGAACGCAAATCTGCGCGCAACTGTATCAAGAGGTCGCCGTCGTCGCTGGGCGCATTCGCATTTGGCCATTACACTTCCCTGCACATGGCAATTGGTACTCGAAAGTGACACAAAGTGCTTACGTGAACTCGAACACGTCACGGCATAAACGACCTCATGCGAAGCGTTTGACAAGCGATTAGCACGCACGCAAATCGAATTATGAAAGTCAGTAGTATACATTGAGGAAAGGTTGGATTACACTGTTTGTCTAAATATGCCAGGCATTGATTCTGTTGGATGCTTAGCGATGCTAGATAGCGCTTGTTTCCAGAGTACGAAAAAAGTGATTTAAAAGACTACGAGAGTTCCGTCGAACTTTCGCACGTAAAATCGAAGCAAGGTTATCGCATCCAAAAAGTGGAGTCACGATTTTTGAATCCTGAAAAAAAAGCTTAAAATGATATAGTATATTTTCAGTTAATTAAATTTTTTTAAAAGCACCACATCATTATAACAAAAGAGAATGATAAAGATTCTAGATACGTGATTTTTATATGTGATATTAGATTCATAATAAGTGACATCTGTGTTCTAATGACACAATATTTAACACAAGATTTACCGAACCCGTCAATTTGATGGATATCAGATTTTATAGGTTCGAAAATCTTAAAAAATTTAATTTTTTGTTGTAAATAATTGATTTGTCTAATTAATTTTCCTATTGACAATTTAAGTTCAAATACACGTATGTACGTATCAAGCATAAAAATGCAACGAGCGTATAAATGTTCTTCTTTATTAGATTATACTGAAAGTACTAATGTTACGATCTTAGAATTGCAGATTCATGTGAAGTTTTATTAAATTCTATATATCCATTATTTTGGAATATACTAAATTTCATTAGGACCCACAAAAACGAGCAAAATAAATGCAACTTTTAAAAACCAAACTTATTCCAATAGTTTATTTGAACCAAAGAAATATTGGTGAGGATTTATCAAATGCTTAATAGTATTTAGGGGCTATTATTATTATATTATATATAGTTTTGTTGTAATATATGAATTTTTAGTACTTAAGTGTTTTGTCAATCTGGCAACACCAACCAATATCTTTCTCTTTGCTTTTTGGTTCTTGCCGAAGTCGGTCAGCAAGTTAGCAAGCTGCTGCCCAGTAGAAAGTATCATTCTAATTAATTACTTAATAAATACATTATAACGTTAAACCAAACATGGTAGCAGAACAAGGTTGATTAGTTACTGCTGAGGAATACGCTGAAAACCAGGTGCCAAAAAAAAAAAAAAAAAAAAAAAAAGGGCTGAAATCGTTCAAGAAGGAAGAAAAAAAATCGTGCGCGAGGCAAAGTGAGGTTAAGCACATGAACGACGCCAAGCTAGAAGCGAGGTTGGAAAGTTCGAGTTCAAGTGAAGATCATTTCACTGATGACCAACTGGACGAATCAAAAGAGGAAGATTTACATACATTGCCATTAAAAGGCGAAGCTGAAAATAAATTGAGAATTGGAGAATTCGAAGAAATGGCGAGAATAGCAAAAATCGACGACGTGAGCATTCCAGTGTTTGACGGAGTAAATTTTTCTAGCTGGAAATTTAGGCTTATGAACATTTTGGAGTACAAGGAATGCAACGAACCAGCAAAAAGAGAAAGAAGTATTGAAGAAAACGAAGGTATTTGGAGGAAAAATGATCTAAAAGCAAAGACAATTTTAATTAGCGCGTTGTCAGATAAGCAACTAGAGTACATTAGTGAATGTACAACAACTTATGCAATAATGTCGAAATTGGAAAAAATGTACTCGGCCAAATCAACATCCCTGCAAATTATAAATAGGGGAAAATTGGAAGACGTCAAACTCAAAAATTTCCACAATGTAGAAGAATTTTTTATTGAATTCGAAAAAGCTTGTAACGAGTTGAAATCGGCCGGTGCTACGTTGAAAGAAGAAGAAAAGATGAGATACCTGATCAAAGCCCTACCGCCAAACTATAGCTTCATTGGAGATTTCATCGACTTAGTGCCTGATGAGCAGAGGACTGTCGAATATGTGAAGTCAAAAATTAAAGAAAAAAACTTAAGCAAAAGCGACAATGAAAAGAAGACCAGTGTAAGCACGTTTACAATAAAAACAAAAGGCGAGTGTTTCCAGTGTGGCAAAATGGGTCATTACAAAAAGGATTGCTGGCACGAATCGAAGAACAGTCAAGGACGAGGACCGCACAATAGCCGAGGCAGAGGAGTGCAGTGGAATTCAAGAACTCAGCGTGTTCTATCTAGAGGACAAAACAGAGGTGCGTCTCAACGAGGTTATATCCGAGGTAGAGGCCAAGGTCATCCAGCATCAGCGTCATCATCGACCAGCGAGCAGCACCAGGAGGAGCCGCACGAATCATGGACAACTACTGTGACTGAAGAAAATGGAAAAGAACCAGAAGAAAGTAAGTGTGTCAACAACGAGGTCGAATGGTTACTAGACAGTGGTAGCTCAGACCACATTATAAACAATGAAGATTATTTTAGTGAATACATAGATTTAATAAACCCTATTCATGTGAAATTGCCAAATGGTAAGCATTTACAAGCTACAAAGAAGGGTACAGTAAGAATTATCTTTAAAAATTATAATAATGAAGTAAAAGTAGACTTGAAAAATGTTTATTTTGTCGAAGGAATTAAAAGGAACTTATTAAGTTGTTCGAAAATAACAGAAAATAGTACGATTGTAGCGAGTGGTCACAATGCAAAAATTTATAACAAAAATCGAAAATTAACAGCTGTTGCAAATAAGATTGATGGTTTATACAGAGTAAAAAGCCTTTTGTACAATAATGAAAACAATAATATTTGTGCAAACGCAGTAAGATTAACAGACAAAGAGAAATGGCATAGAGCGTTAGGACATGTAAACTTTCAATATTTAAATAAATTAGTTAAAGATAAATTAGTAGAAGGGTTGCCAGAAAAATTAGGAAATAGTATTATGAAATGTGCGAATTGCATTCAAAGCAAAATGGCTAATGTACCATTTGAAAATAATAGGACTCAGTCTACTGAAATTTTAGAACTAATTCATACAGATTTGAATGGACCTCATAGTACTATCGGCAATCGCGGTGAAAAGTACTTTTTGACTTTCATAGATGATTACAGTAAATGCGCGAAAATTTATTGTATTAAAAGCAAAAACGAAACAGCAGATTGTTTTATAGAATTTGTTAACTTGGTTCAAAACCAGTTTAGCAAAACAATAAAGAAATTGAGATGCGATAATGGTAAAGAATATCTTAATAGTCAAATTTATGAATTTGTTAAAAAAAATGGAATTGAATTATTACCGTGTCCACCCTATGTACATGAATTAAATGGAGTCGCGGAGAGATACAATAGATCGGCAATGGATATGGGTAGATGTTTAGCACGAGAAGCAAAAATAAATCACAGGTTTTGGCCTGAAATAATAAAGACAGTCGCTTATTTAAAGAACCGTACAATAGCCAATACTAGGGAAAATAAAACTCCTTATGAGATATTTTTTGGCACAAAACCCAATGTTAAGCATTTAAAAATTTATGGCTGTAGAATGTTTGTAAGAACACCTGAGGCGTTGAGAAAAAGTAAGTGGGATGATAAAGCAAAACTAGGCATATTGGTAGGGTATAATGATAATAGTTACAGAGTTCTTGTAAATAATAAAATAATCAATGCTAGGCATGTTCAAGTGGTGGAAGAGGGAACAGAACTAATTTGTTTGCAAAAAATTCATCATAATGAAATCGAAAATTGTAATGATGATGATTTTATAAGTTTAAGCTTTGACAACCAGACTACTGAAAATTCTGACGAGTTTGCTAAGGAATTGAATAAAACTATTGCGTATGAAAATAATGATGTCAGCGGCGACAATGATGATGAAAGAGATATTACTAATGAATCGAATAATCCTAAAAACAAAAATGAAGATTGTATAGAAAAAAGAATTTTGAGTAGAGAAAGAAATCCTGTAAACAGGTATGGAAATCCTGTAACACACCATATTTATGTAAATTATGTAAATGCGAATGTACCGAATACATTTGAGGAAGCGATTAACTCCAAAGAATCGAGTGAGTGGAAAGAGGCTATGAATTCTGAAATAGAAAGTTTAAAGAAAAATAAAACTTGGGATATTGTTGATAAACCGAAAGATAAGAAAATCATAGATGTAAAATGGGTTTATAAAAGAAAAACTGATAATACATTTAAAGCGAGATTAGTAGTTAGAGGTTTTCAACAAAAAGAGTGTCTAGAAAACGTATATTCACCAGTAGGTAAAATGGAAACTTTAAAAATCTTACTAAGTTATTGTTGCACAAATAATTTGTTTATTGAACAAATGGATGTTGAGACAGCTTTCCTTAACGGTGCTCTCAAAACGGAAGTTTTTATAAATGAACCTATAGGTTACGAAACTGGCAGAAATAAAGTTTGCAAATTACAAAAGGCATTGTATGGTCTCAGAGAAAGTCCAAGAGCGTGGTATGAGTGTTTCAATGAATATGTGGAAAAACTAAATTTTGTGAAAAGCAATCATGACTATTGTTTATATGTAAATAATACAAGCAAAGATCCAATATATATTTTAGTTTTTGTTGATGATCTGCTAATTTGCTGTAAAGACAAAAACAAAATAAATGAAGTTAAAGCTAGCTTGATGCAGAGATTTGCAATGAAAGACTTAGGAAAAATCAGTAATTATATAGGCATTGATATAAAGTATAGTGATGATAGAAAATTAATGACATTGAGTCAAACAAGATATATTGAATCTTTGGCTGTAAAATACAACTTGGAAAATGCAAAATTGTATGATACTCCAATGGAGAGTAATCTAAAATTAGAACAAGCAAGGGAAATACCTGAAAGAATAAAATACAAAAATTTAATTGGAGAATTATTGTACATTAGCACTGGCACGAGGCCAGATATTTCCTACAGCGTTAACTACTTGAGTAGATTCCAAAGTTGCTACAACGAAACACATTATAAGTATGCATTGAGAATTCTTAAATATTTGTACAAAACAAAGGATTTAAAATTAACCTATTCTGATAAAAATTTGAAAGATGAGCTTTTAGACTGTATGGTTGATTCCGATTACGCAGGAGATAATATTGACAGAAAATCGACAACAGGATTTATAATAAGACTATACGGCAATGTTGTTTATTGGAAAACGCGAAAACAGAATACAGTAACTAAATGCTCAACTTTCGCAGAATACACTGCAATGTCTGAAGCAATAACAGAAGTTTTGTTTCTAAGAAATTTGTTAAACGAGTCATTTGATCTAGAATTAGAGAAACCGATCAAAATATATGAAGATAACTCTGGCGCAGTGGCAATTGCGAAATTTGGCAATTTCACAAAAAATTCAAAGCACATTGAAGTGCAATATCATTATATTAACGAAAACTACGAAAATGGTGTAATTGATATTGTAAAAATTGATTCTCAATCTAATTTGGCTGATATTCTAACAAAAAGCCTAGATAAATATAAATTTGTAAAAAATAGAAATTCGTTGAACCTAATTTGATTCGAAAAAAAAAAAAAAAAATACATAAATTGATTATTAGATGAAAATGAAATTTGAATGTAAACTATTTAGTATGTAAGAAGCAAGTTAATGTATACATAAATTGTAAACTTATTGTATGAAAATGAATATTTGTCCATAATGCTGAAAATTCAAGGACGCGTGTTGTAATATATGAATTTTTAGTACTTAAGTGTTTTGTCAATCTGGCAACACCAACCAATATCTTTCTCTTTGCTTTTTGGTTCTTGCCGAAGTCGGTCAGCAAGTTAGCAAGCTGCTGCCCAGTAGAAAGTATCATTCTAATTAATTACTTAATAAATACATTATAACGTTAAACCAAACAAGTTTATAAGGCTATTATTTGCGACGACTGCTCCTAGTCTAGCGAGCATAGAGTCAACTTGAGCGATTATTGTCTATTTGGAGCCCGCTTTCGATCATACAGAAATATCAAACGGAAGATTGGAAGTGGGCGGCCAAAAAAAACAACTGCCAGGTAGGATCGTTAAATAGGAAGTTAAAACTCAAATATAGAAATACTGCAAAGATTCCAATCAAAGACCCTAAGAATGATTGCAAACTCACCCTATTATGTCACAAACAACCAAATCCATCGAGATCTTAAAGTTCCCACAGTCGCTCAAGAAATAAATAAGCATGCCACGTCGTACATCCAGAGGCTTCAAAACCACCCAAACCCACTCATATCAGAATTGACATCCCAGTCAACAACTTTCACACGACTCAAGAGAAAGTCTACGACAGACCTTATCCGTTGACAACGGACTGCTAAGAAATGGCTGCACCACTGGGTGTACTCCATAAGTGACAATTAAAATTTTTGTAAATATTGCTGAATGTACTATGTACAGATTGTAATAAACAAAGGAAGAGAAAAAAAAAAAAAAAAAAAAGATGTGGTGACATACGATTTTCAATAATCCGACAGTAAGCAACGGCATCCATACTTCCATGAATTCACACCAATGGACCCATTCCATCTCCGGAGAATGCACCTTAACAAGCAGTGGACAAAGGTATTCCGGAGTGACGAAAGCAAGTTTAACTCTTTCGGGTCAGATGGTATTTATTATGGACGTAGGTCGGACCAAGGTACCAACTTCCGACAGTCAAACATGGCGTTGGACACAGAATGATGTGGGGTAAGCAAAAAAAATTCTAACATATTAAAGGCATTTTGAAAAGAGCGCAATTTGCCATTGATTTCTATCACTAAGCTATTCAGTTCAGGGACCGTAATCGTTATAAGCAAAATATAAAAATCAAAATTTAATAGTTATTTTCTGATTTTTACTTTTCTGCTCAAGAATAAGAATTATTTTGTGAGTTTAATTTTTCTGCTCACGAATAAAAATTATTTTCTGATTTTTATTTTTCTACTCAATCTACTGAATTTCAGTTTAAAAAAACCACAAATTTTTTGCAAACGGTCGAAATGAAAAAAGGCATTACATAATCAGACTTCACGCATGAGTAAAATAAAAAGTGCATAGAATGTGAAGAGATGGAAAAGTTCAAAAAAATCATTGTAAATCAACTCAAAACAAACACGAACACACACACACACAATGCACATTTAGCGAATTAGCGGAAGTTTGCGCCGCTGCGCTTGATCCAAATTATGTCATCAGCGTGAAATACAGCCGCATCCGGCGCTGCCAGCGGCACTGCTTGCCGCAACGAGGCGTGAAATTTGAAATTTTAGCGTGATTTATGAAGCGCTGCGAAATTGCTATGAAAATGCGATTTTTCAGTTGCAGCAAAAAAATTTCAAATGAAAGTGAAAATGTGCGTGAATTTAGAAAAATATACAAAAATTGAGAAATGAGAAGATCTGCACCTACATCAGACACGTAGCCCAAGAGGGAGCATGTTGAAGGGGATAGCCTGCGATGTTGATAAAATAACTAGAAAAAAGTTTGAGCTTTAAAAATTTTTGTTATATCAAAACCAAAAAATGTTCTTCAATCTCGTATTGAACCCATTAACTTAAGGAAAAGAGCAATTGATGGAAGTTGTTTTTATAAATATATGTATTTAGGCAAGAATATGAAAATCAAAAGTTTATTTGCAGAAAAAGAGAGTCTTTAAAATTGTATGCGGAATGTCCACAATTCTTCGAAAAACTATGCTTTAAGAATAATCAGAAGAAAAATTTAAAGTCTTTAAATCAACTTTGGATAAAAAACTCCATGAAATTTTAGACAACTATTTAAAACAAGCATCGAAGTTTTGCGAAGTTAAACTTTTTTACTTTGAAAATTTCCATAAACAGCTGATCAAAAGCTAATGCCAAATATTTCATTTTAAACTTCACTCACAATCTTCTGCATAAATTCTATATTCGAAAAAAAAATCGACTGTATTCTTGTGCGTTATTTGTTCTGCTAACTCTGTATCCAGTTGCTTCAAAGACGCGCAATTAAATAGTTCTCAACCAGATAGCATAGATACTTAAGCTCACTGCTTCTCCATGCTAAAAATCCTTATCACGTCTACTTCTCGTATCCCGAATGCGTGGAGCCTGTAAGAAGATTTATAGATGAATAAGAAGAGTCTTCTTAAAAACTCGAAAACGTCGAAAAGAAGCTTCAGTAAACTAAAAAGATTAAAAGACTCGACAAAAAAAATATTATTCTTAGGCATCACAATGGCTCAGCGGACATTCTCTGAAACGAAGGGTACCAGTTGCAATCTCTGGCTGCCCAGTTGCAATCTCTCCACCAAGAAAAGGGAGTTAGTTTCAAATTGTTTCTTTGTGCGGCGCCATCTCTCGCTACAAATTGACAACTCTTGGAAAATGTTCTCTTCCAGCAAGAAGCCTATTTTAAAAGCATAGAATTTGACCAAGGGATTTTATTTAGAACGTATTCGAAAATTGAAAAATCGTTGAACTAATTGTAAGCTCATCGAATTCAAGGCAAACTTTAGAAAAATAAAATAAATTTTCTGCGTACGTCCTTCATGCCTGCATGAAGCGACCATGGAAGCCTTTCGAGTGTACAAGCTTTTAAATTTTCTCGACTCTTTGGAGTTATCCAGTTTTCATGAAAATCTCTGAAAAGCTTCCCCAGAATTTCATCTGGTCCACTTACCTCGGGCAGATATCCCAACTCCCTGAAGACTTGCTGGGTGCGCTGAACCAGCGGCTCCCTGTAACGCCAAATGTTCGCGTCCAGCACAAAATCCTCCAGCTGCTGCCCATAATCCGGCTCCCGATAGTGATGCAGCTGCCCCACACTGGTGTTTACCGTGGCTGGCGCACAGCTGCCCATCCAGTGCAGCGGGAAATGGTTGTGCAGAGTGAGCACGAAGTCGGTGTTGTGCAGGCACTTGGTGGCCAAACCGGGATCCAGCGGCTTTACCATGCGACGCACATGCTGCATCATATAAAGGTACTCGGGCGCGGCGCCGGCATTGTAGAGCGGATACCCGGCATATGCCGGGAAGTACACGTTGCAGAGGCAGTGACTCACGAAATGCTCGCATTCCGAGTCACGTACTTGCTGGGATACAGACATGAGCTGCCGCCACGTGGTGAGATTGCCCAGCGGCATGATCACCTCGTCCAGATCCATGGCCGCTATATACTCGTACTTGTACATGTTGCGATAGAAGCAGTCGTTGTAGGGAATCAGCTCGTGCAGGCACTTGTTGAAGGCATTCAGCCGGAGCAGCTTGTGCTGCACGTGCGGCAGCGTGGGCTCGCCCCGCGCCAGCGAGAGCGGTCGCAGCTCCACCAGGCCCTTTTGCTGGTAGTGGCGCAGCACCTTGCTGTTGTTCGCGTGCAACTGCAACTCGTACATGATCACCTTGTCCACGCCCTGCAGTTGCAGCAGCTCCAACCACTCGACCAGGCGCGCCGACACGTCCACGTACGGGTAGTCCAAGCCCTTCATGCACACTGCGAAGCCGCGCTTGGCAGGCGCCTCCGACGGCGGCGCCTCAAAGTACACCTTCAGATTGTTCGTCGCTCTGGCGCAGGGATACGCCACCAGCGACACTGTTTGCGGTACCAGCGACGCCAGCTGCGGCGGTGGCACACACGTCAGCAGCACCGGATAGAGGTGCTGAGGCACTTGACCCCAAACATCATACCAGATCAATGTGTGTTCGGCCAGCGGCACTACAGCGGGCGCGTCCTGCTCCGCGTACCACAGCTGGCAGTGGCTGGCCGGGAAGGGCGGCTCCAGCTGGCTGACCATCGCCAGCAGACGCACCACGGGGCCGGACTGCAGGCTGGCGCGCTTGTCGTAGTAGGCGCCGAAGAGCTGGTAGCTCACATCGCCGTTGCGGTAGCTCTGCCAGTAGTTGTTATGTAACTGCAGCTGCTCCAAGCTGGCGAGGTAAGGCGCGCAAGTGTCATTCAGCTGGAGCACGCGTTGCTGGCTCTGCTGCATGAACTCGACTGGCAGCGACGGTATTTCCCGCGCCATGGCGGCCAGCAGCTCCCAATCCTCTGGCTCTGTGAATTGTCGGAAGGAAGAAATGCGACAATTTAGGGAAAGATTATATGTCCGTTACTTGAGTTGACCTTAACGTAATATACGCATCCCAACAAGCTATATATAATATCTTCGGTATCGAGCTAGTTCCCAGCATATTGCAATATTTGTGCGGAATCATACCGAGAAAATATCGTTTCAATCTCAAAAGAGCGCGATTACCAATAAAAACGTAAATACGTAACTATAAAGAAAAATCGAGATTGAAAGTAATCTCGAACTTTTGACATAAACTATTTTGGAGCCGCATTGCTTGGTCTCAGTAGCAAGTGATCGCTGGCTTAAAGCCCAACAGACTCATACCATCTAAAAATAGAGAATTGTGTAAACATTTTTTTTTTCTTTTCATGGCGGCATCTCTCGCTATGAATTGGCAACTCTACGAGAGCATTCGAACACAGCTATAAAATAAATTTGTAGGTCCCATTAACTTGTGCGAAATATAAAACCAGCAAATACAAGTTAATGCAGAAAAGCTAGACCTAAGGCAAATTCCATGTTTTGTGTTTCTGGAAATGAACGCTTCAGTGCAGCCACCTTTCAGCTCCAACACTTACCACCGCGCCTGTCCAATTTCAATTGCACGCTGTTGCCCTGCGGCCCATCGGCAGTCAGCAGCTGCAGTATTAATATAATGGCCACACTTGCCAACACAACCAATGCCACAATTATGCAGATACGTATGTTTCGCCGCCTTCTCATTCTTGTTCCCAGCGACATTTGACGCGGTTCTTCAGGTGGTCCGTGCTCCCACTCCAAATGCTCTTATTCAAATGTACGTAGTTAACTTGTCAGCTACCATCTGTCCCATTGTTATGCTGATAAGTGCCTGAGTGCCTTGGAGTGGCAGACACTCGCCTGCTCCACGGCCAAATTTCTTACTATCACTATTTTAATTAGCCAATTGAATAAGGCTGTAAAAAGAAGGCGAATACAAATTTACTCATGGAAGACTTCTGTACGATTGTCTGTAAGTACTTAAAGTCAGTGCCAACAAAATGCCAACAATTACTCTCGACGTGCCCGCACTTTTTATAGCATTCAACTAAATAATTTTAAACATCTATTATTTATTTGAAGACCGGCGCTTAGTTCAGACAATCTAGAGAGAGTTGCATGATAAATTATATATCATTTTAAAGATTTCGATGAGTACATTTGCACAAAAATATCAGATCTAAAATTGGTCAAGTCATTTCCGAAATAATTGCGTTTAAAGGATGCCCATATTTCCTATTGAGCAAAGCATTATTGCATTGCACGTAAAAATCTGCGTGCTAGCGGGAAGATGGAGACAAGGGAATAGAAAAATCACACACTCTCTCCTTTCCCACTAATCGCTGAAGAGCCACAGTTGTGCTTGCACTGCATTTATTACATTAAAGAATGCTACATCTATTATTTATTTGAAGACCGGCGCTTAGTTCAGACGATCTAGAGAGAGTTGCATGATAAATTATATATCATTTTAAAGATTTTGAGGTCTATTATTTGACAGACATGCTATTATTCTAAGAATGGGCTTTTCTAGACAGTTTAAGAATTGCACAATATTGAATGATACACCATTTTGAAAGTTTCACCATGAATTTTCAGGCGTAAGTTCTCGAAGATTGTTTGAAAATGTTCTAAAATATTGGAGTTTTTAATTTCGAAAGTTTTGTATTGGGTTATTTCCTTTCGAGATAAAGCCTGCTGAAAAGGTTTGGAAAACTTTGGCAACAATATTAAGTACATTCTTTTTAAATTTAATTTAACTATGTCATAGGGCACACCCGATAATCGGGAGTTATTACTAGTATTAAATATATTGAGTTTCCGAATTTCTTGAATTGCCGTGAACCCGCGATTCTTGGTATTCCAGGATTCTTATTAAGTGAGCTAGCACCACATATTTGATTTTTCAGGAAAGTATCCAAGATATCATAATGCCCCGGCTTAGTCGGCCAGAATGAAGCTATCAAAAAATAATGTAACAGTCCAACATTTATGATAAGCATTGGTTGGCAGCATTGATCCTTCCGCTCGAATAAGCGAGATTTCTATATTTGCACAACTATTTCAATTAAGGGGGTACCGGTTAATTGGATCACCGGATAATGTAACCGAAAACCGTGAATTCTCATAGTTCAATTAACTGGAGATATTAGTGCCATAAAACTTCGATCCGATGGAAGCATGCTTTTTACTTATATTTTGTATCACCGTCATATCTATCTCCGAAGATAGCGCCTTGTCTCTGATGTGCTATGTCCTGTTGCATAACTTTCTTGGGTTATATCACTATAATGCTTTTATAAATATTTTTAAAATTCTTTAGGCAATTCTGAATATCTATTTCGAGTTTTCGTATAGCAACTTTGAGCCTTCTTAGAAAATACGAGAATTTTGACAATATTAAAAAATCCATTATGTAAAAAAACAAAATATTTCTTCTGCAAAGTGTATTTTTCGAAAATGTAATCCTGCTTTTACAAATTTTAACGAGGTCTTATCTTGCTGTTATTACTCCGAAATGTCAAAATAAACTGCCTTCAACAAAAACAATAACGTCAATAACAAAGCGGAATTCGAGTCAAGTCGGCGACTGACATTTGAGGGCGCTCTCTATTTATACCCTACACCTATGGTAATAGGGTGTAATAACTAACGTAACTTGTAACGCATTAAACGAGCCTTCCTAGGTATGGATATAAGTATATAGAAATGATCAGAAACACTTTCTCTTTTGATTTCCGGTTGTCCGTCTGTCAGTCTGTCCGTCTGTCTGTCCGTCCGTCTGTGTGTCTGCGTGTTCGGAAAAAAAAAGGAAGGAGTTGTCTGATTTAAACCAAATTTGGTACACAGTCACAGTGGATCTCCCGTTAGGGATAGTAAAATTGGTCAAATCGGTTGAAGGACACGCCTACAATGGGCCTGTAAGTCCCACTACCTCGGATTTTTTCAGTAAAATGGCTTTAATTTGTTATACCCTACACCTATGGTAATAGGGTATAATAACTTTGTGCGAAAATTGTAACGCATTAAAGGAGCCGTCCTAGGTATAGACATAACTATATAGAAATGATCAGAATCACTTTCTGTGTTGATTTCCGGTTGTCCGTCTGTCTGTCTGGCTGTCCGGCGCAGGAGAGAAAGAAGGGGTGGTCCGATTTGCACCAAATTTGCCACACAGTCGCAGTGAACCTTCCTCCTCCTACTTGGTGTAGGGTATTACTCTGTCGGCGAAACCCGACTGATGCTTCCTTACTTGTTTTATTACTCATTTAATGAAATGATTTTTAGTAAGGTGAGGTGAGGTGTGGTGTGGGCCCTCTAGGACATACTAAAAAATGGGCGTGGTCCGCCCACTATACTTCCATAATACATACAGCAGAACGGCCATTTTTTGTTAACTTTACTGCTGGAAAGAATACCTTTTTAAATTAAATTTTTAATTTTTAAAGATGGGCATGGTCCACCCACCATGAAGGCGGTGAATTATCTATACCGATAATTTCTATTGTAGACCTTCCAGAGTGTCAATGTTTGCTATATACAGTCCTTTTAGGAATACCGGTTACTTGGTGTAGGGTATTACTCTGTCGGTGAAACCCGACTGATGCTTCCTTACTTGTTTTTTTTAACAATTATAATTTAAAGCTTTCAAATTCTGATTTCTGTCATGCTGCTCAGCAACTAATTAAGATACAAATTTAAACATCGCTTTGCTGTTATTTCGATTACTGATTCAGCGCAAAGATTTGGCGCAAACTTCATGAAATTTCCATTATTGTATCTTATCATTTTCGAAAAAACACTTGCCAATAACAACAATTGACAGTGAATGAAATTTTTTACTATACGCAAAAAAAGCAGTTTGATTACAAAAATTTTGATACGCATTGGAATTGTTGATTTTATTAGAATAAATGATAAGCAAAGAGATTAGAAATTATTGACTGACGAACTAGAAGCAGACGAAGAGTGGCACTTCCACTCCTATGCAATTAGTCATGGCCGCTACTCGCGCCACATTTCGGCGAGGCGCCCGGGTTTATGTGAAGGAGAAATCATAAGCACTTCAGAGCTTATCATTATTTATTTAGAAATTTTTTAAAGTGAAGTGAGCGAATTCTACAAAACTATGCTTTCACATAATTCTATTCATTCTTATATGTAGTCAGTTCGAAGAATTTTAAAAGTACTTACATTTTTGTATTTTGCACTTAAGGCAAGCCTTATTTTTCAAATGAATCGATCGGGCAAAATATTACTTACGATATTTACTAAAAGGGCTTATTAAGCTAAGCCAAATGCTGGCATATCGATAATTAAATGAATTTCTTTTTTTTAATTTTTTTATATATTTTTTTAAGAAATAGTGCTTATTTCAGCTAGCTTGCGAACTAATTTTAAATGCTGTATATAAATACTATGAATACTCTTAAAGTCAGGTTCTCTTTTAGAAATGTCTGCGAGTTTCTTAACAACCGGCTAATATTTCATTACACGCGTGTAAATTTCATACTAGTTTATCTATACAGCTACCCTAAGCAATCACTGACGCCCCTGCAAATTATCACTATCGCTTTTCAGCAAAATTTATCGGGTATATGACAGTTCAAAATGATCCTTCATTTCTACAATAATGAACCTTGATTGCGGTTTCGCTCTTACATTATTTATGGCTAAGTGTTTTCGTGGAACTCAAAAATTTAGATTAGATTAGCTTCACCGGCTTCAACGTAAAAACAAATAATTTTAGTTGTCGTTTAAGCAGTTTAAATTACAAATAATGTGCAAACATACAAATGAAACAATTTATCAGTTATTCTAAAATATGAGGTACATACTATATTTCGGTAAAAGCTTAACATTAAATAGTTATAGATAAGCGTATCACGAATAACACGAAAACTTAAAATGGAACTCTAAAATTCATGCAAGATATGGTAAAAAACCAACCAACCAACCAACCAACGATAAGAATCGTTTAGCAGAGCAAAATCAGTATGAAACCTTCCCTTCTAATACGAACTAAAGACATAACCTACCTTTTAACTAATTCTTACTATCTAGAATCTAGACATTAGTAAATATTACCTATTGAATATGCACATACTATACTCTACTGTTATTTTAGATAAACCCTTCAGTGGTATTAAAGAGGAATGCCATATCTCTTTTATTGAAACTATATCTTGTGTTTATATTCACGAATTGTAAGTTTTAAATATTATATTTTCTACACTGTACTACTCTTCCGCAATGTTCACGGCAATTTAAGGTGTGTTCTTTGTTAAGCGAGTAGTCAAGACCATTTAGTAGTATTCCTCAGCAGTATCACTGTTACAAGTGAGGTTATATGCTAAGTACCCGATTAGTAGTAGTATAGTTAGTGATTTAATTTAAATTGGCATACGGACCATTATATTCGAAACAATACTAACATGTTACTTATAATAATTAAGACTTCTCGACAAAAAAATCGTTATACATATTTACAAAAGCAAAACTATAACTTTAGCAACTTCTTCTTCTTCTCCTTCTCCTTAAACATATCCATACAAACTAAAGGTTGGCTTCACTCTTCTGTGGATATGTTGAAGGAGACGAAGAAGAAGAAGATGCTAAAGTTATAGTTTTGCTCTTTTTCTAATCCAACCAATGGAAATTATAGGAATTTTTAATGGCCATTGAATAATCCCAAGTCTCTGAGCACCTGTTCCGTGCTCTGTTTCAGCGCCGCACCATAACGCCATATGCTGCGATCCTCCACCAATTCCACCGCATTGACGGCTTTCTCTATGGAACGGTAGTGCTGCAATTGCGCCTGCGTGGGCTCCAGAGACAGCGGCCCGCAACTCTTCAGTTTGGCCAGCGAGAAGTGATTGTGCAGCGTGAGGACTTCGCTGGTATTGTGCAGACACTTGGTGGCCTGGTTCAAGCGGGAATGATTTGCCGCGCGCAGCGTGTGCTGCAGCATGTGCATGTATTTCGGCGCGATCGTTTCATTCCAGGAGAAGGCGTGATGCGGAAAGTGCACATTGCGGAAGCAAATGCTGCTGTGGCCGAGCGGACACTTCTGCTTTTTGGCCGACAGTTCGCTCTGCATGGCGATGTCGATGAGCTGCGACCAAGTGGTGAGATTTCCCAGCGGCATGATCACTTCGTCGACGTCCAGCAGCGCTATGTAGTCGTATTTGTACATGTTTCGATAGAAGCAGTCGTTGTAGGGAATCAGCTCGTTGAGGCGTCTGTTCAGTTGGTTGGCTCTCAGCGCCTGATGCTGGTAGTGCACGAGATGTGGCTCGCCGGTGGCCAATGATAGAGGACGCACGTCCAGAAAGCGCTGCTCCTGGTAGTAGCGCAGCACCTTCGACACATTCGCATGCACGGCCAGCTCATAGGCGTAGACGCGCTCTGCACCAAGCAGCCGCATCATTTCCAGCCACTCCACCAAACGCGCGGATACGTCCTCATAGAGGAACTCCAGACCCTTGAGGCAGACGGCAAAGCGCGGTTGCGCGTCGCTGCGTTGCAGCGTCTCGTAATTGACTCGCATATTGTTCGTGGCGGTGGCGCAAGGTGTCGCCACCAGGGACACGCTCTGCGGTATCAGTGAGCTCAGTGTCGGCGGCACCGCACACGTCAGCAGGTACGGATAGTACAGCTGTGGCTTCCGGCCCCAGCTCATGTACCAGATGAGCGTGTACTTCTGCACCGGCACGATGGCGGGCGCATTGCGGCTCTCGTACCACAGCTGGCAATGGCTCTGGGGGAAGTTGCTCTTATTCTGATTGCTCATGGCGAGTATGCGCACCACGGGACCATCGGACACGCTGGCGCGCTTGTCGAAGTAGGCGCCGAAGAGGCGGAAGGTGATGTTCGCGCTGCGGTGCACCTGCCAGTAGGTGTTGTAGAACTCCAGCTGCAGTGGCGTGGCGTAGCGAGCGCAGCTGGCATTGAGGCGTGGCAAACGGTTTTCAGCGCGTTGCCAGAGCTTGAAGGGCACATTGGGCAGTTCCAGTTGTAGCGCCTCGGAGACATCCGCCTTGGTGGGCTCTAGTTATGAGAGAGAGATCAGTTTTGTATTAAGGAATTCTGTATTAATATATATCTAAATATATATAATTGGCGGAAGTGTCGGTGTAATCGAAGCTTAGGCCCAGCTTTCTCGCATTTACTTGTGTGTGCTTGTTATATTTTGCACAAATTAATGGGACCTACAAATAACCGTATCCGAACGGGTTGAATTAATAATACGAAATTGCCGTTTAAAGCGATCGAAGCAATATCTACTAGATGAATAGATCATATAAGGGTAAGTCAAAGATTCGAATAGTCAAACCCTCAGGCATTAAATCTGATTTTACTTGGCTGACCCAAAAGAAACCTCTAAGAAGGGAGACAGTGTTGGGGAAAAATCTTGCACTTGCGGAAAATTGTGAAATATAATATAAGCAATATCTAAGAATATATAGAACTAAGTTGAAATAAAAGTGAAAACCAAATCGTTTTCTTTTGACAAAATACATGGGTGGTAAAAATAAATGCCATTTCTTTGGTTGAAAATATTTTAGAGCCAAATGTAAAACAAAAAGAATTTGGTTATGTCAACTAAAGTACCTTTGCTGTCAGGCAACAGAAACGGCTCCATGTCCTCTAGGAACCACTCCTGCATTTCCTGCATGCTGGGCACATGGTCTGTTGTTGACACTAGCTCACTATAATTCGAGCTGTCTGAATTACTGAACGTTATCAACACAGTCAAAAGAAATAGACACCAGATGCATATGAAAATTATCAATTTGCAGGCAGATCTCGCCTTGACGGTCATCTGCGCCCTCGAACACTTTCAAACAACGCGACTTGCGAATAATTAAAACGTATAAATTTCTGCTTTTCTTTCCGTATATATATCGTATATAGCTAGCAAAAAATTGTCTATAGCTATATCAAATTTTGAAATTTTTTGCCAAAACTACGTTCGCGTGGCAGCGGCCTTCCAAGTCATACTAACAACCGAGTTCCAACTAAAGTGCTAAAATACCGAATCATTTATTATGCGAAATTTTATGGTTTAAAAAAAAGGTTTTATCTTAATTGAACATTTAAACGCGCAAGAAACTCGTCAATCGAGCAGTTATCGGATCTATAGAATATTTGGCAATGTGGTTGTTGTTATATGAGCACAATTCTGCTGCGCAATATCAAAAGGAAGTAACTCGTTTTTTGTGCTTTCCATGATATCAAATTTATAGGGCTGGGTCGAAGCATTCCATATATGATTTATAACGTTTTGAACGACAGACTTCAGTAATCTGGTAATAGATTACATTATGAATGGAACTACCAACTCTATTTACATACATACATATATATAATCTAGGCATTAAAAAGCTTTTATGCAATTGCTAAGATTTAGAAATTTTATATTCTATTACATGGAATTGTAATAGAGAATATACATTTTTAAGTCCTTCATCATGAGACTGAAAAAGCTCTTGTGAAAAACTTAAAGAAATTGCAAAAATAAGATCTATTGTTTCATTTGAAATCAATTAGCCTCATGGAAAAAAGTCTAATTTAGTTGCAAGGATTTTTCGAAAGAAATTGATTGCTTGTTAATTTAATTACAATAAAACTAAGTGGTTTAATTTCATTCAGAAGCTTTGTACAATTCTATAATGCAACTAGTATATAGTATGTGATTACATATCATATAAAGTAATGCTGAAAATATACTGCCAAATTAAGTGCCATCTTTTAAGTTTCAGATTTTTTAATGAAAAATGCAATTTCTTGTGGTGTAGTAAAATAACATTTTCGTTACAAGTTTTCAAAGAATTTTAATTAATTAATTTAAAATTAGAATTTTAGATACCATTTCCTATAATGGAACTTAAATTTTGCATATTCCGTTGCTCAAATATTTAATGTCATAATTACAATCAAAATACTATGTAATTAGAACTGTAATTGTAGTTAACCAGTTTTGCCTTTTACAGATTATAGCGTCTATTTTGAAGATACGAACCTTGCATCATATGCTTATATGCTAAAATATCCAACTATAGCTCTAATCTACTTTAATGTATCGATGTTAAAGGCAGTTGCAACTCACCATTACCTTACCGCTTTGCGACGTTTCACATTTCGTCGAAAAAAATTGACGAATAAATTTGCGTCATTTCACATTACATCGTAAAATTCTTACGTTTTAATTTTTGCATGAATAAATAAATTTATTAGAAACTGGAAATTGCTTTGTTTATGATCAAATAACCGTATGCGTCTTTAATATTTTAGCACACTTCCATAATTGTTTTCAATTTTTCAAAGACAAAAATAGTCAAAAAGAATTCGAATTTCGAAATATTTCTTTATAAGTAAAACTTTAAAAGGTCGTAACTCTAGTTAATTTCTTCTTCTTTTGCACAGCAATATTAATCAGTCTACTATCTGAGTTAGCTTACACACTGAATAGTCTAACGAGTGTGCTAACAGCTTTGAGTTGGCTATTGTTGATTAGGAATTTCTCTGAATTATTGAGCTTAATAGTACCCTTAAATTTATTATACTCCTCTGCTATGTTCAAGATTAAAGACAATGATAAGCTTATTTTCATTATTTACAAGCTACACCAGATTTTTCCTCTTTGCCTCCACCACTGCGTTATTTTAGTTTATTATTAACAAAACTGAATTATATTTACTATACTATAGCGAAATAGTTAGTAGAACGTTGGAAGGCTCACTCTCGTTAGAGTTAAAGTAATCGCAATATGGTAATAGGGGTATAATAACTTTGTGCGAAAATTGTAACGCAATTAAAGGAGCCTTCCTAGGTATAGACATAAGTATATAGAAATGCTTAGAATCACTTTCTGTCTTTATTTCCGGTTGTCCGTCTGTCCGTCTGTCTTGCTGTCCGTGGCCACAGGAGAGAAAGAAGGAGTTGTCCGATTTAGACCAAATTTGGCACACAGTCGCAGTAAACCTTCCACTACTTCAAGTTCCGAGATTAGCCAAATCGGTTGAAGAACACGCCCACTATAGGCCTGTAAGTCCCAATACCCCGGATTTTTTTCGGTAAAATAGCTATATTTTGTCTAATTAGTCATAGAAAAAAATTGTACTTGGCATTCAAGTTAAGGGTGTGGTTTTCTATGTCCCACGAAAAAATGGGCGCGGTCCGCCCACTATATAGGCGGTAAGCTAAAAATCCTCATAACTTCAGTAAGATATACACCAGAGCGTCCATATTTGGTCACTTCATTACTGGTAAGAATACCTTTTAATTCTCCAAAAATGGGCGTGGTCCGCCCACTACGGGGGCGGTGAATTAAATATATCGATCATTTCGGTTGTACACCTTCCAGAGCATAAACTTTTGGCATAAATAGTCCTATTAGGGATATATTGTAGTCTGCTAAAAATGGCCGTGGTCCGCCCACTATGTAGGCGGTAAATTAAATGCACCCACAATTTCAGTGAATTATCACCCCACTTGGGAACTTGGTGTAGGGTATTACTCTGTCGGTGAAACCCGACTGATTCTTCCTTACTTGTTATTATTAAATTTATATGACACCCCTCAACTCTGTATATCATTGATTCAATTGATTAGAATTTATAAAAAAAAATTTTTAAATCGAAGAAGATTTGTAAACTTTTTGCAATAGCAGTAGAGTATAAATAAGTGAGTGTATACGAGCTGAGGCTCATATCAATCAATCAATGAAATTTCTTTCATTCATAACAGTTTCCGGTTATCTTATGCCGGGAATGCAGTGCTGTTTATCGCTATTTTCGGCACTTCTGCAGAAACTTAGAAACTTTTTAAATGTTACTATACAGAAAATCGATTCTATTGCAAGTATTTATTTATAAAGCTTCTCTGGTAGTCACTCGAACCGAATGTAAGGCATAGCAATCCTTATCTCGTCGCACTTATTGAGTTACGCTTTACAACAGACCTGTCTAACTGTCAAGGCTATTTTAAGATCAAAACTAGATTCTTGCAGATACTTACTAAATGTGACTAGCACATCTTTCTATAGAAATTGCAAGCATTTTCTGTAAACAACGCCGCGCTTCCGGCACAAAAAAAGCTCTACAAGCAAAACACTATTAATTTTCAATATGGCAAGTATTGACAATACTTAGTTGGAAAGTAGGAGTCTCCTACGTTTCACAGACTTTACCATTAATGCTTCTATTTCGAGTAATTAGTCGTTTAGAAATTATTAGAATTCACATTAAAAGTCACTGATGAGGTTTTCTGGCAAAAACCGAATTAGCTATATGACCTGCCCATGTGAGCAATAATTCTAATTCTTTGTTGTTGTACACTTAAAATTGATTTGTTTCAGAACAGAAATAGACAACTAAGTATTGTCATTTCTCTTTGGCAAGTCAGTCCGAATAAAAACTATTCTTTCTAACATTCAAGCTGCCGAATAAACATAAACTTGTATAATATGGTAAGTATTGACAAAATGAAGAAAGTCGTTGAAAAAGTGAAAATAATTGCCTGTTCTGTCATGCAACCGGAAGGAGACGATTTCCCTTGGACAACAAGGACTCAACGTTTCTGCTGCAAAATGCAAGAAGCTATAAATTATGCTAACTAAAATTAATGGAAATTAGTGGAAGGTGAAGAGAAAATGAATGTCTTAGCATCCGTGTATTGTGCTTGTTTTATATGAGAGGAGCTCTTGATCAAACTAACTTAACGTCATTTTTCATCGACGGAAAAACACTTTTTCATAGTGATTTTATAAATCTTTAAAAGAATTTGAACCTTTAAGTGGCTCTCTTTAGCTTCAATACTAAGTGGTCTCTAGATAAAATAGGCCTGCCACAAAAGAGCCTCTTTACAATGCGAAAATTCGCCATTATCCACTCAAGAGACAGAAGAAAGAAAATTTTTAATATTATTATTTATCCTTTATTGCGTAGTGTGGGGTTTTTAGTTAACCTAGTGGCTGTTCCATATTTAATCGGGGGGCACTAAGTAGCCTCCTAAATGCATGCTGTTAAGCCTACTGGATTGCGGAACATTGGCATAAAACATGCTCAGACGTTTCACTCTCTCTCTCTCCACAATCTCTATCGCAACCGGCATACATCCCTTTCGCATAAAGCAGTCTTTATTAGGCGGCACCTAAAGCAGCAGTGTTTCTTGAGAGCAACTGTGAGGATTCTGATGCCCCTCAGTTCTAGTGCGCCTTTGTGATGTGGCTCTTTTTGAGGTCAACTTGTTCCAGTAAGCAGTGACTTTTATTCCTTCAATTTTTTTAACACTTCTGCTGTGTGCCTTTTGGACAGTACGCAAAAGGGTTCATAAACAATAAAAGGGGCGTAGAGCTCCTCTTTTAGCTAGGCAGCCAGTTATTTCATTGTCATCGTGTTTTATATTCTGGAGCTCGACAATTAGATATACCGCTTATTTTGGATATATACATATATAGGCATTCCTCTAATGGCGCCGCCTATCTCAGTGGATAGTCTGTGAAGTCGCCAGTTCCATATTCAAACGCTGGCCAACTATCAGCTACGATCTTCGATTTCTGCCACCTTCGGCTTCGACCAGAAATACAACATGCAATTTTGGTGGCTCAGTGGACAAGTGCTGGTGCGGGAGACCCGGGTTCAAAACTCAGCGACCTCATAACAACTTATACAAAAAAATTTTGTGTTTCAAATTGTTACTTTTCGCGGCATTACTTCTCGCGATGGTCTGTTAATTCTCCGAGAGTATTTTCTCAATCCGTTCGGACATGCTTATTTGTAGGTCCTGTTAATCTGTGCTAGAACAAGCGATGGTCTTTTAATTCTCCGAGACTATTCTTTGCTAATGAAAGCTTCTCAATCCGTTCGGACACTCTTTTGCAGCTCATAAACAGCTCACATACACACTTTGTGGTTGCCATTAGTGTGAAATAAAAGTGTGGTAGCTGAATATATTTTTATGTTGTACTTATTTCAATCAATATTAGGTTTAAATGATATATACACAATATTAAAAGTTAATATAGTTATAAACTTGGGACGAAATATGTTCTGTAAATTATTTAAGAATGTTTGCTGGTCAAGTTGTAAATTGCCGAAATGTGGTGACTCTCTTTGGAACTCACGCATTCTGTACATTGGAACAGCTCAAGTGCGTTTCAAGTTTTTGCATTTACGCAATTCTGCAATGGTACGCACGCACGCACCATTGGAATCGGGCCATTAATGCGAGAAAGCTAGACCTAAGCCTACACGGACCAATCAATTATTATTATTATTATTACGGCTATACACCTGAATCAGCATATGTATGCGCCCAGAACATATGCCCCAGCATTATATACCACGTTCTCAACGGAACGATAAGTAATCATTCAGTTCAAGCAAACAGTTGATTGATGCGGCTTCACACTTACTTACACATATCAGTACACACACTCACATTACCATAAATGTATAAGTACAAACATATGTACATATGTCGCTTCATGGACAACCAAATATCATGTCAGAGAACTTTGTACCTTGAGTGACAATAAAAATTACGTCAGTAACAACGGCCCATGTTGATAGGCGGTCAATTTGCTCATACTATTGCCACAGATAACGGCATTTTTATTAAAAAGCATAAAGGAAAATTAGTCCAGAACCTGAAGTGAGTAATTGCAATTGTAAATGAGCAAATTATGAAATATGTACACAAGAGCGCACTTGCCCATACGGACATATGTACATATATATAGGGAAGTGGGATACCTGATTAGATAAAATGCAGCGTAAATCCATCGCTGCCAGATGTGGGTATTTGTGCCCATTTTGGAGATTTGTTTGGGGATTTCGAGTTAAAAATGGTGATATTTTGGGAATTTTTTTTTACTAATCCACCAAAGTGATTGATCGATCATTTGTGCGAATTTCATCGATCGACGTCTGTAATTCAAAATCAATTTAGAAATCTCTGTATATTTTGTATAAAAATAGTTAGCTCTTAACTATAAGACCTCGTTTTAGGCTTTTAAGGAGTTGAGAATACGTGGGAACACCTGGCAACCCTGCGTAAACGTCGATAACAACGTAAAAGGCGATAAGCAGTACAGCTATAAGCTTTTTAGAATTTTAGCAAACGTTCGATAATGGCTGCATTGCAGTTTCTCAATACACGCGCTGAATTGTAGTCGGTAGCATTCGCAAGCGATTTGAATTTTTTTTAATATTTTCTAAAATTTTGTAAATAAGTGCTTCAATAGTCACAACCAAGATGAACAAATGGCAGCTGCTTGCTGTGGCCATAGTGGCCATTCTATCCGTGGTCATGTTGCAACAAAGTCAGGCGGTCGATCTCAGTCAACTGGACGGTTGGAAAACGCAGTTTCTGCCACCGGAATTCAGGAATACCAATTTCACATTAGGTGTGTTTAAAAGTTATGCTGCTTAAAATTTTTGCAAAATGAAGGGCATTAAAAAAGGGGGTAAGCGTAAAATGACCTTTGAACTTGTACACTCATATGAGAATTCGATGTGTGGTCTATAAATGACATTGTCTGTGTCGAATGTCCAAATCTAATCTAATCTCGTTGGTAAAAGTTTAAAAGGCAAGTGCTTGTAAAAGAACGCATGTTTGGAAACTTCTTATGCAATTTTTATTGCTCCGAATTGCTTTGATCGCTCAGTAGTCTACGAAAATATAATGTATGAAATCGCTTGATCGTTTCCATATTTTGGAATGTTCTTCCGATTGCGAGGTATTTCAAACATGCAATGCTAAAGTTTAGGAACTGCATCGCGTGAATCAGTGGAAGACAATTGAGCCTATAAGCCGACTCCGAACAAATGGTTTCTGCCATGATGAAAAGTATAAGTTGTGATATTTATCAGATGTCTACAAACTAATGCCCCTGTTTCTATTGCCGAAAGACTTCATTGTGTCATTTATGATTATTTCGATAGAAAAAATATAGAGTAAGCTTCCCGACGCGGAACCAATGAATCAATTCAGAGGCTCTTTTAAATGATATAACCAATATATTGCCACAATAGGCTTTCCAGACCACTCTGGCTAGGAGACTAGATCCCTACTCCTAATACAGTCTGCCAATATATTCTACAATCGATGGCTTCAAGACCATAATTGGAACTGCAGCCAGATGGTAATGACTGCTTTCCAAGCGAAAGTTCACGGCATCTTATATACCGCTCAAAACTCGCATGGCCAAAATGAGGATTATAGATTATCCTACCCACACCGACAGGTGCCTTGAGGAGTAGTACACGACAGAGCATTCTCTCTGTCACTGTCCTGCCTACTCAAGTTTTCGACGTCGCCTCATTGGTTAGAATATTCTGAGAATAATTACACATGTATATTCTGAGAACGGACAGTGCATATTCTAGGGATCCCAGCCAGCGCGGTCTGAAAGGCCTATTCCAGCAGTTCTCCATCTATTTATCTATGTTGGCCAATTTTTCCGGTTTTTAAACTATGCCTCTATAATATGAAATGACTGGATCGGTCATTAGTTCGTGTGTGACCGATATTTTCTTTCTATTGAGGAGATCGACTTCGTTCGAATTGGAGACGATTTAGAGTCAAAATTTTAGACAAACATAAAAGGACGATTAATATCGCTACTAAACAATTTGGAATTATCTTCTGAGCGATTACTTTTGTGATCACAAGATCACAAAATCATAAAAAATTTACTAACGAAAAATCTACTTTAGCACTTATGGTTTATTACTCAGTATTTCTCAATACCAATTGTTGACTATTTTGTATTTTTGAATTTGTTGCATGTGCCAAATCTAATTGTTTGTATATATTCAACTTTAGGCTCGTATTATTTTTGTTAGTATATCGGATATTGAATTTGTTACTATATTAGTTTTTTAAAGGCGCCCGTGGCGCCCTCTGACTCAATTTTGGACAATTTTTATTTTTTGGATATTGGGGTAATGTTTGGTCTCACTCATAGACTTGGGATCACTCCAATGCCTGTCTCATTTTCCGAGTTGCTTGCTCAATTCGTTTTAGACTGATTTTCTTTATATTTCATGAAATTCTGAATATTTTTGACAATTTTTATTTTTTGAAACTAAAAACTACTGTGGCCCTTCCAATAATTAATTGATACCGAAAAATAAAATGATATAAAAAAAAACTTTTTAAAAATAAGCTTTAATTTATTTAATGTTCTAAAAAGTAGAAAATAAATTGTTTGCAAGTCACCTGTATCTGTTTGCTTATTGGAAATTTTACAAAACTGTTTAAACTGTCATTTCCACATTTTCCTTGCCCGTCTGGTCGTTGCAGATGAAATGACGTAACGAAAAATGCGAAAATCCCAAAATTATAACGGCAAAATTTTTGCATACAAAAATGGGCAAAAAACGCGTGCAAAAAACTACGTAAGGCGGGGGATTACGTCTTCGCCGAAATGCGTCGCAAATTGCCGGGATGCGTTTCGCTGCATTCCTTAACCCTTATAGGTCATGATAGGATTATATGGCAACCTCATTACCTCATTTGTCCATGTCATGACACTACTCCATACTAATACAGCCCTGTACCAACCGCTGTCCGAGTGGTCAGCACTTATAGTAAGAAGTAGTGTAAGTCGGAAAGCGAACAACGCATTTCTCGCCTTTTCATTCCATAACTATATACACATTTTTAAAAATTTTATTTGTACACAGATGTATAATGTACATATGTATGTAGGTTAATGCTCTTTCCTTAACAGGCTTATATACTTGGTTGCTCATACGGGAGGCCCGGGTTCAATTCTCAGGCAAGGCACATAAAATGTAATAGAGGTACATAGGTATGTATATAAAATCTAATATAAAGAGAATTTGTCCTGCGCTATCACTACTCTGGCTTGCTTATGTTCTAAACTCTTATTAGAAGCCGTTTGCGTTAATGAGGCAGTGAGTCAGTGACGAGGAGTTTTATATTTATTACCAGCAGTATCGCGCCGCTTTGCGGCGACTCTCCCACTTTTTCTCCTGGCATTTAGCATTAGGGTGGAATTCTAAACGTTGCTTATAAAAATACAGAAAAAATTGTCACAGAATTTTATGTTTGATTTGAAAGAATCAGTGAAAATCGCATACAGATTCCTTCTAAGAATATTTTAATTCATGCCGTTTTCCGCCCCGTTTCTCCAAAGTTACGATTTCTCGAAGAATGGTGGAAATTCCAGAGACAATTTTAAACTCAACGAAGCTTTGAATTTTCGAAACTTGGCTCATGCTCTCCTCTTGCCTTTGCAGATGACATCAAGAAAGTATATCGCGCCAAATGCAAGAAAGCTTCCGGCGTTGACAACTCTACGCTGTATCAGGAAATAGAGAAGAGCGCCAACACGCTATTGGGCTGCCTCTCGAGCGTTACCAACTTTTCCGCCATACAGGAGGAAATCGAGACGGCGCGCCCCATTGGCGAACTGGACACGGTCTTTCATAAGTATTGCACCAAAGTGCCGGAGGTGGAGCGCTGCATAATTGAATTCAACGCGAAACTGCAGCCATGTCTGACCGCCGAGGAGCGCAATCAGAATTCAATTTTTGTGCGGGTGTCCACCAATTTGATGGGTTTCATGTGCGCCAAGGGCGGGGATCAGATTGCGCTGTTCGTCGCGGAAGAGGGACCGGAGTGTATGGAGGCCAACAAGGAGGCAATTAGCCAGTGTTTTAACGCGTCCTTTGCCGAATTCATACCGGAAAATGCAACAATGCCGGATATTTACAACCTGCCTGAGCTGGTGCTGGCGCCCGAGCACTGCGTCGATCTGGAACGCTTCGAGGCGTGTACGCTGCACCATCTGCAGCAGTGCCGCGAGATAACACCCGCCAATGTGGCCGAATCGGTGTTTCGCTTTGTTAAGAATGAGACCAACTGTCGCCGTTGGCTCGCTGGCAAGGCCACGGTGCGTCCAATACTCAAGGAAGCCAGGAGTGGCGCAGAGGTGCACAGAGTGATGGAAGCATCACTATTTCTGGGCTCAGCCGTGCTGCTCTTGTTGCTACAAATGAGACAACACTTTTCGTATATTTTGTAATGCCAATTTGCTTTTTATGTATTAAATACAAAAATTGTTCTTTTTGATAGAAAAGTATAAATTTTTTACATGCGTATTATTTGAGTTAATTCTTTCATCAATAAATACAAAAAAAATTAATTTTTATTAAAGGTTTATGAAAGGAAATGCAAAATGGTTATGTAAACGACCCCATCGCTTTTGCTTGTTTTCTTATGTTTAAAGATATTTCCAACCGTTTTATAAAAGTTGATGTTTTTCAAAATATTAAATCAAAATTGTTTAGGAAATGATTTTTTCTTTGGAGCTGTTTGGAAAAATTTTAAATCGTAAGTTTTTAAAAAATCGTTTTATAAAAGCTTTAATTTATAATATAAAGTTATAAGTTTTAATGTAAACACATATTTCAAGTCATATTTCCAATTATATATATTAAAATAAAATAAAATAAAATAAAATTATTAACAGTTCTATGAATGCTTTTAAAACGCCGGTAAAAGATTTTAGTAAATGTGTTAGTGATCGAAATTTTATGATAGCTAACTAATTTTTTATTGTTGTGGATAAAATCAAAGTTTTTGGAATAATATTTAAATTCCTCTGATCTCTTATCTTTATATTCCTGTTGTTTTATTAATGTCAAGCATATTTCTAACAATTCTGTGCTCAAAAGCTAAAAAAGACTTTAATTGGTTGTTATGTCATACAAATTTACACAAAATTGAATATTTTGACTCATAAAATTCCAAGGTATGCATGCGATTTAGATTATCTCAGAGCTTGAAGAAAGCCGCTTTATCACTCTGTACCACTCTGCACCAAAGTGGACGACCGACCGGTTCCTTCTCTCATGCAGCCAACTGGAAAACGGCACAGAAAGTATTTCTGATCATTTATGTACGTATGTATCTACATATATACTGATGTCTACACGTAGGTTGGCTCTTTTATGGCCTAAAGTGTTGCCCCAAATTTAATATATCTTATTACCATAGGTGTAGGTTTTTTCTTGTACAGCACCAAACTGAGTTCTCGTCAATTACTCCAAGCCGAAATTAAAAATACAGGTACCACTTGATTTTGAACAAATATGTACATATATTTAAATTGATCAGTTTTAGATCGTTGATTCGATTCGAGCACGATGATGAGTTAACTCATATAACATATGTATGTTCACCTTTTTACCCTAGTGCAAAAAGCCTAACTCCTTCAAGACACTCCTGCAATTATACGACAATGATTCCCGAAAACGCCAAATACTGCGGTCCTGCACCAAGTACTTTCCTTCCTGCACACTCTGCTTCACATCGAACCAATCGCGATAATGTTGCAATTGGGCTTGATGTGTTGCGAAGCCGAATGTTAAACAACTCTTCAGTTTGTCTATAAAAAAGTGATTATGCACTGTTAGAACCTCCGCGGTGTTGTGCATACACTTGGTGGCCGTGCTGGGATCGGAATGATTTCTCACACGCAGCGTGTGTTGCAACATGTGCATGTAGTTTGGCACACGCCTGACTGTGGGAGCGGTGTTGGGAAAGAGCACTTGTCGGGTCCAGAGACTACTGAAGCCATGACGACAGCCATCGCCGAAGCTTGGCTGCAGCTGCTCAGCAATTTCTATGAGTTCGGACCAAGTGGTTAGATTCCCCAGTGGCATGATCACTTCGTCGATGTCCAACAGAGCCAAATAATCGTATTTGTACATGTTGCGATAGAAGCAATCATTGTACGGTATCAGCTCATTCAAGTAGGCATTCAAAATGTCCAATCTCAGAGCCAAATGCTGAAAGTGCGGCAAGCGTGGTCCACCAATGGCCAAGGATATAGGTTGCACTTGCACGAATCCCTGCTGGCCATAATATTGCAGCACCTTGGAAAGATTGGCGCTCACGGCCAAATCGTAGATGAAAATCTTGTGTGCGCCAAGCAGGCGCATCATCTCCAGCCACTCCACCAAACGCGTCGACATGTCCCCATACGGAAAATCCAAGCCCTTGACACACACGGCCACGCGTTGCTTCTTTTCATGCGACTTTAAGGGATTATATAGTACTTTAAAACTGTTGGTGGCTGTGTCGCATTCTTTGGCTACTAGGGAGACCGCTTGAGGCACGAGAGATCTCACATGCTCAGGCAGCACACAAGTGAGCAGATGTGGATATGAATGCATTTGGTCAAGAATCCAATATCTGTTCCATATCAGGGAGTAGTTTGACACGAGCACAATCTCGGGCTCATTTTGATGCTCGTACCACAACTGACAGTAGCTGGGCGGGAAACTCTCCGAAGTTGTATTGGCCAAGCCCAGCAGGCGCACCACAGGACCGGGTTCAACGCTGCTCCGATTGTCGTAGTAGGCGCCGTAGAGATGGAAGCTTACATTAGCACTGCCATAGATTTGCCAGTAAATGTTGTGGAACTGTAGCTTCATAACGTCAGGACTTTTGGCGCAAGTCGCATTCTTCTGCATTGGCGGCTCATCCACACGACTGTTCCAGAACTCGAAGGGCACATTGGGCAGTTCCTGTTGGAATGCTGCAGTTAATTCGTCCTCAGTAAGCTCTGCAATATGCATAAGAAAAGTTACGGAAAATATTACAGCAATTGCGACAGTGTTGCATTGTATACCAATTCAAGATTACCTGCAATACGGTTAACCACAACTTCCTCCGTGCCATCGTTTAACGGCACATCGTTCCACATGCTCGCCAAGTACAGCAATTTATTGGACTCTTCATGAGCGCCATAACGGTAGCTTCCCTCGATCAAAAGTCTGACGGTTAGTATGATGAGCAGGGACCAGACGCAGATGAAAATCATGAGCTTTAGCAAATTTGAGCGGGTCCACATTTCTGGAGTAAGGCAATCCCATCTTGTTTATATAATGTATTCAAGGGCAAGGACGGCATATGTGCAATTGAAATATAGATTAAGAAATGACAAGAAGCTAAGAGGTATTTGAAGTGAACCATACGGGGTTCCTAATAGAAACAAATCCAACACGAAAATGGTGCTACTATAATATGAGTAGCGAGTTTTGAAGCACTTTCCATTAACATTTAATTTTCAGAAATCGAATTCAAGTAATGAAAAAAAATTTCTACCCTTTTTATGAATTCTATGATTAGCAAAATGTCAACATTATTTTTGAGAGAGCATGCTTTTACTCTTTTATATTTCTGCGATAATTAAAACTTTAAAGCTTCAAGCAAAGAGTATGTTAATATAATAGAGTGCGCATCACTCAAATTTTCGGCAAATCGAAGTGACGGCCATTTTTCATATTTCGGTCGCGGCAAAGGGGGACGCAAAAACTACTCAACCGCTCAGAGAATTTCGTTGACAGTCGTTGATTTGGCATTTCGGGTATGCTCAAAGCACGAAAAAGGCATTTGGTTGTTTCTGTGTTGTTGTTGTTGTGTATTTCTTGTTCATACCAAATGATAATTTTGGCGATTTAAAATTTATTTCAATTTCCCTCTGCTGATCTTATTATAGGGCAATGACTATATTAAGAAGTTATTTATTTGCCAACATCACTTTTATTAAGGTGATATTGACAAAAATATCTAATATTAATATATGTGCATATTTCATTCTTTATTAAAATGTATAAATATTCTATGCTCTGCTTTTCTGCCACCTCTCGTATCTTATCATCTGCAATTCTCTTCGCTTACGTCTCTTCGACCATCGTCACCATATTTCTCCATAGCAATTTTTAGTTTCTGTTGCTTTTTATTTTTATCTACATATTAAGTCTTTGTTTGCTGCTTATCTTTTTTTATATCCCATATTTCTTTTTGATGGTTTTTCGTATTTTTCTGCACAGGTTTTGTTCTTTTCCTTGGCGTTTCTCTTCAATTTATGACTAACTTTATTTTATTTTATTTTTCTCTTAAAATTGCTCTTCCTTGCTCTTGCTTACCTGCTTCCTTTTCTCACGCTGCTTGAAGTCGCTCTTTTCTTTCCTTTATGTCTTTTATTATAATATGCAATTTGTTTCTGAAAAACACCTCAATTTGACGTCTCTACCATGAAAATGTTACCGTCTACTTCAAGACCAAACTCAAACAATTCTAAACTTTCACGTAACAAATCAAATTTCACACTGACCGCTATATGTATGCCAAAAATTGGTTTCCATGTGGGTCAATAAATGGGTTTTATCTTTGTCTATAGGCAAAATATCCGAGATAATACTTTGGAAACGTTATCAATTTTAAATTATTTATTTATTGAATTTATACAAATTAATCAGCACTTTTCCCAATATAAAGCGTTATCTATTATCTATATGTATAAATTAACAAAACGCTATTCTGTCTGTTCAGTACAAAATCATTTTTCTCTAAATACTTTTCAATCAAGGTTTACTTTTTTATTTCACAAAATATTAATTCCAACTAGAGTTTTTACTCTTCAAAGTGCGCTGCTCACAGTTTTATTTTATTATGGCTCAATGCTAGTTAGCAGCTTGTCAGCCGATCATCAATCCGAAGATTCCAACAGCCACAGCGGCAACAGCTGTTAACGTTAGTATACATTGTACATACTGTCTGCTATAAATAGCAGTTGCTTTAAATTTATCAATGAGTACATAAGCATTTGGGCAAATTGTAAAAAATATTTTTTTTTGTAAAAAAATACACAATTTGTATTTTAGACACACATCTGGCCGTACAGGAATATTATGCGCTCAAGAAAAGACTAGTCAGAATGTACAAGCAATGTAATTTTGCAAATAAAGAGCCCGGGTTAATATTTTGTCGTTTAATTTTGCAGGAGGCCGAGGAAACTATGTCTGGAAATAAAATAAATATATTGGGTGGGAAACAAAAAGAACAAATGGAAAAAATAAAAAAAATGTGTGCGTCTCGGGACGCTCGACAGAAGTGATAACTTAAACTAATCCAAGTTAAACTATTTAATATTGAAATTTTTTAACTTGAGAAAAGCTTAGGTTATTACTTAAATTTCATGCATGTCAACATGATAATGTGAGGAAAGGTTATTCATCAATAAAATTTCATTTCAATTCATTTTAATAAAGCCCACAGTTCCACTCAGTTTCGCTCAGTCACTCGTCCTCTCAGAGAACCGCTCTGCTACAAGAAATTCCAAACTCAAAGTAAATATAACGAGGGCTGCTTACTGTGAGAAAATTCTCCCATTTTGTGGGAATTCGAACTCTTTTTCTACATATTCTTAACAAAATGCTGTTGTTTTGTATTACAGCATTTTGGAACTCAGCCATACTGTTTTATTTATTGATTTATGTTTTTTACTACCATTATTTTGAATGAAAATGTGGCTGAAGTGCCAATTCCCATGGGAGAATTTTTTAAGCATTTGAGAGAATTGGCTTTGACTGAGTTTGCACCCCTGATCGCACGACTCAATGGCTTGGTTCGTTCGGTTTTCGTACTCAAATGAGCCGAACGAGCATTTTTTGCGGCTGATTTTCGTATTTTGCATGGTGTTATGAAAGTCGTGTGCATGTGCTCTTCTTCTGCATGTCGGCAGCTCAGCCAACAAAGTATACGAAGAATCAGAGCAGCGCTCGGCTAGACGATATTCCCGACAGCGCTGCTGTTTGATTCTGTGTTGTTGTTGTTTTCATATGAAAGACAAAAAATTCTTTGGCTCTGCTCTGCCATAAACGAACAAAAGGAACTTCAATATACATACATATGTACATATGCGTATGTCGAATTTCCTGGCATTTGCGTATGCTGTGTTATGAATGAAATCTGCTTGCAGCTTCCAACTCGTTTTGAAATTTCAAATCGAAGTTGGAATTTGTTGAAATATCGCAAACATTTTTCCAATGTGCGACATTTCCAGAGATAATACTAAAATTTAAAAGGCTTTTTATAGAATATTTATACATTTTAATAAAGAATGAAATATGCACATATATTAATATTAGATATTTTTGTCAATATCACCTTAATAAAAGTGATGTTGGCAAATAAATAACTTCTTAATATAGTCATTGCCCTATAATAAGATCAGCAGAGGGAAATTGAAATAAATTTTAAATCGCCAAAATTATCATTTGGTATGAACAAGAAATACACAACAACAACAACACAGAAACAACCAAATGCCTTTTTCGTGCTTTGAGCATACCCGAAATGCCAAATCAACAACTGTCAACGAAATTCTCTGAGCGGTTGAGTAGTTTTTGTGTCCCCCTTTGCCGCGACCGAAATATGAAAAATGGCCGTCACTTCGATTTGCCGAAAATTTGAGTGATGCGCACTCTATTATATTAACATACTCTTTGGTGGTAGTTTTAGGTTATATGCTCACTGTCAACTGTTTTAGGTTATATGCTCAGTATATGTCTATTGCACACTCTGTAGCGTCTGTCCGAAAAACAGCTAAGCGCTGTGGGTTAGAGTGAGAGTGGAGGGGCCCGCGTACCGCTGCCGTATGCGTGAGAGAGAGGGAAGCCAGACAGACTGGCACCGTACCGCGTTACGTTACGAAGCGGTTTACCCTCCCATAAAAAGTTATCACTTCAAAAGTAAAAAAGTTGGGAGCCAACAACACGCGGTGTTCCCAAGCGGTCCCCCATCCAAGTACTAACCGCGCCCGACGCTGCTTAATTTCGGTGATCGGACGAGAACCGATGTATTCAGCGTGGTATGGTCGTTGGCGAAAGACGCTGCTCCAACGTACAACAAGAAAGCCTTTTCCGCGACAGCCCACAGCCACAGCAGCAACAGCTGTTAACGTTAGTATACATAGTATGTACATACTGTCTGCTATAAATAGCAGTTGCTTTAAATTTATCAATGAGTGCATAAGCATTTGGGCAAATTGCAAAAAATTTTTTTTTCGTCAAAAATTACACAATTTGTATTTTAGACACACATCTGGCCGTACAGGAATATTATGCGCTCAAGAAAAGACTAGTCAGAATGTACAAGCAATGTAATTTTGCAAATAAAGAGCCCGGGTTAATATTTTGTCGTTTAATTTTGCAGGAGGCCGAGGAAACTATGTCTGGAAATAAAATAAATATATTGGGCGGGAAACAAAAAGAACAAATGGAAAAAAGTAAAAAAGTTGGGAGCCAACAACACGCGGTGTTCCCAAGCGGTCCCCCATCCAAGTACTAACCGCGCCCGACGCTGCTTAATTTCGGTGATCGGACGAGAACCGATGTATTCAGCGTGGTATGGTCGTTGGCGAAAGACGCTGCTCCAACGTACAACAAGAAAGCCTTTTCCGCGACAGCCCACAGCCACAGCAGCAACAGCTGTTAACGTTAGTATACATAGTATGTACATACTGTCTGCTATAAATAGCAGTTGCTTTAAATTTATCAATGAGTGCATAAGCATTTGGGCAAATTGCAAAAAATATTTTTTTCGTCAAAAATTACACAATTTGTATTTTAGACACACATCTGGCCGTACAGGAATATTATGCGCTCAAGAAAAGACTAGTCAGAATGTACAAGCAATGTAATTTTGCAAATAAAGAGCCCGGGTTAATATTTTGTCGTTTAATTTTGCAGGAGGCCGAGGAAACTATGTCTGGAAATAAAATAAATATATTGGGCGGGAAACAAAAAGAACAAATGGAAAAAAGTAAAAAAGTTGGGAGCCAACAACACGCGGTGTTCCCAAGCGGTCCCCCATCCAAGTACTAACCGCGCCCGACGCTGCTTAATTTCGGTGATCGGACGAGAACCGATGTATTCAGCGTGGTATGGTCGTTGGCGAAAGACGCTGCTCCAACGTACAACAAGAAAGCCTTTTCCGCGACAGCCCACAGCCACAGCAGCAACAGCTGTTAACGTTAGTATACATAGTATGTACATACTGTCTGCTATAAATAGCAGTTGCTTTAAATTTATCAATGAGTGCATAAGCATTTGGGCAAATTGCAAAAAATATTTTTTTCGTCAAAAATTACACAATTTGTATTTTAGACACACATCTGGCCGTACAGGAATATTATGCGCTCAAGAAAAGACTAGTCAGAATGTACAAGCAATGTAATTTTGCAAATAAAGAGCCCGGGTTAATATTTTGTCGTTTAATTTTGCAGGAGGCCGAGGAAACTATGTCTGGAAATAAAATAAATATATTGGGCGGGAAACAAAAAGAACAAATGGAAAAAAGTAAAAAAGTTGGGAGCCAACAACACGCGGTGTTCCCAAGCGGTCCCCCATCCAAGTACTAACCGCGCCCGACGCTGCTTAATTTCGGTGATCGGACGAGAACCGATGTATTCAGCGTGGTATGGTCGTTGGCGAAAGACGCTGCTCCAACGTACAACAAGAAAGCCTTTTCCGCGACAGCCCACAGCCACAGCAGCAACAGCTGTTAACGTTAGTATACATAGTATGTACATACTGTCTGCTATAAATAGCAGTTGCTTTAAATTTATCAATGAGTGCATAAGCATTTGGGCAAATTGCAAAAAATATTTTTTTCGTCAAAAATTACACAATTTGTATTTTAGACACACATCTGGCCGTACAGGAATATTATGCGCTCAAGAAAAGACTAGTCAGAATGTACAAGCAATGTAATTTTGCAAATAAAGAGCCCGGGTTAATATTTTGTCGTTTAATTTTGCAGGAGGCCGAGGAAACTATGTCTGGAAATAAAATAAATATATTGGGCGGGAAACAAAAAGAACAAATGGAAAAAAGTAAAAAAGTTGGGAGCCAACAACACGCGGTGTTCCCAAGCGGTCCCCCATCCAAGTACTAACCGCGCCCGACGCTGCTTAATTTCGGTGATCGGACGAGAACCGATGTATTCAGCGTGGTATGGTCGTTGGCGAAAGACGCTGCTCCAACGTACAACAAGAAAGCCTTTTCCGCGACAGCCCACAGCCACAGCAGCAACAGCTGTTAACGTTAGTATACATAGTATGTACATACTGTCTGCTATAAATAGCAGTTGCTTTAAATTTATCAATGAGTGCATAAGCATTTGGGCAAATTGCAAAAAATATTTTTTTCGTAAAAAATTACACAATTTGTATTTTAGACACACATCTGGCCGTACAGGAATATTATGCGCTCAAGAAAAGACTAGTCAGAATGTACAAGCAATGTAATTTTGCAAATAAAGAGCCCGGGTTAATATTTTGTCGTTTAATTTTGCAGGAGGCCGAGGAAACTATGTCTGGAAATAAAATAAATATATTGGGCGGGAAACAAAAAGAACAAATGGAAAAAAGTAAAAAAGTTGGGAGCCAACAACACGCGGTGTTCCCAAGCGGTCCCCCATCCAAGTACTAACCGCGCCCGACGCTGCTTAATTTCGGTGATCGGACGAGAACCGATGTATTCAGCGTGGTATGGTCGTTGGCGAAAGACGCTGCTCCAACGTACAACAAGAAAGCCTTTTCCGCGACAGCCCACAGCCACAGCAGCAACAGCTGTTAACGTTAGTATACATAGTATGTACATACTGTCTGCTATAAATAGCAGTTGCTTTAAATTTATCAATGAGTGCATAAGCATTTGGGCAAATTGCAAAAAATATTTTTTTCGTAAAAAATTACACAATTTGTATTTTAGACACACATCTGGCCGTACAGGAATATTATGCGCTCAAGAAAAGACTAGTCAGAATGTACAAGCAATGTAATTTTGCAAATAAAGAGCCCGGGTTAATATTTTGTCGTTTAATTTTGCAGGAGGCCGAGGAAACTATGTCTGGAAATAAAATAAATATATTGGGCGGGAAACAAAAAGAACAAATGGAAAAAAGTAAAAAAGTTGGGAGCCAACAACACGCGGTGTTCCCAAGCGGTCCCCCATCCAAGTACTAACCGCGCCCGACGCTGCTTAATTTCGGTGATCGGACGAGAACCGATGTATTCAGCGTGGTATGGTCGTTGGCGAAAGACGCTGCTCCAACGTACAACAAGAAAGCCTTTTCCGCGACAGCCCACAGCCACAGCAGCAACAGCTGTTAACGTTAGTATACATAGTATGTACATACTGTCTGCTATAAATAGCAGTTGCTTTAAATTTATCAATGAGTGCATAAGCATTTGGGCAAATTGCAAAAAATATTTTTTTCGTCAAAAATTACACAATTTGTATTTTAGACACACATCTGGCCGTACAGGAATATTATGCGCTCAAGAAAAGACTAGTCAGAATGTACAAGCAATGTAATTTTGCAAATAAAGAGCCCGGGTTAATATTTTGTCGTTTAATTTTGCAGGAGGCCGAGGAAACTATGTCTGGAAATAAAATAAATATATTGGGCGGGAAACAAAAAGAACAAATGGAAAAAAGTAAAAAAGTTGGGAGCCAACAACACGCGGTGTTCCCAAGCGGTCCCCCATCCAAGTACTAACCGCGCCCGACGCTGCTTAATTTCGGTGATCGGACGAGAACCGATGTATTCAGCGTGGTATGGTCGTTGGCGAAAGACGCTGCTCCAACGTACAACAAGAAAGCCTTTTCCGCGACAGCCCACAGCCACAGCAGCAACAGCTGTTAACGTTAGTATACATAGTATGTACATACTGTCTGCTATAAATAGCAGTTGCTTTAAATTTATCAATGAGTGCATAAGCATTTGGGCAAATTGCAAAAAATATTTTTTTCGTCAAAAATTACACAATTTGTATTTTAGACACACATCTGGCCGTACAGGAATATTATGCGCTCAAGAAAAGACTAGTCAGAATGTACAAGCAATGTAATTTTGCAAATAAAGAGCCCGGGTTAATATTTTGTCGTTTAATTTTGCAGGAGGCCGAGGAAACTATGTCTGGAAATAAAATAAATATATTGGGCGGGAAACAAAAAGAACAAATGGAAAAAAGTAAAAAAGTTGGGAGCCAACAACACGCGGTGTTCCCAAGCGGTCCCCCATCCAAGTACTAACCGCGCCCGACGCTGCTTAATTTCGGTGATCGGACGAGAACCGATGTATTCAGCGTGGTATGGTCGTTGGCGAAAGACGCTGCTCCAACGTACAACAAGAAAGCCTTTTCCGCGACAGCCCACAGCCACAGCAGCAACAGCTGTTAACGTTAGTATACATAGTATGTACATACTGTCTGCTATAAATAGCAGTTGCTTTAAATTTATCAATGAGTGCATAAGCATTTGGGCAAATTGCAAAAAATATTTTTTTCGTCAAAAATTACACAATTTGTATTTTAGACACACATCTGGCCGTACAGGAATATTATGCGCTCAAGAAAAGACTAGTCAGAATGTACAAGCAATGTAATTTTGCAAATAAAGAGCCCGGGTTAATATTTTGTCGTTTAATTTTGCAGGAGGCCGAGGAAACTATGTCTGGAAATAAAATAAATATATTGGGCGGGAAACAAAAAGAACAAATGGAAAAAAGTAAAAAAGTTGGGAGCCAACAACACGCGGTGTTCCCAAGCGGTCCCCCATCCAAGTACTAACCGCGCCCGACGCTGCTTAATTTCGGTGATCGGACGAGAACCGATGTATTCAGCGTGGTATGGTCGTTGGCGAAAGACGCTGCTCCAACGTACAACAAGAAAGCCTTTTCCGCGACAACCCACAGCCACAGCAGCAACAGCTGTTAACGTTAGTATACATAGTATGTACATACTGTCTGCTATAAATAGCAGTTGCTTTAAATTTATCAATGAGTGCATAAGCATTTGGGCAAATTGCAAAAAATATTTTTTTCGTCAAAAATTACACAATTTGTATTTTAGACACACATCTGGCCGTACAGGAATATTATGCGCTCAAGAAAAGACTAGTCAGAATGTACAAGCAATGTAATTTTGCAAATAAAGAGCCCGGGTTAATATTTTGTCGTTTAATTTTGCAGGAGGCCGAGGAAACTATGTCTGGAAATAAAATAAATATATTGGGCGGGAAACAAAAAGAACAAATGGAAAAAAGTAAAAAAGTTGGGAGCCAACAACACGCGGTGTTCCCAAGCGGTCCCCCATCCAAGTACTAACCGCGCCCGACGCTGCTTAATTTCGGTGATCGGACGAGAACCGATGTATTCAGCGTGGTATGGTCGTTGGCGAAAGACGCTGCTCCAACGTACAACAAGAAAGCCTTTTCCGCGACAGCCCACAGCCACAGCAGCAACAGCTGTTAACGTTAGTATACATAGTATGTACATACTGTCTGCTATAAATAGCAGTTGCTTTAAATTTATCAATGAGTGCATAAGCATTTGGGCAAATTGCAAAAAATATTTTTTTCGTCAAAAATTACACAATTTGTATTTTAGACACACATCTGGCCGTACAGGAATATTATGCGCTCAAGAAAAGACTAGTCAGAATGTACAAGCAATGTAATTTTGCAAATAAAGAGCCCGGGTTAATATTTTGTCGTTTAATTTTGCAGGAGGCCGAGGAAACTATGTCTGGAAATAAAATAAATATATTGGGCGGGAAACAAAAAGAACAAATGGAAAAAAGTAAAAAAGTTGGGAGCCAACAACACGCGGTGTTCCCAAGCGGTCCCCCATCCAAGTACTAACCGCGCCCGACGCTGCTTAATTTCGGTGATCGGACGAGAACCGATGTATTCAGCGTGGTATGGTCGTTGGCGAAAGACGCTGCTCCAACGTACAACAAGAAAGCCTTTTCCGCGACAGCCCACAGCCACAGCAGCAACAGCTGTTAACGTTAGTATACATAGTATGTACATACTGTCTGCTATAAATAGCAGTTGCTTTAAATTTATCAATGAGTGCATAAGCATTTGGGCAAATTGCAAAAAATATTTTTTTCGTAAAAAATTACACAATTTGTATTTTAGACACACATCTGGCCGTACAGGAATATTATGCGCTCAAGAAAAGACTAGTCAGAATGTACAAGCAATGTAATTTTGCAAATAAAGAGCCCGGGTTAATAGTTTGTCGTTTAATTTTGCAGGAGGCCGAGGAAACTATGTCTGGAAATAAAATAAATATATTGGGCGGGAAACAAAAAGAACAAATGGAAAAAAGTAAAAAAGTTGGGAGCCAACAACACGCGGTGTTCCCAAGCGGTCCCCCATCCAAGTACTAACCGCGCCCGACGCTGCTTAATTTCGGTGATCGGACGAGAACCGATGTATTCAGCGTGGTATGGTCGTTGGCGAAAGACGCTGCTCCAACGTACAACAAGAAAGCCTTTTCCGCGACAGCCCACAGCCACAGCAGCAACAGCTGTTAACGTTAGTATACATAGTATGTACATACTGTCTGCTATAAATAGCAGTTGCTTTAAATTTATCAATGAGTGCATAAGCATTTGGGCAAATTGCAAAAAATATTTTTTTCGTAAAAAATTACACAATTTGTATTTTAGACACACATCTGGCCGTACAGGAATATTATGCGCTCAAGAAAAGACTAGTCAGAATGTACAAGCAATGTAATTTTGCAAATAAAGAGCCCGGGTTAATATTTTGTCGTTTAATTTTGCAGGAGGCCGAGGAAACTATGTCTGGAAATAAAATAAATATATTGGGCGGGAAACAAAAAGAACAAATGGAAAAAAGTAAAAAAGTTGGGAGCCAACAACACGCGGTGTTCCCAAGCGGTCCCCCATCCAAGTACTAACCGCGCCCGACGCTGCTTAATTTCGGTGATCGGACGAGAACCGATGTATTCAGCGTGGTATGGTCGTTGGCGAAAGACGCTGCTCCAACGTACAACAAGAAAGCCTTTTCCGCGACAGCCCACAGCCACAGCAGCAACAGCTGTTAACGTTAGTATACATAGTATGTACATACTGTCTGCTATAAATAGCAGTTGCTTTAAATTTATCAATGAGTGCATAAGCATTTGGGCAAATTGCAAAAAATATTTTTTTCGTCAAAAATTACACAATTTGTATTTTAGACACACATCTGGCCGTACAGGAATATTATGCGCTCAAGAAAAGACTAGTCAGAATGTACAAGCAATGTAATTTTGCAAATAAAGAGCCCGGGTTAATATTTTGTCGTTTAATTTTGCAGGAGGCCGAGGAAACTATGTCTGGAAATAAAATAAATATATTGGGCGGGAAACAAAAAGAACAAATGGAAAAAAGTAAAAAAGTTGGGAGCCAACAACACGCGGTGTTCCCAAGCGGTCCCCCATCCAAGTACTAACCGCGCCCGACGCTGCTTAATTTCGGTGATCGGACGAGAACCGATGTATTCAGCGTGGTATGGTCGTTGGCGAAAGACGCTGCTCCAACGTACAACAAGAAAGCCTTTTCCGCGACAGCCCACAGCCACAGCAGCAACAGCTGTTAACGTTAGTATACATAGTATGTACATACTGTCTGCTATAAATAGCAGTTGCTTTAAATTTATCAATGAGTGCATAAGCATTTGGGCAAATTGCAAAAAATATTTTTTTCGTCAAAAATTACACAATTTGTATTTTAGACACACATCTGGCCGTACAGGAATATTATGCGCTCAAGAAAAGACTAGTCAGAATGTACAAGCAATGTAATTTTGCAAATAAAGAGCCCGGGTTAATATTTTGTCGTTTAATTTTGCAGGAGGCCGAGGAAACTATGTCTGGAAATAAAATAAATATATTGGGCGGGAAACAAAAAGAACAAATGGAAAAAAGTAAAAAAGTTGGGAGCCAACAACACGCGGTGTTCCCAAGCGGTCCCCCATCCAAGTACTAACCGCGCCCGACGCTGCTTAATTTCGGTGATCGGACGAGAACCGATGTATTCAGCGTGGTATGGTCGTTGGCGAAAGACGCTGCTCCAACGTACAACAAGAAAGCCTTTTCCGCGACAGCCCACAGCCACAGCAGCAACAGCTGTTAACGTTAGTATACATAGTATGTACATACTGTCTGCTATAAATAGCAGTTGCTTTAAATTTATCAATGAGTGCATAAGCATTTGGGCAAATTGCAAAAAATATTTTTTTCGTCAAAAATTACACAATTTGTATTTTAGACACACATCTGGCCGTACAGGAATATTATGCGCTCAAGAAAAGACTAGTCAGAATGTACAAGCAATGTAATTTTGCAAATAAAGAGCCCGGGTTAATATTTTGTCGTTTAATTTTGCAGGAGGCCGAGGAAACTATGTCTGGAAATAAAATAAATATATTGGGCGGGAAACAAAAAGAACAAATGGAAAAAAGTAAAAAAGTTGGGAGCCAACAACACGCGGTGTTCCCAAGCGGTCCCCCATCCAAGTACTAACCGCGCCCGACGCTGCTTAATTTCGGTGATCGGACGAGAACCGATGTATTCAGCGTGGTATGGTCGTTGGCGAAAGACGCTGCTCCAACGTACAACAAGAAAGCCTTTTCCGCGACAACCCACAGCCACAGCAGCAACAGCTGTTAACGTTAGTATACATAGTATGTACATACTGTCTGCTATAAATAGCAGTTGCTTTAAATTTATCAATGAGTGCATAAGCATTTGGGCAAATTGCAAAAAATATTTTTTTCGTCAAAAATTACACAATTTGTATTTTAGACACACATCTGGCCGTACAGGAATATTATGCGCTCAAGAAAAGACTAGTCAGAATGTACAAGCAATGTAATTTTGCAAATAAAGAGCCCGGGTTAATATTTTGTCGTTTAATTTTGCAGGAGGCCGAGGAAACTATGTCTGGAAATAAAATAAATATATTGGGCGGGAAACAAAAAGAACAAATGGAAAAAAGTAAAAAAGTTGGGAGCCAACAACACGCGGTGTTCCCAAGCGGTCCCCCATCCAAGTACTAACCGCGCCCGACGCTGCTTAATTTCGGTGATCGGACGAGAACCGATGTATTCAGCGTGGTATGGTCGTTGGCGAAAGACGCTGCTCCAACGTACAACAAGAAAGCCTTTTCCGCGACAGCCCACAGCCACAGCAGCAACAGCTGTTAACGTTAGTATACATAGTATGTACATACTGTCTGCTATAAATAGCAGTTGCTTTAAATTTATCAATGAGTGCATAAGCATTTGGGCAAATTGCAAAAAATATTTTTTTCGTCAAAAATTACACAATTTGTATTTTAGACACACATCTGGCCGTACAGGAATATTATGCGCTCAAGAAAAGACTAGTCAGAATGTACAAGCAATGTAATTTTGCAAATAAAGAGCCCGGGTTAATATTTTGTCGTTTAATTTTGCAGGAGGCCGAGGAAACTATGTCTGGAAATAAAATAAATATATTGGGCGGGAAACAAAAAGAACAAATGGAAAAAAGTAAAAAAGTTGGGAGCCAACAACACGCGGTGTTCCCAAGCGGTCCCCCATCCAAGTACTAACCGCGCCCGACGCTGCTTAATTTCGGTGATCGGACGAGAACCGATGTATTCAGCGTGGTATGGTCGTTGGCGAAAGACGCTGCTCCAACGTACAACAAGAAAGCCTTTTCCGCGACAGCCCACAGCCACAGCAGCAACAGCTGTTAACGTTAGTATACATAGTATGTACATACTGTCTGCTATAAATAGCAGTTGCTTTAAATTTATCAATGAGTGCATAAGCATTTGGGCAAATTGCAAAAAATATTTTTTTCGTCAAAAATTACACAATTTGTATTTTAGACACACATCTGGCCGTACAGGAATATTATGCGCTCAAGAAAAGACTAGTCAGAATGTACAAGCAATGTAATTTTGCAAATAAAGAGCCCGGGTTAATATTTTGTCGTTTAATTTTGCAGGAGGCCGAGGAAACTATGTCTGGAAATAAAATAAATATATTGGGCGGGAAACAAAAAGAACAAATGGAAAAAAGTAAAAAAGTTGGGAGCCAACAACACGCGGTGTTCCCAAGCGGTCCCCCATCCAAGTACTAACCGCGCCCGACGCTGCTTAATTTCGGTGATCGGACGAGAACCGATGTATTCAGCGTGGTATGGTCGTTGGCGAAAGACGCTGCTCCAACGTACAACAAGAAAGCCTTTTCCGCGACAGCCCACAGCCACAGCAGCAACAGCTGTTAACGTTAGTATACATAGTATGTACATACTGTCTGCTATAAATAGCAGTTGCTTTAAATTTATCAATGAGTGCATAAGCATTTGGGCAAATTGCAAAAAATATTTTTTTCGTCAAAAATTACACAATTTGTATTTTAGACACACATCTGGCCGTACAGGAATATTATGCGCTCAAGAAAAGACTAGTCAGAATGTACAAGCAATGTAATTTTGCAAATAAAGAGCCCGGGTTAATATTTTGTCGTTTAATTTTGCAGGAGGCCGAGGAAACTATGTCTGGAAATAAAATAAATATATTGGGCGGGAAACAAAAAGAACAAATGGAAAAAAGTAAAAAAGTTGGGAGCCAACAACACGCGGTGTTCCCAAGCGGTCCCCCATCCAAGTACTAACCGCGCCCGACGCTGCTTAATTTCGGTGATCGGACGAGAACCGATGTATTCAGCGTGGTATGGTCGTTGGCGAAAGACGCTGCTCCAACGTACAACAAGAAAGCCTTTTCCGCGACAGCCCACAGCCACAGCAGCAACAGCTGTTAACGTTAGTATACATAGTATGTACATACTGTCTGCTATAAATAGCAGTTGCTTTAAATTTATCAATGAGTGCATAAGCATTTGGGCAAATTGCAAAAAATATTTTTTTCGTCAAAAATTACACAATTTGTATTTTAGACACACATCTGGCCGTACAGGAATATTATGCGCTCAAGAAAAGACTAGTCAGAATGTACAAGCAATGTAATTTTGCAAATAAAGAGCCCGGGTTAATATTTTGTCGTTTAATTTTGCAGGAGGCCGAGGAAACTATGTCTGGAAATAAAATAAATATATTGGGCGGGAAACAAAAAGAACAAATGGAAAAAAGTAAAAAAGTTGGGAGCCAACAACACGCGGTGTTCCCAAGCGGTCCCCCATCCAAGTACTAACCGCGCCCGACGCTGCTTAATTTCGGTGATCGGACGAGAACCGATGTATTCAGCGTGGTATGGTCGTTGGCGAAAGACGCTGCTCCAACGTACAACAAGAAAGCCTTTTCCGCGACAGCCCACAGCCACAGCAGCAACAGCTGTTAACGTTAGTATACATAGTATGTACATACTGTCTGCTATAAATAGCAGTTGCTTTAAATTTATCAATGAGTGCATAAGCATTTGGGCAAATTGCAAAAAATATTTTTTTCGTCAAAAATTATACAATTTGTATTTTAGACACACATCTGGCCGTACAGGAATATTATGCGCTCAAGAAAAGACTAGTCAGAATGTACAAGCAATATAATTTTGCAAATAAAGAGCCCGGGTTAATATTTTGTCGTTTAATTTTGCAGGAGGCCGAGGAAACTATGTCTGGAAATAAAATAAATATATTGGGCGGGAAACAAAAAGAACAAATGGAAAAAAGTAAAAAAGTTGGGAGCCAACAACACGCGGTGTTCCCAAGCGGTCCCCCATCCAAGTACTAACCGCGCCCGACGCTGCTTAATTTCGGTGATCGGACGAGAACCGATGTATTCAGCGTGGTATGGTCGTTGGCGAAAGACGCTGCTCCAACGTACAACAAGAAAGCCTTTTCCGCGACAGCCCACAGCCACAGCAGCAACAGCTGTTAACGTTAGTATACATAGTATGTACATACTGTCTGCTATAAATAGCAGTTGCTTTAAATTTATCAATGAGTGCATAAGCATTTGGGCAAATTGCAAAAAATATTTTTTTCGTCAAAAATTACACAATTTGTATTTTAGACACACATCTGGCCGTACAGGAATATTATGCGCTCAAGAAAAGACTAGTCAGAATGTACAAGCAATGTAATTTTGCAAATAAAGAGCCCGGGTTAATATTTTGTCGTTTAATTTTGCAGGAGGCCGAGGAAACTATGTCTGGAAATAAAATAAATATATTGGGCGGGAAACAAAAAGAACAAATGGAAAAAAGTAAAAAAGTTGGGAGCCAACAACACGCGGTGTTCCCAAGCGGTCCCCCATCCAAGTACTAACCGCGCCCGACGCTGCTTAATTTCGGTGATCGGACGAGAACCGATGTATTCAGCGTGGTATGGTCGTTGGCGAAAGACGCTGCTCCAACGTACAACAAGAAAGCCTTTTCCGCGACAGCCCACAGCCACAGCAGCAACAGCTGTTAACGTTAGTATACATAGTATGTACATACTGTCTGCTATAAATAGCAGTTGCTTTAAATTTATCAATGAGTGCATAAGCATTTGGGCAAATTGCAAAAAATATTTTTTTCGTCAAAAATTACACAATTTGTATTTTAGACACACATCTGGCCGTACAGGAATATTATGCGCTCAAGAAAAGACTAGTCAGAATGTACAAGCAATGTAATTTTGCAAATAAAGAGCCCGGGTTAATATTTTGTCGTTTAATTTTGCAGGAGGCCGAGGAAACTATGTCTGGAAATAAAATAAATATATTGGGCGGGAAACAAAAAGAACAAATGGAAAAAAGTAAAAAAGTTGGGAGCCAACAACACGCGGTGTTCCCAAGCGGTCCCCCATCCAAGTACTAACCGCGCCCGACGCTGCTTAATTTCGGTGATCGGACGAGAACCGATGTATTCAGCGTGGTATGGTCGTTGGTGAAAGACGCTGCTCCAACGTACAACAAGAAAGCCTTTTCCGCGACAGCCCACAGCCACAGCAGCAACAGCTGTTAACGTTAGTATACATAGTATGTACATACTGTCTGCTATAAATAGCAGTTGCTTTAAATTTATCAATGAGTGCATAAGCATTTGGGCAAATTGCAAAAAATATTTTTTTCGTCAAAAATTACACAATTTGTATTTTAGACACACATCTGGCCGTACAGGAATATTATGCGCTCAAGAAAAGACTAGTCAGAATGTACAAGCAATGTAATTTTGCAAATAAAGAGCCCGGGTTAATATTTTGTCGTTTAATTTTGCAGGAGGCCGAGGAAACTATGTCTGGAAATAAAATAAATATATTGGGCGGGAAACAAAAAGAACAAATGGAAAAAAGTAAAAAAGTTGGGAGCCAACAACACGCGGTGTTCCCAAGCGGTCCCCCATCCAAGTACTAACCGCGCCCGACGCTGCTTAATTTCGGTGATCGGACGAGAACCGATGTATTCAGCGTGGTATGGTCGTTGGCGAAAGACGCTGCTCCAACGTACAACAAGAAAGCCTTTTCCGCGACAGCCCACAGCCACAGCAGCAACAGCTGTTAACGTTAGTATACATAGTATGTACATACTGTCTGCTATAAATAGCAGTTGCTTTAAATTTATCAATGAGTGCATAAGCATTTGGGCAAATTGCAAAAAATATTTTTTTCGTCAAAAATTACACAATTTGTATTTTAGACACACATCTGGCCGTACAGGAATATTATGCGCTCAAGAAAAGACTAGTCAGAATGTACAAGCAATGTAATTTTGCAAATAAAGAGCCCGGGTTAATATTTTGTCGTTTAATTTTGCAGGAGGCCGAGGAAACTATGTCTGGAAATAAAATAAATATATTGGGCGGGAAACAAAAAGAACAAATGGAAAAAAGTAAAAAAGTTGGGAGCCAACAACACGCGGTGTTCCCAAGCGGTCCCCCATCCAAGTACTAACCGCGCCCGACGCTGCTTAATTTCGGTGATCGGACGAGAACCGATGTATTCAGCGTGGTATGGTCGTTGGCGAAAGACGCTGCTCCAACGTACAACAAGAATGCCTTTTCCGCGACAGCCCACAGCCACAGCGGCAGCAGCTGTTAACGTTAGTATACATAGTACATACTGTTTGCTATAAATAGCAGTTGCTTTAAATTTATCAATGAGTGCATAAGCATTTGGGCAAATTGTAAAAATTATTTTTTTTTGTAAAAAAATACACAATTTGTATTTTAGACACACATCTGTCCGTCCAGGAATATTATGCGCTCAAGAAAAGACTAGTCAGAATGTACAAGCAATGTAATTTTGCAAATAAAGAGCCCGGGTTAATATTTTGTCGTTTAATTTTGCAGGAGGCCGAGGAAACTATGTCTGGAAATAAAATAAATATATTGGGCGGGAAACAAAAAGAACAAATGGAAAAAAGTAAAAAAGTTGGGAGCCAACAACACGCGGTGTTCCCAAGCGGTCCCCCATCCAAGTACTAACCGCGCCCGACGCTGCTTAATTTCGGTGATCGGACGAGAACCGATGTATTCAGCGTGGTATGGTCGTTGGCGAAAGACGCTGCTCCAACGTACAACAAGAAAGCCTTTTCCGCGACAGCCCACAGCCACAGCAGCAACAGCTGTTAACGTTAGTATACATAGTATGTACATACTGTCTGCTATAAATAGCAGTTGCTTTAAATTTATCAATGAGTGCATAAGCATTTGGGCAAATTGCAAAAAATATTTTTTTCGTCAAAAATTATACAATTTGTATTTTAGACACACATCTGGCCGTACAGGAATATTATGCGCTCAAGAAAAGACTAGTCAGAATGTACAAGCAATATAATTTTGCAAATAAAGAGCCCGGGTTAATATTTTGTCGTTTAATTTTGCAGGAGGCCGAGGAAACTATGTCTGGAAATAAAATAAATATATTGGGCGGGAAACAAAAAGAACAAATGGAAAAAAGTAAAAAAGTTGGGAGCCAACAACACGCGGTGTTCCCAAGCGGTCCCCCATCCAAGTACTAACCGCGCCCGACGCTGCTTAATTTCGGTGATCGGACGAGAACCGATGTATTCAGCGTGGTATGGTCGTTGGCGAAAGACGCTGCTCCAACGTACAACAAGAAAGCCTTTTCCGCGACAGCCCACAGCCACAGCAGCAACAGCTGTTAACGTTAGTATACATAGTATGTACATACTGTCTGCTATAAATAGCAGTTGCTTTAAATTTATCAATGAGTGCATAAGCATTTGGGCAAATTGCAAAAAATATTTTTTTCGTCAAAAATTACACAATTTGTATTTTAGACACACATCTGGCCGTACAGGAATATTATGCGCTCAAGAAAAGACTAGTCAGAATGTACAAGCAATGTAATTTTGCAAATAAAGAGCCCGGGTTAATATTTTGTCGTTTAATTTTGCAGGAGGCCGAGGAAACTATGTCTGGAAATAAAATAAATATATTGGGCGGGAAACAAAAAGAACAAATGGAAAAAAGTAAAAAAGTTGGGAGCCAACAACACGCGGTGTTCCCAAGCGGTCCCCCATCCAAGTACTAACCGCGCCCGACGCTGCTTAATTTCGGTGATCGGACGAGAACCGATGTATTCAGCGTGGTATGGTCGTTGGCGAAAGATGCTGCTCCAACGTACAACAAGAAAGCCTTTTCCGCGACAGCCCACAGCCACAGCAGCAACAGCTGTTAACGTTAGTATACATAGTATGTACATACTGTCTGCTATAAATAGCAGTTGCTTTAAATTTATCAATGAGTGCATAAGCATTTGGGCAAATTGCAAAAAATATTTTTTTCGTCAAAAATTACACAATTTGTATTTTAGACACACATCTGGCCGTACAGGAATATTATGCGCTCAAGAAAAGACTAGTCAGAATGTACAAGCAATGTAATTTTGCAAATAAAGAGCCCGGGTTAATATTTTGTCGTTTAATTTTGCAGGAGGCCGAGGAAACTATGTCTGGAAATAAAATAAATATATTGGGCGGGAAACAAAAAGAACAAATGGAAAAAAGTAAAAAAGTTGGGAGCCAACAACACGCGGTGTTCCCAAGCGGTCCCCCATCCAAGTACTAACCGCGCCCGACGCTGCTTAATTTCGGTGATCGGACGAGAACCGATGTATTCAGCGTGGTATGGTCGTTGGTGAAAGACGCTGCTCCAACGTACAACAAGAAAGCCTTTTCCGCGACAGCCCACAGCCACAGCAGCAACAGCTGTTAACGTTAGTATACATAGTATGTACATACTGTCTGCTATAAATAGCAGTTGCTTTAAATTTATCAATGAGTGCATAAGCATTTGGGCAAATTGCAAAAAATATTTTTTTCGTCAAAAATTACACAATTTGTATTTTAGACACACATCTGGCCGTACAGGAATATTATGCGCTCAAGAAAAGACTAGTCAGAATGTACAAGCAATGTAATTTTGCAAATAAAGAGCCCGGGTTAATATTTTGTCGTTTAATTTTGCAGGAGGCCGAGGAAACTATGTCTGGAAATAAAATAAATATATTGGGCGGGAAACAAAAAGAACAAATGGAAAAAAGTAAAAAAGTTGGGAGCCAACAACACGCGGTGTTCCCAAGCGGTCCCCCATCCAAGTACTAACCGCGCCCGACGCTGCTTAATTTCGGTGATCGGACGAGAACCGATGTATTCAGCGTGGTATGGTCGTTGGCGAAAGACGCTGCTCCAACGTACAACAAGAAAGCCTTTTCCGCGACAGCCCACAGCCACAGCAGCAACAGCTGTTAACGTTAGTATACATAGTATGTACATACTGTCTGCTATAAATAGCAGTTGCTTTAAATTTATCAATGAGTGCATAAGCATTTGGGCAAATTGCAAAAAATATTTTTTTCGTCAAAAATTACACAATTTGTATTTTAGACACACATCTGGCCGTACAGGAATATTATGCGCTCAAGAAAAGACTAGTCAGAATGTACAAGCAATGTAATTTTGCAAATAAAGAGCCCGGGTTAATATTTTGTCGTTTAATTTTGCAGGAGGCCGAGGAAACTATGTCTGGAAATAAAATAAATATATTGGGCGGGAAACAAAAAGAACAAATGGAAAAAAGTAAAAAAGTTGGGAGCCAACAACACGCGGTGTTCCCAAGCGGTCCCCCATCCAAGTACTAACCGCGCCCGACGCTGCTTAATTTCGGTGATCGGACGAGAACCGATGTATTCAGCGTGGTATGGTCGTTGGTGAAAGACGCTGCTCCAACGTACAACAAGAAAGCCTTTTCCGCGACAGCCCACAGCCACAGCAGCAACAGCTGTTAACGTTAGTATACATAGTATGTACATACTGTCTGCTATAAATAGCAGTTGCTTTAAATTTATCAATGAGTGCATAAGCATTTGGGCAAATTGCAAAAAATATTTTTTTCGTCAAAAATTACACAATTTGTATTTTAGACACACATCTGGCCGTACAGGAATATTATGCGCTCAAGAAAAGACTAGTCAGAATGTACAAGCAATGTAATTTTGCAAATAAAGAGCCCGGGTTAATATTTTGTCGTTTAATTTTGCAGGAGGCCGAGGAAACTATGTCTGGAAATAAAATAAATATATTGGGCGGGAAACAAAAAGAACAAATGGAAAAAAGTAAAAAAGTTGGGAGCCAACAACACGCGGTGTTCCCAAGCGGTCCCCCATCCAAGTACTAACCGCGCCCGACGCTGCTTAATTTCGGTGATCGGACGAGAACCGATGTATTCAGCGTGGTATGGTCGTTGGCGAAAGACGATGCTCCAACGTACAACAAGAATGCCTTTTCCGCGACAGCCCACAGCCCACAGCCACAGCGGCAGCAGCTGTTAACGTTAGTATACATAGTACATACTGTTTGCTATAAATAGCAGTTGCTTTAAATTTATCAATGAGTGCATAAGCATTTGGGCAAATTGTAAAAATTATTTTTTTTTGTAAAAAAATACACAATTTGTATTTTAGACACACATCTGTCCGTCCAGGAATATTATGCGCTCAAGAAAAGACTAGTCAGAATGTACAAGCAATGTAATTTTGCAAATAAAGAGCCCGGGTTAATATTTTGTCGTTTAATTTTGCAGGAGGCCGAGGAAACTATGTCTGGAAATAAAATAAATATATTGGGCGGGAAACAAAAAGAACAAATGGAAAAAAGTAAAAAAGTTGGGAGCCAACAACACGCGGTGTTCCCAAGCGGTCCCCCATCCAAGTACTAACCGCGCCCGACGCTGCTTAATTTCGGTGATCGGACGAGAACCGATGTATTCAGCGTGGTATGGTCGTTGGTGAAAGACGCTGCTCCAACGTACAACAAGAAAGCCTTTTCCGCGACAGCCCACAGCCACAGCAGCAACAGCTGTTAACGTTAGTATACATAGTATGTACATACTGTCTGCTATAAATAGCAGTTGCTTTAAATTTATCAATGAGTGCATAAGCATTTGGGCAAATTGCAAAAAATATTTTTTTCGTCAAAAATTACACAATTTGTATTTTAGACACACATCTGGCCGTACAGGAATATTATGCGCTCAAGAAAAGACTAGTCAGAATGTACAAGCAATGTAATTTTGCAAATAAAGAGCCCGGGTTAATATTTTGTCGTTTAATTTTGCAGGAGGCCGAGGAAACTATGTCTGGAAATAAAATAAATATATTGGGCGGGAAACAAAAAGAACAAATGGAAAAAAGTAAAAAAGTTGGGAGCCAACAACACGCGGTGTTCCCAAGCGGTCCCCCATCCAAGTACTAACCGCGCCCGACGCTGCTTAATTTCGGTGATCGGACGAGAACCGATGTATTCAGCGTGGTATGGTCGTTGGTGAAAGACGCTGCTCCAACGTACAACAAGAAAGCCTTTTCCGCGACAGCCCACAGCCACAGCAGCAACAGCTGTTAACGTTAGTATACATAGTATGTACATACTGTCTGCTATAAATAGCAGTTGCTTTAAATTTATCAATGAGTGCATAAGCATTTGGGCAAATTGCAAAAAATATTTTTTTCGTCAAAAATTACACAATTTGTATTTTAGACACACATCTGGCCGTACAGGAATATTATGCGCTCAAGAAAAGACTAGTCAGAATGTACAAGCAATGTAATTTTGCAAATAAAGAGCCCGGGTTAATATTTTGTCGTTTAATTTTGCAGGAGGCCGAGGAAACTATGTCTGGAAATAAAATAAATATATTGGGCGGGAAACAAAAAGAACAAATGGAAAAAAGTAAAAAAGTTGGGAGCCAACAACACGCGGTGTTCCCAAGCGGTCCCCCATCCAAGTACTAACCGCGCCCGACGCTGCTTAATTTCGGTGATCGGACGAGAACCGATGTATTCAGCGTGGTATGGTCGTTGGCGAAAGACGCTGCTCCAACGTACAACAAGAAAGCCTTTTCCGCGACAGCCCACAGCCACAGCAGCAACAGCTGTTAACGTTAGTATACATAGTATGTACATACTGTCTGCTATAAATAGCAGTTGCTTTAAATTTATCAATGAGTGCATAAGCATTTGGGCAAATTGCAAAAAATATTTTTTTCGTCAAAAATTACACAATTTGTATTTTAGACACACATCTGGCCGTACAGGAATATTATGCGCTCAAGAAAAGACTAGTCAGAATGTACAAGCAATGTAATTTTGCAAATAAAGAGCCCGGGTTAATATTTTGTCGTTTAATTTTGCAGGAGGCCGAGGAAACTATGTCTGGAAATAAAATAAATATATTGGGCGGGAAACAAAAAGAACAAATGGAAAAAAGTAAAAAAGTTGGGAGCCAACAACACGCGGTGTTCCCAAGCGGTCCCCCATCCAAGTACTAACCGCGCCCGACGCTGCTTAATTTCGGTGATCGGACGAGAACCGATGTATTCAGCGTGGTATGGTCGTTGGTGAAAGACGCTGCTCCAACGTACAACAAGAAAGCCTTTTCCGCGACAGCCCACAGCCACAGCAGCAACAGCTGTTAACGTTAGTATACATAGTATGTACATACTGTCTGCTATAAATAGCAGTTGCTTTAAATTTATCAATGAGTGCATAAGCATTTGGGCAAATTGCAAAAAATATTTTTTTCGTCAAAAATTACACAATTTGTATTTTAGACACACATCTGGCCGTACAGGAATATTATGCGCTCAAGAAAAGACTAGTCAGAATGTACAAGCAATGTAATTTTGCAAATAAAGAGCCCGGGTTAATATTTTGTCGTTTAATTTTGCAGGAGGCCGAGGAAACTATGTCTGGAAATAAAATAAATATATTGGGCGGGAAACAAAAAGAACAAATGGAAAAAAGTAAAAAAGTTGGGAGCCAACAACACGCGGTGTTCCCAAGCGGTCCCCCATCCAAGTACTAACCGCGCCCGACGCTGCTTAATTTCGGTGATCGGACGAGAACCGATGTATTCAGCGTGGTATGGTCGTTGGCGAAAGACGATGCTCCAACGTACAACAAGAATGCCTTTTCCGCGACAGCCCACAGCCCACAGCCACAGCGGCAGCAGCTGTTAACGTTAGTATACATAGTACATACTGTTTGCTATAAATAGCAGTTGCTTTAAATTTATCAATGAGTGCATAAGCATTTGGGCAAATTGTAAAAATTATTTTTTTTTGTAAAAAAATACACAATTTGTATTTTAGACACACATCTGTCCGTCCAGGAATATTATGCGCTCAAGAAAAGACTAGTCAGAATGTACAAGCAATGTAATTTTGCAAATAAAGAGCCCGGGTTAATATTTTGTCGTTTAATTTTGCAGGAGGCCGAGGAAACTATGTCTGGAAATAAAATAAATATATTGGGCGGGAAACAAAAAGAACAAATGGAAAAAAGTAAAAAAGTTGGGAGCCAACAACACGCGGTGTTCCCAAGCGGTCCCCCATCCAAGTACTAACCGCGCCCGACGCTGCTTAATTTCGGTGATCGGACGAGAACCGATGTATTCAGCGTGGTATGGTCGTTGGCGAAAGACGATGCTCCAACGTACAACAAGAATGCCTTTTCCGCGACAGCCCACAGCCCACAGCCACAGCGGCAGCAGCTGTTAACGTTAGTATACATAGTACATACTGTTTGCTATAAATAGCAGTTGCTTTAAATTTATCAATGAGTGCATAAGCATTTGGGCAAATTGTAAAAATTATTTTTTTTTGTAAAAAAATACACAATTTGTATTTTAGACACACATCTGTCCGTCCAGGAATATTATGCGCTCAAGAAAAGACTAGTCAGAATGTACAAGCAATGTAATTTTGCAAATAAAGAGCCCGGGTTAATATTTTGTCGTTTAATTTTGCAGGAGGCCGAGGAAACTATGTCTGGAAATAAATATATTGGGCGGGAAATAAAAAGAACAAATGGAAAAAAGTAAAAAAGTTGGGAGCCAACAACACGCGGTGTTCCCAAGCGGTCCTCCATCCAAGTACTAACCGCGCCCGACGCTGCTTAATTTCGGTGATCGGACGAGAACCGATGTATTCAGCGTGGTATGGTCTTTGGCGAAAGAGTATGCTCCAACGTACAACAAGAAAGCCTTTTCCGCGACAGTCCACAGCCCACAGCCACAGCGGCAGCAGCTGTTAAAGTTAGTATACATAGTACATACTGTTTGCTATAAATAGCAGTTGCTTTAAATTTATCAATGAGTGCATAAGCATTTGGGCAAATTGTAAAAATTATTTTTTTTTGTAAAAAAATACACAATTTGTATTTTAGACACACATCTGTCCGTCCAGGAATATTATGCGCTCAAGAAAAGACTAGTCAGAATGTACAAGCAATGTAATTTTGCAAATAAAGAGCCCGGGTTAATATTTTGTCGTTTAATTTTGCAGGAGGCCGAGGAAACTATGTCTGGAAATAAATATATTGGGCGGGAAACAAAAAGAACAAATGGAAAAAAGTAAAAAAGTTGGGAGCCAACAACACGCGGTGTTCCCAAGCGGTCCCCCATCCAAGTACTAACCGCGCCCGACGCTGCTTAATTTCGGTGATCGGACGAGAACCGATGTATTCAGCGTGGTATGGTCGTTGGCGAAAGACGATGCTCCAACGTACAACAAGAATGCCTTTTCCGCGACAGCCCACAGCCACAGCGGCAGCAGCTGTTAACGTTAGTATACATAGTACATACTGTTTGCTATAAATAGCAGTTGCTTTAAATTTATCAATGAGTGCATAAGCATTTGGGCAAATTGTAAAAATTATTTTTTTTTGTAAAAAAATACACAATTTGTATTTTAGACACACATCTGTCCGTCCAGGAATATTATGCGCTCAAGAAAAGACTAGTCAGAATGTACAAGCAATGTAATTTTGCAAATAAAGAGCCCGGGTTAATATTTTGTCGTTTAATTTTGCAGGAGGCCGAGGAAACTATGTCTGGAAATAAATATATTGGGCGGGAAACAAAAAGAACAAATGGAAAAAAGTAAAAAAAAGTTGGGAGCCAACAACACGCGGTGTTCCCAAGCGGTCCCCCATCCAAGTACTAACCGCGCCCGACGCTGCTTAATTTCGGTGATCGGACGAGAACCGATGTATTCAGCGTGGTATGGTCGTTGGCGAAAGACGATGCTCCAACGTACAACAAGAATGCCTTTTCCGCGACAGCCCACAGCCACAGCGGCAACAGCTGTTAACGTTAGTATACATAGTACATACTGTTTGCTATAAATAGCAGTTGCTTTAAATTTATCAATGAGTGCATAAGCATTTGGGCAAATTGTAAAAATAATTTTTTTTTGTAAAAAAATACACAATTTGTATTTTAGACACACATCTGTCCGTCCAGGAATATTATGCGCTCAAGAAAAGACTAGTCAGAATGTACAAGCAATGTAATTTTGCAAATAGAGCCCGGGTTAATATTTTGTCGTTTAATTTTGCAGGAGGCCGAGGAGACTATGTCTGGAAATAAATATATTGGGCGGGAAATAAAAAGAACAAATGGAAAAAAGTAAAAAAGTTGGGAGCCAACAACACGCGGTGTTCCCAAGCGGTCCCCCATCCAAGTACTAACCGCGCCCGACGCTGCTTAATTTCGGTGATCGGACGAGAACCGATGTATTCAGCGTGGTATGGTCGTTGGCGAAAGACGCTGCTCCAACGTACAACAAGAAAGCCTTTTCCGCGACAGCCCACAGCCACAGCAGCAACAGCTGTTAACGTTAGTATACATAGTATGTACATACTGTCTGCTATAAATAGCAGTTGCTTTAAATTTATCAATGAGTGCATAAGCATTTGGGCAAATTGTAAAAATTATTTTTTTTTGTAAAAAAATACACAATTTGTATTTTAGACACACATCTGTCCGTCCAGGAATATTATGCGCTCAAGAAAAGACTAGTCAGAATGTACAAGCAATGTAATTTTGCAAATAAAGAGCCCGGGTTAATATTTTGTCGTTTAATTTTGCAGGAGGCCGAGGAAACTATGTCTGGAAATAAAATAAATATATTGGGCGGGAAACAAAAAGAACAAATGGAAAAAAGTAAAAAAGTTGGGAGCCAACAACACGCGGTGTTCCCAAGCGGTCCCCCATCCAAGTACTAACCGCGCCCGACGCTGCTTAATTTCGGTGATCGGACGAGAACCGATGTATTCAGCGTGGTATGGTCGTTGGCGAAAGACGCTGCTCCAACGTACAACAAGAAAGCCTTTTCCGCGACAGCCCACAGCCACAGCAGCAACAGCTGTTAACGTTAGTATACATAGTATGTACATACTGTCTGCTATAAATAGCAGTTGCTTTAAATTTATCAATGAGTGCATAAGCATTTGGGCAAATTGCAAAAAATATTTTTTTCGTCAAAAATTACACAATTTGTATTTTAGACACACATCTGGCCGTACAGGAATATTATGCGCTCAAGAAAAGACTAGTCAGAATGTACAAGCAATGTAATTTTGCAAATAAAGAGCCCGGGTTAATATTTTGTCGTTTAATTTTGCAGGAGGCCGAGGAAACTATGTCTGGAAATAAAATAAATATATTGGGCGGGAAACAAAAAGAACAAATGGAAAAAAGTAAAAAAGTTGGGAGCCAACAACACGCGGTGTTCCCAAGCGGTCCCCCATCCAAGTACTAACCGCGCCCGACGCTGCTTAATTTCGGTGATCGGACGAGAACCGATGTATTCAGCGTGGTATGGTCGTTGGCGAAAGACGCTGCTCCAACGTACAACAAGAAAGCCTTTTCCGCGACAGCCCACAGCCACAGCAGCAACAGCTGTTAACGTTAGTATACATAGTATGTACATACTGTCTGCTATAAATAGCAGTTGCTTTAAATTTATCAATGAGTGCATAAGCATTTGGGCAAATTGCAAAAAATATTTTTTTCGTCAAAAATTACACAATTTGTATTTTAGACACACATCTGGCCGTACAGGAATATTATGCGCTCAAGAAAAGACTAGTCAGAATGTACAAGCAATGTAATTTTGCAAATAAAGAGCCCGGGTTAATATTTTGTCGTTTAATTTTGCAGGAGGCCGAGGAAACTATGTCTGGAAATAAAATAAATATATTGGGCGGGAAACAAAAAGAACAAATGGAAAAAAGTAAAAAAGTTGGGAGCCAACAACACGCGGTGTTCCCAAGCGGTCCCCCATCCAAGTACTAACCGCGCCCGACGCTGCTTAATTTCGGTGATCGGACGAGAACCGATGTATTCAGCGTGGTATGGTCGTTGGCGAAAGACGCTGCTCCAACGTACAACAAGAAAGCCTTTTCCGCGACAGCCCACAGCCACAGCAGCAACAGCTGTTAACGTTAGTATACATAGTATGTACATACTGTCTGCTATAAATAGCAGTTGCTTTAAATTTATCAATGAGTGCATAAGCATTTGGGCAAATTGCAAAAAATATTTTTTTCGTCAAAAATTACACAATTTGTATTTTAGACACACATCTGGCCGTACAGGAATATTATGCGCTCAAGAAAAGACTAGTCAGAATGTACAAGCAATGTAATTTTGCAAATAAAGAGCCCGGGTTAATATTTTGTCGTTTAATTTTGCAGGAGGCCGAGGAAACTATGTCTGGAAATAAAATAAATATATTGGGCGGGAAACAAAAAGAACAAATGGAAAAAAGTAAAAAAGTTGGGAGCCAACAACACGCGGTGTTCCCAAGCGGTCCCCCATCCAAGTACTAACCGCGCCCGACGCTGCTTAATTTCGGTGATCGGACGAGAACCGATGTATTCAGCGTGGTATGGTCGTTGGCGAAAGACGCTGCTCCAACGTACAACAAGAAAGCCTTTTCCGCGACAGCCCACAGCCACAGCAGCAACAGCTGTTAACGTTAGTATACATAGTATGTACATACTGTCTGCTATAAATAGCAGTTGCTTTAAATTTATCAATGAGTGCATAAGCATTTGGGCAAATTGCAAAAAATATTTTTTTCGTCAAAAATTACACAATTTGTATTTTAGACACACATCTGGCCGTACAGGAATATTATGCGCTCAAGAAAAGACTAGTCAGAATGTACAAGCAATGTAATTTTGCAAATAAAGAGCCCGGGTTAATATTTTGTCGTTTAATTTTGCAGGAGGCCGAGGAAACTATGTCTGGAAATAAAATAAATATATTGGGCGGTAAACAAAAAGAACAAATGGAAAAAAGTAAAAAAGTTGGGAGCCAACAACACGCGGTGTTCCCAAGCGGTCCGCCATCCAAGTACTAACCGCGCCCGACGCTGCTTAATTTCGGTGATCGGACGAGAACCGATGTATTCAGCGTGGTATGGTCGTTGGCGAAAGACGCTGCTCCAACGTACAACAAGAAAGCCTTTTCCGCGACAGCCCACAGCCACAGCAGCAACAGCTGTTAACGTTAGTATACATAGTATGTACATACTGTCTGCTATAAATAGCAGTTGCTTTAAATTTATCAATGAGTGCATAAGCATTTGGGCAAATTGCAAAAAATATTTTTTTCGTCAAAAATTACACAATTTGTATTTTAGACACACATCTGGCCGTACAGGAATATTATGCGCTCAAGAAAAGACTAGTCAGAATGTACAAGCAATGTAATTTTGCAAATAAAGAGCCCGGGTTAATATTTTGTCGTTTAATTTTGCAGGAGGCCGAGGAAACTATGTCTGGAAATAAAATAAATATATTGGGCGGGAAACAAAAAGAACAAATGGAAAAAAGTAAAAAAGTTGGGAGCCAACAACACGCGGTGTTCCCAAGCGGTCCCCCATCCAAGTACTAACCGCGCCCGACGCTGCTTAATTTCGGTGATCGGACGAGAACCGATGTATTCAGCGTGGTATGGTCGTTGGCGAAAGACGCTGCTCCAACGTACAACAAGAAAGCCTTTTCCGCGACAGCCCACAGCCACAGCAGCAACAGCTGTTAACGTTAGTATACATAGTATGTACATACTGTCTGCTATAAATAGCAGTTGCTTTAAATTTATCAATGAGTGCATAAGCATTTGGGCAAATTGCAAAAAATATTTTTTTCGTCAAAAATTACACAATTTGTATTTTAGACACACATCTGGCCGTACAGGAATATTATGCGCTCAAGAAAAGACTAGTCAGAATGTACAAGCAATGTAATTTTGCAAATAAAGAGCCCGGGTTAATATTTTGTCGTTTAATTTTGCAGGAGGCCGAGGAAACTATGTCTGGAAATAAAATAAATATATTGGGCGGGAAACAAAAAGAACAAATGGAAAAAAGTAAAAAAGTTGGGAGCCAACAACACGCGGTGTTCCCAAGCGGTCCCCCATCCAAGTACTAACCGCGCCCGACGCTGCTTAATTTCGGTGATCGGACGAGAACCGATGTATTCAGCGTGGTATGGTCGTTGGCGAAAGACGCTGCTCCAACGTACAACAAGAAAGCCTTTTCCGCGACAGCCCACAGCCACAGCAGCAACAGCTGTTAACGTTAGTATACATAGTATGTACATACTGTCTGCTATAAATAGCAGTTGCTTTAAATTTATCAATGAGTGCATAAGCATTTGGGCAAATTGCAAAAAATATTTTTTTCGTCAAAAATTACACAATTTGTATTTTAGACACACATCTGGCCGTACAGGAATATTATGCGCTCAAGAAAAGACTAGTCAGAATGTACAAGCAATGTAATTTTGCAAATAAAGAGCCCGGGTTAATATTTTGTCGTAAGTTGGGAGCCAACAACACGCGGTGTTCCCAAGCGGTCCCCCATCCAAGTACTAACCGCGCCCGACGCTGCTTAATTTCGGTGATCGGACGAGAACCGATGTATTCAGCGTGGTATGGTCGTTGGCGAAAGACGCTGCTCCAACGTACAACAAGAAAGCCTTTTCCGCGACAGCCCACAGCCACAGCAGCAACAGCTGTTAACGTTAGTATACATAGTATGTACATACTGTCTGCTATAAATAGCAGTTGCTTTAAATTTATCAATGAGTGCATAAGCATTTGGGCAAATTGCAAAAAATATTTTTTTCGTCAAAAATTACACAATTTGTATTTTAGACACACATCTGGCCGTACAGGAATATTATGCGCTCAAGAAAAGACTAGTCAGAATGTACAAGCAATGTAATTTTGCAAATAAAGAGCCCGGGTTAATATTTTGTCGTTTAATTTTGCAGGAGGCCGAGGAAACTATGTCTGGAAATAAAATAAATATATTGGGCGGGAAACAAAAAGAACAAATGGAAAAAAGTAAAAAAGTTGGGAGCCAACAACACGCGGTGTTCCCAAGCGGTCCCCCATCCAAGTACTAACCGCGCCCGACGCTGCTTAATTTCGGTGATCGGACGAGAACCGATGTATTCAGCGTGGTATGGTCGTTGGCGAAAGACGCTGCTCCAACGTACAACAAGAAAGCCTTTTCCGCGACAGCCCACAGCCACAGCAGCAACAGCTGTTAACGTTAGTATACATAGTATGTACATACTGTCTGCTATAAATAGCAGTTGCTTTAAATTTATCAATGAGTGCATAAGCATTTGGGCAAATTGCAAAAAATATTTTTTTCGTCAAAAATTACACAATTTGTATTTTAGACACACATCTGGCCGTACAGGAATATTATGCGCTCAAGAAAAGACTAGTCAGAATGTACAAGCAATGTAATTTTGCAAATAAAGAGCCCGGGTTAATATTTTGTCGTTTAATTTTGCAGGAGGCCGAGGAAACTATGTCTGGAAATAAAATAAATATATTGGGCGGGAAACAAAAAGAACAAATGGAAAAAAGTAAAAAAGTTGGGAGCCAACAACACGCGGTGTTCCCAAGCGGTCCCCCATCCAAGTACTAACCGCGCCCGACGCTGCTTAATTTCGGTGATCGGACGAGAACCGATGTATTCAGCGTGGTATGGTCGTTGGCGAAAGACGCTGCTCCAACGTACAACAAGAATGCCTTTTCCGCGACAGCCCACAGCCACAGCGGCAACAGCTGTTAACGTTAGTATACATAGTACATACTGTTTGCTTTAAATAGCAGTTGCTTTAAATTTATCAATGAGTGCATAAGCATTTGGGCAAATTGTAAAAATTATTTTTTTTTGTAAAAAAATACACAATTTGTATTTTAGACACACATCTGTCCGTCCAGGAATATTATGCGCTCAAGAAAAGACTAGTCAGAATGTACAAGCAATGTAATTTTGCAAATAAAGAGCCCGGGTTAATATTTTGTCGTTTAATTTTGCAGGAGGCCGAGGAAACTATGTCTGGAAATAAATATATTGGGCGGGAAACAAAAAGAACAAATGGAAAAAAGTAAAAAAAAGTTGGGAGCCAACAACACGCGGTGTTCCCAAGCGGTCCCCCATCCAAGTACTAACCGCGCCCGACGCTGCTTAATTTCGGTGATCGGACGAGAACCGATGTATTCAGCGTGGTATGGTCGTTGGCGAAAGACGCTGCTCCAACGTACAACAAGAATGCCTTTTCCGCGACAGCCCACAGCCCACAGCCACAGCGGCAGCAGCTGTTAACGTTAGTATACATAGTACATACTGTTTGCTATAAATAGCAGTTGCTTTAAATTTATCAATGAGTGCATAAGCATTTGGGCAAATTGTAAAAATTATTTTTTTTTGTAAAAAAATACACAATTTGTATTTTAGACACACATCTGTCCGTCCAGGAATATTATGCGCTCAAGAAAAGACTAGTCAGAATGTACAAGCAATGTAATTTTGCAAATAAAGAGCCCGGGTTAATATTTTGTCGTTTAATTTTGCAGGAGGCCGAGGAAACTATGTCTGGAAATAAATATATTGGGCGGGAAACAAAAAGAACAAATGGAAAAAAGTAAAAAAAAGTTGGGAGCCAACAACACGCGGTGTTCCCAAGCGGTCCCCCATCCAAGTACTAACCGCGCCCGACGCTGCTTAATTTCGGTGATCGGACGAGAACCGATGTATTCAGCGTGGTATGGTCGTTGGCGAAAGACGCTGCTCCAACGTACAACAAGAATGCCTTTTCCGCGACAGCCCACAGCCACAGCGGCAACAGCTGTTAACGTTAGTATACATAGTACATACTGTTTGCTATAAATAGCAGTTGCTTTAAATTTATCAATGAGTGCATAAGCATTTGGGCAAATTGTAAAAATAATTTTTTTTTGTAAAAAAATACACAATTTGTATTTTAGACACACATCTGTCCGTCCAGGAATATTATGCGCTCAAGAAAAGACTAGTCAGAATGTACAAGCAATGTAATTTTGCAAATAAAGAGCCCGGGTTAATATTTTGTCGTTTAATTTTGCAGGAGGCCGAGGAAACTATGTCTGGAAATAAATATATTGGGCGGGAAATAAAAAGAACAAATGGAAAAAAGTAAAAAAGTTGGGAGCCAACAACACGCGGTGTTCCCAAGCGGTCCCCCATCCAAGTACTAACCGCGCCCGACGCTGCTTAATTTCGGTGATCGGACGAGGACCGATGTATTCAGCGTGGTATGGTCGTTGGCGAAAGACGCTGCTCCAACGTACAACAAGAAAGCCTTTTCCGCGACAGCCCACAGCCACAGCAGCAACAGCTGTTAACGTTAGTATACATAGTATGTACATACTGTCTGCTATAAATAGCAGTTGCTTTAAATTTATCAATGAGTGCATAAGCATTTGGGCAAATTGTAAAAATAATTTTTTTTTGTAAAAAAATACACAATTTGTATTTTAGACACACATCTGTCCGTCCAGGAATATTATGCGCTCAAGAAAAGACTAGTCAGAATGTACAAGCAATGTAATTTTGCAAATAAAGAGCCCGGGTTAATATTTTGTCGTTTAATTTTTCAGGAGGCCGAGGAAACTATGTCTGGAAATAAAATAAATATATTGGGCGGGAAACAAAAAGAACAAATGGAAAAAAGTAAAAAAGTTGGGAGCCAACAACACGCGGTGTTCCCAAGCGGTCCCCCATCCAAGTACTAACCGCGCCCGACGCTGCTTAATTTCGGTGATCGGACGAGAACCGATGTATTCAGCGTGGTATGGTCGTTGGCGAAAGACGCTGCTCCAACGTACAACAAGAAAGCCTTTTCCGCGACAGCCCACAGCCACAGCAGCAACAGCTGTTAACGTTAGTATACATAGTATGTACATACTGTCTGCTATAAATAGCAGTTGCTTTAAATTTATCAATGAGTGCATAAGCATTTGGGCAAATTGCAAAAAATATTTTTTTCGTCAAAAATTACACAATTTGTATTTTAGACACACATCTGGCCGTACAGGAATATTATGCGCTCAAGAAAAGACTAGTCAGAATGTACAAGCAATGTAATTTTGCAAATAAAGAGCCCGGGTTAATATTTTGTCGTTTAATTTTGCAGGAGGCCGAGGAAACTATGTCTGGAAATAAAATAAATATATTGGGCGGGAAACAAAAAGAACAAATGGAAAAAAGTAAAAAAGTTGGGAGCCAACAACACGCGGTGTTCCCAAGCGGTCCCCCATCCAAGTACTAACCGCGCCCGACGCTGCTTAATTTCGGTGATCGGACGAGAACCGATGTATTCAGCGTGGTATGGTCGTTGGCGAAAGACGCTGCTCCAACGTACAACAAGAAAGCCTTTTCCGCGACAGCCCACAGCCACAGCAGCAACAGCTGTTAACGTTAGTATACATAGTATGTACATACTGTCTGCTATAAATAGCAGTTGCTTTAAATTTATCAATGAGTGCATAAGCATTTGGGCAAATTGCAAAAAATATTTTTTTCGTAAAAAATTACACAATTTGTATTTTAGACACACATCTGGCCGTACAGGAATATTATGCGCTCAAGAAAAGACTAGTCAGAATGTACAAGCAATGTAATTTTGCAAATAAAGAGCCCGGGTTAATATTTTGTCGTTTAATTTTGCAGGAGGCCGAGGAAACTATGTCTGGAAATAAAATAAATATATTGGGCGGGAAACAAAAAGAACAAATGGAAAAAAGTAAAAAAGTTGGGAGCCAACAACACGCGGTGTTCCCAAGCGGTCCCCCATCCAAGTACTAACCGCGCCCGACGCTGCTTAATTTCGGTGATCGGACGAGAACCGATGTATTCAGCGTGGTATGGTCGTTGGCGAAAGACGCTGCTCCAACGTACAACAAGAAAGCCTTTTCCGCGACAGCCCACAGCCACAGCAGCAACAGCTGTTAACGTTAGTATACATAGTATGTACATACTGTCTGCTATAAATAGCAGTTGCTTTAAATTTATCAATGAGTGCATAAGCATTTGGGCAAATTGCAAAAAATATTTTTTTCGTCAAAAATTACACAATTTGTATTTTAGACACACATCTGGCCGTACAGGAATATTATGCGCTCAAGAAAAGACTAGTCAGAATGTACAAGCAATGTAATTTTGCAAATAAAGAGCCCGGGTTAATATTTTGTCGTTTAATTTTGCAGGAGGCCGAGGAAACTATGTCTGGAAATAAAATAAATATATTGGGCGGGAAACAAAAAGAACAAATGGAAAAAAGTAAAAAAGTTGGGAGCCAACAACACGCGGTGTTCCCAAGCGGTCCCCCATCCAAGTACTAACCGCGCCCGACGCTGCTTAATTTCGGTGATCGGACGAGAACCGATGTATTCAGCGTGGTATGGTCGTTGGCGAAAGACGCTGCTCCAACGTACAACAAGAAAGCCTTTTCCGCGACAGCCCACAGCCACAGCAGCAACAGCTGTTAACGTTAGTATACATAGTATGTACATACTGTCTGCTATAAATAGCAGTTGCTTTAAATTTATCAATGAGTGCATAAGCATTTGGGCAAATTGCAAAAAATATTTTTTTCGTAAAAAATTACACAATTTGTATTTTAGACACACATCTGGCCGTACAGGAATAGGCTGTATTCCTAAACGTCAGTTGCGCTGCATAAGTACAAAGCAGTATGTTCCTAAACGCAAACATATAAACTTTTCACGCGCACCCTGTTCCTAAACGCAGGCATCAAGTTGTCGATAAGCATCGAATGCGCAAACAGCTCATCACAAATTTTGTTGATGCTTTGTGATTAGTTAGGTTATGTTTTTTCGGCTGTACTGAAACTTTTAGGACGAGATTTAATTTCGCCTCCTTTTTCTCAATTTTATAATTAATTTCGATTTGCTGGAAGTTTATTCGCTACTCAAATGCAAAAATGCGTTAAATTTGTAGTTTTTTACAATTTCCATTTTGCAAAAGCAATGTTGAGCATAAAGTGCGTTCCCGAACTAAAAAGTGCTGCCAACCTAATTTATGCAATGCATCGCAGTAGCACTCAGAAAACAAATCAGTAGAGCATTGGGGGCGCAGTACTGCTTTGCATAAGTACGTTTAGGAATACAGCCATATTATGCGCTCAAGAAAAGACTAGTCAGAATGTACAAGCAATGTAATTTTGCAAATAAAGAGCCCGGGTTAATATTTTGTCGTTTAATTTTGCAGGAGGCCGAGGAAACTATGTCTGGAAATAAAATAAATATATTGGGCGGGAAACAAAAAGAACAAATGGAAAAAAGTAAAAAAGTTGGGAGCCAACAACACGCGGTGTTCCCAAGCGGTCCCCCATCCAAGTACTAACCGCGCCCGACGCTGCTTAATTTCGGTGATCGGACGAGAACCGATGTATTCAGCGTGGTATGGTCGTTGGCGAAAGACGCTGCTCCAACGTACAACAAGAAAGCCTTTTCCGCGACAGCCCACAGCCACAGCGGCAACAGCTGTTAACGTTAGTATACATAGTATGTACATACTGTCTGCTATAAATAGCAGTTGCTTTAAATTTATCAATGAGTGCATAAGCATTTGGGCAAATTGCAAAAAATATTTTTTTCGTAAAAAATTACACAATTTGTATTTTAGACACACATCTGGCCGTACAGGAATATTATGCGCTCAAGAAAAGACTAGTCAGAATGTACAAGCAATGTAATTTTGCAAATAAAGAGCCCGGGTTAATATTTTGTCGTTTAATTTTGCAGGAGGCCGAGGAAACTATGTCTGGAAATAAAATAAATATATTGGGCGGGAAACAAAAAGAACAAATGGAAAAAAGTAAAAAAGTTGGGAGCCAACAACACGCGGTGTTCCCAAGCGGTCCCCCATCCAAGTACTAACCGCGCCCGACGCTGCTTAATTTCGGTGATCGGACGAGAACCGATGTATTCAGCGTGGTATGGTCGTTGGCGAAAGACGCTGCTCCAACGTACAACAAGAAAGCCTTTTCCGCGACAGCCCACAGCCACAGCGGCAACAGCTGTTAACGTTAGTATACATAGTATGTACATACTGTCTGCTATAAATAGCAGTTGCTTTAAATTTATCAATGAGTGCATAAGCATTTGGGCAAATTGCAAAAAATATTTTTTTCGTCAAAAATTACACAATTTGTATTTTAGACACACATCTGGCCGTACAGGAATATTATGCGCTCAAGAAAAGACTAGTCAGAATGTACAAGCAATGTAATTTTGCAAATAAAGAGCCCGGGTTAATATTTTGTCGTTTAATTTTGCAGGAGGCCGAGGAAACTATGTCTGGAAATAAAATAAATATATTGGGCGGGAAACAAAAAGAACAAATGGAAAAAAGTAAAAAAGTTGGGAGCCAACAACACGCGGTGTTCCCAAGCGGTCCCCCATCCAAGTACTAACCGCGCCCGACGCTGCTTAATTTCGGTGATCGGACGAGAACCGATGTATTCAGCGTGGTATGGTCGTTGGCGAAAGACGCTGCTCCAACGTACAACAAGAAAGCCTTTTCCGCGACAGCCCACAGCCACAGCGGCAACAGCTGTTAACGTTAGTATACATAGTATGTACATACTGTCTGCTATAAATAGCAGTTGCTTTAAATTTATCAATGAGTGCATAAGCATTTGGGCAAATTGCAAAAAATATTTTTTTCGTAAAAAATTACACAATTTGTATTTTAGACACACATCTGGCCGTACAGGAATATTATGCGCTCAAGAAAAGACTAGTCAGAATGTACAAGCAATGTAATTTTGCAAATAAAGAGCCCGGGTTAATATTTTGTCGTTTAATTTTGCAGGAGGCCGAGGAAACTATGTCTGGAAATAAAATAAATATATTGGGCGGGAAACAAAAAGAACAAATGGAAAAAAGTAAAAAAGTTGGGAGCCAACAACACGCGGTGTTCCCAAGCGGTCCCCCATCCAAGTACTAACCGCGCCCGACGCTGCTTAATTTCGGTGATCGGACGAGAACCGATGTATTCAGCGTGGTATGGTCGTTGGCGAAAGACGCTGCTCCAACGTACAACAAGAAAGCCTTTTCCGCGACAGCCCACAGCCACAGCAGCAACAGCTGTTAACGTTAGTATACATAGTATGTACATACTGTCTGCTATAAATAGCAGTTGCTTTAAATTTATCAATGAGTGCATAAGCATTTGGGCAAATTGCAAAAAATATTTTTTTCGTCAAAAATTACACAATTTGTATTTTAGACACACATCTGGCCGTACAGGAATATTATGCGCTCAAGAAAAGACTAGTCAGAATGTACAAGCAATGTAATTTTGCAAATAAAGAGCCCGGGTTAATATTTTGTCGTTTAATTTTGCAGGAGGCCGAGGAAACTATGTCTGGAAATAAAATAAATATATTGGGCGGGAAACAAAAAGAACAAATGGAAAAAAGTAAAAAAGTTGGGAGCCAACAACACGCGGTGTTCCCAAGCGGTCCCCCATCCAAGTACTAACCGCGCCCGACGCTGCTTAATTTCGGTGATCGGACGAGAACCGATGTATTCAGCGTGGTATGGTCGTTGGCGAAAGACGCTGCTCCAACGTACAACAAGAAAGCCTTTTCCGCGACAGCCCACAGCCACAGCGGCAACAGCTGTTAACGTTAGTATACATAGTATGTACATACTGTCTGCTATAAATAGCAGTTGCTTTAAATTTATCAATGAGTGCATAAGCATTTGGGCAAATTGCAAAAAATATTTTTTTCGTAAAAAATTACACAATTTGTATTTTAGACACACATCTGGCCGTACAGGAATATTATGCGCTCAAGAAAAGACTAGTCAGAATGTACAAGCAATGTAATTTTGCAAATAAAGAGCCCGGGTTAATATTTTGTCGTTTAATTTTGCAGGAGGCCGAGGAAACTATGTCTGGAAATAAAATAAATATATTGGGCGGGAAACAAAAAGAACAAATGGAAAAAAGTAAAAAAGTTGGGAGCCAACAACACGCGGTGTTCCCAAGCGGTCCCCCATCCAAGTACTAACCGCGCCCGACGCTGCTTAATTTCGGTGATCGGACGAGAACCGATGTATTCAGCGTGGTATGGTCGTTGGCGAAAGACGCTGCTCCAACGTACAACAAGAAAGCCTTTTCCGCGACAGCCCACAGCCACAGCAGCAACAGCTGTTAACGTTAGTATACATAGTATGTACATACTGTCTGCTATAAATAGCAGTTGCTTTAAATTTATCAATGAGTGCATAAGCATTTGGGCAAATTGCAAAAAATATTTTTTTCGTCAAAAATTACACAATTTGTATTTTAGACACACATCTGGCCGTACAGGAATATTATGCGCTCAAGAAAAGACTAGTCAGAATGTACAAGCAATGTAATTTTGCAAATAAAGAGCCCGGGTTAATATTTTGTCGTTTAATTTTGCAGGAGGCCGAGGAAACTATGTCTGGAAATAAAATAAATATATTGGGCGGGAAACAAAAAGAACAAATGGAAAAAAGTAAAAAAGTTGGGAGCCAACAACACGCGGTGTTCCCAAGCGGTCCCCCATCCAAGTACTAACCGCGCCCGACGCTGCTTAATTTCGGTGATCGGACGAGAACCGATGTATTCAGCGTGGTATGGTCGTTGGCGAAAGACGCTGCTCCAACGTACAACAAGAAAGCCTTTTCCGCGACAGCCCACAGCCACAGCGGCAACAGCTGTTAACGTTAGTATACATAGTATGTACATACTGTCTGCTATAAATAGCAGTTGCTTTAAATTTATCAATGAGTGCATAAGCATTTGGGCAAATTGCAAAAAATATTTTTTTCGTCAAAAATTACACAATTTGTATTTTAGACACACATCTGGCCGTACAGGAATATTATGCGCTCAAGAAAAGACTAGTCAGAATGTACAAGCAATGTAATTTTGCAAATAAAGAGCCCGGGTTAATATTTTGTCGTTTAATTTTGCAGGAGGCCGAGGAAACTATGTCTGGAAATAAAATAAATATATTGGGCGGGAAACAAAAAGAACAAATGGAAAAAAGTAAAAAAGTTGGGAGCCAACAACACGCGGTGTTCCCAAGCGGTCCCCCATCCAAGTACTAACCGCGCCCGACGCTGCTTAATTTCGGTGATCGGACGAGAACCGATGTATTCAGCGTGGTATGGTCGTTGGCGAAAGACGCTGCTCCAACGTACAACAAGAAAGCCTTTTCCGCGACAGCCCACAGCCACAGCAGCAACAGCTGTTAACGTTAGTATACATAGTATGTACATACTGTCTGCTATAAATAGCAGTTGCTTTAAATTTATCAATGAGTGCATAAGCATTTGGGCAAATTGCAAAAAATATTTTTTTCGTCAAAAATTACACAATTTGTATTTTAGACACACATCTGGCCGTACAGGAATATTATGCGCTCAAGAAAAGACTAGTCAGAATGTACAAGCAATGTAATTTTGCAAATAAAGAGCCCGGGTTAATATTTTGTCGTTTAATTTTGCAGGAGGCCGAGGAAACTATGTCTGGAAATAAAATAAATATATTGGGCGGGAAACAAAAAGAACAAATGTAAAAAAGTAAAAAAGTTGGGAGCCAACAACACGCGGTGTTCCCAAGCGGTCCCCCATCCAAGTACTAACCGCGCCCGACGCTGCTTAATTTCGGTGATCGGACGAGAACCGATGTATTCAGCGTGGTATGGTCGTTGGCGAAAGACGCTGCTCCAACGTACAACAAGAAAGCCTTTTCCGCGACAGCCCACAGCCACAGCGGCAACAGCTGTTAACGTTAGTATACATAGTATGTACATACTGTCTGCTATAAATAGCAGTTGCTTTAAATTTATCAATGAGTGCATAAGCATTTGGGCAAATTGCAAAAAATATTTTTTTCGTCAAAAATTACACAATTTGTATTTTAGACACACATCTGGCCGTACAGGAATATTATGCGCTCAAGAAAAGACTAGTCAGAATGTACAAGCAATGTAATTTTGCAAATAAAGAGCCCGGGTTAATATTTTGTCGTTTAATTTTGCAGGAGGCCGAGGAAACTATGTCTGGAAATAAAATAAATATATTGGGCGGGAAACAAAAAGAACAAATGGAAAAAAGTAAAAAAGTTGGGAGCCAACAACACGCGGTGTTCCCAAGCGGTCCCCCATCCAAGTACTAACCGCGCCCGACGCTGCTTAATTTCGGTGATCGGACGAGAACCGATGTATTCAGCGTGGTATGGTCGTTGGCGAAAGACGCTGCTCCAACGTACAACAAGAAAGCCTTTTCCGCGACAGCCCACAGCCACAGCAGCAACAGCTGTTAACGTTAGTATACATAGTATGTACATACTGTCTGCTATAAATAGCAGTTGCTTTAAATTTATCAATGAGTGCATAAGCATTTGGGCAAATTGCAAAAAATATTTTTTTCGTCAAAAATTACACAATTTGTATTTTAGACACACATCTGGCCGTACAGGAATATTATGCGCTCAAGAAAAGACTAGTCAGAATGTACAAGCAATGTAATTTTGCAAATAAAGAGCCCGGGTTAATATTTTGTCGTTTAATTTTGCAGGAGGCCGAGGAAACTATGTCTGGAAATAAAATAAATATATTGGGCGGGAAACAAAAAGAACAAATGGAAAAAAGTAAAAAAGTTGGGAGCCAACAACACGCGGTGTTCCCAAGCGGTCCCCCATCCAAGTACTAACCGCGCCCGACGCTGCTTAATTTCGGTGATCGGACGAGAACCGATGTATTCAGCGTGGTATGGTCGTTGGCGAAAGACGCTGCTCCAACGTACAACAAGAAAGCCTTTTCCGCGACAGCCCACAGCCACAGCAGCAACAGCTGTTAACGTTAGTATACATAGTATGTACATACTGTCTGCTATAAATAGCAGTTGCTTTAAATTTATCAATGAGTGCATAAGCATTTGGGCAAATTGCAAAAAATATTTTTTTCGTCAAAAATTACACAATTTGTATTTTAGACACACATCTGGCCGTACAGGAATATTATGCGCTCAAGAAAAGACTAGTCAGAATGTACAAGCAATGTAATTTTGCAAATAAAGAGCCCGGGTTAATATTTTGTCGTTTAATTTTGCAGGAGGCCGAGGAAACTATGTCTGGAAATAAAATAAATATATTGGGCGGGAAACAAAAAGAACAAATGGAAAAAAGTAAAAAAGTTGGGAGCCAACAACACGCGGTGTTCCCAAGCGGTCCCCCATCCAAGTACTAACCGCGCCCGACGCTGCTTAATTTCGGTGATCGGACGAGAACCGATGTATTCAGCGTGGTATGGTCGTTGGCGAAAGACGCTGCTCCAACGTACAACAAGAAAGCCTTTTCCGCGACAGCCCACAGCCACAGCAGCAACAGCTGTTAACGTTAGTATAACTAGTATGTACATACTGTCTGCTATAAATAGCAGTTGCTTTAAATTTATCAATGAGTGCATAAGCATTTGGGCAAATTGCAAAAAATATTTTTTTCGTCAAAAATTACACAATTTGTATTTTAGACACACATCTGGCCGTACAGGAATATTATGCGCTCAAGAAAAGACTAGTCAGAATGTACAAGCAATGTAATTTTGCAAATAAAGAGCCCGGGTTAATATTTTGTCGTTTAATTTTGCAGGAGGCCGAGGAAACTATGTCTGGAAATAAAATAAATATATTGGGCGGGAAACAAAAAGAACAAATGGAAAAAAGTAAAAAAGTTGGGAGCCAACAACACGCGGTGTTCCCAAGCGGTCCCCCATCCAAGTACTAACCGCGCCCGACGCTGCTTAATTTCGGTGATCGGACGAGAACCGATGTATTCAGCGTGGTATGGTCGTTGGCGAAAGACGCTGCTCCAACGTACAACAAGAAAGCCTTTTCCGCGACAGCCCACAGCCACAGCAGCAACAGCTGTTAACGTTAGTATACATAGTATGTACATACTGTCTGCTATAAATAGCAGTTGCTTTAAATTTATCAATGAGTGCATAAGCATTTGGGCAAATTGCAAAAAATATTTTTTTCGTCAAAAATTACACAATTTGTATTTTAGACACACATCTGGCCGTACAGGAATATTATGCGCTCAAGAAAAGACTAGTCAGAATGTACAAGCAATGTAATTTTGCAAATAAAGAGCCCGGGTTAATATTTTGTCGTTTAATTTTGCAGGAGGCCGAGGAAACTATGTCTGGAAATAAAATAAATATATTGGGCGGGAAACAAAAAGAACAAATGGAAAAAAGTAAAAAAGTTGGGAGTCAACAACACGCGGTGTTCCCAAGCGGTCCCCCATCCAAGTACTAACCGCGCCCGACGCTGCTTAATTTCGGTGATCGGACGAGAACCGATGTATTCAGCGTGGTATGGTCGTTGGCGAAAGACGATGCTCCAACGTACAACAAGAATGCCTTTTCCGCGACAGCCCACAGCCACAGCGGCAGCAGCTGTTAACGTTAGTATACATAGTATGTACATACTGTTTGCTATAAATAGCAGTTGCTTTAAATTTATCAATGAGTGCATAAGCATTTGGGCAAATTGTAAAAATTATTTTTTTTTGTAAAAAAATACACAATTTGTATTTTAGACACACATCTGTCCGTCCAGGAATATTATGCGCTCAAGAAAAGACTAGTCAGAATGTACAAGCAATGTAATTTTGCAAATAAAGAGCCCGGGTTAATATTTTGTCGTTTAATTTTGCAGGAGGCCGAGGAAACTATGTCTGGAAATAAATATATTGGGCGGGAAACAAAAAGAACAAATGGAAAAAAGTAAAAAAAAGTTGGGAGCCAACAACACGCGGTGTTCCCAAGCGGTCCCCCATCCAAGTACTAACCGCGCCCGACGCTGCTTAATTTCGGTGATCGGACGAGAACCGATGTATTCAGCGTGGTATGGTCGTTGGCGAAAGACGATGCTCCAACGTACAACAAGAATGCCTTTTCCGCGACAGCCCACAGCCACAGCGGCAACAGCTGTTAACGTTAGTATACATAGTACATACTGTTTGCTATAAATAGCAGTTGCTTTAAATTTATCAATGAGTGCATAAGCATTTGGGCAAATTGTAAAAATAATTTTTTTTTGTAAAAAAATACACAATTTGTATTTTAGACACACATCTGTCCGTCCAGGAATATTATGCGCTCAAGAAAAGACTAGTCAGAATGTACAAGCAATGTAATTTTGCAAATAAAGAGCCCGGGTTAATATTTTGTCGTTTAATTTTGCAGGAGGCCGAGGAAACTATGTCTGGAAATAAATATATTGGGCGGGAAATAAAAAGAACAAATGGAAAAAAGTAAAAAAGTTGGGAGCCAACAACACGCGGTGTTCCCAAGCGGTCCCCCATCCAAGTACTAACCGCGCCCGACGCTGCTTAATTTCGGTGATCGGACGAGAACCGATGTATTCAGCGTGGTATGGTCGTTGGCGAAAGACGCTGCTCCAACGTACAACAAGAAAGCCTTTTCCGCGACAGCCCACAGCCACAGCAGCAACAGCTGTTAACGTTAGTATACATAGTATGTACATACTGTCTGCTATAAATAGCAGTTGCTTTAAATTTATCAATGAGTGCATAAGCATTTGGGCAAATTGTAAAAATTATTTTTTTTTGTAAAAAAATACACAATTTGTATTTTAGACACACATCTGTCCGTCCAGGAATATTATGCGCTCAAGAAAAGACTAGTCAGAATGTACAAGCAATGTAATTTTGCAAATAAAGAGCCCGGGTTAATATTTTGTCGTTTAATTTTGCAGGAGGCCGAGGAAACTATGTCTGGAAATAAATATATTGGGCGGGAAACAAAAAGAACAAATGGAAAAAAGTAAAAAAAAGTTGGGAGCCAACAACACGCGGTGTTCCCAAGCGGTCCCCCATCCAAGTACTAACCGCGCCCGACGCTGCTTAATTTCGGTGATCGGACGAGAACCGATGTATTCAGCGTGGTATGGTCGTTGGCGAAAGACGCTGCTCCAACGTACAACAAGAAAGCCTTTTCCGCGACAGCCCACAGCCACAGCAGCAACAGCTGTTAACGTTAGTATACATAGTATGTACATACTGTCTGCTATAAATAGCAGTTGCTTTAAATTTATCAATGAGTGCATAAGCATTTGGGCAAATTGCAAAAAATATTTTTTTCGTCAAAAATTACACAATTTGTATTTTAGACACACATCTGGCCGTACAGGAATATTATGCGCTCAAGAAAAGACTAGTCAGAATGTACAAGCAATGTAATTTTGCAAATAAAGAGCCCGGGTTAATATTTTGTCGTTTAATTTTGCAGGAGGCCGAGGAAACTATGTCTGGAAATAAAATAAATATATTGGGCGGGAAACAAAAAGAACAAATGGAAAAAAGTAAAAAAGTTGGGAGCCAACAACACGCGGTGTTCCCAAGCGGTCCCCCATCCAAGTACTAACCGCGCCCGACGCTGCTTAATTTCGGTGATCGGACGAGAACCGATGTATTCAGCGTGGTATGGTCGTTGGCGAAAGACGCTGCTCCAACGTACAACAAGAAAGCCTTTTCCGCGACAGCCCACAGCCACAGCAGCAACAGCTGTTAACGTTAGTATAACTAGTATGTACATACTGTCTGCTATAAATAGCAGTTGCTTTAAATTTATCAATGAGTGCATAAGCATTTGGGCAAATTGCAAAAAATATTTTTTTCGTCAAAAATTACACAATTTGTATTTTAGACACACATCTGGCCGTACAGGAATATTATGCGCTCAAGAAAAGACTAGTCAGAATGTACAAGCAATGTAATTTTGCAAATAAAGAGCCCGGGTTAATATTTTGTCGTTTAATTTTGCAGGAGGCCGAGGAAACTATGTCTGGAAATAAAATAAATATATTGGGCGGGAAACAAAAAGAACAAATGGAAAAAAGTAAAAAAGTTGGGAGCCAACAACACGCGGTGTTCCCAAGCGGTCCCCCATCCAAGTACTAACCGCGCCCGACGCTGCTTAATTTCGGTGATCGGACGAGAACCGATGTATTCAGCGTGGTATGGTCGTTGGCGAAAGACGCTGCTCCAACGTACAACAAGAAAGCCTTTTCCGCGACAGCCCACAGCCACAGCAGCAACAGCTGTTAACGTTAGTATACATAGTATGTACATACTGTCTGCTATAAATAGCAGTTGCTTTAAATTTATCAATGAGTGCATAAGCATTTGGGCAAATTGCAAAAAATATTTTTTTCGTCAAAAATTACACAATTTGTATTTTAGACACACATCTGGCCGTACAGGAATATTATGCGCTCAAGAAAAGACTAGTCAGAATGTACAAGCAATGTAATTTTGCAAATAAAGAGCCCGGGTTAATATTTTGTCGTTTAATTTTGCAGGAGGCCGAGGAAACTATGTCTGGAAATAAAATAAATATATTGGGCGGGAAACAAAAAGAACAAATGGAAAAAAGTAAAAAAGTTGGGAGTCAACAACACGCGGTGTTCCCAAGCGGTCCCCCATCCAAGTACTAACCGCGCCCGACGCTGCTTAATTTCGGCGATCGGACGAGAACCGATGTATTCAGCGTGGTATGGTCGTTGGCGAAAGACGATGCTCCAACGTACAACAAGAATGCCTTTTCCGCGACAGCCCACAGCCACAGCGGCAGCAGCTGTTAACGTTAGTATACATAGTACATACTGTTTGCTATAAATAGCAGTTGCTTTAAATTTATCAATGAGTGCATAAGCATTTGGGCAAATTGTAAAAATTATTTTTTTTTGTAAAAAAATACACAATTTGTATTTTAGACACACATCTGTCCGTCCAGGAATATTATGCGCTCAAGAAAAGACTAGTCAGAATGTACAAGCAATGTAATTTTGCAAATAAAGAGCCCGGGTTAATATTTTGTCGTTTAATTTTGCAGGAGGCCGAGGAAACTATGTCTGGAAATAAATATATTGGGCGGGAAACAAAAAGAACAAATGGAAAAAAGTAAAAAAAAGTTGGGAGCCAACAACACGCGGTGTTCCCAAGCGGTCCCCCATCCAAGTACTAACCGCGCCCGACGCTGCTTAATTTCGGTGATCGGACGAGAACCGATGTATTCAGCGTGGTATGGTCGTTGGCGAAAGACGATGCTCCAACGTACAACAAGAATGCCTTTTCCGCGACAGCCCACAGCCACAGCGGCAGCAGCTGTTAACGTTAGTATACATAGTACATACTGTTTGCTATAAATAGCAGTTGCTTTAAATTTATCAATGAGTGCATAAGCATTTGGGCAAATTGTAAAAATAATTTTTTTTTGTAAAAAAATACACAATTTGTATTTTAGACACACATCTGTCCGTCCAGGAATATTATGCGCTCAAGAAAAGACTAGTCAGAATGTACAAGCAATGTAATTTTGCAAATAAAGAGCCCGGGTTAATATTTTGTCGTTTAATTTTGCAGGAGGCCGAGGAAACTATGTCTGGAAATAAATATATTGGGCGGGAAATAAAAAGAACAAATGGAAAAAAGTAAAAAAGTTGGGAGCCAACAACACGCGGTGTTCCCAAGCGGTCCCCCATCCAAGTACTAACCGCGCCCGACGCTGCTTAATTTCGGTGATCGGACGAGAACCGATGTATTCAGCGTGGTATGGTCGTTGGCGAAAGACGCTGCTCCAACGTACAACAAGAAAGCCTTTTCCGCGACAGCCCACAGCCACAGCAGCAACAGCTGTTAACGTTAGTATACATAGTATGTACATACTGTCTGCTATAAATAGCAGTTGCTTTAAATTTATCAATGAGTGCATAAGCATTTGGGCAAATTGCAAAAAATATTTTTTTCGTAAAAAATTACACAATTTGTATTTTAGACACACATCTGGCCGTACAGGAATATTATGCGCTCAAGAAAAGACTAGTCAGAATGTACAAGCAATGTAATTTTGCAAATAAAGAGCCCGGGTTAATATTTTGTCGTTTAATTTTGCAGGAGGCCGAGGAAACTATGTCTGGAAATAAAATAAATATATTGGGCGGGAAACAAAAAGAACAAATGGAAAAAGTAAAAAAGTTGGGAGCCAACAACACGCGGTGTTCCCAAGCGGTCCCCCATCCAAGTACTAACCGCGCCCGACGCTGCTTAATTTCGGTGATCGGACGAGAACCGATGTATTCAGCGTGGTATGGTCGTTGGCGAAAGACGCTGCTCCAACGTACAACAAGAAAGCCTTTTCCGCGACAGCCCACAGCCACAGCAGCAACAGCTGTTAACGTTAGTATACATAGTATGTACATACTGTCTGCTATAAATAGCAGTTGCTTTAAATTTATCAATGAGTGCATAAGCATTTGGGCAAATTGCAAAAAATATTTTTTTCGTCAAAAATTACACAATTTGTATTTTAGACACACATCTGGCCGTACAGGAATATTATGCGCTCAAGAAAAGACTAGTCAGAATGTACAAGCAATGTAATTTTGCAAATAAAGAGCCCGGGTTAATATTTTGTCGTTTAATTTTGCAGGAGGCCGAGGAAACTATGTCTGGAAATAAAATAAATATATTGGGCGGGAAACAAAAAGAACAAATGTAAAAAAGTAAAAAAGTTGGGAGCCAACAACACGCGGTGTTCCCAAGCGGTCCCCCATCCAAGTACTAACCGCGCCCGACGCTGCTTAATTTCGGTGATCGGACGAGAACCGATGTATTCAGCGTGGTATGGTCGTTGGCGAAAGACGCTGCTCCAACGTACAACAAGAAAGCCTTTTCCGCGACAGCCCACAGCCACAGCAGCAACAGCTGTTAACGTTAGTATACATAGTATGTACATACTGTCTGCTATAAATAGCAGTTGCTTTAAATTTATCAATGAGTGCATAAGCATTTGGGCAAATTGCAAAAAATATTTTTTTCGTAAAAAATTACACAATTTGTATTTTAGACACACATCTGGCCGTACAGGAATATTATGCGCTCAAGAAAAGACTAGTCAGAATGTACAAGCAATGTAATTTTGCAAATAAAGAGCCCGGGTTAATATTTTGTCGTTTAATTTTGCAGGAGGCCGAGGAAACTATGTCTGGAAATAAAATAAATATATTGGGCGGGAAACAAAAAGAACAAATGGAAAAAAGTAAAAAAGTTGGGAGCCAACAACACGCGGTGTTCCCAAGCGGTCCCCCATCCAAGTACTAACCGCGCCCGACGCTGCTTAATTTCGGTGATCGGACGAGAACCGATGTATTCAGCGTGGTATGGTCGTTGGCGAAAGACGCTGCTCTAACGTACAACAAGAAAGCCTTTTCCGCGACAGCCCACAGCCACAGCAGCAACAGCTGTTAACGTTAGTATACATAGTATGTACATACTGTCTGCTATAAATAGCAGTTGCTTTAAATTTATCAATGAGTGCATAAGCATTTGGGCAAATTGCAAAAAATATTTTTTTCGTAAAAAATTACACAATTTGTATTTTAGACACACATCTGGCCGTACAGGAATATTATGCGCTCAAGAAAAGACTAGTCAGAATGTACAAGCAATGTAATTTTGCAAATAAAGAGCCCGGGTTAATATTTTGTCGTTTAATTTTGCAGGAGGCCGAGGAAACTATGTCTGGAAATAAAATAAATATATTGGGCGGGAAACAAAAAGAACAAATGTAAAAAAGTAAAAAAGTTGGGAGCCAACAACACGCGGTGTTCCCAAGCGGTCCCCCATCCAAGTACTAACCGCGCCCGACGCTGCTTAATTTCGGTGATCGGACGAGAACCGATGTATTCAGCGTGGTATGGTCGTTGGCGAAAGACGCTGCTCCAACGTACAACAAGAAAGCCTTTTCCGCGACAGCCCACAGCCACAGCAGCAACAGCTGTTAACGTTAGTATACATAGTATGTACATACTGTCTGCTATAAATAGCAGTTGCTTTAAATTTATCAATGAGTGCATAAGCATTTGGGCAAATTGCAAAAAATATTTTTTTCGTCAAAAATTACACAATTTGTATTTTAGACACACATCTGGCCGTACAGGAATATTATGCGCTCAAGAAAAGACTAGTCAGAATGTACAAGCAATGTAATTTTGCAAATAAAGAGCCCGGGTTAATATTTTGTCGTTTAATTTTGCAGGAGGCCGAGGAAACTATGTCTGGAAATAAAATAAATATATTGGGCGGGAAACAAAAAGAACAAATGGAAAAAAGTAAAAAAGTTGGGAGCCAACAACACGCGGTGTTCCCAAGGGGCCCCTCATCCAAGTACTAACCGCGCCCGACGCTGCTTAATTTCGGTGATCGGACGAGAACCGATGTATTCAGCGTGGTATGGTCGTTGGCGAAAGACGCTGCTCCAACGTACAACAAGAAAGCCTTTTCCGCGACAGCCCACAGCCACAGCAGCAACAGCTGTTAACGTTAGTATACATAGTATGTACATACTGTCTGCTATAAATAGCAGTTGCTTTAAATTTATCAATGAGTGCATAAGCATTTGGGCAAATTGCAAAAAATATTTTTTTCGTAAAAAATTACACAATTTGTATTTTAGACACACATCTGGCCGTACAGGAATAGGCTGTATTCCTAAACGTCAGTTGCGCTGCATAAGTACAAAGCAGTATGTTCCTAAACGCAAACATATAAACTTTTCACGCGCACCCTGTTCCTAAACGCAGGCATCAAGTTGTCGATAAGCATCGAATGCGCAAACAGCTCATCACAAATTTTGTTGATGCTTTGTGATTAGTTAGGTTATGTTTTTTCGGCTGTACTGAAACTTTTAGGACGAGATTTAATTTCGCCTCCTTTTTCTCAATTTTATAATTAATTTCGATTTGCTGGAAGTTTATTCGCTACTCAAATGCAAAAATGCGTTAAATTTGTAGTTTTTTACAATTTCCATTTTGCAAAAGCAATGTTGAGCATAAAGTGCGTTCCCGAACTAAAAAGTGCTGCCAACCTAATTTATGCAATGCATCGCAGTAGCACTCAGAAAACAAATCAGTAGAGCATTGGGGGCGCAGTACTGCTTTGCATAAGTACGTTTAGGAATACAGCCATATTATGCGCTCAAGAAAAGACTAGTCAGAATGTACAAGCAATGTAATTTTGCAAATAAAGAGCCCGGGTTAATATTTTGTCGTTTAATTTTGCAGGAGGCCGAGGAAACTATGTCTGGAAATAAAATAAATATATTGGGCGGGAAACAAAAAGAACAAATGGAAAAAAGTAAAAAAGTTGGGAGCCAACAACACGCGGTGTTCCCAAGCGGTCCCCCATCCAAGTACTAACCGCGCCCGACGCTGCTTAATTTCGGTGATCGGACGAGAACCGATGTATTCAGCGTGGTATGGTCGTTGGCGAAAGGCGCTGCTCCAACGTACAACAAGAAAGCCTTTTCCGCGACAGCCCACAGCCACAGCGGCAACAGCTGTTAACGTTAGTATACATAGTATGTACATACTGTCTGCTATAAATAGCAGTTGCTTTAAATTTATCAATGAGTGCATAAGCATTTGGGCAAATTGCAAAAAATATTTTTTTCGTAAAAAATTACACAATTTGTATTTTAGACACACATCTGGCCGTACAGGAATATTATGCGCTCAAGAAAAGACTAGTCAGAATGTACAAGCAATGTAATTTTGCAAATAAAGAGCCCGGGTTAATATTTTGTCGTTTAATTTTGCAGGAGGCCGAGGAAACTATGTCTGGAAATAAAATAAATATATTGGGCGGGAAACAAAAAGAACAAATGGAAAAAAGTAAAAAAGTTGGGAGCCAACAACACGCGGTGTTCCCAAGCGGTCCCCCATCCAAGTACTAACCGCGCCCGACGCTGCTTAATTTCGGTGATCGGACGAGAACCGATGTATTCAGCGTGGTATGGTCGTTGGCGAAAGACGCTGCTCCAACGTACAACAAGAAAGCCTTTTCCGCGACAGCCCACAGCCACAGCGGCAACAGCTGTTAACGTTAGTATACATAGTATGTACATACTGTCTACTATAAATAGCAGTTGCTTTAAATTTATCAATGAGTGCATAAGCATTTGGGCAAATTGCAAAAAATATTTTTTTCGTAAAAAATTACACAATTTGTATTTTAGACACACATCTGGCCGTACAGGAATATTATGCGCTCAAGAAAAGACTAGTCAGAATGTACAAGCAATGTAATTTTGCAAATAAAGAGCCCGGGTTAATATTTTGTCGTTTAATTTTGCAGGAGGCCGAGGAAACTATGTCTGGAAATAAAATAAATATATTGGGCGGGAAACAAAAAGAACAAATGGAAAAAAGTAAAAAAGTTGGGAGCCAACAACACGCGGTGTTCCCAAGCGGTCCCCCATCCAAGTCCTAACCGCGCCCGACGCTGCTTAATTTCGGTGATCGGACGAGAACCGATGTATTCAGCGTGGTATGGTCGTTGGCGAAAGACGCTGCTCCAACGTACAACAAGAAAGCCTTTTCCGCGACAGCCCACAGCCACAGCGGCAACAGCTGTTAACGTTAGTATACATAGTATGTACATACTGTCTGCTATAAATAGCAGTTGCTTTAAATTTATCAATGAGTGCATAAGCATTTGGGCAAATTGCAAAAAATATTTTTTTCGTAAAAAATTACACAATTTGTATTTTAGACACACATCTGGCCGTACAGGAATATTATGCGCTCAAGAAAAGACTAGTCAGAATGTACAAGCAATGTAATTTTGCAAATAAAGAGCCCGGGTTAATATTTTGTCGTTTAATTTTGCAGGAGGCCGAGGAAACTATGTCTGGAAATAAAATAAATATATTGGGCGGGAAACAAAAAGAACAAATGGAAAAAAGTAAAAAAGTTGGGAGCCAACAACACGCGGTGTTCCCAAGCGGTCCCCCATCCAAGTACTAACCGCGCCCGACGCTGCTTAATTTCGGTGATCGGACGAGAACCGATGTATTCAGCGTGGTATGGTCGTTGGCGAAAGACGCTGCTCCAACGTACAACAAGAAAGCCTTTTCCGCGACAGTCCACAGCCACAGCAGCAACAGCTGTTAACGTTAGTATACATAGTATGTACATACTGTCTGCTATAAATAGCAGTTGCTTTAAATTTATCAATGAGTGCATAAGCATTTGGGCAAATTGCAAAAAATATTTTTTTCGTAAAAAATTACACAATTTGTATTTTAGACACACATCTGGCCGTACAGGAATATTATGCGCTCAAGAAAAGACTAGTCAGAATGTACAAGCAATGTAATTTTGCAAATAAAGAGCCCGGGTTAATATTTTGTCGTTTAATTTTGCAGGAGGCCGAGGAAACTATGTCTGGAAATAAAATAAATATATTGGGCGGGAAACAAAAAGAACAAATGGAAAAAAGTAAAAAAGTTGGGAGCAGCCAACAACACGTGTTGTACGATTTTTGATTGGCTGCATGAAACTGCACTTTACGCTTTTGAACCAAAACATGTGTACAAAAGCCACAGTCAGCATATTTTGTCTCAAGGTACATTAACAAGGTGTGCCAACTAGGGAGAGCCGTAAAATTTGGAGTTCGAGATATGTCAAAATCGCAGTTGCTTGTATTTAGGAACAAATGTTTGGTTGCAATGATTAGTGTTTGTTCCCAAAGTAAAAAAGTATGAACAAAAACTGCATACGCATATAAAAAGTTTTATAATTAGAAGCAAATGCTTGCTTAGCAATATATATTATTAATTTCATAGCAATTAAGATGATATTCTATTATTTTTAAGGGTGCTTCTTAAATTATTTGCCAATTTAAAAATAAAAATTGCATGTAAATTTGTATAAAAGAGTTTTTGACAAGTAGGCAGAGAATGTATGCACTATTATTTTGTATTTATTAATTATATTACACATCAAATGTGTTTATTTATATGCTATCCCAAAATGTACAAAAAAAGGGTCGTCGTACCAAAAATATCAACATTGATATTCGACACATTTTTTACGGAAAAATGCAACCGTTCAACAATTGGATGGTGTAGAGAGCCGGCTCTCCCTAGTTGGCATACCTTGTTAATATACCTTGATTTTTTCTCATACATATGTCTTCTCAAGGAAATGCATATACATATACACCGGATTTCAACCGCGGCTTTTCTGTTTTCATAGGCTGGTGGTTAGGATGTTTGACTTGCGCGCAAGGGGTTGCTATTTCGATGCTCAGCCGTGGTGCGAATTTTGTTCTTTTTATAAGCTTTATGTATATTAGGTTCACTTTCCGCGGTATGTCAGTATATAAGTATGTCGTCAAATCTAGTAATCAATTTTTCACCCACTTCCCGACTACTTAGAGATCTGAAACTTTGCATACATGCGTAAACACCAAGACAATGCATGAATCAATAAATTTTATGGGCGTAGGATAAGGGGCGTGGCACTTTTATTTATCAACTCCAGATTTGTGTATAACTTTAGAACTACACATCACACATCAATGAAACTCGGTAGGAACTTACCACATATCCATATCCTTCTACTGGGAAAATAAGACGGGCGGTGGACAAGTGGGCGTGGCACCGCCCATACAAACAAAATCGTTTATATAGAAAAGCTTTGGAACTAAAGGTCGTGCAGCATTGAAATTCCGTATACAGGCCCCTCTTGGAGGTTTCGTCCCACTGGTAAAATTTTATGGGCGTAGGACAGCGGGCGTGGCACTTTTCAAGCAACTACACACTTGGGCTTCAGTTTATAATTATAGGTACACCACACATCAATGAAAAACGATAGGACTTACTCACTGCGCCTTGCAAGCAAAACAACAACAACTCATCGCGCCACAAATATGCCACGAATATTAGGGTCGATCACAGCCGTATTATTTGTTAAATTGAGGATATGACATATGACGATAGTAAACACTGTGAATACCCTAAATATTGTGTACTGCTCTGCAAGTTCTAAATTCTTTTTGCGAAAAATTTCAGAGCTCTAAAATTGAATTTATGGAAGACTAAAAAGTAGAAAATAAAATTATATAAAAACAAACCTTTTAAAAATAAGCTTTAATGTACTAAAAAGTTGAAAATAAATTGTTTCGAAGTCACCAGTATCTTACTATCAATAAAAGCTTGTGCGCTCAATATCCATATTCACACTTATCTTTCATTACTAGAATCTATTTGCAAAACATAATTTAAATAAAATATTGTGGTAACTGGTTGACAAATATTGAACACATGAGCGTCCCAAGCTTTTATTGATAGTTAGATACTGGTGACTTCGAAACAATTTATTTTCAACTTTTTAGTACATTAAAGCTTATTTTTAAAAGGTTTGTTTTTATATAATTTTATTTTTGTGTGTTTTAATTGGTTTTAAAAAGTTTTGCTTTACTGACGCGCTTCTATAGTTTTCCACAAATAAACTTTCACTCCCAATTTCAAAAAATTATGCAAGTATCACTTAAATGAACGGCGCCAAAATTTGAAGCGGGCACTTTTAATTCAATAGAATTTGCACACTACTTCAAAATGCGATATAATAGGCGTGTTTTTCTCAGGATTCAAAATAAGTAATTATAGTAGTTGTAGTAGTAGCGAATATACATATACACATGTATATATGTACATATGTTGACCTGTGCGTATATGAAATCCTGTCAGATTAGTCCAGCTACGGCCAATTGAATTAGCACATGTTAGTTCAAATTATGCACCATGCTATTTTGCTTCCGCTGGATAGTCGTAAAATACCGAAGCGGAAACGGAACAATGCACTCGCCTGCTTATAGCGATCAACATGCTCTCACATTTAACATAGTACGAATTAACAGAGCCATGCAAGCCCAATAGAAATTATAATTCCTACAAGCAAAATTGGTTCACATTCACAAATTATTTCACATTTAATTCAAAGAAAGATAGAACCAAATGCTATGCCAATATTGTATTTATTCGACGTTGACGTGGAATTGGCGTATATCATAAACATATCGTAATGAGTTTATATTGCTTAGAAGTAACTTCCCATAGACCCAAACATGTAATGGTAACCTAATTTTTGGAAAGAGTTGAAGGTCGAAATACTCGGGCGCCCGGAGAAGGCTGAAAACTTTCGGGAGCCCTAGTCAAAATGTAAAATGTTGATTCAGGAAAAAATATTTTACACTAGGCAAACGCGATTGGTAAATGAATGAAGCAGACAGCCATTTGCCCAGCTGCAAATTTCAACTTTTGAGAATTGCGGACATGAATTGAATTTTATTATGCTCAAATAAATTATATTCATAAAGCATAAAAGTTTAGTATCACTTTCCAACTCAGTTTATCCAAGAGCTGCACAAGTTGACTAAATTTAGAATATGGCTTTAAAAAAATGCGCAAGCAATCAATTCAAGCGCTCAAACGCTTAAATCTGCCGTCTAACCCTTTATGGAACTTACGGAATTTCCGCGTGAGTTCGCGTTGCCACTTACTCTCATTCACTCATTCACGGCACTTAATACACCTTAATGCGCCTGTAATTAAATTAAGTTTGCGTTAGTGTGGCACGATAATGACTGCAAGCGTCTCGGGCCCGCCATTCAGGTGTACTGCAGATTATCTATCAATTGTGTTGTTCAGCATTCCCGGTTGCTTCTTTTCAATTCCAAGACGAATAAGGGACAACATTGACAGCTGGGAAAGACTAAAATAAAACGTTTGTACTTGGGTTGAATCAAGTTAGGAAATGATCAAAGACATAGTGAGGACATTTCTATCAGCATCTAAAGGAGCGAAGGAATAAAGATGAATGAAGCGTAGAGCAACTTAAATATATCCATATAAATTAAACATAGTAATAGATAGAAAAGATTTGTACGCGCATAGCTTCTAGGAATAAGTGATTTATTGGTTGATATATCAATATTTTGTCCAAAGTATTTACTTTTTTAATCGGTTTTTGAACATATGAAATCTGTTATAGCATAGTAAACGGAGAACAAATTTTATCATAATCAAATAAATCCATTTTACACTCAAAAAATGTTATTCCATCGGCCCTGCATAGGAAAAAGTCTAGTATATGTCAGCCATCTGAAGTTATAGGCAGTGGCGTAGCGAACAAAATCTTGAAGAACGAACTGCCTACGGCTTCAGTTGCCAAGCAGAACATGAGATGCTGCAGAATATATAAAAAATTGGCGAAATGTCACATGTAAAAAAATACTCTAACAATCGACTTTTTCACTCAGTCAAAAACTGAAAGTCCTTAGAAACTTTTTAGGGTTTATAGGAATTATAAATATTTTAGATACGACTTTAAAAGTGTTTGTGCCAAAAACTCTCTCTTTCATTTGTTTTGCTGGCTGTCGAGTCGTTTTTTGATTAAGCAGAAAAGTAGACTTTTTGTGTTTAAAAGGATTTTTCTTTTATTGTACATTAAAATATTTTTTTATATTTTTCTGCCAGTTATGGCCATCTTGCCAACTGAAGCCATAGCCAACCTGCTCTGCAATTTTGGCTGGCTGCGCAAGTGATCATTGGCACTTCCAAAAAAATGGTAGGAAGGAATACTTTTAATGTACCATAAGAATGTTGTTTCTAGCTTCTTTCGCAAAAGTTCTGAAAATAGTTATAAGCTTTATTCAATTTGAATCATGAAGAAAAAGTGTTCTCTCATGTCAGCAGCATTACATCATCATGACGGAAAACTGTGCCACACTAAAAAAGAACAGCAGAAAAATGGCAAGAAAAGCTTTTGCTTGAAAAAGCCTTTTTGTAGTATAAAAGAAAGCCATGGAAAAGGAGCAAAAGGAATTCCATGTATAAGTAGGCATCTATGTTGTATAACTCAGCATAATACTCGCTGAAATGTGCACATTAGAGAGGGAAATAGTAGTATTTTTTGCTATGTTTTTCTCGTTTGTCGTGCAAGAAAAATGACCGCGCATTATGAGCGCACTTACACACACACACACACACACATACAAAGGGCAAGGCAGTGCAGTTGTATGAGTGTTTCTATGTGTGAGCCAGCTATGAAGAAAAGGATACTCGTGCTTGCCAGTGGCAGTGGCAAATTTTCAAGACTTTATAGGTAAAAGGAACGCTGCTTAATAGTTTTGATGAATGGCTGAAGTTTCTATGGAAAGTTGGGAAAAAATCCTGAGGGAATAGTCATGAAAAATGCTCACATAAAAGTACACTCAAAGGCATTTTCAAAGGCAGCAGGATTCTGAATAGAAGAAGATGCAAAACAGATATTAGAAGAACTACTCAAAAAGTGCCGCAAACTTTAAATTGTATGCACTTACCGAGAAATTTTGCTGAAGAAGGTACCAGAGTGCCGCCAAAAGCTATTTTCATAACATAAATTTTTTGTATTATTTCAATGGAAATTGCAAAGAATAATATGTACTAAATTAATAAAAGTCAAAGTGCTGGTAAACTTCTGAGTCAATAAATCAATGTTATTGTTTTCCTTTTTTTATAATGATATTGTAGAGCGCTATATAGAATGCATTGGCAACTCTTCCGTTTCGATAGACAAATCTTAAATTTTTCAGAAATTTGAATTGAAATGGTTCTACGAAGGAAATATAATTGTTGAAATGAAAAACTGGGCGGGATATGCAAAGGACGTTGTGAAGGCTACACAATTCTCTTGAAAATCTTCTTGAGAATTCGCATATTCATAATAAAAAGTAAGGAAGTTACTTATAAGTGGACCATTACGCAAACCCCCTACACAAAACAAATCTTAAGCGCTGATCAGTCACCGCGTATCGTATTTAATCGGAGCGCAGACAAAACCTACCCTACCCGAGCTCATACATGCGTTCGCTCATTGCGTATTTAATCGGCGCGTAACGCAGAAATTATAATCCAAATTGGTTTTTCTCACACGTTTACGTCTGCTCTGATGCTCAGAGAGGATGAGAGAATGGCATTGCTTTGTACTAAAAACAGCGCTGCCACAGCTCTTCGATTTTAATTTAGTACAAAAACCGGATTATTATTGTTAACATTCATTCATAAAAGTAGACCACAATAAATATATCTAAAAATTTAGATAATTCTGTGTCATAGATTTTATAAAGAATGTAAAATTTAACCTCACAAGCAAAATGAACAGCGTGCTTACTTTGTGCACGAAACTATATGGCAGCACGGCAGCAATAACCAAGACAGAAACCTGCAAAAGAGCGATAGCTGCGATACGATTTTCACTGAACGGCCCAAATTTTGCCGTTACGATTAATTCCGCTTAAAAAAGATACGCGGTGACTGATTGGCGCTTTAGTTTTTTTCATAATAAGGCTTGTTTTGCAGATATCTTCCCAGAACCTTAACCCTTTCGCGGACACGTCGGCATAAGCCGACACTACGAATGGCTTAAAATTGGACACGTCGGTATATGCCGACATAGAAAAAAAATCGTATATAAACACGTCGGACATAGGCGACTTCAACGGCATTGGTTTTATATGTAGTAGCATATTGTGTGCCACTGTAGAAGCAATCAGATTTAAGTTAGTGCCCCAATTCGATTTTTGTGGTTTTTTTTTGTTTAACTATAACGGAAATTTTCGTGAGTGGTACAAAAAAATCACGTCGGCGATAGCCGACGTAGTTCTTTGTATTTTTGCACAGTTCCAAAAAAAGTGTCGTTGCGTGAGGACGTAATATTTTTGGTAAGTTTTATTTTTTTTTCCTTTCTTTTTCCCTTTGTTATTTTTGCTTTGACACTGAAATAAATTGCTACAGTCCACAGATGGTTATAACAAAGAACCGATTTGGGGTAGAAAAGTAAAACCACTTGAAATTGTGAGATATATAGAATTTATGGGTGACGTAGATCGCACTGATCAAATGACTTCTTATTATTCAAGTCCTCGTAAGACGATTCGGTGGTATAAAAAGGTTATATTCCGAATGCTAGATTTGGCAGTACACAATTCATTTTTGTTGTACAAAAAAAGATTTCCGGCAAAATCAAAAATGGAATTTTTAACTTTTAGAGAAGAATTGATATATGCTATGATCGATTTGCCGAAATCAAAATTTCATCCAGATAAACCTAGTCGCAAACGTAAATTGACAGTTCCAATTCAAATTGATAATTTTTTGGAGAACATACCCCGTAAGGGTACAAAAAAACAATATATTCGATGTCGTCAATGTTCTAAGAATGGCGTTCGTAAGGAAACCAGTATTCGATGTGCTGGCTGTGAAGTTAAACCTGGACTATGTGTTGGCAATTGTTTTACTGATTGGCACCAACAACAATCGTCAAATCTAGAATAAGTTTTTTAGGTTTCCTTTTTTTCTATTCTTATATATTAGTTTTTAGATTATAAGTATTTGAAGATATATAACCTGCTTATTTTATAAACATTATTTTTATATATGTACACAAAAACCAAATGAATTGGCTGTGAAATCGAATTTTTTTAATTTCTTAAAATAAATGCACATTTATACTATGAAACTGAATATTCTTACATATTATTTGTTGTATTTTAGCCTAACTACACAAAAAGAAAAATATACTTTTATTGTCAGATAATGACGACGTGTCCCACGGTAATATCATATTGCATGAAATAGGACATGTCGGCTCTGTCCGACGTCGAGCATATCCGACGTGTCCCTATAACAAATCAAACTCCCTAAATAGGACACGTCGGTGTATGTCGACATATTATAATTTTTTTGTTTTTAGTAAAAATTTAATATTCAATAAACCACAAACCCAAAACTGAAATCAGAATTCAATTATCTGTTTTATAAGCCAAATAAATGCATGTGTCATTCTGCGAACATTTTCTAAATTTCGTGTGTCCGCGAAAGGGTTAATAGCCGCATCCTTTTCGAATTGAGATTCTGGCCACGGCCCTGGAAGTGTTGTTTTTTTCTTCATACATTCTTTTCAAGGCTTTTTCTTTAATTGTTCGCATCAGAAGAAATTTGTAACAACCTGTGTTGCAAGCTGAAATTCTTGCCAACATTATTTGCTGTTCAAAAGTGCATATGCCTATTTCCAAATTATTCTTTCACTGCATTGCATAAAAAGCTCGATGACGGCTCCATTCATCTTTTATTTACAGATCGACCAAGCAGAAATTTGAACGTACAAAGAAACAGCCGTTTTATCTTTCACTCTAAGAAACCCACTGTTTTAATAAATTCTGTTAATTTTCGCTAAACAAAAATCTCTGAATTTCTGTAAATTTAGTGTAAGACAATTACGAAAACCTTTTTTAACAGTGTAAAGCCAGTTTTATATGCATAAATCTATATATTTTTCATCTTTGTTTTATTGCCATCATCAAACGCTGCAAAAGCCAGGCCACGCTTGAGTATATGAATAAATTATGTTATTTCTGGTCACTGAAGTGGGTTTCCTTTTCATGTCCTTGCCGTATTAAATACGCCTTTTAATGCCTAATGATACGTAAGCAGCTTTTTTGGCCTTTCGCCCCATCTTTTCAACTATGCGTGAGAATACACAAAAGCGCAAACTTGTTGACGTTGATGGATGATGTCCGATATGATCAGTAGCTGAAGTTGAAGGCGATGGTGAGTACGAAAAACTAAGGCAGAATTCAATGATGAAGCGAAAGATATCTTTATTTCGGCACATGTTGCATGCATGAGCAAATGGAAGGTAGGGAGTGGCTTTCTTGATGGGTTTAAAATGAATTCTTAAATTTTTTAGAGCAAACCATTTCACTCAAGTGCTGGCGATACATTTAAAGATTTGCATTTCAAAGCTTTTAGTATCACAAGCAAATTATGATTCGGATTATGATAATGATAGGACAACTGCCACAATAGGCCTGGACTAGATCCATTTTCCAAATATAATCTGCAATTATTATGATAAGTCGGCGTTAAAATGCTTCAGGTAAAATGTTCTACATTTGACGCTACTATAAGGTTCAAGAATCGGGCCACCGAACTACGCTTTTAGGATAAGGTGATAGCTGACATATAATTATTTCATCAAACAAACTGAATCCAGCGTTGGAATTATCTTCTCAAAAAAGCTTCTCAATCTCGTTCGGACACAGACACAGCTACATATGCTACAACTTTTTAGGTCCCGTTGATTGGCGCTACAAATTGTACGTGCTCCCAAAAGCGAATGCTTGAAATTTCTTCCGAAGCTTCTTCTACAGGCTGTTGTTCCAACAATATATATATCATATGGTGCCTAGTCAGGGTTTTTCCTTGTCCACTTTCATATTGGAAGCACTTACTAAAAATTGAGCTAGCCCAGCATCCTGCAAAAGCTTTTGAACGTTTCTCAGCTGACAATTCTCTTATTTTTTGTTGAATAAAGAGGGCACTGTTCATCTTTCGCATTTCGATTAAAATTCTTATTCAATTGAAGACTGTGCTTGCCGTGCAATTAATACGATTTACCACTTCATTGAATTCGAGTTCTCCTAGTGTTCTACAGCTTCGTTCCCCTTACATTGCTATCGTAATTTTTGCTTTCCTTTATTTATGCGCATTTGCACGTAAACGAAACCACAAGCAAAGCAAGCGATGCCTCAAAGGAATGCTCCAATGAAAGCATATCCCCTCATGCAAATGCTTTGCAACTTCGTCCTTGCAAATGGCAAACCCTTCTCCTTGCTGTTTCTTTCATTTCCGGTGTTTTCTTGCGTTTGCCTCGCGCCATCGGCCAAATGAACTTAACTAAAGGAATTTAACACTTCCTGCTCGGCGGTGCGCCCCACTGCCTCGGGCGTTGTTGCTGTCCGCTTCCAAGCACCCCTCTCTTATGTTCTAGTTGTGCCCATTATCTCTTCGTGCCTTTGAATGTGTGAGTAAAGGATTGCCTTTGCATTGGACGTTTGTTCGTTTTATGCCAGCAGCCGCATGCATACATATACATACATATGTCATTTTCTCTATGCCATTTCTCTCTAACTCTTTGCTTTATCGTTTAACTGAATTTCCGTTTTTCCCTCCCTTGCTCTTTTCCCTTTTTGTTACTATTGCTTTACTTTTCATTTCGCACACTTCCTTTGTAACATTGCGGATTTCATTGTCTTTTTGTGGTATCATTAATCCCTATTGACCATTTACGCCAGGCCACAAAATAATCGCACTGCTTTTGGCAGTGAGCTGCCATCAATGCTGCCACCTGGAGTTTATCTTAAAATCGCAATACAATGAAAAATCCTTTAAGGGGAGGCAGTCGAGATTAAGAAAGGTCAAGAAGTTAACAGATTTTAGAGGACATTCATAATAAATACGTATAACTTGCGAATATGTATATAGGCAATAGTACGAGCAAAGTAAGTATTTTATTTCTCTTTATCAATTTAGATTAGTAGTTTTAAATACGCTATAGCCGAAACTTATAAAACGTGTTTGTTTTTTAAAAAAAATTGAAATAAGGTTGCAAAAATACTGCTACTTTTAATATACTAATACTACTTTTAAGTGTTAAGCCTCAGTTACTCCAGACATAACGTATTTTTTTTTTGTCAGCTGACACAACCTTCTTTACAAAAGCTCTATACATGTGTTCTAGAAAATATTTGTGACCTTAGAAAATATTTATTTTGATATATCGTTGAAAAAGATATTTTGCAAGGGCACCTTTGCAAGGCACCTTTTTCACCAAAACGTGAATTCCGCCGTAGTTACTCTTCACTTTGATTTCTTATTTGCAATGCAAACATTACCTTTTGCATTACTAATGAAGGAAAGCCACAGGTAGATTTTTGCAACTATCCTTTCATAGGAAAATTCTTCGTTCATGCTGCCAAATGAAAGGCAGTTCCTTGCTTCTGTATTATTTGGAGGTAACGTGGCAACACTGCTGCCAGTCCCAATGCCACCGGCAAGGAACGAAGAATTGGGAGGGGGAAGTAGCATTCTAACAACATTCGGGAGTGGGTGTGTGTAAAGAATCTCGGGTGCATAAAAAATTCACTGTGGCTATATGGCCAAGGACTCACTGCGGGTATCTTCTTTCGCCGTTCGCACTGTGTCAAGGCTTTTTTTGGGCGCCGGCATTGCCGCACACTTACGATTTGTTTGCATTTGTTTTGCGCGTGTTTGCGTTCACGTTCGTTACACTTGACAGGACTCCAATGGGACTGAAGAGCTTGAGGGGCACACACAAGCACACCGATACACTGGTGCATTGATCGAATGTATCTATGAATGTTCTTTGTTGTGCACAACTCAACAAACACTGCTCTCTTCTATGCCAAACAGAGCATAAATTTTGTTTATGAAACGCAAATAAGGACCGTCCCAATTTCTGATGCTTTTGTGGCCGTTTTGAAATTTGAAATTAAAGCTTCGAGCTTTTGATTGATTTGCTTGATTTGCTTTGACACTACAATGAAAGCAAACAAATAAAATTTATTCAAATGTGGCATCGATGTGTCTGAAATAGCACCGGAGAAGTTACGGAATCTTTCGGGACACAAATTCTTGAAATAGCAAATTGTATTGAAGCTTAAATTTTTCTGCTTTACTGATTTAAATGAAAGTTTAATAGTTCAAGGAATATATTCTCGCGGCCTTAGCCCGCGTCCGCACAGTGTTCAATATACTTAGGTACATGTATTAGGGTGGCGACTAAATAATGACTATTTTTACTGATAGATGGTTTTAGGCATGTTGACATATTCGAAATGTCAAACTTATATGGTTATTTGACAGTTGGTACTTTAAATGTCAAACAGTAGAACAAATTTGGTAGTTCAGCAGCATTGCTTTTGTTTGGTGTCTGCTGAAAAATGGAAAATAAAAAAAACATTTTCGTCATAAGAACAGATTTTGCTAATTTATTTCCGGAAAGGATAAAGATTCGTTTAGGAAATTTTTCTCTCAAAGTCGAACAACGTTCTGGTCATCCAAATAAAATTCAATTTGGTGTGTTTATTTTCTTGGTTATAAATAAAGAGTGATTTAACAAAAAGGAAAATTCAGCTGATTAGAAAAATGTGATTTTCAACAAAATTTGAAATTAAAAAAATATAATGTGTAATGGTAGTTAACTCGAAGCACAAAATCCCAACCAGAAGCAGTACCAGAACCAATTACTCTGAACGAGAGGGACCTTCATTTCTGAAAGTGAAGAAGGCCAAAGCTAAAAAGCTCAGTTTTCACCGAAGCTATAATACAGTAACGTCAAAAATAACAGCAGTAAATTGGTTCCATCTTCAGCTTTTTATAGACGCGTTGTTAATGGACAAGCTTTATAAGGCTTTTACTAGCTCTAACAATTTTGGCATATTGTTACTTTATTTGAGAAGGCATTGCTGCTTCGAGGGAAGGTTTGGAGAAATCCATGCCCTACAGCGTGCCCGATAAAACTTTCTTTTGGTACATGCATTTCAAACCAGACCACCAATCTGACTGTGGGTTCCATTCTTTTTGAACTAAACTCCTCTTGCATAGTTGCTTCCGAAAAACTGCAGTGAGCCATTGTTCAGAGATTCGGGATATTTAGTTCTTTGAAATTTTCAAGCGTTCGATTGTTTTCTTCTTTCAATTGGAATGTTAAGTTTTTCGAATAAAAGCTCTTCTCCTTCTTCTTGATTTGAAGAACCCGTTACCGGGCTACGACCTCACTTAGGACTTCTCTCCAGGCGCTTCTCTCCAAGCGTTGCCAGTGCCTGCACTACTTGGTCTTTCCGTCGAATAAAAGGTATAAATAATTTGCTAGCTTTAAGATATTTATTTTCCTATATTTATTAGTCTGTAAAAAAGCTATTTTCATAAACTAAACAAATAAATGAAATACTAATTGAAATACTAAAATGCACCTTTAAAACCACTTCACCCTTTATCTGTGGCCTGTGCGAAATTTGGCCAAATTACCTTTTTATAGCCTACATTTAGGCTTGAATTCTACGCCGCTCCTTTGTCAGCTGAGCGAACAATCGATGCATGATTTAATTGGCACTAACACACACAAACAAACCAAATTAAAGAAAAAGCAACAAACATTTTGGTCTAAATAATGTAGAAAGCAGCTTCAAGTAAATAAATCATTGCGCCAGCTCCTAAAAGTATGCAATCAAAAGTATATAAATTAAGTAAACTCGAGCGTAGTTAACTTAAAGCAAATACGTAAATGAGAAACTAATATTTGCACAGTCACATCACACACACCTACACCATGCAGATGCGCTGCCATAGTGCCATAATGTGCATGTGTGCGTGTGTGTGTGCGAATGCTGCCACTCAGTCTGGCGGCATGATTTATGCTGCTTTTGCTTTTATTATTGATATATTTATATTTACTCGGCAGTAGATTTGCGGTAACTGTTTGTGTGCCACTGAGCATCTACATATGTGTATGTTTGTATGTGTGTGTGTGTGTTTTGTATTTGCTTGCAATTTGATTTATGCATGCCATGCTGCACATGCTGCATCCTCAAAATGCATGCTGATATCCTTTTGATATTGATTTTCCAATTTTTGTTCCTGCTGCTGCCTTTGAACTCTTCCAAATTGATATGCCAAAAAAGCATGCAAAATGTTTGCAAATTGAAAAAGTTAAATTGCAATCAATTTAGAAATTGTAGATTTTTGCTGCTGCTGCTTGTGTGTGTGTGTGTGGGTGTTTGCTTACAGCGCATTAGGGACAACCGGAAGACAGGCAAGTTCAGTTCAGTTGAGTATATAAGATTGGAGGTGAGGCATAATAGAAAGTGGCTACATTTGAACACTCTTTCTGTTTACATAGTAAAAAGGAATGCATTATTTTGGCATGAAATTAAAGGCTCTATTTAGCATGGTTGGAATGGTTCAATTTAGATCCTTCTGTATATAACATATAATCATATAAATTATGCAAAAATAAAAATAGACACACACACATACTAACTAAAGTTGAGCGCACACACATACCAATGGCACTTCCAAATTTATTTACAAACACAGTCAAACGTTTGACAAACTGATAAAAGCGCTCAGATGGATTAATTCGTGCAATAATCTGGCAAAGGGTAGCCAGACAGACAAACCGACAGCTGGACTGGCAACAAATGATAATGGCTGAAGCTGGGCCACATATGCACAAGCGTCAGCAAAGCGATTAAGTTAATTCGTACAAAAAGTTAAGCTGACATAAAAATGCTTGCCACATTTCCGAGTGGCATTTAGGTAGCCGTCAAGGGTTGAATGTTTTTCGAAATTATAAAAAATATAGCGATAGAACCAAATGTGGTAGAAATCAAGAGAAGAATCGTTTGGACACCAGATGTATGGCAGTTATTGCTGGGTGGAACACTGCTAACAACATTGGATTACATCCTTATTTAAAAGATAAATGAGCAAAAATATTGGAGGGGTTCATTTTAAACTCAACTTTGCCTACATTTATTGATTGGAAATTCAAAACATTATGTTAAGATGACATAGAAATTCAACGCAGCTCAGAAAAATTACTAAAACTTTTGAAAAGTTGTTTAAAAAATTACCGTTTTCAAGTGTGTATATGATATATGTTATTTCAAATGAAAGCATTATAAAACATTTCAGCAACAAAATTTTGTCTAAAAGAAAGTCACTAAAATGTAAAAAAAATCCATTGGTTTTATAGCGAAATCTTTCTGGGAAATTCTTCACTAAAAATTTTGCATATTTCAAATATTTACTCGAATAAAATATTGTGATTTTCGCGCTGTCTATGAAATTCTGCTAACGTCTATGGTTATAAATTATTCGTTAGATTTTTATGCGGGCGTACTATGGTAAAGTAAATTTAAGCTTCCGCTTCATAATTATTGTAAGGAATTTTAAGCGGACCTCAACGGACAACTACCAAAATAGTTGGAATAATTTTCATTGAGACCACCCTGTGTTGCAGGCTGGCACTCGTTGCATCTCCCAAAAAGAGCAGCTCTGAACAGTTGCAGTATTTTAATTAAAGTAATTATTTACCACGAGATTGTTGCCAACGAAATCCACGCATAAATAATTAAGCAACTTTTACCAGCCACTCTTGACACTCAACGCCCACAGACGCCTCCTTCACCCCCTGGCGTTAATACAGAATTCGATTTGAATTGCAAACTAGAAGTGAATCAGACCGCCGAAATGCAAAACGTGGCATCATTGCTGATGGTGACGTTGACGGTGGCGGGAACTTCGGCAACGGCGGCAACTTTTCTATCTCAATTAATGAAGTTTGTTAGTGAGTGGCGGGGAGCGCTGTCAGAGGCTGGGGAAAGTTGTGGAAAATATGCAAATTGTAGAATTTTAGAGTGTGCGCTTAAAAATAAGCATACGCACACATTCACATGTAGCGCTACTGTTTTAGTGACGCTGCTAACGCTGACATATGTGGCAACGTCATGCTGTCCAACTTTTTGTAGTAGTGGTAAAATAGAGAATATATGAAAATGTGTGTTTTTTCTCCATAAGTAAATTTACCAGCACGCAGACAGGCCCATTATACTGATAGGTACATACATATATTCCCTTCTACTGAAATCTTCCAAATATTTTTGCAAAGCGGACGATTTTAGATGGTGACATGGAACTTAGTTGATCTGTTCTCAGCACGTCTGACTCCAGCAACTGTAATCGCACTCGAACTGGATGTGGGTAGAGGTATCCTCGTCCTTCAGACATCTCTCACAGATGCTGTCGTTGGTCAGAACAAAAAAATAAGGAAAATATTAGCACCGCGGTTGAGGGTCGAACTCGCAATCTCTCGTCTGCTAGTCAAACACTCTAACCTCAAGGCTAAGAAAGTAGAAGAAATCCGAGCGAAATATGGTTATAATATAAGATTTTATTACGTATATTACGTTCTCTGCCTACGTTCTATGCTTTTAGAACAACTGGTTTGTGTCCACGTAAAACTGAGCTGCAGCTGCCACCAAACTGTCCCTCCTAGTTAGAGAAGCATTGTGGTTGCATGTTTAGCACGTTTACGTAAACCAGAGACAATATATGACAGAGATAGAGCAGTCTTAAAATGGAGACTATTCGGCTGAAAAACATTAGGTACCTTACTCGCTTGAAGCAACTCGCTGATTGTTCCGTGAGCGGCAGAGCGCAGATATAGGCGAGCCCGCTCAGCACAGAAAAGCCGAAAGAGGATAAATTTGAATCGAATCGCTCGCTCGTTGCTTGGGTCGGCCGTTACGGCTGAATAGAAATTCTATTTATAGTTTTGAATTGTCACAACAAATGAGAAAGTACATGCATACACACATATGCATGTATTTTTCTTTTTCTTCAAGTTTTTCAGAATTTTATCTTTTGATAATTTGTATGCCCTGCATTTGTGGCAGAATCATTTTGTTTTTTTCAGCATTTATGACTTATTACTTTCTTATTATTAACTTGTATGGCTTTTAATTGATAAGTTTCTGTGTATTTGTATTGAACTTTCCCCTTTTTTTGGAAAATTTATTCAAAAAATCCAAACAGTTATAATTATAGATATGAATAAATTTTCCAATAATTTATTTCAAAAATCATATCCATTTGCAAAATTTCAAAGTCATTTTGGGCGTGCATGTGGCATTTTTCAAATCAGAGACCTGCGATTTTAAATTTATGCAGTACAGCCTAGCAAAAACCATAGTCATATTCATTCAATTTCTCTATATTTATATTTTATCTGATTAATCTATCTATCAATAATTCAATTAAAATTTTCTTTTACTAATTTTTAAGCAGTAACTCTTTGTATTTACCATAAATGAATTTTGGTTTTACATAAAAGCGCAGTTATTAGATCCCATTGAATAAAAGAAATGTCAAAACTCTGTCTTTTATTCAAAGTGAGTTGTAATATGCAAAATTTGTAAAAAAAAAACATACCAAATTCAATAAACTATTAATATAAATTTAAAATATAATAAAATACAAACATTCGTGATCGACAAAATTATGCAGCAAGTAGTTCTTCCTCTTGCAGCATTCAGTTTTCTTTGAAATTAAAAAAGCCGAAATAAAAAACCACCCTGAGCGGGGATCGAACTCGCGTATACGTAAACGACCGCCTCTACCAACTTGGCCACACACTGTTTCGTTCTATCTCGGGTAGGAAAGAACTTGAATGAATATGACTATGGTTTTTGTTAGGGCTGTACTGCATAAATTTAAAATCGCAGGTCTCTGATTTGAAAAATGCCACATGCACGCCCAAAATGACTTTGAAATTTTGCAAATGGATATGATTTTTGAAATAAATTATTGGAAAATTTATTCATATCTATAATTATAACTGTTTGGATTTTTTGAATAAATTTTCCAAAAAAAGGGGAAAGTTCAATACAAATACACAGAAACTTATCAATTAAAAGCCATACAAGTTAATAATAAGAAAGTAATAAGTCATAAATGCTGAAAAAAACAAAATGATTCTGCCACAAATGCAGGGCATACAAATTATCAAAAGATAAAATTCTGAAAAACTTGAAGAAAAAGAAAAATACATGCATATGTGTGTATGCATGTACTTTCTCATTTGTTGTGACAATTCAAAACTATAAATAGAATTTCTATTCAGCCGTAACGGCCGACCCAAGCAACGAGCGAGCGATTCGATTCAAATTTATCCTCTTTCGGCTTTTCTGTGCTGAGCGGGCTCGCCTATATCTGCGCTCTGCCGCTCACGGAACAATCAGCGAGTTGCTTCAAGCGAGTAAGGTACCTAATGTTTTTCAGCCGAATAGTCTCCATTTTAAGACTGCTCTATCTCTGTCATATATTGTCTCTGCGTAAACATTATAGACATTTTAGACGAAAAATGCCGCAAATCCTGAAAATTTCTGCATTTTTCTGCTCTACGCGACGGCCAAAGGGTTAAGGAATGCAGCGAAACGCATTCCGGTCAACTTGCATGCCATTCCAGGCATTTTGGAAGCAAAAACTACTTTTCACGCATGCGATAAATTTATCCCATGCAACATCGTTCCTTACGTAGTTTGGTGAAATCCGCCAAATTCCGAAATCGCATGCGATTTATGCCGATTTTGTATGCAAAAATTTTTCCATTATAATTTTGCGATTTTTCGCGTTTTTCGTTACGTCCATTACTTGTTTATTTTATGTAATTTTTTATTTTAATTTAAATATTGACATTGGGTCTAGGATAAATATTTACATTTGACGAAGTGACAGTTTGTAACCAGCTAACCCCACAGTATGACCATAACCCCACTTTCACTCAGTGGGATATTTATTGATTACGACTGAACAATTTTGTCAATTACCAATAATTCAACTTCAATGGGAAAAGAAAACGCCAAATGTCTACAGAAAATTTCTACAGAAAATAGTTAAAAAGTTAAATACCTGTTGGCAATTTTACCATGACAATGTTTGCCGGAAACTTTACCATGGCGTTGTTGCCGGAAAGAGAGTAGCAATACAAAGAAAATTGTCAAACGACCCAGAAACAGTTATAAATTTTAACGTTGCTTCAAGCTGATATTTTATTATACATCCTGTGTTTAAATTGGCATTGGAACAATGATGCCACCCTTAAGATCAACCATGATGATGATGAATATTGTTGATGTTATTCAATGCAGAGACTATAGTTTTACATAACTTTTAGTATAATTAATAAAACGCTTTTTTCAAGTCTTTTCGTTTATTTATAAAAAACACTCTTAAAGCAATAACAATGAGCATTAACAGTCAGTAATGACGTAATGACGAATACATAAGCACTTATAGAATAACACTGAGGATCACAACATTCGTTGACAATATCGTAGAAATGCAGTAACAATATGAAACAAGAAAATTTAATATAATACATTATATAGACTCATGCATAACCGATCTGCCAGCGAATTATTTACTAACTATGCTACTTAGAATGAGAGAGTTTCAGAATTGATCTAAAAACGGCTCACTTTCGTCTCTGTTGGCGAACTGTGTCTCAAAAACAAGCGAGAGCCTTTATAAACCAGGATTTAAGCTCCTTCGGCAAGCGTCGAATAGTACCTACTAAAGCCGAAATATTTGTAAGTCTATCTTTATCTAACTACTTAAAAGTAAACACTGCTCCCTTCAACTAGAGCACGCTTTCACACCACGGCTTCTCACACTCTCATACGTAGCTCAAATGGCGGCGCGACGAGCGCTTGCGTCCCGAGGAATGGTTGCTGCCGAATTGGCCGAGGCTGGTGCTCAGGCCCGACTCGATGCCGTTTTGTGTGTGCGAACGCGGCTCCGACTGCGAGCAGCTGGGCAGCCGAAGGCAATAGCGCTGCAACTGCTGTTTGAAGGCGGTCGTCGTGAGCGTGTAGAGTATGGGATTGAGGGCGGAGTTGACCGGGAGCACCAGCACAGCCAGCCATGCATAGAGATCTGTCGAGACGGCACAACCTGCGAGTGACAAGAAAATAAAGTACAGTGATAATAAAATTATATAAAAAAAAACTTTTTAAAATAAGCTTTAATATATTTAATGTACTAAAAAGTAGAAAATAAATTGTTTTTAAGTCACCTGTATCTTACTATCCATAAAAGCTTGGGGCGCTCATGTGTTCAATATTTGTCAAACAGTTACCACAATATTTTATTTAAATAATTTTTTGCAAATAGATTCTAGTAATGAAAGATATTTTGAATATGGATATTGAGCGCACAAGCTTTTATTGATAGTAACATACAGGTGACTTAAAAACAATTTATTTTCTACTTTTTAGTACATTAAATAAATTAAAGCTTATTTTTAAAAAGTTTTTTTTTATATAATTTTATTTTCTACTTTTTAGTCTTCCATAAATTCAATTTTAGAGCTCTGAAATTTTTCACAAAAAGAATTTAAAACTTGCAGAGCAGTACACAATATTTAGGGTATTCACAGTGTTTCCTATCGTCATATGTCATATCCTCAATTTAACAAATAATACGGCTGTGATCGACCCTAATATTCGTGGCATATTTGTGGCGCGATGAGTTGTTGTTGTTTTGCTTGCAAGGCGCGGCGAGTAAGTTCCTATCGTGTTTCATTGATATGTGGTGTACCTATAATTATAAACTGAAGCCCAAGTGTGTAGTTGCTTGAAAAGTGCCACGCCCCTTGTCCTACGCCCATAAAATTTTACCAGTGGGACGAAGCATCCAAGAGGGGCCTGTATACGGAACTTCAATGCTGCACGACCTTTAGTTCCAAAGCTATTCTATATAAACGATTTTGTTTGTATGGGCGGTGCCACGCCCACTTGTCCACTGCCCGTCTTATTTTCCCAGTAGAAGGATATGGATATGTAGTAAGTTCCTACCAAATTTCATTGATGTGTGATGTGTAGTTCTAAAGTTATACACGAATCTGGAGTTGATAAAAAAGTGCCACGCCCCTTATCCTACGCCCATAAAATTTTACCAGTGGGACGACACATCCAAGAGGCGACTGTATACGAAATTTCAATGCTGCACGACCTTTAGTTCCAAAGCTAATCGAGATCAAAAATTTTGTTTGTATGGGGGTGCCACGCCCCCTTATCCAGTGCCCGCCTTATTTTCTCAGTAGAAGGATATGGATATGTAGTAAGTTCCTACCAAATTTCATTGATGTGTGATGTGTAGTTCTAAAGTTATACACGAATCTGGAGTTGATAAAAGAGTGCCACGCCCCTTATCCTACTCCCATAAAATTTTACCAGTGGGACGACACATCCAAGAGGCGATTGCATTCGAAATTTCAATGCTGCACAACCTCTAGTTCCAAAGCTAATCGAGATCAAAAATTTTGTTTGTATGGGGGGTGCCACGCCTCCTAGTTCTAAAGTTATACACAAATCTGGAGTTTATAAAAAAGTGCCACGCCCCTTATCCTACGCCCATAAAATTTATTGATTCATGTATTGGGCTCTAGATTAGGCATGTATGCAAAGTTTCAGATCTCTAAGTAGTCGGGAAGTGGGTGAAAAATTTATTACTAGATTTGACGACAAACATACAAACATACCGGATTTGAACCCAATATAAAGCTTATAAAAAGCATAATTATATTACCAAACTGAAACAAAAAGTCAAATAAATCTTCAACAAATTCCGATTTTATATACAGCTAAAATGCCATTTTCGATTAATTTGATTTAATTTGTTAATCCATGATTTTGTTTCCCTAGGTACAAAGGAAATTTTTTCAGTGCTTTGCAGTCTCTTCAGAATTTCATACAATTCCGTTTTCCATTTTAGCTCTTTCGAAAATTAATTGGATTTTAATCCTCTAATGCGTGCATTTTATTCTCAAAATATCACAACCTTTTAAACTAATCTGAGACCGTAGCTTACCAATTTGGCTCATAATTTGCAATCAATATCGATTTCGAAGATTCATAAAAATTTGCTGTTATGGAAAAGCTACAAACCGGTTTTCAGAAAGTTTCTAGTTTACAAACAGATATTTTATGAATAGGAATCTTTTTATTTCTTGCTTTAAACACATTTGACAGTGATTCACATTTTCTTTACACAGAAGCATTTTACTTTTTTTTTCCAGAAATTTTTGCCCTACTAATCTTTGTAATTATCAAATGACAATAACTTTGGAATCGTTATAATTACAACAAAACTATTTTCAAAAAGATTTTAGAAGAAATAACGGAATGCAAATCAAATAGATCCCATTTCTGGTTTTGATTTTGGTTCCATTCGGGCCAAGGAACTCCTTAATATGGATCATATTGGTAAAAATTTATAACAGCTTGGAAATAGATTGAATTTTTGGAATCAGATAGCGATTATAACAAATTTCGTTGAGTATTCTTATTCAATTAATATAAAGAGGGGCGCAGGAGTGAAGCAAGAACTTCTCAGTTCGCTGCAATATTTGAAAGTATTTTCCTAAGGAATGCAGACACGTACAGTTACATTGAAAAGATTTAATATGCGACTGGTAGATGGCGGGGGAGGGGAGGGGGAAAGGATGAGAGATACAGCAATACTTCGGAAGCAGTAAGCCAGAGGAAGGACGCGATTAAAATGAAATATAAAATAATGGAATGTACTTAATAACAATGAAGAGAAATTGAGAAGAGAAAAAAGCAATGAGTGTACTTGTATGTATAAAAGTATAATGTACATTCTAAATTCTTGGTCAGGCTGAAGTTAATGATGTATAAAGTAATAAACCGAAATTCAATAAAATTCGAGAGAGAAGAAGAGCACGAAAATTTTGTTGGAAATGTTGTTTTAGTGAACATGAACTAGCTTTAAATTTAAAACAGTTGAAGCAAATTTACGCGCTGTTCCAACAGGGAACAAAACAGATTTTGTAATAAAGATATTTTTCTCTAAGATCAAGATAGTTGAAGGCGTGGAAGCCACAGTAAATTCTCCTATGGGATTGATGCAAATTGTTGTTTCTTTAATTTGGCCTTAAGTTTTGCATGCTTCTTGTCAGAACTGCAATTTATTATAAAATGTAAGTGTGTTTAATTTGATACTTTGTAAAATGTTTGTCATTGTCAAATTTGAACAAATACAAGTACTTCCGTTTCGTTATATGAAATCAATAACTTTGTCAGTCTTATCTTCTACACGGTTTTAAGAATTATCAGTTCTCATATCTGACTTTAAAATAATTTAAAATACTTTAAAATTTTTTATAAAATTATTATAATTTACTAAATAAATCTAGTTTAATCGAAATTAAAGTGCGTGCATATTTAAATTAATTGTTTCCTATGCGAAAATATTTGAATGGCTTTCATAGAAAAGAATTTTAATTAACAATGTTCTACTATTTAGCTCAGTGTACGACCGTGAAAATTGGGATGCTGATTCCAACTTAATAAAATTGAAGTTATAAAATTTAGTTTGTAATAACAAGAACTGACGTTTCAAAATATTTTATAAGTGCCGAATTTTTTACAATTTCACGCGGTCTTTCTTAAGCACTTAACTACAGCGAAATATGAAAGCCATAAAGTTGGAGAGTACCTGCAAGCGCTGCCACTTTCACAGCGATAATGGGCAGCCAGCAAATGCAATCCGTAGTCACAATAATGGCGAATCTGAAATGGGAAATTCGTGAAACTGTCAACACGCCAAAACTGCACGAAATGGCGGAAAAAGCTGGCACGTAACTCACCTCGTTGTCACCACGCTCTGGCGGCCGCTCATGGTACTACGCATGCTGCCGCCGGAGTCGCGTATAGCCTGCAGCATGCGCACGTACGATATCGAAATGAAAATCAGCGAAAGCGTATTCAGGCAGATGAAGAGCGCGGCGGAATACTCCCAGCCCTGGAAGCGCAGGCAAGCGCATGAAGACATTTAGTGTAAGATAAAGACACGATTTAGGATAATGGCCAAACGCAAACAATAAACAGCTGCATAAATTGCATGCAAGTTTCCCCCTGCATCCCTCCCCTCCCCCCTTCACACACACACCCACATACTCACTTTGGCATAGGGATCATGTATGTAGAGCGATAGACAGACGCCATTGCTGCCGTAGTAATGCGGGCCGAAGTAGTCGACCGGAAGCAGCGGCAGCGCGGCCAAAGCGAAGGAGACGCTCCACAGCAGCAGCAGACGCACGGCGATGCTGTAAATGTCGGAAGAAGTTGTGTAAAGATTTGAAAAAACTATTTAAGCAAAGAAACGCGTATTTAAGAGCATAAAAAAGGCGTGACAAGCAGAGAAGCAAGTGGAGAAAGGCAGTTCCAATTGACACGTTTGACACGTAAAAGCAGCGAACTTGGTTGACGTTGAAGCGAGCAAGTGTCTTGAACCGCGAAGGCCAACGAACCACATGTGCTCGGTTCAAGGTAATTCAAGTGAGCTGAAACAAGCTTAAGGGGAACGAGATAGCGAGACAGAAGTTCACATAACGTCACATGCAGTTCAGCTGTCAAGTCAGCCGTACACAGCAAATGGCTTAGATGTGTGTCAAGCTGACAGGCAATGAGACAATGTGTTAAAGTACCCAGAAAGACCGAATGACAGAAGGATATGTTATTGACCGCAAAGCCAATATTCCACAAATGTGCACTATGCCCTTCAAGACTTAAGTCAAGGAAAAGTTACTAACGCATTCAACATCTTTGCCAGTCTTTTGGCAGTCCTAGGCAGTCCCAAGTGCGCTTAAGTATCAAATCATGCTTAAGCTTACTTTTCTAGCTGCGCTTAAGCGTTTATGTAAAGATAAGTTAAGCTTCCGTTATTTCGGTTTTTGTCAATCAAAAAACAAATAAAAGTATATATCAAATTGGAAGAAACTTCAGGCTATGTTACGAAACAGAAATTAGTGTTAGTTTGTTTACTTGGAGCTTATTCGTCTGAAATCTGCGATGCTTTAAAATTGTCTTCATAATCTTTAACAATGCAGGCTACCATATCATATCTAACTACTCCAACTACGGTCTAACAATGTCTAATTTTTTCTTAAATAAAGTTTAGTACAGATTTATCTAGTGAAATATCTGGAATATATCTGGGATAGTGAGCACATATGTATATTAAACTTTCAACATATAAATTTTAACTTCCCTACTGGCGCTATTAAAACTAAAGACGGAAATTTTACAGAAATGGCACCATACATTTTAGTTCAAAGGACAAGCCGAACCTGAGTGCTTTTAATAATATTGGAATATAAATATAGAAAGACAAAAGAGGGACGGAGGACGGGAAAAACAAAGCACTCAAACTAATTTTAATTGGGTGTAATTAGTAGATCTTCATTCGATGCCTTTTCCTTTCAAAATTAAAATTACATTCCGGATTAGTATCAAGTTCACTGGCAACGTTTAATATATTAAAGCTAGTTGCATTCGGCATGGAAACATTCTAAATTATTAAAAAAAGATTCGCAACAGACTTTTAAAATTCACAGATATAAAATTAGGAATTCGTCTTGAAATATTTATATATTCGGCAAAAAGCTTCATATTTATTCTTAGCATACCAGCACAGTAATGTTATTTAGGGCATTCTCTTTATATGCAAGTGAGTGGACTTTTTTTCTCAGAAATGTTCGATCGTCCAGCTCTTCTGAAGAAATTCAGCTCAAATTTAAACGAGTTATTGAATTTAAACTAATTGATTATTTATAATGGTTATTAGTGAACGATCGATACTAATTCTCACCGATGCTATTGACAGATAGATTTTCAAAACCTCGGCATCGGTGGCGGGTGCTCAAACCAAAGCTTTCACTCTTATTTCACTCATTTTGCTAAAAAAATCTACTATATTACCCAAACCGTTGTGAGAACCATTATGCTCTCTTCGAATGAAATTTTCCCCATGAAAAGCTAGGAGTCATTAAAGACTGAAGTCTTCTGAAGACTGCAACTGGGATGAAAAAAGGGGGTAGGTATAATCACAGGCGATTTTTTGATATGTGTTTGTTGCACAGTGTAATTTGAAATTTTTTAAACTTCTACTTATGTACGGCTCCGCGACTTTTTAATATTTTACTAGATACATATATCTGCATTCAACACTTGTCCATTTTTGTGCAACTGAATGCAGTATTTATTAATCTGTTATTCTTTATTTCCGTAAGTGTATTGATATAAATGTTATATGTATTTGTAAGATTAATAAATAAAATAATAATAATAATAAATAAAATAATAATAATAATTCTGTTGGGCGAAAATCCTGGCAGCTCTGGCTGAGTTATTATAAAACTATAATTTATTTCATTCTTCAAATAGATTAGAACAAAACAATTCTTTTTAGGTAACATCGTAATCTCAGTTTCACTCTCCCCCACTTACTGCCACTTTAAACTGACCTGAGTCACACATTGCGGCAAAAGGGTTCACTGGCTTACCTGAATTTGCTGGTGTCGCGTGGCTGCAGCGGCCGCGTCACGGACATTAAACGGTCCCACGTGACCAACGTCAAGAGCAGCGTTGACGACTGACAGCTGAACGTGTTGAGAAAGCCTGCAATTGAATGGAACGAACATGCAGTTTGATGACAACTGCTCGCACTCAGCCTCCCTCCTCTACGGAACTACAGCTACTTGTGCATATGTTCACCTACCCGAAAAATCGCAAGTGATACTGTAACGCCACTCCTCGTCGTGCAAAATGTACTCGCCGCGAAACTTAATGTCCTCGTAGGCGATTATGGCCAAGTAGAAGCCCATGAGCAAGTCGCTGGCGGCCAAGTGTCGCAAGTAGAGCGAGTGCTCGGCATTGCGGCGTGACTTGTAGAAGAAGCGTCCGACCAGCACCAAAATGTTGCCCAGAATCGCTATCGTCGCCATAAACCAGACGCTTTTGGGATGGGAAGCGAGATCGCGTTGTAGTGCAGCAAAGTTGGGTAGGCGGCATTTGGTGGTTCAAGGACGGCAACAGTCGAACGAAACAAACAAAACAGAAATGGAAAATGCAAAATGTGAGCAGAAAGTGAGTGAGACAATTTGAATTGTAATTGATTTTCCGCTTGGTTAGTTGCGTGCCTCACAATTTAAATTACATTTGAGTGGAAAGAAAACAAATACCCTAAGCGCTTTCAATTAAAGATATAAGCTAAATTGGTATATGAAGTTGAAGAAAGTGTAACCAATGATTATCGATAAGCTGGCAACTGCTTCGAGAGCGGCAGTGCGTATGAGTGATAGTTTAAATCAACTACTGTAAGCCTGTCTATTAATTTATCCACAAAATATTCCTGTAGAAAACTCAAAAAATTTTAATTTTTTGAATTCTTCATATTCTCTATTTTAATAGTCCCTTTTTTCAACATACAGAAATACAATCAAAATTAGACCTTCTATTTATCAGAAATGCTTCAAACTCGAACATTCATTCATCATTTATAATTAATAATTGATGGGCCGTCATTTATAATTGGACAATAACAAACCGTTTCATTAAAATTTCATTCAAATAACAACTAACTGGGCTATAACTATATATAATTACAAAAGCATTCGTTCTTTTCAGATTTACGCTCGATTTATTGTCTTGTTTAAGTTTTTTTAGTTTTTCTATAAAGGATCTTTTAACTTTGCTGCTCAAATTAAATCGTATGCCTTCTGCATATAAAAAACTATCGATCATTGCTATTATTGAAATCGATTCAATTCAAAACAATGAAAAAGTTTTGAGAAAAAGGCTGACTGATATTTTTCAAAAATGGTCAATTGTATTTCCGTTTAGAAAATTTATCGTGGCAGTTATGATAATTTTTTAAGCTACTACATATTAAAGTACATTTATTATTCGGTTACTTGGCAAGCGTGATTGGAATGAACACAATTCTGAAATAAATTTCGTGAAACAATTTGCAATATCAATTCCACCGATTCTAAATGCTTCCGCTTGTCTTAAAGCTTAAAAATTTTGGAATTCCTTTGATTACGAAACACTAATTTAATCCACGGCAAGCATGAAGGGCAGTCAATGACTTGTGAAAATTGAAGTGCCCCTACACGCCCGAAAGTGTCATGACATGCATATCAAATTTCAGCAAATTCAAATTACTTCCACTGCTTGAGTCATCTTCGGCTTGCTCGAGCACTTACATCGCTTCACTTTGCCATCTTGTACCTGCAGCTGTTTTGGTCATAAAACACTTCCAGCTCACAGATTTCATGAATTCTTCTGCTCTGTGTCCGAGCAGAAGCAGGCAGCAAGCATTTAAATCATTTCGCTCGGGGGTTGCATGCCACAGTGGCAGCTGGCTGTGACTGAGATACCACAAAAAGTGCTGGAGCAGCAGATCCAAGAGAGAGAAGGAAGTATGAAGAAGACGGAAAAAGAAGAGTTAGCTGCAAATTGTTGTTGTCTTGTTTTTTGGCAGTACAGCCGCCTGCAGGCAAACAACAATACACACCAACAACATAGACATTCACACTGACGGACTGACAACTGCTATGGTCTCGCCAGTAATGCTACAACTTTCGCTTTGGCATTGCACTTCCGCTTTGGGGCAAACCTCCAACGAGCAGCCGCGTCGCTGGCGCTTAGTTCAATTTCCGCAAAAGCCACTGATGAAAATTTCAATGCTTTTAATCTTTGGTCTTTGTGGGCTTTGTTGGCAACATTTCCAGGCATTTGGGCTGCTCTATCTATGTGTGTGTGTGTGTGCGTATGTGTTCAAATTAAATTCTTAGAGAAATATTGAGACACAAACTTTGAGTTAAAGATTGGTTGTTAGTTTAGGCCAAATTGAATCGAAAGGAATTATACCCAAATGCAACCCGCAAACCAAATTCGTGTCGAAGGTAAGGAAATTGTTATGTCACAAAAATGAAAATCTTGACATTCGAATGGAACACTAAAAACTATTTGTAAAAACACTAACGATAAATTTTTTTGGTTTGAAAGGTATTCGAATTAATTTTAAATAACTTAATTTGGAATAAGTTTTGCTAAATCTGCTCAAGTTTTTAATATAAAAGTAGTTCAAGTTGAAGTATGTGCAGGCTCTACCTTTTTGAGCATTTATTGTGGACGAATTCCACAAACTTAAAATTTAAACTTTTTATCTGTCATTTGAAAGTGTGAAATTCTTTGCGAATGGTAAAGGCGCTGACTATGAGAATAATTGTAAAATTTCACATTATTTTTGCGTGCATCATTTATAGTAAATTTTCATACAAAATAAGTCTATTTTGTCCATTTTTTTCATACAAAATAAGTCTAATTTGTCTCTTTATCTCTTTTGCCTTTTCTGTATCACAAATCATTATAAATGATTCACTCAAAAATTATACATCACTTATAATTTCTTCAGGGTTTCAGCCTATTTTATAGAACTTTGACACTTGTCACACATAAATTAAACTTTCACACTTCTGTGAGCAATATTTTTAAAAACTTCTCTGTATCAGATTTTACCCTCTTTAAGAGTTTTAAAGCTATTATATAGAAGTCCAAAGATGAATAAACACTTATTTTTATTACAAAGCCGAATTATTTAGCAGTAGCATTTTTTTTAAATATATTTGATTTGTGTTTATAATCGAATTTAGTGCACTTCCTTGTTACGGTTCGTAATATTTTGCTCCTACAACGATTCTATGATACTGTTTGGCAAGTTTATAGGCGGAAATGTGGCAGGAAACATCTACGTGAGTAGATAATAGTGTGGTTGACCTGCCAGCTTTTTTCGCCTCCGCGCAATCTTTAAGCAAAGTTCGATTTGACGATTGCTCAGTTATTTCCTAGTACGATACAGTTAATCTCTAGTAAATTTCCTTTGATTCTACTATATCAAACATCAAGCAAACAAATGTGCAAGTAATAAAAAAGGGAAGTTGTTTATGCTATTCGAACTCAATTGAATAATTCAGAGCAGACTGAGGCAATATTTCAAAAGCAGCTTTCCATTTGAAGTAGGATATAGTATATGTCAAATTTGTTCTACTAGTATTTCCATTGAGACGCAGTGAAGCATGCGCGCTCATTTAAACCAAGAAGCTTATTTACTATTGCCTCAGTTGAGCAGCTACAATGCACCGCCTTACGTATGAGTGATTTGCAATATCATTCAAAATAACACGTATACGACCCATTGCACCCTGTCATTAATTATCTCCATTGTATTGTAGACAATACTAGGCTGTTCACGATATGAAAGCTGGAAATTAGTTTAGGCACAATATTTACTCCCAAGCGCTAAGCTTTCGTTCATCTAAAATTCAAATCACTCATACACCCACTCAAACCATTTTTTATGTATTTGCAGGAGTAAGAGCTAAAAATTTATCAGAAATAATTTTGTAGTGATATATTATATTGTCAGTCATTAATTCAAGAGTACCAATTCATTTCATCTTAATAGTATATTCCTAAAATCCGATTACTTTACAAAAAATAATCTCAAATAATTGATTGCTTTAAGCGGCTCTTATTCGGTCGATCATTTGATGTCAATCATGAGCATGCGTTAGAGAAAATTTGTATGCATGGTCACACAGACATGTGTACAATACACATGATTGACATCAAGTGATTGATCGTGTAAGCACCGTATTAGACTTTTAAATTAACTATATTCAGAGCTAAGACTACATTTGATTATTTACGAAAACAGTGGAATAGTTTTCAACCTTTTCCAGTAAGCATATTTTTTATGTAATAATTTAGGCACATTTTAATTTGAGTAGCATAATTTTAAAAATTCGTATCTAAGCGCTTTCTTGTTCGATTTTGGTCAAAGGTTTATACATAGCTTGATTTGTATAGACTATCTTTTATAGAAAAGTTAGACTTAGAGAATCCATGGCAAAGAAAGTTTAATGAGCTATTCAATACTTCACTTTACTTTATCTGATTTCTTAATAATTTTTGTAGATTAACTTTTCATTAATTAAGATATTTTATTAATCTTAAACTACCAATTATTTAAGCGAGTAGCGAATACTGGAATCGTAAACAAAATTGAATTGCTCTGGCAGAAGCGTCTGCTTCATCGCCTTGCACGTTTATTGCCTTTAAACTGACAAAGTATATACATATATAGTACATCACTCATACGCACCGAACAACCGAATATTCATTCATTTACTAATTCCCGTGAGAGAAGCACACATGTCTTGTGCCAATATTTGCATTTATCAGCGAAAGCACTTCATTTTCTTGAGTCTACCACTTGAAAGGGTCTCTCGACGCGCGGGGCATCTCCAAGGCACGCTTTAATAAGCTCGCCAACTTGCAGGCACTCCCCAAGCATACTCACCCGCCTCGCTGTATGGGATTATCCAGCAAATGATGAGTGCTGCTGATGCCGTCGCCCCTCGGCTCGCACACACGCACATGCAGCGCCGCGCGACACAGATGGAACCAGGAGAAGTAACTGCCAATGCATTTTAAGCAGCAAATGGAAGCAAATTTTAATATGTACATTAGACTTCTGCACAAGCATGCGTTTTTGCTATTCGAAAACATTCACATGCTTTTGAATAGATTACTTCACTTCCTCTTTGAAAACCGGTCCGAATAAATACGAGCACTGCTCTCTTAGAGTACAAGAAGTTTCGAAGAGAAGAGAGTAGACGTACACTGTTTATTCATATTCGGTCGAAGCGGGAAAACGGGAACAAAAGTTCTCGAATACCTGAACACTGTTTGAATATTTCGAATATATTCATTTCATTGAACAGAAAGAATTAAGTTGCTATTGCGCATTATTAAACAAGTGGAATTGTTGAGCGTTGTTGTAAAATTAACAATGGAAACAATATATAGACAACTTAATAATTTATTTATTTAAAATCTTCATTATAAATAATTTAAAATAAAATAAATATTCCGAATAATAGCCGAAATATTCGAGTAAACAGTTAGTCTTCGAATACTTTGCAAAGTTCTCGAGAACTGAATAGAAACCGAGCAGTGTTCTCTGCCCACCGAATACGAATGTGCAGAGTAGCCGTGAAAAACGAATACGAGTAAAACCGAGAACCTACGCTCGCTGGTTCTCGTTTCTATTCGTTTCGTTGTTTACATTCTTCGAATACTGAGTACCCGTACAGCAAGTGCAGTATTGTTGTTGCCAAAACGAATATATTCATGCAGGGCTCTAATGTACATACAGTTGCTAGCGGCTGCTCGACTCAACTTTCACTCACATGTAATTCAAATTGGTTAAATTTTGCAGAACGCCCGGTTCCAAAGTGCGAAAATTGTTGCCAGTCAACAGCAGCGATGTCAAATTCTCCAGGCAATCGAAGGCATGCAAATCGAACTTGTTGAGTTTGTTGTCGTTAAGATGTCTGTTAGATATAAATAGAATGAAAAGAAAAGAAGAGTAGTAGAGCACTAAATTATAATTATAAATGCCACACAAGCTGCAAATAGCAGCGCGTATGAGTAATATTTAATTCCACACACAGCACTCATACGCATAGTAGGGCAACCGACTTCAGACACTTGAAGACACTTGGGAATATAGTTAAGCAAGATTTAATTATTATAATGTAGCACTGTTGCATCCTTCCATAGGGATATAGCGTGAAAGAGTGAAGAAGCGGGTTGCATAAATGTTTACTTTTCAACTTTGTTGAGGTGCCTACTACAGCAAAACAAAATTTGTTCAGGAGAGCAGTTTAAAGTTTCAATCGTCACTGCAATATATGTAAAAGCTATAAGGTTTTGAAGGATGCCCTCCTAAAAAAGATACAAACATTAAAATTTGATGGCATATGGATTTGGACACAACTGTACTTAGTCGGTTATAGTTTGTGAACACAGATATTGATGAAGAAACTGTAAAGCTTTATCTATCATTACCATTGGATTACGCTTACTTTGAAATCTTAATGAAATAAAATTTTCGTAATCTTGAATGACGGAAATTAACTTCGAATACTTTTAATTGCTTTTTCACTACTCGTAACTTTAGATTACTTTAGACTTCTTTTCAATAATTAGGTTTCCTTTTAATTGCTTCAGCTGTCTTAGACTACTTTAGATTACTCCGAATTATTTCGATTGCTTTCCATTTCTTTAAAGATTTGCAACTTAAGATACTTTTGTACTTAAATACTTTGTACTGTAGCGGAAATATAATGTTTTTATTAAATTTCCAGCTTTGACAACGCTGAAAAGTTGTGTGAGCAGAAAAATCATTCGGCTTAAAGCAGGCATATATCAGTGGCCACAACCTCAACAGCCTAACTCGAGTTAGGATGAATTGATATTTCAAGCTTGCAGGGTACGTGATATTTTAGTGAGCACTCTCCCTTACGAGCGTGAACGCTTCATTGTCATACATTACATATTTGTTGTTCGCATGTTTTTAAGCACAGGAGGATCCTAACTACGGGCCTGACCAGAGCGAAAGTTGGAGAAATTGTCATTTTCTCTGTTTGACTTTGCTGGTGGCGATGTGGCATGGAGTCCTTGCCTCAATATTTACACTTAACTGACGTAATTTGTGTGCTGATCGCTTTTCGAAAGTTCAGAAAACGGTCTTGCGGATATTTTTCTCAGACTCTGCCTTAAGTTGCATGTTCAACAAAGAGATGGCCATCAACAAACGGCTTGAGAAGGGACACAGGGTTCAATTTAATAGGCAGTGAAGCTGCCTGATAAATTATTTGACAGCACTGACAAATGTTGACACATTAACACAAATTGCACTGAAATTGAGTTTGAAGCAAGCAAATTGTTGCAGGATTTTGCATTTACTGCGCAAAATGTTGGCATTTATTATGAAGGTATATGCCTATATATTTAAAAAGGCTGCGAAATAAAGCTGAAAAGTTAAGTAATTATATTTACGCATAAAAGAATTCAAAAAATGCGAATAAAATTATGAAAATGTGCCACACAAATTTAAAGTTTATTTCTATAATGATCTTCCATAAAATGCGAACAAAATCTATATTAAAAATGTCGGGAAATTAAGTTGTTCAAGATGGAATTTCAGTTAGTGGCATCAGAAAAAATTAAGCTGGATTTGAAGAGTGTTTCTTCTATTTATAGCTCTATAAAAAAAATTCACATTTCAAATTTATGAGAACTAAATGGATTTAATAGTTTGAATTCTTCAATTTCTTTAGTTGCTTTATGGAACAAAGGAATTCTTTGATCACTTTTTCGAAATGTTCAATGGTTTGTGATGGTGGGATCGAAAGAGGAAGAGGAAATCGGAATTTTTGTGTACATTTTTATATTCGAAGGAACCATATCAATAAATCAGCAATCTTCAAATTGTTTCTTATCTATTCAGCAACGTGCTTGAGTGCGAGCGCTATGCAGATAGCATATAGCATCATTGCATAAAATATATGTTGAAATTGTTATTAAAGCTAAAGATATGTGATCAATTATAAATCATTAATTTAAAATTCAAATTTCTTAACTCCAACTAAAAAGTTAAAACTGCAGATGTGAATTTTAAAATCTAAAATTTTTATATATGTATTAAATTTGGTCAAATTGAAGCAAGTCAGAATTCCGATTGCGCTACATTTTATAAAGCGACGATGACGACGTAATATATAATGTGTGTATGTGTGTAAATGCCTCTAAATGTAATCTCATGGAATTTCATGCGCCGCCAAACACATCAAACGTCACTGGTACGCCAAGTGGCAGCCTAGAACAAGGCACGTGTGCCCATTGAAGTTGGCCTATTCCAGCAGAAAAGCCAAATATAACGTTTACCCTCAAGCTTAATCCAGCTAGCCTTTATTTGCTTTATAGGATGCTTGTTGAAAAAAGGGAATTTCAGCACACACACATTAACATACAATTCATATAACAAATTGCTGCAGCAGCATTGTTTATAGACGTAGACGCATCGGCTTATATTAACAGTAGCAAAGAAATGCTATGCAGAAGGGAACAAGGTAAGAATAAGACAAACAGAAAAGAAACTAAATATAGAGAAGCAGATAGAAGAGAAACAAAAAGCAAGAGAAATTCTTGGTAAACAGACAATCAAACGAGATAAATTCGCTCAAATTAACCTTTAATACACACGCCTTAGACCCTTTTCGTCCTTCAAAAGTGTTGATTCGAGTGGGATAAGCAAAATCAATTTGATTTTTTTCTAACTTTCTAACAAGTTTGAAGCGCTTAAATTAATATGCCTGTCTATCAAATTTGTTCTCCACAAAAGGATTCACGGGAATAAGTGAACTCACTTTTGTGCAATCGTATTGAATTTGAAGATTTTACGGTCAATTTCAATGACAATTGGCAAAGAACTTAAGGAACTGATAATGCAAGTATTTTTGCCATGGAATGTGGCGCCTCCCGAACTGCTACTTGGCATGTGTTTGGAGTAGATAAAAAGCGCCCGCAGCGTCATTAACTTTTATATTTAGTGCTAAGTATAAATCCTTCAAAAAGTTATTTAAGGCAGAATTTTTGAGGATTAGGCGAATGGAAGTGCAACCCTAAAGATGAATATAGAACAGCTGCAGTGTAAGTTTATTGATACATTCGAAATAAAATAATGCTACGAAATCGCAACTTTTGTTGGTTTTTTTCCGTTATCTTTTTCAGTTTTTCCTACTCCATTTCTTTCATTGCTTTCATTTCTGAGTAAGAGTCGTTCCCGTCCGACAAACATTGCTCTGGGAACGCCCGTAAGAGTTTCAATGGTATCCCCGATAGGCGACAATTAGGCAACCCGCACGATTGCTCCCCAAACTGCAAGCATGGGCGTTCCCAGAAAAAAATGCCGAAAGGGCTCTTTTTGATTGAATACGCAAGGTTATAAAGAAATATATATATAAGCAAAATTTGTTTTAATTTAGTCAAGTATAATATAAAAATAACAACCCCCAAAAAACTGTTGTTGACTCCCAGTTTTTGATTTTTCCATTTTTTCTTGTTCACCACAACTTTTTGACTTTTCGAAACTCCTTTTAGACATTTTTTACATCCGCCTCCTCCCCTACCAATTTTCTCTTGTTCCATTTTCCAATGTTTTTCTTTCTGAGGAAACCAAAATCAACCCCGTCCGACAGATGTTGTTATGGAGACGCCATGAGTGCAAGTGTCGGGCTACTTTGTCCAAAGGAAGAATAGCAAAATTCTTTGGTACAATTTAAAAATAATAGCAAAATGATTTTAATGGATTCAGATTAATTTTTGAATATATATTAGGGTCGACTGCACCAACTCACTTCTAATTTTAATAAAATATATATTACAGATTAGGAAATAACGGTGGAAAAAGCTTTAAGTCGAGCAAAGTCGGATATAGTCCTCCATCGAATGTGGTCGTCAATATTTCTTTAACAATTTAATTCTTTTAAAACACCAACTTTTATTTTGTAGAAACTACGTATGAAGCTTAAAATGTGATTAAATTTACATCATATTTTCTTGAATCCTTTGGCGGCTTTTAATTTTTTGAATACTTTAATCTATATCAGAAAATTCACAACACGCTTATAATCAATGATTCCGAATAAACTTACAAAGATAAATTTTTTTCCGAACAAAAATTCATGGTTAGGAAAATTCTAGCAACTTTCATGTCAATCACAAATTTGATAGCACTCACACCCTCTTTGTGCTTACAACAAATTGTTGCTACTTACAGTCCCTGCAACAAGTGCAAATGACAAAAGGTGCGTCCTTTCAGCTGTGACAGGCGATTGCCAGCGAGAAATCTGCAAGAAAGAAAATATGTCCTCTGCTCTGAAAGATTAACACAAGCCAACGTTTTCTGTCGATGCAGAAAGAAAAGGAAGCATGGACTAGTACAAGGGTAAAGCAGAAGAATTAGCTAATGGGTTGTCAAGTTCTTCGATAAACCGGTTCTCTTAGTTGAAATAGGTGACAGGCTTTGAATGCACATTTTTCCTGAGCTTGAGTATGCATTTTTTTATATGTTTACTTAAGAACTTTTCTTCAGATATCATGGCCAGATTCGAACTTTTCAAATGTTTCAAAAATTCAAAAAATATAAAAAGATGAGCAGTTAATTTCTTACATTGTGTCAAATTGACATAAATAATGTTTCAAGGTTAGGCTGAGCTTCCGATGCTGGCAATAGTTCCTTTCTCGATGAGCCGAAAGTGCTGCCATAATTTTGCAAAATAAGCTTCAAATTATTTTTTCCTTTAATAAATACATCTTCCATATAGCAATTATTTGATTGAACTGTATATCAAATTCTTTAAGAATCCGATTATTTAATGCCAATAACTTATGAACAACACTATTATACCAGCATTATTCCTTCTATAAAATTATTTGCACTTTAATATTTTCATCACTTTTTTCTGCTGCCCTCTCTACTGCTCCTCTGCTTTCTGGCATCGAGAAATGAAATTCTTTTGCTCACGCGGAATACTTACAAGTGCCTTAGATTGGGGCAGCTGAAGGCGTAGCGTTCGATGTCCACGATGGCGTTGTGTGCCAGCGATAGCGTGTGGAGTTGCTGCATCTGCGGGAACATGCCCGGCCGTATGTGATGTATGCGATTCTCGTTGAGGTAACTGTAAATGGAGGTAAGCAGGTACTGTTACGTGTCGTGCATTATGACATGAACATAATATATGAGTGTGTTAGTGTGTGCGTGTTGGTGTGTTGTGTACATGGATTTTATGATACTAGCTGTAACTTTCTTAAATGTATTTAAAGCTGGCTCTTGAGCTCCTTTGCCATGCCTCTAGAGGCCACTGAATTGGGATTCAATAAATTTGTATTGTTCGTGGAATAAAGTGTTATCCTTAATCTCTCATTCCTGATTCGAAATGGTTTGAAAAGTTTTGTCAGCATGATCAACAAAAATTCATTTGAAATATTAAAAATGTAAATTGTTTGAAGTAGAAATGGTAACTTTTTTCCTCATAAAACTGTATGTACGAAAAGAGCATAGAAATCGAACTTTGAAGTGATTTTGGAGTGTCGATATCTCGATGATGCTACTGTGAAATGCACATCTTTTATATAGATTGCATAAATGAAAAAAAGTAGTTTTAGCAGCAAATCCCTATAAAAAATTTATGGAAGTTTTTTTTTTAAAACGAAACAAAATTTCAACTAGATAAAATTCTTGAGTCATTGTGTATTTAAAAAGATGAATGACTCCGATTTAAAGCACTGTGGCATTTAGATTTGATCTAAATTAATTTCACTGTTTTCACGAATGAATGAATTAAGAAAAAAAATCAATGTAATGCCAATTATGACTTAATAAGCCTCTAAATTGTTTGTGTGCTTTTAATTCAATAAAATTTTGTGGTTTAAGAGAACGAGCAATTATTAAAAAAATAGAAAATCATTAAAAGCAAGTAGAACTGGTTGAATTATTTATAAACTTATGCTGTAGACTAACCAATAAAGAAATATTTTTCCTTAGGATAATAATATCATATGTGAGCTTTGTGTCAAAATATTATAATACCAAGGCTTTTTTCCTGCTAAATTACTGCTAATGACATATTCAAACATGCTTGAGTTTCAGAAAATTAAGTCGAAAAGCGCATTTACATATTTATAATAAGCTTCTTAGAGCTCAGCAGCAGACATATCGCTGACACATATTTTGGCAGCCATTCACGACATTTTTATGCCAAAGAGCTGCTCTTACGCTGAGTACTTCCGCCGATTCACTTGCAAATTGGCAACGCTCAAGTGCTTGACTTACATATCAAGTGCAAAGCAAACGAAGTCACAGTCTGGAAAGAGCAGAACCTATGTCAGTGAATGTGTACATCTTCAACCAACCGTGAGTGTGGATAAATTGCGTTTAATTTGATAACGACTTGTCTGCAAAGTTTGAGCATATGCAAATGATTTAACAGCCTGGAAAGATGTTTTCCATAATACCTACTACTCATTGTAGAGAATTTCTAAAGAAAGAGGCATATATGGCAAAGACATTTAACTCTGCGTTTATAGCCACAAGCAGAAATCTTTTTGTTATGTTTGAAATTTTGAATGGCAATACAACTACAAATGGGATTGAGCAGCTCTTTCACAATATTTGAAAGGAGTAGGGGAGAGGGGGGTACCTTCGTCCTTGGGGCACATTCGTCAAAGGCGATTTCGGTATTAAGGAGTCATCGGACCTAACTGTTTATTAGTAAAAACTAACCCATAACTAGCATAAATATCCCTCACAAAGTTTGCCATCTCTATCTGAACAGCTGATAAAGTTATATTTGATTTTGTGTTTTCGCGCTTCGTTCCCGAATATTCAGGTCGGTAACGTAAGAAGTTTGTGCTGTATTTATACCATTATTTCGAACAAAATTGTATTAGTATTACTTTAATACTAATTATTTTGTAAATAAAAGTGTATTAAGTGAAAATAAAGCACTGAAATTAGAAGTAGAAAAATAAAAAGAAAAAAAACTGACACCAGGGAGGACTCGTCTTTTTTTCATGGGGCACATTCGTCAATATAACTTCACAGGTACTAAAAATCGAAATCGAGTTGAAGCTTCCAAGACCCTCGAACCTGGCGTAAACCTCCCGTAACCACACAAAATTAATATTAGGGTCGATCTCAGCACTTTAAACATTATATATAACAAATAAATTATAAAAAAAATTTGACAATAAGTACATTTTTTTAAGCTCTTAAACATGATTTTTTTTATATTTTTTTAATGCAAAATATAATAAATACGTGTTGTGTAACCAAAAACATGTCTTATTTAGTCTAAACAAGATTTTGTATCACCTTATGGTACTTTAAAGTGTGAATGCCGAAAGTGCCCCGCCAAATGCCGAAGCTACCCTGGCATGGGGCACATTCAGCGAAATGACTTTTTTTTACTAATCATGAAAAAATAATACAAACGGAACTTTTTAAAGAAATTTTAGTATAACATTTTATTGTTAAATAATGAGGTATTGTAACAGTCTAATCGATTTTTAAATATATTGATTACCTTCTGAAATATAGGCCTTCAAAAAAAGAGACGAAGGTACCCCCCTCTCCCCTACTGTTTTCTTAGATGATATGAGTTCGCCAGGAATTGAACCAGGCACTCCTCGTATTACAGGTCGAGTACGCATCCATCCGCTGAGTAACTGCGTTCAGCTAAGATTGCATAAATTTAATACTCAGTTTCGCAAAGTATACACAAAGTCCATAAAATGTCCAATAAATATTTCGAAATCAATTAATATAATTTAAAGTAATTTTGAATGTGTAAGCCTCAAAAGTATTGATGACTTTTTGCCGTTTTGAAGTAAGCTAATGCAAGCTTTTTTATCAATTCTATAATTGACTATTAAAATCTCTTAATAATCACATATCATTGAATCAATCGTAGAACCGGCAACCAATTTTCTGCTCGCCATAGAAAATCCTTACGATTGAAGTTCCGACTAAATTTAGTAATACCACTTACGCATTTTGTACCTACATTCATAGAAATTCAAGTTCAAAGAGGAAACTTTTGCAGCTGCTACAAGAAAAATCTCGAATCGAATGTAACATTTAAAATTTTCAAATAATTATGTCTGAAATTTATGTTGCAATATTAACTAAACGTGTTTAAAAAAAAACAGTTTCAGCGTTTCATATAATAACAATTAACATATTACGTATACGCCCCTTTGACTTCAAAAATGTGCTAATTTACATAAACAGGCGCTGTTCGGTTGGTTGAATGTTTTTGCATACATTTTAAAAGTTGGCAAGTTATTAGAACAACTGTTACTAAATTTTGGGCCCCCAGCAGCGGCACAGAATAGTGGCTATGAAAATAATGATCCTTGAACCAATTCATTTTCTGCGTTATTGTGGAATTGTAATTTTTTCATTCTCAAATAACAAGCGAGATTAGAACTATTGCTTTCTTGGCATTTTAAATTATGTCTAGAATAATATTTAATTGAAAGCATCGTTGAATTTATCTGAAATTATCTGTTATTCAAGGAAGCTTCTGATTCAGATGTGAAAAAAATAGTAAAATGTTAGTTACCACTACTTTCTTTTAGTTTATCAATATTTATCATTATCTAATACTGAATTTATGATACGTTTATAACGATTTTAAAACGTAGTCTCAATGTGAACATGACAAGAACAAAGCTTTTCGTTCTTGTCTCCATAGCAATTATGCAATTTTTGATTTCACTTACAGCACTTCCAAATTTACCAATGGCTCAAAGACATCAGCATCAAATGTAACAATCTTATTGGCACGCAAATCTCTGGAAACACAGAAGAAAAATACAAAATGGATTAAACACAAAACTTTCTTGCATGCAAAATGTCCACAAAATGCAACACTGGTTTACAGGACACTTTAATACAGACACCAAGCTCATGCCTTGCTCTTTAAAGCAAAGTCATTGACGAAAATTACTTACAGTTCCACAAGCTGTTCCAGCTGCTGAAAATCGTAGCTATGCAGAGTGTGCAAGCGATTGCCCGAGAGAATGCTGTGAAAAGAGAAAGGGAACGAGAAAAGGGGTATGAGAGTGGCATTGTGGCATGCATTGCAATTGCAGGAGATGCTAGTTGGTAACTGGTAGATGTGCCTTGAGTTCAAAGGCAGCACGAGCAACCTTTTGGAGGAAGGTTGTGTTCGCTTATGGGGGAAAGAATTGCAAGTTCATTAGAGTTCAATGGTTCTGCTTTAAACTTGAATTATCTTAAATTTTAAATAAATACTAATTTCAATAATAACTTAATATGTACAATAATATTAACTATCAAAGAGAGCAGACTACATACATTCGTAAAAATACGAAATTATTGGAGCAACAGCCCAAACGGGCTTAAGCTTTTCGTCGATGAAAACGGTGTATGCGACTCCCAGGCTTTAGACCCAACTTTCTCGCATTTTAACTTGTATGTGTTTTTCGTATTCCAGCACAAATTAATAATACCTACAAATAACCGTATCCGAAAGGGTTGAGAAGCTGGCAAAGAATACTCTCGGAGAATCGCCAATTCATCGCGAGAAGTGGTGCCGCGGCAAGAAACAATTTTAAAAAAATTCTCTTTTTCTTAAATGTTCTGTGCCCCGGCTGAGATTTAAACCCAGGCCTCCCGCATCAGCGACCAAGCACTTTTCACTAGGCCACTGAGCCATTGCGATGCCGAAGAGTATACTTCATATATTTCTTAAAAGGAAGACTATAAGTTAAGATATCCACTTGGCTCCATTCGCCGAAGACCAATTTGCAGAGCAACTTTCAAATAAAGGCGAAATAATGTTAACTTTTGTTACTATAGGAAAATTTAATTGTTACCGACTGCGAATGTTACTTGAAAGTGTCATAAGAGATTATCCTTCTCAGTTTCATCAAAGAAAATTTATGGTCAAACAGACAAACCAACAAGTGAATGCACAGTACTTAGACAGACGCACAGATGCATGAAATCAAAGAACTGATTGCCAGACGAAGCATAAAGAAGCAGAAGAGATGAGCATCTGGATAGAGCAATCGATGCATATGGGACCATATGAACTCATTAGCTAATGACCATGCAGTAGATATAAAATATAAAGTTTACACAGACACACGTGCACAGGCCGACAGCTGAGCAAACAAGAGCGCCAAGCATCGGACTGACAGTTGAAAGTTAATTATATCAAATGAATCGATTTGCACAATTTTTTAAGTTCGCTCCAATATGGAAAATGGCACTTGATACTAATTACTACTAACATTATGATAAATAATTTACACATTTACACACGTACAAATGTACTTTTAAACATTAATACCCAATCCAAAAACATACCTTTCTGCGCATATTATTTTAAATATGAAATAGAGTTGTGTAAGAATCAAGAAATATGAAACCATATCAGATCAAATCGAATCAATTCAAATAAAATCAAGTAAACTCTTATTAAATTGCTTCAAACTTAATAAAATGTTTAATTTTTTATACGAACAAATATGTACATATATTCAAAAACAATAAAATCTCATCAAGTGTAATCTAATAAAATCGAATCAAATCAAATTAAATCTAATGGAATCAAATAAAGTCGAATAAAATCTAATTACTTCTAATTAAATCTTATCAAGTCTAATCGAATCAAATCTAATCAAATGTAATAAAATCTTATCAAATTTTTTAAAGCCTAATCAAATCTAATCTCATCAAACCTTAGTATACTTAAATCTAATCAAACCAAATCAAATTAATTCAAATCATTTCAAAACACATCATATCAATTCAAATCATTGCAAACCATATGAAACGAAATGAAATTATAAAACAGATCAGATGATATAAATTCGAATAAAATCAAAAATCAATCAAAATCAAACCTAACCTAACCAAATCAATTTAATTCATATAAAATTCGATCAGATGAAATCGAATTGAATCAAGCAAGTTAGAATTGCGAAATGCTTACCAAAGCTGCTTTAAATTCCAAACCAATAATCTCAAGAGTCATCACAGCGCATGCAATTATCATTCCCACATGGCTTCTGGCAATTTCTATTTTTTCTTTTTCTCATGTGAGTTCTTCTGCCTAAACAAATCTTAATGCAAACATTTGTATTTGAACAAAGGCAGTTTTCTTCTAGTTGTTGTTGCCAAGGAAATAGGAAATGGCGTAGTCATTCCAGCCTCGGAAGCCCTGTGCTTTTAAGGGCATACACTTTGTATTATACAAAACAATGTCCCGACGAGGCTTGATCATGCTGCCTCTTTCGCTCCTTCCCTCTTCATCGCTCCTACTATCGGCACAAAGTTGCAAAGCCGCATTTTTCTGCTTCAGTTCCGAAATGAAAACTTGAAAATGAAAATGAGAAGTTTTCATGCATGCGATATGCCTTCACTTTGTAGACAGGGGGAACAGGGGGAGGGGGGACGGGGACACATGGCATTCAAATGCACTTCACGTTGACGAAACTCTGTCGCCAGATTTCAGTAGTAAACAAAGGAATTTCCTTATTGTTGTTAATTTACAAAAGCATGGGGGGAGAGTAAAGAGGATAGCAGATCCGAGGAGTTGCCGAGAGTTATCGCTGCAGCTCTTAAAATTTGGCACGTTAAAGTATTTTAGAATTGACCTTTAAGAGTTTTATTTGAAGTTTATAAATTCTCTTACTCATTTCCACAATGCAAGGAAACTTAAGACACAATTTGGCATAATTGCCATTAGCAAGTATTGCACAACAATGCGTTAGAGCGTTAAGAATTATGGCATTATTTAAGGCAACACTGTGCGTATTTCTATTCGTGAAAAATTTGATATACATGTTAAATTAAAGGCACATACATATATAGTCGAATTGCGCACTCAGTTTTTATATTCTGAATCCATTCATCAATTTCCATTTTAAAGTACTTTTAAATTAAAAGGACTCATACGTATAAAAAAAGTATTTGAATATTTTATACTCGTTCCACGATAAAAACGATATAAATAAAGGGTTTTCCATTAAGACGTGTGGTACTTTGATTTTGAATAAAACGCAAATGGTTCGGAATTTTTCCAAATATTTTATTTCGTTCGAAAGCTCACACAATATGATTATGTGTGGAAATTTCGCGGATATATTCACCGCGACTATTTCATAGAAATCTCACTCTTTCGGCCATATTTTCGTTGACATTTTGCAGTGAATCACCGATGTAATATTGCTTTTCAAGTCTGGAATCGTCTTCGGATCATTCACATAGACTTCATCCTTCGTGTAACCCCACAGAGAAAAGTCGCCAGCCGCCAGCACAAAATAGTCCTTCAACATAGTGTGGTACCGCTCACGATGGCGAATACACATTTCGGGGGACTCGACGACACTTTCACTTATGGTAGCAATATACTCAGCACTGCGTGTATTCCGCACTCTGATTTGCTTCGGAAGATCAAGTAAGTACGGACCCAGTTTTATAAAATGTATTCACAATGTTGCGTACAGTTGTTTCACTAATATGGTGATTGCGACCCCATGTTTGGTGAATTGATCGTAGCGTTTGCGTCATCGACTAAAATCCTATACTGTCACGATGACAATCACACAAAACATGGTGGACAAGGGTCGATAATGCAGATTTTAATCGATAACAAAGTACCACACATACTATTGGAACCAGGGATGAAAAAGTAGGTACAATTGTACCTTTTTCCGACGTTTTCGACCTTAAAGGTACATTCGGTACAATTGCTTTATTTTAGGTACATTCCCCCTTTGGTCGAACGAATTTCGGGCTAAGTTACCAAAACAATATTTTTTGTTCTTAAACTAACAACTACTAGTTACTTTAAGACCAAAAAATATCTTATGGCAACTCTATTATGTTTTCAATTCGACACTATTGTGAATAGCACATTTAAAAAGAAGAAAAAATAAGCTTGCAGAACACTTCATTTGCGCGTTTTTTCTTTGGCGGCTTTTAAAATTACAGCAATGGATAAGTAAGTTGATCAATTAACTTCTTAAAATATAAGGTTCTTATTATATTTACTTCTTTTAGGTGGATCACCCGCAAATCTAATGAAAATCGCGACGCTGATTGCGATGAAAAGTACGTATTTTTATCAACAAGTGGCCTTTTTCAATTATGTTTTTTCACACTTTTTTTTTAGCAATAATGATGATGAAGGCGTGCAAAATGAGGCGCCGGCTAAAAGGAAAAAATACGACATCAATTTTAGAAAGGAGTGGAAATTATCGCTTGCTTTCATTACCACATTCTTCCGCTTGTGTTGAGCGAATTTTTTCAATTCAAAATATAATAAAATCAAAGTGCAGAAATAAATTAGCCTTGGGAACTTGCGCAGCTTTAATTCAAACGAAAGATTTAATTAGATCCAACGAAAGCAATTGTTACTGTTTTGATGCTAAAAATTTAGGCAAATATGCTCTTACAAACATTGACCTAAATGAAGATCAATTAATTGATTAATTCTTTTATAAATGTTGCAAGCATTATAAATGTCAAATATGCAATTTTATCGCTTTGCTGCTTATTTTAAGACTAAAATAACATATTGATCTCAATGTGAAGAATGAATTACTTAATGTAAAAAGCGCATAGCGCTAATTTTTTGTTTTTGTTGATTTTATTAATTGCATATTGAATATTAAATATATAAAATGCATATTTAATTTGTTTTTAATAAAACTTTATGTATAAAAACTAAAAATCAATGGTGAATAATTTTAGGTACATTCGTGACCAAAAAGGTACATATTTTGTGTGAAATTAGGTACATTTTAAAATTTTCATTTTTCATCCCTGATTGGAACACCCTTTATATTTATCAAATGGAAGAGCGGAATTTCTACAGCTGAATTCCTTTAATAATTTTAAATATTATATTTTGATATCTTTAAAGATTTACAATTAAATATTATGGAAATGTTATATGTGCAGTAACACATACACATATCTTAGCCTTCTAGCTTTATTGCTTCGGTGGAGAAAAAATTATTGTATATTCTTTGAAAACTTAAGTAGATTCGAAAGGAAACTGGATTTCAAAGTAAGCAATTTGACATGTATGTTGATTTTCCCATTGTTGAAAAGTATTGTCGCTGTAAAAGAGGCGTGCCTTTTCTTCTAAATTAATTAAACTTTTTGAAAAACTTTTTGGGAAAGTAAATGATGTTTGTAAATGAATTATTCGTTATATTTGCTTTTGAAGATATTTATCTCAAAAACGAAACAAAAAGAAAAGAAAACTCCTCTAAGGAGTTGTTGAACTTTACAATGAAAAAATAGCAAAACTTGGTCCCAAGTAGAAAAAATCTCATTTCGAGAAAAGGGAAAAAGCTAAACATAAAATGACTTTTGCCACAAAGTTGAGCACGTAGCAAATAGTGCATATTTTTTTCTATAGCTGCCAATATGCTAAAGAAGCGACTGCAACTTTTAAAGCACTTTCATGCAAAACGAAATCGTGCCACATGTTGCATGCCTTTTACGTTTTTTCAACACTTACAACTTTATACTTAAAACAAGTAAGGAAGCATCTGTCGGGTTTCACCGACAGAGTAATACCCGACACCAAGTAACCGAGTGGGGTGATAATCTGACACTGAATGAGATGAAATTGTGGGTGGGTGTATATTTTTGGAGAATTGAAAGGTGCTCTTACCAGCAATGAAGTAGCCAAGTATGGACGCTCTGGTGTATATATTGTGGAAGTTAGGACGATTTTTCGTTTATCGCCTATATAGTGGGCAGACCACGCCCATTTTCATGTATGGCACGGAAGACCTATATTTCAACATGGAAACCAAGTTACATTGGTATAAATTAAAAAATAGTTAATTGAGAGCCATTTTACCGGAAAATTTTTTCCGCCTATATAGTGGGCGGACGACGCCCATTTTTTCGTATGCCATAGAGAACCAATTCGTTAACTTGAATAATAATAAAAATTGACTGGTGCAACAGCCCGTGTGGGCTTAGGCCTAGCTTTCTCGCATATAACTTGTGTGTGCTTGTTATATTTTTGCACAAGTTAACGGGACCTACTTTACCGAATCCGAACGGGTTTGAGAAGCTTTTCATGGCAAAGAATTGCCAACTCACCGCGAGAAGTGGCGCCGCGCAAAGAAACAATTTGAAAACAAATTTTCTTTTTATTAGATGTTACCGGATCGGGAGTTGAACCCAGATCCTCCGCGTCAGCATCCTAGCACTTAGACAACTGAGCCACCGCGGCGCCTTGAATACCAAGTATAATTCTTTTTCATGAGTAATTAGACAAATTATAGCCATTTTACCGAAAAAAACCGAGGTAGTGGGACTTACAGGCCTATAGAGGGTGTGTCCTTCGACCGATTTGGCTAATCTCAGAACTTATACTAAGTTAAGGTCCACTCTCACTGTGTACCGAATTTGGTTCCAATCGGACAATTCCTTCTTTCTCTCCTGTATAAACGGACAGCCAGACAGACAGGCAGACGGACAACCGGAAATCAAGACAGAAAGTGATTCCCATATACTTATGTCTATACCTAGGACGTCTCCTTTAATGCGTTACAATTTTCGCACAAAGTTATTATACCCTATTACCATAGGTGTAGGGTATAAAAATAAGTAAATTATGAGATGCCCATATATGTAGCAACTACTCTGAGCAACAACAACGTAATCGGCTACCCTTTCTAAGCATAAATCAGTGGCCACCAATCGTAACAGTTTAACTCGAGTTCGGACAAACTTGAGTTTTTATTGTCATCGTATTAAGCATGTCCAAATCTATATGCTATCAAAATTTTATGTTTGTATCTGTTTTTGGAAGCAATTATCTATCAAATACCTAATTACTTTGACTATGAGAATTTGAAACTTTCAACTCCTTTCCCGAAAAATTTAAAAAGAGGTTTAGACTCAATACAGACGGTTATAACTTCTGACTACAGATATATTCTTCATGCTCTTTAGACAAAATTTGAGTAAATGTCTGAAATTATTCTATCACTATTTCTTTTATCAACAAAAAATATTTACTATTAAAATTAAATTCTTGATTTTCATTATAGCTCCGTATTATATTTGACCAAAATCTTTATTTTTCCGCCTTTTTACACCATCACATATATTGCAAAATATTGCTGAATTCTTAAGTTCCCCTCAGAGCAATTAATTCCACTAACATTTTGCCATCGAACATACTCACAGCACTATCAAACTGTTGCCAGGCGGAAATAAATTTTCTGGTAGACTTTCAATTTTATTTTCATCCAAGTATCTGCAAAAGGAAACATTCGGAAAAGATGAAATAATGATTATAACTATAAACGGCAATTAGCGCCAATTGGCAATCAATCAATAAATAAGCGCCAATTATGAAGGCGCTTTCGATAGCAAAGGCACATCGATATCGCTTACAGTTATTAAAGCTACTTACAATGTCCTTGTGGGTGTTTCCGCCAGCGTTTGAAAGGCATTTGGCGCAATTGTTTCGATGGAGCAAAACTTCAGAACACTGCAAAAGACAAAAAAGGTGTAATATTAAAGAAAATTGTTGAAAAATTTTAAAGTTTTTGATAAGCAGCAAAAATTTGCTACAAAATGTACAAAAAATATTCTAAATGCAAATTAGTGTAATTTTTGGAGTGCCCTGAGGGGTTTACTACCCCAAATCTAGCAACGGTTGTATGCAAATGTGTGCTCATTTAGTCACTTTTTCAGGTGAGTCCTGCCGCTCAGCTTAAGTACACGTCCTTTTTTTTACATAATTTTTGTTGATATGTCGGCGTGTGTATTTTAAATTTGCTTTGTTTAACTTGATCTGTCGTAAATTAAACAGTTCTCAGTTGTAAAATCAAGAGATGAACAATGAAATTTAGTTGAAGGATTTATAGTAAATAGTCAGAAAATCCTTTCAACAAATTGTGAAAAAACACATGCCACGTTCTATGAGTCCATAAGCGTTATCAACTTTAATCCCAAACGAATCTCTTGCAATGAACTGCAATTTTTCAATTACACCAGCCAGCTAACAGAAATTTGAATCCATTACATTTGATAGTCGTTCCATATTTAGAATTCCTCACTGTATCCGAATAAAAAGACAATAGATAGGTAGGTAGGTTAAGTGGTCGTCTCAAGGACATCACTTAGGCCAAAAGGCCCATTGTGTTACCACGTGGGGTTTTCACCTATACACTTCCCATGTATGGAAGCCACTTTGTGGCTCTGGTATATTTATCGATATATCGTCCTGGTGGCGTTTTTTCCAAGTCTGCCAGACAGCTCAGGAGACAAAAAAATGTAGAAATCAAGAGCTCCTGCCAGAGTACCAGGAAGTCCGTGTTGGCAGTGCTTGACAGTACAAATATTCGAAAAGGAAAATTTAAGCATTAAATTATGAGCAAATGCAATTTTTCGATTTTTCAAACATACTTAAGTAAAGTAAAAGGTTATTCCCTATAAAAGTAAGCATTTGCTAATATCTTAATCTTTAAATATTTTCTTCCTTCTTAGTAATTGCTTATTTACTTTAAACGAGCCATTTTTTGTTGCGGAAAAATATTTTTAATTGATTGCATATATCTACAATTTCGATTTGACGATTGTGAAGTCTTGTAGATCAAATTGAATGTATGTACATACTTGAATTTCCTACCCACCGCTTCCTCCATCCAAAAGTATTGTCTTCAAAAATGTGCTTCATAGATTGCTTAACTTGGCCTTTTATCCCTTATTTTTGAACAAGAAAACTTTTTTAAAGAAGAAAAAAATATTTGAACACAACTTCTCTTTTGATTTTTTTAGATGGTATGAGTCTGTTGGGTTTCGAACCAGCGAGCTCTCGCATCAGAAACCGAGTACTTATAGCAAAATTGTAAGCCTTAAAGCACTGTTGCTTGAATATTTTAAACTAAGAAGCTCTAGCATTCCCGACTCACAGCTCAAAGCATTATTGCATTGAACATAAAAATCTGCGTGCTAGCGGGAAGATGGAGACAAGGGAATAGAAAAATCACACACTCTCTCCTTTCCCACTAATCGCTGAAGAGCCACAGTTGTGCTTGCACTGCATTTATTACATTAAAGAATGCTACATCTATTATTTATTTGAAGACCGGCGCTTAGTTCAGACGATCTAGAGAGAGTTGCATGATAAATTATATATCACTAGCTGATTCACCCGGCTTCACCCGAGTGCCACATCATACGGGAAATCTGTGTATGTAGATTACCTATTCACGAAAACCTATTCTTCCTGTACATAATTTTCATATTATCAAAAAAATTCCTACCATAATTAAAATACATTTAAAAACAAATCTTGGAATAAAATAATTATTTTAGGCAGAACAACGTTTGCCGGGACAGCTAGTACATATATAAAACCCAAATTATGTAAAAATGTTTACGTGAATGCATGACTAAATACTAACAGAATACAAAATTTTAACGTTGTATGACATGTAGTTTTAAAGGTATACCAAATGAAATATTTACGTTGTATGAGAGGTGCCACGCCCCTTGCCCAATGCCCGCCCCATTTTCCGAGTTGAAGGATACGGACATGTAGTAAGTTCGTATCGTGTTTCATTTATGTGTGCTGTATAGTTCTAAAGTTATACCCAAATGTATAGCTGATTGAAAAGTGCCACGCCCCTTGTCCTACGCCCATAAAATTTTACCCGTGGGACGAAGCATCTAAGAGGGGCCTGCATACGGAATTTCAATGCTGCGTGACTTGTAGTTTTAAAGATATGCCAAATCAAATATATAAGTTGTATAGGGAGTGCCACTCCCCCTTGTCCCACTCCCCTAAATTTTTTTAAGCAAGAGGGCACGACTAAATACTAACAGAATACAAAATTTTAACGTTGTATGACATGTGGTTTTAAAGATATACCAAATCAAATATTTAAGTTGTATGGGAGGTGCCACGCCCTCTTGATGGATCGAAAAATTTTATATACAGTCTCCTTCCTTTGGTCTTCAGCAATATTGGTATACAGTTTGGCTGAAATCGGTAAACGCGTGTAGCTTTGTATAGCCGGACAGACAGACAGACAGACAAACAAACATTCATTTTTATAAGCTTTATATTAGGTTCACATCCGGTATGTATGTCGTCAAATCTAGCAATCAATTTTTCACCCACTTCCCGACTACTTAGAGATCTGAAACTTTGCATACATGCCTAATCTAGAGCCCAATACATGAATCAATAAATTTTATGGGCGTAGGATAAGGGGCGTGGCACTTTTTATCAACTCTAGATTTGTGTATAACTTTAGAACTACACATCACACATCAATGAAACTCGGTAGGAACTTACTACATATCCATATCCTTCTACTGAGAAAATAAGGGGGGCACTGGATAAGGGGGCGTGGCACCCCCCATACAAACAAAATTTTTGATCTCGATTAGCTTTGGAACTAAAGGTCGTGCAGCATTGAAATTTCGTATGCAGTCGCCTCTTGGATGTGTCGTCCCACTGGTAAAATTTTATGGGCGTAGGATAAGGGGACGTGGCACCCCCCATACAAACAAAATTTTTGATCTCGATTTGCTTTGGAACTAAAGGTCGTGCAGCATTGAAATTTCGTATGCAGTCGCCTCTTGGATGTGTCGTCCCACTGGTAAAATTTTATAGGCGTAGGATAAGGGGACGTGGCACCCCCCATACAAACAAAATTTTTGATCTCGATTAGCTTTGGAACTAAAGGTCGTGCAGCATTGAAATTTCGTATTCAGTCGCCTCTTGGATGTGTCGTCCCACTGGTAAAATTTTATGGGCGTAGGATAAGGGGCGTGGCACTTTTTTATCAACTCCAGATTCGTGTATAACTTTAGAACTACACATCACACATCAATGAAACTCGGTAGGAACTTACTACATATCCATATCCTTCTACTGAGAAAATAAGGCGGGCACTGGATAAGGGGGCGTGGCACCCCCCATACAAACAAAATTTTTGATCTCGATTAGCTTTGGAACTAAAGGTCGTGCAGCATTGAAATTTCGTATGCAGTCGCCTCTTGGATGTGTCGTCCCACTGGTAAAATTTTATGGGCGTAGGACAAGGGGCGTGGCACTTTTCAAGCAACTACACACTTGGGGTTCAGTTTATAATTATAGGTACACCACACATGAATGAAAAACGATAGGAACTTACTTGCCGCGCCCTGCTGGCAAAATAGCAACAACTCACCGCGTCACAAATATGCCACGTATTATTTGTTAAATTGAGGATATGACATATGACGATAGAAAACACTGTGAATACCCTAAATATTGTGTACTGCTCTGCAAGTTTAAAATTCTTTTTGCGAAAAATTTCAGAGCTCTAAAATTGAATTTATGGAAGACTAAAAAGTAGAAAATAAAATTATATAAAAAAAAACTTTTTAAAAATAAGCTTTAATGTACTAAAAAGTAGAAAATAAGTTGTTTCCAAGTCACCTGTATCTTACTATTAATAAAAGCTTGTGCGCTCAATATCCATATTCAAAATATCTTTCATTACTAGAATCTATTTGCAAAAAATTATTTAAATAAAATATTGTGGTAACTGTTTGACAAATATTGAACACATGAGCGCCCCAAGCTTTTAGGGATAGTAAGATACAGGTGACTTGGAAACAACTTATTTTCTACTTTTTAGTACATTAAAGCTTATTTTTAAAAAGTTTTTTTTTATATAATTTTATTATATATTAGATATTAAAGGTTTCGAGGTCTATTTTTGGACAGACATGCTATTATTCTAAGAATGGTCTTTTCTAGACGGTTTAAGAATTGCACAATATTGAATGATACACCATTTTGAAAGTTTCACCATGAATTTTCAGGCATAAGTTCTCGAAGATTGTTTGAAAATGTTCTAAAATATTGGAGTTTTTCATTTCGAAAGTTTTGTATTGGGTTATTTCCTTTCGAGATAAAGCCTGCTGAATAGATTTGGAAAACTTTGGCAACAATATTAAGTACATTTTTCTTTAAATTTAATTTAGCTATGTCATAGGACACACCCGATAATCGGGAGTTATTACTAGTTTCTTGTTAATCCAACAGCGCGAAATCCTTTGCCGTTCACATTGTCAGATGCTGGGTTGGTAATCCAATCACAACATTTGATTGATCTATTTTAAGCAGCAGAAAATTTATTACTTGCTTGCCACTTTGGGCTTCATGCTAACAGCCTTCCCAGCGTAATCGAACCAAATGGCGAATTATCAAAATTTTTTAAATTGAATTTTTAATTTGCATTTTTTCCATCACTGTGCTCCAGCTGAGGTGCCATGTTGACTTTGGCACTTCAGGCTGCTGTCGCCTAATTAAACGTGGTTCATTGAACCTTGCCATTTTCGATGCCGCCATTCAAACGCCACTTCAATGGAATTGTGTGGCAGCACGCTTTATTAAAAAACAGTTCATCATATTTTTTAATGACCTTTTTCTTCTATCAATTTTCAATTACATTTAGCATTAAGCGCGCATACTCACAGACTCTCCGTCAAGGGCAAATACTCAAAGAACTGCTCATCGATGTGTGCGAAATTATTTCCGGTCAAGTCACTGCAAGGAAGAGCAAAGCAATTATAATGCGTTATATAAATTAAATAATTTCTTTATGACGATAAATAAAATAAATTTTTAAAATCATAAAAATTCGAAAGCTTAAAATTCATATCAAATAATTTTCTTTAATTATGAAAATTCAACATATGCAAAATTATCAATTTATTAAAATGCATGTGAAATCAATGAAGGGAAAATGATGGTAGTGCGTGACTGTACTCAGGTCATGGAATACTCACAGCATGGCCACGTCGTCCATGGGCAAATCGGGCGGTATGGCGTTTAATTGCTGAAAGCGGCATAAAATCTCATTGCCGCGGCAGGGGCAGCTCAAATTGCTGTTGGGCCAAGCTGCAAGCAGAACAGCACACAAACACTAATTTAAAAAGTGACTCGTCTGTGTGTGTGTGCTTGTTGGTAAGCAGCAAAAGCCAACAATTAGGCAACCAAAAATTGTTACAAGTAAAATTGCTCATTGTTGTTGTTTTGTCTTGACAAATTACACTAAATTGGCAATAATAAACGCTAATTTAATTGTCACTCTCACACACACACGCTAGCACACATCCACATGCGAGTGAGCCGCAGCATTGCAGTACATTTCCAGCAACTTCACGCAGAAAGTCACGTACATGAAACTGACATTCACACGCCCACTCACACATACACAAATCTGCAAGCAGTGGCGCAGTCTGCAAAAATATTGGAAAACGGTTTTTCTAGGCCTTCAAGTGGCAAGAAGAATATCAGAATGCGAATACAAAATATGTAAAAATTTTTGGGGGACCACTTAAAAAACTCTACTTTCCTTATTTTCTTTCCTTATTTTTACAATGACCCATTAAATTTTTTCACATATTTTTCACATCCCTCTTACCAACTGAAGCCGTAGCCACCTTTTATCTTAAATATTTGGCAGGCTGCGCCAGTGTCTGCATGCATAATTGCATCAGACAGATATGTATGTACATACATATATATGTACATATGTACATGCATGTATCCACGCACCCATGCACCCCCACGCGCACACACACACCACAAGCACCACACAGTTCAATATTCATATTTCAATAGTTGCAGACATCTCTTCATGTCCAACGTAATACTGGAAATGCTCCGCTCAACGTTTTCCACTTACGTCATAGATCGCCTTACACCAATTTCGTCAGATTTGTTTTCTCTCCTTTTTTACCCTACACCTATGGTAATAGGGTATAATAACTTTGTGCGAAAATTGTAACGCATTAAAGGAGCCCTCCTAGGTATAGACAAAAGTATATAGAAATGATCAGAAACACTTTCTCTATTGATTTCCGGTTGTCCGTCTGTCCGTCTGTCTGTCTGTCTGTCTGTCTGTCTGTCTGTCTGTCCGTCTGCGTGTTCGGGAAAAATAGAAAGAAGGAGTTGTCCGATTTGAACCAAATTTGGTACACAGTCACAGTGAACCTCGGGTTAGGTAAAGTGTTAAAATTAGTTAAATCGGTCGAAGGACACGCCTACAATGGGCCTGTAAGTCCCACTACCTCGGGTTTTTTTCCAATTAAATTGCTATAAATTGTCTAATTACTCATTCAAAAGAATAAAACTTTGTATTTATGGTTAGGTGTGGAGCCTCTGCAAAATACCAAAAAATGGGCGTGGTCCGCCCACTGTATAGGCGGCAACAATTTTCCGGTAAAATGGCTCCCAATTGACTAGTTACGAATATAAATGAATGAAATTCGGTTCCCAAGTTGATGTACAGGTCTTAGGGCCAGTTTCTCAGTGGATGTTTAAATCTAATTTGCGAATTGAGTTTAAATCTAGTTTAACTTTTCTTGAGTTTCACAGTGCATTTATTTAAATACGGAATAATGAATGGCAACTTCGAATATTTGACAATTGAACACAGCACAACTTGCCAAAAACATATGTTCAATTGTTCAATTATGGAGGCAGCGCGAGCTAAAAATTTTTCGTCGGCCGAAAGAAGTGAATTATTGGATATTCTTCAAAGAATCCACAGTTTATATTATTTATAATACTACGGGATCATTTATATGTGCTACACCATGCAGTTGTATGTTTAATTTGGCCGCTTATAAATTGCAATATTGTCGACGCAGCTTGCCTGCACATCCGAAATCAGCTGTTTATTTGTTTTCGATTGCAACTCTGTGCCGTACTTAAATGCCCACAACCGGGCATTTAAATTGTATTTAACTTCCCACTGTGAAACTGAAATTCACTATTTAAACTGCAATCAGAGTTTAAACATCCACTGTGAAACTGGCCCTTAGATGCCATACAAGAAAATGGGCGTGGTCCGCCCACTATATAGGCGATAAACGAAAAATCCTCTTAACTTCCATAATATATACACCAGAGCGTCCAGAATTGGTTACTTCGTTCCTGGTAGGAATATCTTTTAATTCTCCAGAAATGGGCGTGGTCCGCCCACCATGGGGGCAGTAAAATAAATATGCCGATAACATCTGTTGTACACCTGTCAGAGCATCAATATTTGGCATGTATAGTCCTATTAGGTATATGTTGTAGTCTGCCAAAAATGGGCGTGGTCCGCCCACTCTGTAGGTTGTAAATCAAATGTACCCACAATTTCAGTGAAATCACACCACTTGGGAACATGGTGTAGGGTATTACTCTGTCGGTGAAACCCGACTGATACTTCCTTACTTGTTTAGGAATATAATGCTATTTCATGTTATATAAGTTCCTATTATGATGTCTTATTCATTCTTCTTCATTCCTAATCCGTTCTATCCTTATCCTATTAGTTTCCACTAAATACAATCTCTTTGTATTCCTCTTATTTCCTTTTTTTCCTTTCTTCGCATTCTCCCCTTTCACTAGCTCGCACTTCCATCCACCTCACTTGACCCCTCACATTTTCACTTTACTTACAGCACGCCCCAATTGGTATGTCATCGTGACGTCCGAACGGCTGCTTTCGAAACAAATGATCCCAAAATTTGGCATCGACCTCATTCACGCATTTCCACTCGTCCGAGGCGTCATCACAATCCGCCGTGCCGTCACAGTTCAAGCGCTGCGGCACGCACTGCGCCGTCGTGTTGCAGTGGAAGTAGCCCATCGGACAATTGTCCAGTGCGTCCGGTATGAGTATCGTGTGACGTGTCGTGGTGGTTGTCGAGCCGGAGGTGCCGATTTCGGAGCTGGGGCCGCCAATGCCAGACATGAGACGTAAAAATGGCGCCGCTGGTGTGGGTATGAGTGCAACTGTAAATGGCACAATCGAGAGAAATTATAATACGGCAAATTACAGATTAGCTTAACGGAGCGAAAAGGAAGAGGAGACATAAAAAGAAGAGCATGAAGGACGATAATTATGTGGGCAATTCCTTAATATAGAACTGTCAATTGAAGCAGCGAAAACAACGACAAACTTATCAAATTACTGTAATGATGTTTTATCGTGATGAAGCTTTTTTTATACTCTGCTGTAAAAAGGTCATTAACACACTTCGAAGTATTTGGGTTTTTTTTGTTTATTAAAGGTATTTAATGAGCTTGAATTTACTATGAATTTACACTCTGAACAAAATTATGAAAAGTGCATATACTCGTATATACATATAAATATATTTATTTTAGCTTTTAACAACTTCGAATTTATAAGCTTCTGAGAGTGAACCTGTTTTTTCACATTTTCAATAATTTATATATTAGTACAATAGTACATATTTATTATGGCTGATATTAAAGCCAATGGACATTTTCGATATCTGAAGTACTATATATGTAGTGATGTTGTGCATGCGGTCGAAGTTGAGAAATCAATAGAAACTGTTACCCTAATTCAAGATTCACATAGAACAAATAAGTCCACTTGTATAAAAAAAAGTCGTATGAATTGACTTCACTTATGTTGCTATTAGGGTTGCCAGACGGGCTTGATTTGGCTTGATTGTCAAGCTTTTTTAATGTTTGTCAAGTGTCAAGACAAAATTACATTTGTCAAGCTAAAACAAAATTTTTAAAATATTAAGTCGCAATTTTGAGTACCAACTATTTTAACCAGCATATTTCAAAAAACACAATTAGCATTTCATATAAACCATAAGAAGTGCTCGTAAAGATAAATTCGCCGACCGTCATCCGATATGATTGTGTTTCCAGTCTAAGCAGTATTGATTTTTTGCCCAACACTGATCACAACAGCTGATTGACAAAAAGTTACACAGCTGAGCGACAAAATCAAATTTTTTTTAAACAAATTAGTTGTCCGTCATTGTATACATAAAGAAAGAAATGGATGAAGCAGGACCATCAAAAAAACCAAGATTTACAACATTCTCTGGTGGGTGGATTGAGGCGCCTGATTATGCAAAGTGGATAAAAAAGAAAGATGAATATACCGCAAGTTGCAAGTTGTGTCAAACCGACATTTCTATAAAATATGAAGGAAGTTCCTCTTTGAATAAACACATGAAAACAAAAAAGCATAGGAAATTGGTAATGTCGCAGAAATTATCACACAGCATTTCCCAATTTGTTGTTTCAAAGGAAAGTACAGAAGAGACACACATTTCGAGAGCTGAGTTGATGAGTGTCTTCCATAATGTAGTTCATGGGCTCAGCTATAATAGCTTAGATTGTCAAATCAAATTATCTCCTTTTATATACTGCGATAGCAAAATTGCTAGCAAAATTACGTGTGGACGTACTAAAGCTGCTGCCATCACCCGAAATGTTTTAGCTCCTTATTCACAAGAAAAAGTTGTCAGTTCCTTAAAGGAAAATTGGTATTTCTCAGTAAGCAGCGACGCTTCAAATATTGGAAATGTCAAAACGTTTCCGTATGCTGTGCAATACTTTGACATTGAAACAGGAATATGTAAGCAAATATTAGATTTTTATGAAGATCCAAACGAAGCTTCCATGGATATCTTCAGAAACATCATTAGAATATAGGGATGCCAGATGCGCTGATTTCATCAGCAAATGTGCTGATTTTCTTTTCGCCGCTTCTGTTTGTGCTGATTTTTTCGAATTCCGAAAACAGCACAAAAATCTACTGATTTTTTGAGTGATGTGCTGATTTATTCAAATTTCACCAAAGTCCACAAATTCGAATGTATGTATGTGTAATTGCAGCCTAATGATATTTTATGCAATTTTTAAAAAGCGTCACCCTGTAAGCGTTTCTTTTCCTAACATTTCGTAAAATAGCAACATTACAACTTGACCAACCGCTAATTTTTTCAAGTTTGTTGCGCTGACGACTGATTTTTGTGGATTTTTTTGCTTACTTATAGTAAGTGACACGAAATATATCTAAAAAAATATCCAAGAATTAAATGTTATGTACATTTTCAGTACAAAAGTTACGGAAACATACATAGTTTGCCAGAGAGACATTAAATTTGCTGAGGAGCTGGACAATTGTGTAATGTTAGTTTTATAAAGTTGAAATATTTCTGAAAAGTATAGAAAATGTATTTTATATTTTTAGTTTAAATATGCAAAAAGAGTCGAGCTCGTCCTCTAACAGCGACACTGATCGAACTCGCGCTCCTGAAGGAAAAAAATGCAGAAGCCTAAAAAGAAAACGATACAACAAGTTCCGCGATGTGTGGAGTTCCCAATTCAATTGGATACGAAGGACTGGCGACGTAAGCATGGCGAAATGCATCGTATGTGCCGTATCCTTTTCTGTTGTCAATGGGGGAGTAACAGACGTAAAGAAGCACATGAAAAGTGATAGGCATCGCAAAAGCTCCTCCTCATATTCGCAACAGAAATCTATGTCTACATTTGTCACACACCTGGAAAAACCTTCAAACCAGAACAGTGCTTTAGCGGAAGCTGCCTTTGTTTACCATACGGTTATGCACAGCCACAGCTACCTGTCGGCGGATTGTACAAGTAAAATCGTTAAGTTATTATTTCCCGACTCAACAACAGCTTTAAATTTTACTTGTGGTAGAACAAAGTGCAGTAAAATAACAACAAACGTATTGGCAAAATATTCAGTTAAAACCATACGAAAAGACTTGCAAAACGGTCACCCATTTTCCGTTTCTACAGATGCGTCCAATAAGGGCAACATCAAAACGTTCCCAGTTATTCTAAAATACTTCAACAAAAACACTGGAATAAATATAAAGTTATTAAGTTTTTACGATTCAGATTCTGAGCTGTCAAAGGATATAGCGGATTCTTTGAAATCGAAACTTATTGACCAACAATTGTTTTTACACAACGCATCAAGTTTCTGCGCAGATAATGCAAATGTCAATTTCGGCAGCAAAAAAAGCGTTTTTGTGGCTTTGAAAAAAGATAATCCTGAACTAATAGGAATCGGCTGTTTATGTCATATGATAAACAACTCTTTTAAGAATTCTTTGAAATTACTTAAATTTGATTTTGAAAACATAATAATTAAAATATTTAATGAATTCAGCTCGTCTACTAAAAAGACTGCTCGGCTTAAGGAAATTTTTGAGTTTTGCAACATAGAATGGAGTGATATGCTACGACATGTCCCTACCCGTTGGCTGACTTTGGCACCAGCCATCGAAAGGCTGTATAAAAATTTCGAAGCCATTAAATGCTATTTTTCTGCACAAGACTCTTGCTCGAAAGTTTTAAGGTAATTTTTTGAACATAGCACAGCTGAGGCCTACTTAGGCTTGTTACATAATATTGGAACAACGTTGACATGTACAATAAAAAAATTGGAATCTAATACCAATTTGGTTATTGTCGATTTATTCCAAATAATGAAAAATTTGCATAATAAACTTTGCCAGCAAAAAGAACAAGGCTATTTTGGATCCATTGCGGAGAATATTTGCAAAGAAAGTGATGACTCAGAAAAAGTAAACTTATTTAAAAAACGAGCAGTTGCTTTTATAACTTCAATAATCAAATATATTGAAGACCATTTTGAATTCGAAAATAACAAATTTGAGAAACTAAATGTATTTAACTTAAGTTCAGATATTCAGTTTAACGATTTTGCCGATATATCCGAAAGATTTTCAATCAAAAACATTGATTCAGATTCTCTTTTTGACGAATTTATTGCTTTAAAAAAATTTATTGACAACATGGATAAAAGTAAATCAGTTGAAGAAAAATGGATGGCATTCTTGAAGAGTGGAACATTTCCAAACTTAGAAACCATTTGCAATTTTATTTTCTCAATTCCACATTCCAACGCAGCCACAGAGAGGATTTTCAGTTTGATGTTCAATTTTTGGAGGAAAGATCGAAACAGGCTTGCACTTAAAAATTTGGAAAGTGAACTTATAATAAAGAACAATTTTAAGTTGTCGTGCACAGAATTTTGTCAATTTTTAAAAACTGATGAGGGTGAGCAAATCATAGCTGACACGCAAAGTAGTGGTAAATATTTGTAATTAATTTAAATTCATTGGTTAATTAAATTAATTAAATTGATATCAGCAGTAATATTTTTTATTTTTTATTTAATTAAAACACTAATAAGTGCAATGCTAAATAGCAATAAATACACCTACATAAATGGATTTCTATAAATGTACCTTTGAAGTAAATATGTATAGCTTTTAAGTTATATGTATACATACATATGTACTTACCAATATGTACCCGAGTTTTTGTTTTTTGTTAAATTAATGAATTGTTATACTGATAATAAACGCGTAAAACGCTTAAGAAAAATGTGCTGATTTTTATTGCTATGTACTGATTTTTTTGTTGCTTTTTTTCAAATGTGCTGATTTCACTACTCAAGTATCTGGCAACCCTATTAGAATAACACAAGACAATGACTTAAAAATTGAACAAATTTCTGCATACAGCGCTGACAATGCTTCTGTTAACTATGGAATTCATAACTCCGTGTTTCAAAAACTTCAAAACGAAAATAAACAAATTATCAAAGCAAATTGCAGCTGTCATATAATTAATAATTGTATCAAAAAGGCGCTTAATGAATTGTCAGTAGATGTGGAGAACATTGTTATTAAAACGTTCAATGAATTCAGCTCTTCGGCAAAAACAACTACAAAGTTGAAACAATGTTTTGAGTTTGCGAGGATTGAATATAAAAATCTCCTTCGACACGTCCCCACAAGATGGCTTTCCCTTTTACCTGCCATTGACAGATTGATATATTGCTGGCCTGCAGTGAAGAGGTACTTTTTGCAGAAAGGTGAAGAGAATTGTCGAAGAGTTCTGTGGGAATTTGTGTCGCGTGGTATTTCAAACACAGAATTGCTCAGTGATGATGAAGAATGCACGTTTGAAGGTTTGTCCGAGGCGTAATTGTATTTTGTACACAATATCATGCATGAATTTCAATCAGCTATATTATCCCTGGAAAGCGATTCTTGTACGATATTAGAGCTTCACAGTATAATGACTAAACTTAACAGCAGTCTACACAGTCGAATAAATGATAACTTTTATGGAAGTAAAGTTGTGCATATTTTTAGAAATCTTTCACCTGTAGAAATTGACATGTTTAAATCAGAAGTAAATAAATTTTTGAAAACTTCTATAACTTATTTAGAAAACCGGTATAATTTTACAGACAATTCCTTTACAAAACAATTTCTGTATTGAGTTTAAAAACATCCCTTTTGACTTGGGATAGCTTATTAGGAATTCCAAATGTTTTGCAAATCTCAAATAACATTAATAGCGATCAGCTATACTCAGATTACTGTTGTCTCCGAGGTGCGTTTGACCATCTACCGAAAAATGAGCCAAATGACAAAATTTGGTCGCATTTTTTTAAAATAAGTGGCAAAAATAACCAAGCTAATCTGTTTAAATTAGTATCGTTTGTTTTGTCTATTCCAATAAGTAATGCTTTTTGTGAGAGAACTTTTAGTGTTTTAAACAATTTATATTCCAAAGAGAGAAATAGAATGTCATTTGACCTTATAAGATTTGAAATTTTAATACGACTCAATTTTAACGAAGGCTGTACACATTTTCAAAAATTTTTGTTAACGCCTAACGGCACAAAGTTAGTCAATTCTGTTAGTAATAATACTAAATACATGTGGCAAAATAAATAGAGAAATATTTTTGTAATGTTGGAATTAAAGTATGAATTTTTGTGATGTTTGAATTAATGTTTTATGTTTATTTATAATTCTATGTTTTTGTTATGTTTGAATTAAAGTTTTATGTTTATTATATAATTCTAAATTTTTGAATAAAATATTTTTTTTTATTATATGCATATTTAAAAAATGTCAAGTTTTTATTTCGAAATCAAGCTTTTTTCATCCTCATGTCAAGTTTTTCTGCAATTTGAATCTGGCAACCCTAGTTGCTATACATATCCTAAGGACATTTATAAAATGCATCAAAGTTCTTAATTTTTGGCTATGCTACCATTTGAAACTCAGAAGGTCAGCTTTGTATATAGATTTTCCTAGTCGGAAGTTATTTCTAATCGCAAAACAGACAGACTCACCCCATAATATATTAAAAATTTTCTGTAAAAATTTGCCCACCTTCAGGCATAATTTTCAAATTTTCGATCAGACACAGGCACAGGCACATAAACATAATTTATAGACTCAGTTTGTCAACATAACCAAATAACACTTCCAAAATAGAGTTCAATTAAATATGTATTAAAGCAGGAGGCATACTCGTACCAAAACAAATCCTAAATTTGGAACGAACTTCGTCAGCCAGACTTGTTCTCCTCGGCCTTCAAAGCGCATTTCCACACTTGCGTACACATTTAGAAGGAATTAATCATGATCAATATCCACTCATGACTGAGCACGTCACATGTCGATATGGTAATTTGGCGGTATGTTGGTGTGCGTGCATGTGAAACAAAAATCACACAAACAAAAATCCTAAATTTCACTTGTTATGACATTGAACAAGCTCTCAACACGCACAATGCGTCTACCTCAGGAGCGTAGTCAGAAAGTTCAGTTAAGAGGAAATAGCCCTCTGTATGAGTATTTGCATAGAAACAGGAACATATTTATTTATTTTCAGATATAACCCCTATTTGAATCGAACGCTGCACCCACTTTTCTTCTTTTCCGAACAAATATCCCTAATTCAAAAGTTTTTAATCATATTAAGAAATGCCATCAAAATGCAAATTATAAATAATTTCAAGTTTTTTTAACTATTCTATTATTACTCAGGTTTAAAAATCTGAAAACTTTTTTGAGCAATCTGAACTTTATAGAAATTTAAAGTCATCTAAATAATCTAAGATTATCAATCAACTCTTCGTTTATTTCAAAAATTTTCCAGTCATTCAACGAAGCCTTTCGAATTATTCTATATATTCATTACCAGTGATTAAAAAACTTTAATGATTTTCTTACATAACTTTAGTAATCAAAGATTTACTCATTGACTGTAATTACAAACGCAATAATTACTTGATCAACATTACTTTCAATCTCAAAGTTTTGCCTCTGGCCCATGTCAATTCTTTCCAAGTCGCAGCTAAACTTAACTGAAGTTTCAGGTCACAACCTTCAAGTGCTCTCTTACCCTCTTCTGGCACTATTCCCTATTTTGTTTCCGTCTGGCATTTTATTTCAATCTGCCGCCTTTTTTGCATTATGACTGCCTTCCATGCGATGTCTCAAATCAGTTAACTCTTGGCAACACCATCGCTGCCACTTCCAACTTCGCGCCTTTCTCGTCATCATCGTCTACATCATCCTCTTGTGGGTCATCGCCACCATACGCCTTGCCGCCTTTCACGCACTTCCGCTGAAGACAACCACACAGCAAGGTCATTACAGCTCGTTTTCTCTGTTTTACATCTTCTGCTTTTTCTTGTTTTTGTAGCTCTTAAAGCTTTCTTTGTTATATTTATTGCACATGAATTTAAATATTCCAAGTTCTAGCAATATTCCCTCTTTTTTGACTACCGACTTTGCACTTCCTGTGTGCGCTTCTACGCGCCGCTTCCGTTTGCTGTTATGGCCGCTGTCGTTGCGCATTTTTTCGACTCATATAAGGCCACACCCACCTATCGTGCAGCAACCACCGTCCACCGCCCACCATCACAGCAGACAGTTTTTTATCTCAGCTCATAAATATGTGCATAATTTTAATTATCTGCAAAATTAATGTGTAACGCGTGAATGGCTGCAATGGCTTTTTTGTAGCATGCAACAAAAATGTTTTGTCCGGCGGGAACGATGAATTTTTGGATTTTGATCGAACAAAAATGTGGTTACCTTGCTGGAACGAGTACTCACTACTATATAACTGCGATTTTTGTCGCATATAGCAAATATTTCGCCTACCATAAATTGTAGGTTGCTCGAGGCGTGGTAACAATACGGCACTCAGTGCTAATTGATAGTCACTAGGACTAGGTCGATAGGACTAGTCACACAAACCAACCAACCATAAATTTATCGGTCCGAAATCTATCACACCAAAATTCCAACAATCAATAAAATATCTTTTTTAGCGTCAAAATATCTAAGGTGCTTATTTTGTAAATCCCAACGCCTCACTTCACCCTGCGTTCACTAATTTGGTATTGTGTAAAACGCATCACCTCACTCAGTGACCGCTCGCGTTGTCTTACGTAGTTTCATATGAAAATCGGTACCGCGTAAAACGCAACGCTGCGCATTCACTCACATGAACTGTCAAATCGTTCACTTGGGTTTGTGCTCGCGTTCAGTTTTTTAAACGCAAAATTTTTGGTAATTTCGAGTAAAAATTGATTTGTGGTAATCTGCAGAAGCAAATAATAAGTATTGTTATACTTTTTAAAGGCAAATACTAAAGAAAAAAGTACAAAAAAAAGAAAATACTAGCACTGCGGTTGAGGATCGAAATCACAAAAAAAAAGAAATGCATCGCGGTTGAGGATTGAACTCGCAACTTCCCGCGTGCTAGTCGAACGCTCTAACCACTAGGCTATGGGAGGTATGCAATGGATGCAGCAAATTTTGTGTGTTTTGTATTTGGCTGATAAATTAAGAAAAATACAACTCTTTTTCGTAAGAACGTGACAGCTCAAGTGATGCCGTAAGACAACGAACGCAATTACGCCGTGATTTACAAAATGCCGTTTTTTGATCCCGGCGTTGGCTTCGTGTTCGCGTTGCGTTCGATCACGGGGATTTATACGGTAAGGCCGTAATACAAGTGGGGCCACCTGTCATGTGTGCCTGTATACACGACAGCTAGTAAAACAATTAGCAACATTAAAAGGCAAAGCAAAGTAAAAAATAAAAAAAAAAAAAGTTGAAACCTGTGGGATTCGATCCCATGACCTGCCGAGTGCAAGCGCGTGGCTCTACCCACCGGGCTACACAGGGCACTGATTGCTTTTCTCTAAAGTCGTAGAAGAAAGAAAGTGGACATCAGGCAGACACTTTTTAGTCAGTCTGCGTTTTATATATAAGATAATTAAGGGGAGCACCACTACAAAAATCTAAAATAAAGCGTTATTGTGATTTTTATGGATAGGAAATGTAAGTGAATAATAATATTCGAAAACTTGATTAGCATTATTAAGTTTTCCAGAAAAATATTTATTCAAAAATAGCACAAAATGGCCACGCTGAAGACTTTCTCGCAGGGCATAAACTAGAATTTGACATAAATTTGAAGTCAGAAGTAAAATTTTTTTTCCTAAAACTTGTCGAAAATTCCTTGCATACTTCTCTTCTTTTCATTTTTCAATGAATGAAAACTATTGGAATGACGAAGTTTGCTTCTTGAAAATAATGTCACGCTTTAAGAAAAATGCTTTTAAAGACAGATAGTCGGTTCGCACTACAGAAGGAGCACGTAGCAGGGATGCCTGGAGGGAAGCTCTACGCACGCTTAGGAAAGAGTTTGGAATTTCAAAGCAAAAACTACACTTAATTTGTCCACAAGCTATCATTCTCTTTTCTAATAGTAAAAATAGCTAATCCAAAATCTCTTAACCCTTAAATGTCCACTGTATCTTTAAAGATGCAACCATTAAAAGGACCATTACTTCACTATTACCTGCCCGAAAGCTACGAAAAGCATGTCATTGTAATCAGAAAATCCTAGCACTTCAATACAAACAAGAAATTTCAAAATTGGTTACATTTAAAAAAAAGAAATCGTATCACAAATTAAAAAAACAAAAATATTGGGAAAATTAAATAAAGTAAAGTTTTTGAAAAGTAAAATCTGGGCACAGGTAGGCCTTCGAGGCCCATAATAATTCATACTTCTTCTAAAATATATTTACTAACGATATTTTGCAATTTGAACCGATTCTGCAAATCGCCTGATACACCAGATTGAATATAGTGGTTGTATCTTTAAGGATACACTGTATAATAAATATTTTTTTCGAAAAACTTAATGAGGAAACCGTATTTATATGACCATTTTACACAACATATATTTTTTTGAAAAAAATCGGGGTTCTTGGGCATTTAAGGGTTAAGGTTAGACATAACAGCTTAAACAGTGTTCGTTGACCAACATGCCTCCCTGACCATTATTGAAACTATAGCTACTCTGTAACAGTCGACAGCCCTATAATCAAAAAGCCATTCGGCCATACCAGTTTTCCAGGTACCTATTCGTACCCACTCACAAATACTTTTCCAATTTATATTTGCAATATTCAACAAATATTTGACAAAAGCAAAAAATTACTGTTGTTTTAACAAAGTGTCTAAATTAAAGCCTGGCTGTATCGTTTCCTTGTGTGGTGAGCTAATAGAATTGCAGTGTTGTTTGTTTTTGGCGCTTCGACAGCTGTCAGCAACAAATAAATGTTGACAGCTGTTGTCAGCCATTTTGCGACATTTTGTAAATGTGTAAATAAATGTGTATTAAGTACACCTTTGGGCGTACTCACGCCTGTATGGAGGTTGGTTTTGCATTTTGTTGTGTAAAAAATGTATTATTACAACTTTTTTGTCATACTATTTACGATTATGTTATGCTCGTACATGCCATTTTTATCATGCCCGAATGTCAGCTACGACGATTTGCAATGAGTGCAGTTTTTAGTAATCTCTCTTTGAACAAAAACGCTTGTGGATTATAAAATGAAATTAATGGCAATTAAGGCTTAAATGCAAAATATTTATCGCCTTTCTACTTGTTTGTTAAGCCAGGCGGAGTTCTATATAGTACTATACGGCCATTTTATTTTGTAATTGTAAATGCATATTTAGAGAAATACGTATTTAAATATTGGTTTATCATATATATTTCCAAAACTATTTAAGCTTTTCTGTTACAATTAATTTCTCTGTGAATTTTGTCAAAGGCATAGATTCAATTAGGGCGATTTTGCATTGCGAACTTTTTTCTTCGTGTGTAAAATTACAGATTTTCATACATTTTGAAAACATAAAATCTGTTCGTGTTCCGGCTCCATGCTTAACTGAAAGGATGTCTGTTGGGGACGTTGAAAGCATTCATTGCAAACTTATTTAGAGGCCTCGAGTGCCATTCAGATGGGGCAAATGCAACCCCCTCCCCCACCAACGCGCTGAATTGCTGGTTAGTGCGAAACTACTCACGCAATTCGCTTCAATCCCTCTTATCAAGGCGCATGAATCGACAAAAGCGACGAAGTCTACGTAAAGGGGGAATAACAATTCAGCTGAATTTGTATATTTCAGTGGCTCACATACGATATTCGATATTCTATACATAGCTGACCTATTGAAGTTCTCTTAAGCAATAAAATATTTTTTGATATTTTTATAGCATGATATAAAAATCAGTTGTGGCTATTGACTATGGAAGAGTCTAATGCAGTGTTCTCTCATAATCGCATTTCTAAGATCTAATGTGGAAAAATTTTACATAAAATTTGTTTGCCATTACAGAGAGAAATCTAAACCTATAAAAAATAAATAAATAAATAACTGGCACAACCGCCCGCGAACGAAGCTTAGGCCTAGCTTTCTCGCATTAACTTGTGTGTGCTTGTCATATTTTTCACAAATTAACGGCACCTACTTTACCGAATCCGAACGGGTTTGTGAAATTTTTCATGGCAAGCATTATTCTCGGAGAATTGCCAATTCACCGCGAGAAGTCAATCTAAAGTAGAGGTCTGCATGAATGCATTTGAAAGAGCGACCAAGACATTCATTCGGGTTTGAATCTTTCGCTCGCATGTGCACTTATTTCCAAACATGTGTTGAATAAGCACATATGCCTTAAGAGTGAATGAGATAGCAAAACAATTGAGTAAATTGTAAGCGCAAGCACATTACTCACAAGCAGTGTACCCACTATTCAAATGTTTTGGTAAACAGAGTGCAATGCAGTGGGTGCACCGAGTATTTAAGGGGCTATACGCAATTAAGAGGCTGAGCTTATTTTTAAAGAATTTCTGATGGAAAGACGTTTTAGTGTATTAATTATAATTTCTATGCATATTGTGGTCATTTTAAACATTATTTGCCGAAGAAAAGACTTTCGGACGATGCATTATTAACCGGCGCGCAGCAGCGGCTTCGCCAAAATTCTCCAGCTTACCATTCACTGCACCCACTTTACCCACTTCACTCACTATACAATAGCTTTGCTTTGTTACATTCGTTTTGTTTGTTTTGATTGTAGCAAATAGAGCAAGATAACAAATGCTGCTCTTACTCTCTTTGAAAATAATGGCACGAGTGGGTATTTGTCTTGGTATTGAGAGGTTTTGTGAGTGTTTCACCCATTCAAATGTTTCACTCGTGCGCCGAGTGCAATGAAATGGGTAACCGTAGTGCACAGGCAAACCAAATGCATTCATGCAGACCTCTAATCTAAACCTATACATTTGAAAAGAAAAAAACTTTAAAAAGTCGTGAAAATCTCCATACAAAATTTATGTTACAATACAAACATGAGCTGGGGCGATGGAAGGGGGCCTTGGGCAAAAAGATTCAAACTGATGTACATACTAGAAAAATAACTAGGAAAAAGGGATGTATCTATTGTTTATTGTTTGAGTTGATAGCATATAGTTCTTTGTCTATATATACTCGCTGAACAAATATTGTTATTGAAAGTAAATAACCGTTTGGCGCCCCTTCATGAAATGCTGCGTACGCCCATGGTTAAAAATCTAAACGATCCTTCTCCGATGTGAATATGTAATTGTTTTCTACCATATTAATCTAACCTTTTACATAGCACGAGTATTCAACAATACCACTCGAAATATTTGTAATATTTAATTGAAATATAGCAAGACTTCCAGCTCCATTTCACACATACAAACATAAAAAAGCTTAAATCCACTCACCGATAATGAAGAGTGTTGCCTCTCCGATTGAGTACATCCTGCAGCAGCTGTAAATTCCAAAAGGATTCGTTGTTTGAAGTTATGAGAGTTTACGCGCACTAACACATGCGAGTTGCTATCTTTAGCGGGAGCCACTGTTGAAAATCCGGGTTAAATAAATCATGAAACTCATGAAACATCGTACGACACACAGACGCACTGCATATAAGCGGGACATGAGTACATCGTGACTGTGCGCTCAAAAGGGAAGTACGTGGGATTTAAAAAATATTTTCAAAATGAGGAAAAATGTTATTAAACCTTCGCTAAACTAAATGAGATATCTTAGCGCTGGCAGAGCCTCCTCTTCTTGGTGTTTCGATCGGAGGCACGGTCTCCCACATCGTCTACATCCTCCAACTGCCGCCTCAAATTCCTTCTTCGCTGAAGCTCCTTCATTCATGACATAGAATGTGCATTTTTGAGCTAATTATTGCTAATATTGATTGTCCTGACTTGCTTCAGCTTATTGCTTTTGTTAACTTGCTACACTACAGTAGTTAACAAAACAAAGCAATCGTTGGGTTTATACACTTTATATACATTCGTTTTTCTCAAATGTATTTCACTTCCGAAAAACCAATCAAGCAATAAACTACTTATTCTTATTATACATTTGCTGCGTATTACTTTAGGTTATGGGCCCAGACAAAGAATCCAGCAATGGAATCCCGCAGTTTCGCGGCTCGGGATTTGATGATTGGGAATTTCGAGTACGAGTCCATTTAGAAGCTCTAAATGTGGTGGACGTTTTAACGGGCGATCCCCCAGCCGATGCAGCAGAACGAGAGGCATTTGAAAAAAGGGACAGGAAGGCAAAGGATCGGTTGGTCGGTTTCCTGCATAATGACTGTTTGGGCTATGTCCGTGAAAAGCTGACTGCAAAGGATATGTGGCAAAGCTTACAATCAGCATTTGCGAAGAAATCAATTATCAATCAACTTCTTATCCGAAAGCAACTTACAAAATTGAAAATGCAAGATGGCGAAAATGTCATGACGCATTTGATGGCTTTCGAAGATTTGGTGCGACAGCTGAAGAAGTCCGGTGCAACAATGGAAGAGAACGACCTTTTAGCGCAACTGTTTTTAACACTACCAAAGAAGTTTGATCCACTGATAACTGCACTGCAGAACATTGAAGACAGCAAATTAAGCTATGAATGTGTGAAAGGGCGTCTGGTATTAGAAGAAACGAAATTGGCAAGCCGCGAAGCAGATGATGTTGAGGTAGTAAAAACAGCTTTTTCAAGTAAGCAATACACAAAGAAATTCAAGTTCCAAGGTAAGTGCTTCAAATGCAATAAATTTGGGCACCGAGCAAAAGACTGTCGGAAAGGGGAAGCGCATAGCACTGAAACAAACCGAGCGGGTGTATGCTTCATGGCAGACCGGAATACAGTGGTTGAAAGTTCATCAAAGAAAATTGCATTTAAATTAGATTCGGGTGCAAGTGATCACTTAACAAATGCAAAATGGTGCATATCTAGCATGCAAAAGTTGAATATGCCGATTACTATTAATGTTGCGAAAGATAATGAATCGCTAGTTGCATATTACACAGGTGCAATTTTTGGTAAAAGCAACCAAGGCATTCCATTAATAATGAAGAACGTCTTATATGTCCCTGGCCTTCGGGAAAATCTTTTGTCGGTAAGAAAGTTGACCAAAGCTGGTATTGATGTTAAATTCTTTAAAGACAAAGCAATTATTTGTATGAAAGGGCAAGTAATTGCGAATGCATACCTACGTTGTGGACTATATGAAATTGAGATAGACTTGGCGCACTCGTCAGCAAATTTGTGTAACACTGATAAAATTCAGCTATGGCATAAGCGCCTGGGGCACATTGGGCAGGATGCTTTTAACGAGTTAACTAGAAAGAATCTAGTGAATGGCTTAGATGTTAAAACTGGACAGTTTGATTTTTGTGATGCTTGCGTAGAGGGCAAACATAGTCGAGATCCATTCAGTGGTACTCGTGATAGGGCTCAACGCGTCCTTGAAAGAATTCACTCAGACGTTTGCGGGCCGATTGATCCCAGTGGATGGAATGGGTCAAAGTATTTCGTATCCTTCATTGATGACTACACACATTTTGCAATGATTTATGTCTTAAATAAAAAATCTGATGTCTTTGATTCGTTTAAACAATATGAATCTGCAGTTACAGCTATGTTTGGTAATTGTATATCAAAGTTAACTATTGACCAAGGAAGAGAATACTGCTCGAATGAACAAGTTCAATGGTACAAAGAGAAGGGGATTCAAGTCGAATCCACAGTAGCCTATTCTCCGCAACAAAACGGAGTGGCGGAACGATTTAATCGAACTATTGTTGAGAAAGTAAGGGCTATGTTGATTGAATCACAAACACCAAAGAAACTTTGGTGTGAAGCAGCATTAACTGCAACATACATAATAAACAGAAGTCCTACGAAGGGTCTGAATTGTGATTCAACTCCAGCAGAGATGTGGTACGGAAAGAAGCCTGATATTTCTAAGCTCCGTGTGTTTGGGTGCAAAGCCTATGCGTGGATACCAGATCAGCAAAGAAAAAAGCTAGATTCAAAAAGTAGAAAATCAGTAATGATTGGGTATGCTCCAAACGGGTACAGACTTTGGGATGTACAGGCAGGGAAATCATTCTTATCGCGTGATGTAAAATTTGATGAAAATGATTTTCCCTGCAAATTCTCTCGAGATATAAACTCACAAGCAGATACAAATTTTTTCGTAAGACGTTTCGAGCAAGAAGGGGAAGAAATAGAGTCCGTGCTCGTGCAAGAAGAGGATAACCAGACATTAAATGAAGTTGTAGCTGATGAAGAATTAATACGAGAAGAATGCGCTGGTGAAGACGAACAAGTCGAAGAACAATTCGAGGATAGCTTAGTAGAAACACCTACAACAACTCCTTTAAGGCGTAGCGAAAGACCGCAGCGTTTACCAAGTAAGCTAATTAACTACTTTACAGGATATGGAGCAAGCGCAATTGATTGTGAGGCAAGCGAAACTGATGAGTATCTTTCTGAAGCTCCAGATGATTATTTTAATATTTTTAACCGAATTGATACAAATAAATGGCAACGTGCTGTTGAAGAAGAACTCTTTTCGATGGCTAAGAACGGAGTATGGAAAATTGTGACACCTCCAAACAATGTAAAAACATTGAAATCGAAGTGGATTTTTAGAGTAAAAGAAGATGCGGATGGTAAACCAACTAAATATAAAGCACGTTTGGTCGCTAAAGGTTTTCTCCAGAAAGCTGGAATTGATTACCATGAGACGTATGCACCAGTCGCTAAGCTTGCCACTATACGGGCAGTACTTGCAATGGGAATTCATCATAACTTTCTGTTTCATCAGTTGGATGTAAAAACGGCATTTCTACATGGCGAGTTGGAGGAAGAGGTGTACATGGCCATACCAGAGGGTGTAGTTGCAGAAAAGGGTAAAGCATGCAAGCTACTCAAATCTCTCTATGGTCTAAAGCAAGCACCGAGATGCTGGAATGAAAAATTCAATAAACATTTAATAGCCCTTAAATTTATACGGTCGAAGCATGACTATTGCTTGTATACTAGAATTAGAAAGAATGATACATTATTTTTAGTTTTATATGTTGATGATCTGCTTTTAGTCGGAAGCAGCCTTGATGCCATTGAAGATTTAAAAAGAAGTCTGGCGGAAAAATTTGAAATGTCTGATTGTGGAACTCTCAAACACTTTCTTGGAATAAAAATTGTCCAGGAAAACAACTGTTTGTACCTCTCCCAAGAAGCAGCGATAGATAAAGTACTATCAAAGTTTGGAATGGCGGATTGTAATCCAGTGAAAACTCCTATGGAGAAGGGGCTTCAATTACAACCAGGAGGTTCTGAAAAATTGAATAAACCATATAGAGAAGTAGTCGGGAGTATCATGTACATAATGCTAGGTACAAGACCCGACATTTGCTATTCAATTTCATATATGGCAAGATTTCAAGAGTCGCCTACCGAAGAACACTGGCAACACCTTAAACGGATCATAAGATACCTTAAAGGGACAAAGGCGATGACTTTAAAATTTACCTCAAATTCAACGAATTGTCTTACTGGATTTGCAGACGCTGATTGGGCAGCTGATCAGGTGGATCGAAAATCAGTAAGTGGACACATGTTTCAAGTATATGGAAACACAGTGTCTTGGTCAACTAAAAAGCAAACAACAGTTTCCTTGTCGTCGTGTGAAGCGGAATATGTAGCTTTGTCATTGGCATCTACAGAAGCGATTTGGTTGCGTGGATTATTGCATGATATGAATGAAGCACTCAATGGGCCTACCATAATATTTGAAGACAACCGTGGATGTATTGGGATGGCCACAAACTTTGAAAATAAGCGTGCCAAACATATTGATATCAAGCACCACTTCATACGCGATAATATTTTAAATGGTGTGATTAATGTTCAACCGATTGGAACAAAAAATCAAAAAGCTGACCCACTTACAAAATCTTTAGATGTTTCTAGTTTAAAACATTTATGTTCTGAGATAGGTCTAAACCTAACAAATGAGAAGGGGTGTTAACTTGCTACACTACAGTAGTTAACAAAACAAAGCAATCGTTGGGTTTATACACTTTATATACATTCGTTTTTCTCAAATGTATTTCACTTCCGAAAAACCAATCAAGCAATAAACTACTTATTCTTATTATACATTTGCTGCGTATTACTTTAGCTTTTAATGCTCCATCAAGCACTTTTCTTCAAATCATTCATTTCAGTTTGCTGCTGAATTGGCCAAATCAAATTTTGCTTCCAATGAAACCGTCACTAGTGCACAAACTAAGCTTAATTCGATCTCGTCGAGTCATCTAGTGGACTTTTCGGGATCAAATTGATTCTTAAGAAAATGCTTGCTTGGTGTTCTGTAGTTTCAAAGTCAACTATTCTTCATATTCTTGATATTCGAGTCTGTAGGAAATTGTATACTAGATTCAAATTTTGGCTGCCGAGTAATGCCAAGGATTTGAACCACTTACAAGGAATAAAATATTTATTCAAATAAAATAAATTACTATCTCATAAGAGTTGTGTCGAATTTTTATCAACAGATTTCTAGCTATTTTGCTGTTTAAAAAGTCCTGTAAAATAACATAATATGGAATGTTTATCAAATACAGGGTTGATCAATAAACAGCGTGCTCGCGATAACGAGAACTAATTAAAAGCAGGAGTATTCACGTTTGCTCACGATTGTGAAGCTCGAAATTTATGGCATAACGAATCCTAATAACCATATTGTCAGTATATTTGTGCACTTTAATACCAAAACTTACTCTTCTGATAAAACATAAGAAAGGTTTTATAATAAAAACGGGCTGTCAATTAAAAATTCATTGAAATTTCTTAGCATTTTATTGTTTAATTTCTCTTTTTTATTTACTTTTCAATAAACTATTGATAAATATACATTTCCAAAATAAGGGTATAAAATCGAAATATGTACAGTTGAATATTAATATTATGCATTGGAAAAATCAGCTGACTCTTCTTTTCCACACTGCTTTTTCTCTTAAACGTCTAAGTAAATACATTCAAGTCACTTTGAAAAATACTTACATTTTCAGCCCATTCCAATGCTTTATTAAAGATTTCCACTCATTTGTTTCAGCTGATTCTTTTAGTAGATGCTTAATAGGACAATAATACTTATGTAATTTTCATACCAAACATGATCATTTGTCAATATGAAGGGTATCCCAAAACTCGCAAAAATTAAAACTTTTCCAGCACATACTCATTGTTCAGGTTTTAGAGTAGTCAATACCAAATAAAAATGTTCTATGTTCACCTTATGCATTGTTCACGTTATCGCGAGCGCACTGTACTTTAATTCAGCTCATGGCTCCCAAAGCAGGCTCTCCAAAAGTATGAATTGTGTAACTAATTTGACAGCCAATTTCAGTTCTTCAGCACATTCAATATTGCATTATTGCACATTTGTAATTGTGGACGACTTTGGAGTTGCCAAATTGGTTGTAATACTATAATTTTTCTGCCAGTGTATGCCAAACAGAAGCAGAACTATTCAAAATTAAAATTATTAATCATATAATGCATTACCGTTAACAAATGATTCGACATAACCGCAAAATAATATCTTCTAATATGATTTTGCTGTTTTTGCTATAATTGCGATTATTTTAAAATTCTGCCTTTTAATTAACATTTGACTCTTAAGGCTCAGTTAGTGATGACGTACCGTATTTATTCGTATCGCAGACAAAGCCTGTTTTACCCGAGCTCTTGACGTATTTATTCGGATCGTAACGCAGAAATTTTAATAGAAATAGGTCTCTCTCAGACATTTACGATACGAATAAATACGATACGTCATCTCTAACTGAGCCTTCACCCTCAAACTCTAATTTTGACACATCCGACGAAAAATGCCGGCAGCACTTTAAAAGTTTGCTATAATGTTTCAATCATGGCCAGACGAGCCAAGAGCGTATCGAAGAAAAAATCGGGAATGGGGGATGCGAAGCAAGGGGAAATATTGTTCATTTTCATTTCAACAAAGGAAGTTGTAATTTTTGCAATTTAATTGGCTGACTTTTTATGCTTTAAATATGCCAAACTCAAAAAGCATTTCGAAAAATAACGGGAGAAATTTGTGCTTTTATGCTTTAACATTTCTTCTGCACAATTCCATTCGCATTTGTTTATGCAGAGATATTCGATTTTTGTCGAGAAGTCGGAGAGCAAACAGTCAGTTTTATATCTGACATTTCAATGCGGGGAACGAAGAAAGAGCGCACATTTTTATTTTCATTTCAATTCATTCAGTTTTGTTAGCAAATTTCCAAAAATGTTAACAGTAAACATTTTTTTATTATGCTCAACATTTGCTTACAGTTCTAGCGCCCACATGAAACATGAGCCACTGGGCCCCCCTCTACACTTTTCGGTGCAGTTTGCTTACGCCACTGATTGTGAGCGTCATTAAAATTCCAGCACATTTATACACTTCAACATTTGCAACTGCTGTTTGTTTGTTTGTTTGTTCTATTTTGTTGTTGCTGTAGTTCTTGTATCTGTGCTTATTGTTGTTTTTGCAACTGTTTTTTTGTTGTTGTTGCTGGCTTAGTTTTAAATGTTTTCTGCATGTTGTTTGTATTGAGGTTTTTTTATAAACAAGCCGACTGCCTTCGAAATTTAAATGTACTTTTTTCGATGTGATTTCAAATTGTTGATAAGAATTTAATTTATAAAAAAGCGAAATTAAAAATGTTGTATTTCAATGCTTTTGAAAAATGACAAATTCACAGAAATGCCAGAAAGTTGTCACTGGTGTTGGTATAGTTAACAAGAAGAATATTAGGCCAAGATTGAGATGCATTATATTGAATAGAATATATAATGTACACACACATTTTAATGCAAGGAAGCTCGATCTTGGCCTCTTCACCTGCTGTTGCGCCAATTATATTAATATATTATATAATTATATTATTGTATATTATGTGCTTGATAATAGCAGGTATAGTAGAACAAAATTTGAAATCAATATTATTTTCAATGAAAAAATTTAAGAAACTTGTAACAGCTTCGATCCGAAGGAAGAAATTTGCAACGAGTTTCAAAAAATTCAGAGAGTGACTTCTTAAATAAAAAAATTAACTAAATTACTCACATGGGAGATAAATTGGCTATCTTTTGTCACTCTCAATTTATAGTCAATAATTTGAAAAGGTGAGTTATTTAGCCTTTTACAATACCAAATGTTAGCTGATATGAGCAAGAACAGAAAAAAGCGGGCACATTAAAATGTGGCATCATCTGCGAAGATATACATACATACATACTCTTCTTTTCAATTGGTCAATAATAATCCATTTCTAGGATACGAGTTAACATAGGGCTTCTCGCTAAAGATCAGGAGCAACAAATGAAAAACAGGCAAAACTGTTTAGTGTAGTGGCATTTGGAAATAATTATAAGACAAGAAGAAATACTTAATTCGATTATGAAAGTGGGCCTTTGAATGGAAAAAATCCTCAGGGAAGTGTTCAAGCGATGGGTTCTAGTATATTACACTTTACTGACAGCTCGAAAGGCAAAAACGGAACAATTTTTAGGCTTCCACTCCCCTGAAGAGGAAAATAGGAACTTTTATACGAACTTAATCACGGAATGAAGTAAAATCATTCATTTGTATATAAATTTTCGACGGAGAAATCAGAAATTTTGCATAATATTAGGTCTTCTTGAAGCATGCATATTTCGACAATTACGAATTATTTTTTTGAAAACTTTTTAATCGATTTTAGTTCAAGTACGGAACCCTAATTGCGCGGGCCCGACTCGCACTTGACTGCTTTTCTTATTATTTCACTCAAAATTAGACTATTACAGATTTCTACCTTTAAGGTTAAGAATCTAAATTCCATTTATTTCAAAACATCGCATGACTGAATCGTAATGAGCTTTTGATGAACACATAAAATCGAATTTATTTAAATTTAATTTATATACCCACACACACACAAACATATACATACATATAGTACACAGTATGTAAGGCAAAAATTTCATTTCTTTGCAATTTAAGTCGCATTTAGGTAATTTACGAGGGGAGAGTTAAAAAGAAGAACAAATAAATAAACAATTAAATCTATGGCATAAATAAGAGTAGAGAGAATAAATTATTGACACGCACACACGCAAGCAAGTATAAGTCAAGAAAGATGGCGCTAAAGGAAGCTTCAAGAGGGGAACTTAGTTCCAAAATCACGCAAAAAAAATCAAATGAACACACTCATACACACATGCGTAGAGAAGGGGGAAATATTTATAGTATGCATACTTTTGAATAAAAAAATTTTGTTCACATAAAATAGATGTCGAATTTAGAAATATTGAATTTATTATTTTTTAAAAAGTTACAAAAAATTAAACATATTTATAAGAATTATTAGAAATATGTTAATGCTTGTTGCTAATCTCTTTATTCCCTTCTCTTATTCTTAAAAAGAATGCTGAATTAATGCAATTCATATAAAGGTGCCGTCAGACGGTGCAATGCAAGTGCTTGCAGATTGCATTGGAATAATTTTGATTTCGGAAAGTGATTGCAGTGAGCAGTCAGACGGTGCAATGCAAGTGCTTGCAGAAAGCGATTTTTTGATTGCAGCAAGTATAATTGCATGCAATCACTTTTCGGGTGGTCAGACGATGCAATCTGCAATCGCTTGCTGCAATTATTTGAGCGCTGTGGTGCTGTGGGGTACGGGTTCTAATCCTACCGGCGGCAAAAACATTTTATTATTTTTTATTGATTTTAGTTTTTTTTAACGTTTTTTTAAGAAGAATTTTCTCGTCTTTTCGAGGCACCGAAAATTGAGACGCCTTACGCCAGAACATACCCAATTAGTGGCCCCATATACATATATCCGGTCGACGGAGAAAATTGTGTGCAACACCCATTGACGAAACAATTAATCTCTTGTCGATTTTGAAAAATCAGCCACAGAATGTAGTGTCGTCGACAGTGTGATAGTGTTGCCGACGAAAATCTTTTTATTCAAATTTTATGAGGTCTGTTTATATTAATTCCTTTCTTATCAGATAGTTATGAGGTCGGCCTAGATTTGAACCTAGGCCTCCCGCATCAGCGACCAAGTATGTACTTGTCTACTGAGCCACCGCGGCGCCTCCATTGCTATTTCCATAAGTTTTTACAGAAACACTCAGCATGACGAAATATACCCCATGTCATAACTATATGTTAAAACAGAGATTACACTTTACAGACTTAATAAAGTATACTTTTGATTTTTTTTTAATTAATAATATTTTTAAGAAATCTTTTTAAAGAAAACATAAAACATTAAACACAACAAAAAACCAGAAGTATTCTATACGAAATCTGTAAAATGCAATATTCGTTTTAAAATAAATTTGTGTGTGTTCGATTAACTTATTACAAGAAAAATGTAAAACTTTTACTCGTTATATAGTATAGTTATAATATGGGGTGTAGATAAGATTGTAGCATACTCTCAAACCGGTTATGGAAGAATTTTCACATCCGGCACACACACACATGTTTTTCGATTGAAAAACAATTGAAAAACATTCATTCGTTTTCCTGCAATCAAAAATATTGCATTGACCAGACCTGCAATCTGCAAGCGCTTGCTGCAACTGATTTGATTGCATGCAACGATTGCATGAACTAGTCAGACGGTGCAATGCAAGCATTTCCGTGCAATCAAATCAATTGCAGCAAGCGCTTGCATGCAACCACTTTTCGGGTGGTCAGACGATGCAATTCTACTTGCTGCAATTAAAACGATTGCTGCAAGCACTTGCATTGCACCGTCTGACGGCACCTTAACTCTCTCTTTACTCTTGGTTATAGTGACATATGTATGTACATGGAGTCCTTTAATCTTTCCCCTTTTTCGTTCATACATTGTCTAACTACTTTTTGTAAGCTGTAAACATTTAAGTCTTAAATAAAAGGCAGTAAAGTCGCTTTAGCGTTCGAATTTCATTTCTCCTTGCCCGTCTGTTCCTTGCTTGGCTCTCCTTGCCCGTCTGTCCATATATTTTCGACATTTCAACCTGTATATCTTCAAAACCAATTCACCGAAAATTATGAAAAAAATAAAAATCGATGGATGTAGTCCTTTCTAATGATGACGATACTAAACTACTTTTATTGGGGCGAACCCGACACCCTTCAAAAATTAAAAAAATATTTATAAAAAAAAATTCTTAACTTTTTATAGTAAAAATATGTTAAGGTTGCCAAATTTCCGCTTTCTACCTTGAAAAAGGACTGTTATGTACACACTGCGGAAAACAAAAGTGACCTTACAAGAGCTCCCTTTAGAGGAACAGAACTCGAAAAGCCTGTGTTCAAAGAAATTATCAAACTTTCACAAAATCACCTTTTAAAAACTTGTTAAAAACATACATCCAAACCAATTTGTTTGTTGGGTATATAACACAAACACACACACGCACACACACAAGTGTACTACAAGTGCCACTATGATTTCACCCTCACACACAAATTAAGTGGCAAAAGCGTAAGTGTGTTAGTTTTATTGACATTATCTGCGAAAATGTTTTTCATCAGTGGGGCTTCGGAGCGGTGTTGAAGGGGATAGTCAACAAATTTCGATTGTTGCTTGAATAAACAAAAGTAAAAACACAACAAAAACAAGAAGTCAATTTTCACACTTTGCCAAAGCACCAGAAAGAATCGCAGAAGTATGACAAGGGGAAGTAAGAGTAGAGAAGAATCTAGCAGCACTGACTAAATAAGAAAAATAACGAATAAACAGAAATACAAACACAAACACAAAGTCACATACACACACAAACATACGCCAGATCTTTTGTCTGTGTATTTGCCTTTGATGCCGCTGACTTGACCAAGTAGCTAAAATTTAATTGTGTTGGTGTTTCGAAATTTCACCGAAGTTGCTTACACGCACACCATACAATACAGATACACAGATACGGATGCCACAAGATTTTCAGATACTGCACATTCCTTTTGACCGGCATCAACATGAACATGCTACCGCACTTGTTCAACCAATTTTTTTAATCACACTCCCACATACACACACACACACTCACCACTCTTTGCACGTGTAGTAGTATTCGTTTACGCTTGTGGTCTTATGAAAGTTCATTTCCATTTTGGACTTTTCTATAAATTGCAATTCTTTTTTGGCTCTCACTTTCATGGCAATTTTCTTATGTGTATTTGTTAAAATAGCTCAATCCACTCAAATATTTTTTGAAGCTCTTTCGATATGTACTTAATTAGTTAAACATATTAAGTCCTTCTTTTACTCGGCACTTAGGAACCTTTTCACCATAGCAAATAAGCTAAAAAAACGACGGACCAGTTTTTATTTTAGCATACTACATAGATAATAATTTACATATGCTATCATATCTAATTCTGTAATTTTATAAAAGTCTATTGTACTTAATTCTGTACTATTCTATCCAATTCTATCTTATTGCACCTTTGTAAATGATATTTTATCATATTTTACCTATTCATTGTTCTTCGATCCTATTGCGCCCTCTTCATTCTATGATATTCGATCGTATCGTGTCCTATCCTATCGATTTCTATCCTATCCTATTCTATTCTATCCTATTCTATTCTATCCCATTCTATTTTGTTCTATCCAATCCTGCTCTATCAAATCCTATCCAATTCTATTAAAATTTCTTCTATACAATTAAATTCTATTCGATGTTATCGTATGTGATCTTATTGAAACCTATTCAATTACTTATATGATACTCCTTCATATGATATTCTATCGTATTTTTACTCCATTACATCCTTCACTTTCCTAATCTTCAATACATATCTGCTTTGTCGAATTCTGTGCTATTCTATCGTTTCATGTCCTATCCTATTTGTATTCTACTATATTCTGATTTATTCTATTCTATATTTCATCTCTCCATATATTCCGACTTTCCCATTCTAGCTTTTTAATGCTATCTTCTACCATACTATCTCATAAAATTAAGAGATTTCTTTACTATCTGATTCAACACTGACACGTTCACTTTATTTCCTTTAAAACAGCCTCTAGATACTTTTTTTTAAATATACATATGTATAAAACTGATATTCCAATGGAAGATTTTATACTTCGGAAAAGCTTTAACATAGTATGAGAACCATGAAATAATAAACATAAAATGCTCTAGGAAATTCATTTGGAAAACTTATTCTTGAGAAATCCGAAAACAATAGAAAAACACTAAACAATCTAACATTAACTAACAATCGAAAGAATTCTTTTAAATTGTTCAAAATTGAACAGCCAAAATGCAAGATTGCTTTTGAACGAAAATTCCAAATAAAACTAACAAAAATTCACTAGAAATTGAACACAATCAAAAACGAATATACGAGTACAACAATAAAAATTAAATTGCAATAAACCAAGCCGCAGGAGCTCAAAGATTTTAAACAGGTTATTTAAGAAAAACGCATATTAAGATCTTCCGGTTTAATTCTTGACGTCACGACTTCCTTTAGGAATTTCTTGCATAAGAGATCATTCCCTCCCAGAAATTCTTTCTATATTCATTCTATATTTATCAGTTTCAAGTTATCTTTATATTAAAACTCTTCTAATTTTTTACGGCATTCCTTCGGCAAAGAGAAGGAAGACTCGACGCAGCGTTTCCTCTTTCACATTCCCATTTGAAAATTTGCATATTCTCTTTTGTATTTGGATTTGATGCAGTACCCATTTAGAAATGGAAATTTAGATGCTTTCCACAGAGAAAGGGTAAGGTGCAATATATGATAAAATAAAGACTAAGTGTGGCAGCATTTTCTTGCTGATTTTTCTTAGTAAAAGAAACTAGTTTTTTGCCAATTTAAACTTTTTTTAAAATTTAAACATTTTAAAGAGAGTTGAATAATTGCTCATACAAAAATATATGTGAAAAATATGCATTTCTCTGCTGTCACAGAGCAAAATGCCTTTTAAAGTATATCTCTGAATATAAGAAATTATTATAAATTATGCTTCTTTAAAACGATATTAATTTAAAATCCATTTTAAATGCCCATTAAAAATTTACGAGCTTGCAGTAAATTATCGAATCCAAATAGAAGAAATGCGAAATAAATACCCACACGAATGCGATGAAGAAGACTAGCGTAATAAATTGGAAACAGCAAAAGTATGCATAAACAGAAAAGATTGATATAAAAGCGCATAAATTTTACACTAATTCAAGAAATAAATTTGTTTTAAATTCTAAATTATTTTCGCTTGTGCGGAAAATATCGAATTACGAAGCTATGTTTAAATCGTCAACAATTTAGAAGCTTGAAACTAGATGGAACTTACATTTTATTTTATTTATTCAAAAGTTACGTTTTAGATATTTGATTGGTTATCTCAAATTAATATTCTACTTTGCTTCTTTCTTGTAATATTACAATAATTTTAAAGAAAACTTCAGTTTCTCAATAACTGAAAAAATAACCAGTACGTCTCGACTTTCCAATAGTCGATATCTTACATAGCTATGTATATATACAACAATAATTCGGGAATAGTGCCCTACACGTAGTAAGGCGTGGGACCGTGGGTCCTCTGAAAGAAATGAAATTGTGGCTGTATTTAATTATCTGTCTACGCCCATTTTTGAAAAATTTAAAGGTGTTCGTAACAGCAATGAAGTGACTGAATTTGGACACTCTTGTCCATATATTATGGAAGTTATAAAGATTTCTCGTTTAGCGCCTATATAGTTGGCTGACCATGCCCATTTTTTTATGGCCTGTAAGGCTGATATATCAATTTGAGAACCAAATTTAATTAGTTTTAATAAATAAATAAATGGTCAATTGCGAACCATTTTAGCGGAAAAAATTTTGTCGCCTATATAGTGGGCAGACCACGCCCATTTTTTCGTATGACATAGAAGACCGTCCCCTTAACTCGAATACCAAGAATTATTCTTCTCAATGAGTAATTCAACATATTATAACCATTTTGCCAAAAAAAAACCCCGAGGTAGTTGGACCTACAGGCCCATTGTGGGCGTGTCCTTCGATCGATTTGACTCATCTCGGAACCAAATTTGGTCGAAATCGGACAACTTCGGGCAGACAGACAGACAGATGGACAACCGGATATCAACACAGAAAGTGATTCTGATCATTTCTATATACTTATGTCTATACCTAGGACGGCTCCTTTAATGCGTTACAATTATCGCACAAAGTTATTATACTTACATAATTACCATAGGTGTAGGGTATAAAAAGTTTCAAAGCTTTGGTGCATATTTTCTTTGTAGAAGAATTAAAAAAAGGTTTTTCGGAACACCAAATTAAATCGATCTTCTTTTTCACCTAATTATGAATCGTCACTTAGGGTTATAGTTTTTTGAAAAACTAATCTCAAGTGTAGATTATACTTCATGCAGTTGGCTTCAGATTTGCTTATAATACAGACTAATAAGGTCCTGCAATATCTCTATTAAGGGGTTATAAGCACATACGACAGCATATAATATAAGCATATATGCATATAAATTTTAACGTTAATACATTGAAACGTTTTCCAGGTTACATTCTTGTAAAATGACATTTTTTGGCCTCCTAACTGCGTCCAACCTCTTAAAGCACCCCACCGAAGACTATTCTGACTACGCTCTGAGCAGCATACATATATATGTACTACACATATTCAGCTAGACCCAAAATGAACATTAATAGTCTTTTGCAAAATCCACCACCTCCCACATTCCTACTCCTTTGCTCCCTCTCTCAGCAGATATGCATTCGAGGGTTCTTTGCATAATTTGGCTATTTGACAACCGCAACATATACAATTATTAGTAGCCCTTCTACAACGATTTTAAGTGGATTTTTGTTGTGTATATTTAAAGTATATTTATAGTAATTAATTTGCATAATGACATCATATAATATCCTTTAAGGGCTTTAAGAGCTTAAGCTGAAATGTATATTTGGTCTAATATATGTGTGTAATGTAAAAGTAAACAACCTTGTCCGCACATGAGCGAGGCCTTCGCATTTAGCTTATTTAGTCACTTGATTTGAACCGAACTTAGTCCTTTTTTTTACCAAAACGATCAAAATTAAATTAAAAATCTGTTGACTATAAACAACTTAAATATGAATAATTTCAATTTGAATAATTGCAGAAAGACCGGCTCTTTGATAGCTTGGCAGAATTAGTACGTGTGCCTCTAGAGGATATTTCAAGATTCGTTAGGATATCAGTATGGTTCACTCACACCTAAGGGTCTGGGCTTTCTCCATCTACTGGGTTCTATATATGTATGTACAAGGCATCACAATGGGCCTTCGGCCTCTGGGTGGATTTATTGCTAGCAGTAAACAGCCTTTATAACATAACCTAACCTAATGCAGAAAGATGATTTTGATGTCAATGTCATTAATACAGCGTTTTATTATTAAATGAAAGTTAATCAGGAACGGTTCCTTAAAGCGTTTTGCACTTTCGGATCCAACAGCAAAAACTTCAAGTACTTCAGGCATTTTCTTTATCATGGTAAACCTAATTATCACGCCTATTGACTTATGAAATATTTTGATGATTTGAATTTGTCGATCCTTACAGTCGTGCAAGAATAGATGTATGCATTTCTTTTAACAATCAATATAATAGAACATCTATTGAAATTAGTGAGGTGAATATATTTCCTACTTTTATCGAAAGAATGACACTTTGATTTGTCATTTGTGTCAAAATGTATATATTTCTTAGAGCCTTAAAATTTTATATCAATTTATTGTTCTTTAAAGTAAGTAGATATGTATTATTAACATGTCAACTTTATTCCAGAGCAGGCTACCGTTATGCTCTATACCGAAGCTGTCAAAGTTCGTGAATAAGAAAATCCACTCTTCCGAACTTTGTGGGCTTCGGCTGCTTGTCATCAAGGTACCACTGCGGCTTCTTTCATATACTTTCATACATTTCTATTCATCTCTCAAGCCAGCAAAATTTTTATTTGTGACTTGTGTAACTGTCGCCAGAATTGCAGAATTGTGGCTCAAATTTGCAATTTTATATTTTAGGAAAAAGACTTAAATGGCAAAGTAAATTCAGCGTATCCTTGGAAGTGATATAAAAAAAAAATTAATATCTGACTAACCGACTTAGACTGCTTTAGGGCGAAGCCTAATTAATATTGCAACTGACATTAATTAATTTAACAAAAAATTTTTGAAAATTGGCTTTACGAAAAATCTGAAGCCGCATTAAAACGACCGTGAATATATTCCTAAGCGAATCCGCATCCGCAATCTTGTTCATAATGAAGCGCCGCATTTGCATTCGCATTCACGATAACTATTCATATAAGGCACAGTCCTAATTTTTAATAAATTAGTTTTGGTTTTTTTATCAATTATAATAACGCGAATATATTCTCTTTAGTGTTTCGAACAATTAAGAATTTTTGTAAAAGCTCAGTTTTCCGCAGTTTTTCAATATATAAATCAAATCTAATACTTGATTCCCTCAAGAGGTTTGCTCTTTTATTTTTGCTCAATAATTTTTGCAAAATATTTTATAAAAAATTATTTTTTCAAAATAAATGCACTTCAGTTTTTCTTTTTTTTCGCAGATTGCCCAGCACTTTCATAAACATTTCCATACTTCTGTTGGCGTATGCTTCCCTTCCCTTCTTTTTTACATAAAAGAGTATAACCTTTATCTTTTGCGGAATCTGAAACAATTTATAAGCACACGGAAGCACGAGCACGCAGGCGAATCGCGAGTACCTAGAAAGCTGGTCAGCCGACCGCACAAATCACACGCGCTGACAGTGCCACTTAATTAGCATCGACATCCAAGTACCACGAGGAAGAGGAAGAATGAGATGAAAATAGAGTGGCAAAGGCCGGCGTTGCAAGAAAACTCAACAGAGGCCAACCGTTTGTTTCGAGTGCCGCAGATCACGCAAATCACACTTCAAACGAATGCGGATTTACACTAGTTACGGCCACGATTACGGGTGCTGCGCGGCGCACAACCACGCACGAAAATGCCCGAAAATCGACTGAGGCACATGGGGCAACTGTTGCCAGCGCACTAGCAATAGCTGCCACATGCCGGCGAAAGGAGGACAGCCACTGGAAAATTTCATGAATGAAAAGCTTCTGCGCACGGCACCGGAAACGCTTTTTCGCGCCAAAAATATGAATGAATGGAACAAGTGTGTCTGCCACATGCGGACAAAGGAAAGTAGTAAGCCGAAGCAGGAAAAAGTTCAAGTTCAGGGTGGCATTAATAAGTTGAGGGCATTCAAGTTGCACTTGAAAAAGGCGCACAAGAAAAGCTCTCCGAAAGCTTGTTACAGTGGCAGCTCTCAAACCATGACCATAAAGTGCGAAATTGCGAAAAGTCGAAGCTGACATCTTTCGGATGCAGAGCTTGTGCGTTTATAAAAAAACTAATTTTAATTGTTAGCATTTTAAAGTGTTAGGACTATACTAAAGAGGGACATTTTTGCTGACTGCGATTTCTGTAGCGTTCTTAAAATACGAGTAAATTAATTCGAAAAATGTAAAACAAATAAAATGTAAACATAGTATTGGAATTTGGCTAAACAAAACACACAGAAAGCTCAAACAAAGCAAAAGAATAACTTTTAAACAGCTTCACCAGCATCAAGCCGCTATTAAATTATATTAAAATATATGTATTAAGTATTATATTGTATTTCGAGCAAGGATCCAGTATCACTCTATTCTAACTGTGCTTCATGCATTTACAGATCCTCCTGAATGTGTAGCTTCAGAGGACATACAGTTTTCATTTTTTGCCAGAGTTTTAGGTTATCCCAATGGAGGTCCATAACAGCCCGAATGGATTGGAGCCGATGAAGCTCACGGTTGTTGCTTTCTTAAAGAGTTAGAGTTCATCTGCCATTTCTTGTTTTTTTTAGTCTTTTCGATTTTATTTTCTTTTAAAATTAAATTCATTGAAATGCTGGCTATAACTTGAACTTTTACTTGAGTAACATTATGCGCCGAAAACGGTTTTTACGTGTGCATTTTTCACATAAAATATCGAAAACGATTCGCAGAAAAATTTCAGGGGTGAATAAATGCGCACTTCAAATTTTTTCAGAAATTCTCATTCAACTGAACTGCTACAAATCGGGTTACTTTCGACACCAATTCTGATGGCAATTCGCAGTACATACACAGAGTTCGTGACTTTAAGATGTAGCTAAGATTCGGCTATGAATTTATAACAAAAATGTATACTTCCTGAAGAAGTAATGAATCGATTTGTCATGACTTAGCATCGTTTACATAAAACTGTAGTTTAAGAACCTACTTTTACTTAGCTTTCTAAGTTAAGTTACGTCTTGGGTAATCGCATGTACAGAGTTGCCGTATGTCAGGTCGGCCCACTCTAAGTTAAGTTAGCCGTAACATAACGTTATAACTAATCGCACCATAAACGTAGTCAGAACAACTGTTTTCAACATTTCTGGGAGGAGCAGCAGTTTCAAACGGGCAACACCATTTTTCTTACCTTCATACACATACATTTATATACTGACTACTTTTAGGCGCTTTACAAAAGTTATGAAAAGAAAAATAGTGAAATATTTTATATAGTTTACTTGAAAATTTCCTATAATATATTTTAAAATTTTGCATACACTTCCATACATTTTAATATCATTTAATAAATTAAAAGAAAGACTTAAGCAACAACTTAAACAACTACGAAAGTGTCTAAATGTATGCAACTATATTATTTTTCCAACACACAAATTTGTATTTTTTGCCGCTTTTCAAAAAGAAATGTGTGTGTGTGTGCAGTTGTCGTTAGGTGTGTGTTGGCAGCAGCACACTTGTTCTTATAATACTTTTATGTACACTTCATATAAACTTTTCTACTTCCGTTTTCGTTTCAGTAGTAGCGTTGTTGTTGTTGTTGCTGTTGCTCCTGACGTTGTTGTTGCTGTGCGGCCTGTGCAAAAATGTGATCAATTTCGTCATCACTCAAATTATCGAAAATGCTGCCACCGAGTTGTTGTTCTTGTTGGTATTGCTGGGAGCCTGTGGGTGGCAAATAACCTTGACATGGAAACAGAAGAAAACAGGAAATTAATTGAAGCACATATTGCGTTAATTCAAATACGAAGCCCATTCATGCCGGCAATACAGGATGCACATTTTTTTGAAGCAAATAAGCGCAAATTTTTTTAATTCTGTTGTGCCATAAAAAAAATTAATGTAGAGTTAACCGATCAGTCCTTGATTCCCTGATTAGTTCTTTTGATAAAGAAAAGATTTCAGGGCGCAAGCATAGATTCAGTAGTTACACTTTTTCCGGAAGACGCAGTCGTCTATTCATCTCATTGAAACTTGAACTCCCTCTTTAGAAGATCATCGAGCAGTTTATGTTAGAATATACGGGCACAACACCGCGTGTCAATGAGCCTAAGGGTTGGACTTCCTTGAAATTAGCTTGTGTGTGTATGTATGTGTTCCATTTTAGATACGGGACTTACAAATATATTCCGAAGAGGAAGCTTTGTTAAACTTTTTTGTGAGAAGCTCTTTATTATGGCAAAGTTTATTCTTGGAGAATTGCAAATTCCTCGCGAGAGATGGTGTCAGGAATTGAACCAGCGACCTCTCGCATCAAGAACCGAGCAACATATCCACAGAGCCACTGCCTCATGATATATTGATCGAAGCCAGTAATCTTTTGTGAAAATTTTAAGAATTTCATAAAGGGCATTCACGCGTCTAAGTAAAATGTAATGTTGTCCAATAACCAATTTAAAAAGTAAAATGGGAAACAAAAAATGCAAATCTTATCCGAATCTCGAACCTTTTACCAGCCCCAAGGAATTATGCTACAAAGTCTTTAATGATAATGAAAGAGCTTTCAGTTGATGCCATCGATTTTTTGTCTCAACACTTTAAAATCCGTAATGAAGTTTCCTTTAATTTTTTCGTTAATGACTACGGGCATATAAATTTCTATGGCTTTATGAGAAACTTTCTCTAAGAGATCCATATGGCAACACTGGCACCGATTGATTATTCTTCGACTTACCCTCAGCTGGCGAGCTGCCATAAGGTGGTAGCAGCGTATTTGCAGGACGATGCACATTCGAGGGCACCGGCGGTGGTCCATAGACAATGGGCTTCCATGGAGTCTGTGTCGGTTGTGCCTGTAGCGGCGGGAATTCCGGTTCTGGTAAAGGCGAAGGGGCTGATGGGCCGGTGGGAATCTGTGGAGCAGCTTCGGCGCTACCGCTATCTGGGGGATTCGAGCCGGGCAGTGGAATTACACCGGGGAATTGGGCCGCTGGTTGAATGGGAAAACCGGCAAAAGGCGGCTGCGCTGGCTGCGGCTGAGGACGTGGTGGCTGAACACCGATTGGAAAGACAGGTGTATTCGGGGCGGGAGTGATTGGCACAGCAGGTGTGGCGGGCACGATGGGCACGGTAGGCACAGCTGGGACCGTGGGAAAGACTGGGAACGCAGGTGACACAGGGAAGGCAGGAATGGCTGGCAAAGCGGGCGTGGCGGGTGCTGCGGGGAACGCTGGAACCGCCGGTAAGGCTGGTTGCACAAAGGTCGTCTGGAAATAGTGATGAATAGGAGGGCGTTGAGGTTGCACGACTGGAAAAGATTGAACGTGCTGAACAGGCTGTACCTGCACAAAAGGTTGTACATGGTGAACTGGTTGTATGTGGTGAACGGGCTGTACATGATGTATCGGCTGAACGGGTTGCACAGATTGCACTGGTGTGACATGCGCTACGGGGTGAAACGGTTGAAACGACTGAACCGGTTGAATCGGTTGAAAGGACTGAACTGGCGTCACTGCTGGCACGGCCACTGCTGGCTTCTGATGATACTGCGGGTAATTCACATTGTAAGAGGAGACCACGGCGCCGCCAGGACGCAAGACGAACGGCGAAGCGGCGGCCACTGCAGGCACATGAGCCGCGGGCAGGGCGGCAGCAGCAAAAGCAGGAGCTGCCACGTGAGCATGTGGCAAGGCATGTGCGTGTGGTATGGCGGCCGCGGCAGGCAGTGCGTCGAATGAAGCCACAGCGGGCAGTGCAGAAGTGGCAAACGGTCTGTAGTGTAGGCCAGTGGCGGCGGCAGCGGGATATTTCACGAACGTGGGCGCATGCGCATGTGTGGCAGCGAAGCTGGATGAGACAGCATAGCTAGGCGCCGATGCAAAGCCAGGAGCCGATGCGTAGCCGGACGTGGCGGCAAAGCCGTGGGGCGATGCAAAGCTGGGCGTGGCGGCAAAGCCGTGGGACGATGCAAAGCTGGGCGTGGCGGCAAAGCTGTGTGCCGACGAAAAGCCAGGTGCCGATGCAAAACCAGGCGCGGAGGCTACTCCAGCAAAACCGCTTGCCGCCGGCAGATGTAAACCGTATCCATAATGGGCCGCGTAGCTCTTCGGCCAGGCATACGCAGCGTACGCGCCCCCCAGGCCGCCCGCGCCATGATGAAAGATGCCACGCTTCTGAACTTCCTTGTTGGCCGGCTGCTTGGTATCCGCCTCGCCGACTGCGCTGGACGGCGTATCCGATTTATCGCTAGCAACAGCGGGGGCTGCTGGCAGCTGTTCGCTGGTCTTCTTCTTTAGTTTGGCCGCGCTAGTGGCGCCCACTAGCAGCACGGCAACTAAAGCGCATGTTAATACTCGCACTTGCATGCTATCTCGCTCTTTTGCACACAACTAACGATACACACGGCACCGAATGCAACGTCACGACGTTTCGATAACGAGATTTTATTGGCCGCGTTCAAATTAAATGATAATGAAAAGTGCCGATTGTTTTCTTTTCGCTCGCCAATGCCAACACGTCAATCGACAGTTCACAAATGAAATGGACTTCCTCGCGGGCTGTTGTATTTATAAAGCGTCCGCCGCAGCAATCCATCGCTTGCGCGGTCCGAAAATCGAAATTGCACCTGCAATTGTCCATTTGGCCAATCTGCATATTATATATTTCCAATGGATTTTGAAATATTTTGCAATGCGCCTAAACGTGCTGCCGCGCATACGCAAATTCGGTTCGCCCGCGCTGTGGCGATTTGGATTTCTGCGCGCGTTCAACTGCCGCCACCAGCGGCGTCGATGCCGCTGTTCATTCCCTTCCTCAATGCACAATTTTGAAAATGATAGTGGTACACTGGGAGAATTACTATGTTGAATTCAACCAAAATTATTATAAATGAATTGCACATTTTTTATCCAAATTTTCTGATTATATCTGCGGTCACAAACCATAACCGCCTAAGTCGAGTTAGGACGAAATTGAGTTATTAATTCCATCAGCCGTTCAGCGTGTCTTAATCTATATGCTATAAGAGTTTCATGTTTGTATCTTTTTTAGGACGGCAATTATCCATCAAAAACCTGAGAGCTTTCCCATATACTGCTATGAGAATTTGAAACTTTAAACTGCTCTGCTGAAAAACTCGAAAAACAGGCTTAGGCGGTTATGACTTGTGACCACAAATATAACACCTTGCGACAGTATTATCCTCTAAAATGACAGAAGGACTTTGAAATTTGTAAGGCTATGATAAGAAATTGAAATATTATTAATATTATTTCCATCATTTAAGGCTCTTAGTATGGGTATCAAATTACAGAGGATAACGTCGGAGAAAAGTCAAAAAATGTTTCCAATATATCAAGTCAAAATAACGCTAAAAATTTCCTTAAAGACTGATTTCTTAATATACTTTAAAATCTTCAGCCTCTATTTTTAGGAAAAATATATATTCTTAGCTGGAAAGCCAATGGCATCACAAGTTTATAATCCTTCTAGTTTTATTGTTCAGTACAATAAAATTCTTGAAATTTAAATTATTTGTTTACTGACAATTAACTTATTTTTTGTAAGAACTTGAAAAACGTATTACTTCAAATTTTCTGTAAAATAATATTACCTACTTTTCAAATTGTAGCAAAATATTTTCCACAGTGTGCTTAATGATCCTCCCTCCGCACCCTCTTGTCATGCGTGCGCATATTTAAGAATTCCCTTCACGCGTTCCCTTGCCTTCGACGCATTCGCATTTTATGCTCTCAAGGTTTTCGATCTCTTTCACTTTCATCGGGACGCGCCGTCGTGTTGTCTCTTTCTCTACCTTTCGGTCGCTCTTGCACACACTTCACTTTTAATTGATATTCCTCGCGCGATATTGAAAGTTAACGTATTAATTTCTGTTACGTCGGCATTAATTTTTACGTTTTTACATTTCCCTTTTTATTGTTTCGGTTGTTTCTTTAATGCATTTACATAGTTTATGATTGCTTTGGTAACGTTTGTGGTAAGTAACAAAGAAACAATTGTAATTACTATATATAGAAATTACACATGTTATTAGTCTTTCTTTGCCTATAATATTTCTTTGAGATAATATTACAGCTTGATTCATGTTTTGGTTTTTATATGAAAATTTCAAATATAAATGAAAACACTATACAAAAAATTTTAACATTTTCTGCAACTGGCATAATTTGTATCCACTCTATATACTGCAAAAACACTCAGCTTCTAGCACACCAATTTTCAATTTATTATAGTAAAGTGCACTCAATCTTCAGTTTAAATTTGATTGAACCCAAAAATAAATAAAACCGAGTTAAGGGAGCTCTTATGCACTTCCGACGGATTTCCTGCAATGAAAATCGTGGTTAATATTAAAAATGCCAATTGCGATTCGAATTCTGAATTCGTTCCTGAACGATTAGGATTGCAGAACATTTGTAATAGTCTTCTGAAGATACTGAAGATAAGAGACTAGAATCCTGTAATACCTGAATAATCTCAAGTTTACCTATATCACATACCGTTATTTATATATTTAGTACCTTTATCTGTTATCATGCCAGCACTAAGTGTCTATAATCAATCTTTTAACAATCTTGAGTTTAACCTTAACATTATGAAAGAGGTAAAATGCTATTATTTAAAATACGAAGTGCCAAAGTTCATGAGTTTCATATAAAAATATTTTAAATAGAAAACAACAAATAACAGAGCTAGATAGGTAGGTTAAGTGGTCGTCTCAAGGATTGTGTTACGACGTGGAATAACAGAGCTAACGATTGCATATTTTCTTGCTTTAACATAAATTTTTTTCACAAACCAATTATAATTTTTATAATAATTTCTTTAGTCATAAATTAAAGATCTCGCAATAAGAAATTGGTGTCCCCCTTTATGAAATCCTGCGTACGCCCATCAATGAAAGATTTGCTAGTTTTAAGTAAAACTTTACTCGATTCTGAAAATCATTTACAATAGGAACAGTCTTCCAAACAATCTTGAAAGAATAATTTCCAAATTTTATATATTATCTTAGAGCAATCTTTTTATGAGCTATGAAACACTTCTGTATTTTTCTAGAAATCTCTTTGGAAGCTTTTTTCAGTTCACAAGCGAATTTTAAGATTGTTTGTAGTTATTTTAGTTTCTTTTCGAATAAATAGCATTCAATTTTTTTCATGATAGATGAACAAATGGAAAAACATTAATGCTAGTGCCGATTTCATTTTCATCCAAGTAATCGTACCTGTGGATACAAAAAAAATGCAAGTTCCCTTGCAACTTGTCATATCTCCTTCTGAAAAAAATCTAACGAAAAACAATAAAAAAAATGGCGCATAAATACCAATGCACTTTATGACAGACCGCCAGTTTGGAGACGGCTCAACGGACCGTGCCATGGGAACTGCCTCACTTTAAATGACTTCGCATATTGGCACAGATTACGTGCATCCGACGGGCCATCAAATCACTCGGCGGCACTCAAAACGCTGGCACGACTGGCCTCGTTTGTGATTATGTCAGCGGCAATTGATCTCAATGAATATGCGATACATTGCAAAACGCAGCCGCGCTGCCCAAGCCGATCCCCTGGCAATGCCAACAAGATAACAACAAAAATCTGCGCCAAATTTTGTCATATTCAGCACTCGGTCTGCACTCCGCCGCAGATGTCACCAACTCGTTTGCGGCGAGCCGATCAAGCTTCCTTCTGCGGCGGCCACTTGAGCCGCATTGAAATTCTTCGGACGTCGGCATGGCTCATTCACTTTGCTTGCTACACCCAAAAAAAAGGCAAAAACAACAACAACGAACAAACAATGTGCGCGCAATAAAAAGTGTATTGAAAGCAACAACAACTACAACAAAAACGTTTCATGCATTAAATCGCCGTTTAAATTATTTGACGGATTCGATCGAACTTGTTGTATGCAAAAAATGCAAAAATTCCAAAAATTCAAAAACTGAAATTTTAGAGAACAACAACAAACATAACAACAAGTAAGTAATAGTCGAGTTGAACCGACAGCGCAATGCCGTATACTAATCAAGTCAGTTCCGCTAATATACAGACATAAAAGAACATCATATACATAAAAGGCAAGCCTCACCCTCCGTGCCCCATATCTACTGTAATTGCTCGAAATATTTTTATTTCAAATTTTCAAACTTCAAAAATAAAGTGACAAATTACTATCAAGAAAACGAAAAATTGAAATTTGGGATGAAACTTTATGTGTTCAAGCCAAACGTCATTAATATCTGCTTGTTCGGTTGCAGCGAGGTGGCAAGTTGATGCCAAGTGTCGCCTGCGCCCGAGTGCTGTAAACCGGTGGCGGCAAACTGCGCTCGGGCACTTGCGACTCAGCCTCCAAACCGAAAGGGTAAGCCACTCTCCTCCATATGAGGATATAGTATGTACATATTACATAACATTACACATACAGTCCACTAATCTTAACACTCATTCTATTTCTATTAATAATAAACATATTTTATTATACGTTTTATAACGTTCACTGAAATTTGCCTTCGTTTTCTTTACTTTTCCCGCGCACGACAAACCGCCGCTGCGACGCCGGGCCACGGACGTGCCCCATTTATGCACGTTTGTGATCATATATCACAAACCCCAACGCGTCGCGTCTTTATTATGTGAGGCCGCAAACGAAAAAATGCCGCAGAATTATTCGCGTATCTTTGTGTACTTGCCGCACCACCAAATGTGGCTGAGTTATATGCAAAGTACAAAAAGGAACTTTATTCAGTCACACAGAATGCTGCACTAATTGCGAAAATTTCGTTCTTCAACCAATTCAAGATTTACTTATAATTCATGGTAAAAAATGTTCAGACTTTGGACTGCACACTCCTTCAACAGAACAAAATTTGTTCATTTAATGAGGTTTGCAACTTTATATAATACTCAGTACGAAAGGGAAAGAAGTGAAGCAATGAAAGCGTCTTTAAATGAACAACAAAAGGTAGCGTACGATAAGATAATTGCTGCAATTGAAGATGATGATCGAGCAAGTAGATGCTTTTACCTGAATGGCATCGACCGGAATTGCGGCCAACCTTTTAAATGGTGGCAGAACTTTTCACTCACAATTCAAAGTACCTATTCCTGTATTTGAATATTTAGTTTCATTACTAAGGGCCAGTTTCACAGTGGATGTTTAAACTCTGATTGCAGTTTAAATAGGGAATTTCAGTTTCACAGTGGGAAGTTAAATACAATTTAAATGCCCGGTTGTGGGCATTTAAGTACGGCACAGAGTTGCAATCGAAAACAAATAAACAGCTGATTTCGGATGTGCAGGCAAGCTGCGTCGACAATATTGCAATTTATAAGCGGCCAAATTAAACATACAACTGCATGGTGTAGTACATATAAATGATCCCGTAGTATTATAAATAATATAAACTGTGGATTCTTTGAAGAATATCCAATAATTCACTTCTTTCGGCCGACGAAAAATTTTTAGCTCGCGCTGCCTCCATAATTGAACAATTGAACATATGTTTTTGGCAAGTTGTGCTGTGTTCAATTGTCAAATATTCGAAGTTGCCATTCATTATTCCGTATTTAAATAAATGCACTGTGAAACTCAAGAAAAGTTAAACTAGATTTAAACTCAATTCGCAAATTAGATTTAAACATCCACTGAGAAACTGGCCCTAAGTGTTGAAGCGCATACATCACACCCGACGGCCCAACACTGACGGGCCAGCTGACGGCGTTCATCCGCATCAGACTGCGCCTTAGCAGTCGCCGTTCATCGACATCGACTACGCTTCAATTCTAGCCGTTCAGCAACGAGCGGTTTACTTACGGCCTTACCGTATAAATCACCGTGATCGAACGCAACGCGAACACGAAGCCAACGCCGGGATCAAAAAACGGCATTTTGTAAATCACGGCGTAATTGCGTTCGTTGTCTTACGGCATCACTTGAGCTGTCAAGTTCTTACGAAAAAGAGTTGTATTTTTCTTAATTTATCAGCCAAATACAAAACACACAAAATTTGCTGCATCCATTGCATACCTCCCATAGCCTAGTGGTTAGAGCGTTCGACTAGCACACGAGAAGTTGCGAGTTCAACCCTCAACCGCGATGCATTTCTTTTTTTTTTGTGATTTCGATCCTCAACTGCAGTGCTAGTATTTTCTTTTTTTTGTACTTTTTTCTTTAGTATTTGTCTTTAAAAAGTACTGCAATACTTATTATTTGCTTCTGCAGATTACCACAAATCAATTTTCACTCGAAATTGCCAAAAATTTTGCGTTTAAAAAACTGAACGCGAGCACAAACCCAAGTGAACGATTTGACAGTTCAAGTGAGTGAATGCGCCGCGTTGCGTTTTACGCGGTACCGATTTTCATATGAAACTACGTAAGACAACGCGAGCAGTCACCGAGTGAGGTGATGCGTTTTACAAAATACCAAATTAGTGAACGCAGGGTGAAGTGAGGCGTTGGGATTTACAAAATAAGCACCTTAGCCTCCAGCGGTCAAACAACTCACGTCGCTTCAATATTTTCAACGATGCACTTCGTATCCTCAATTCAAAATTCCATCCATTTCCATTGCTTTTCCATCGTGTTAATTCCATTTATTAAATCACTGTGCGAACTTTGAATTATTTCAACAATTGTAATTCACTCTATTTTCCATTTTTCACTAAGATTGTAAAGTGAATATTTCCATCCATTTGAAATTCGTCATATTTTCCATTTCTTTAATACATTTTAAACTGAATACTCAATATATGTTAAGATACATTGAATTTAACTATTCTCGCTCTATTTCCCTTCTCTCTGTGGAACAAAGCCAAGTGCTTTGTTTACTAAGAATGAACAGCATTGATGCGGATCTGATCAGAATGGCAAAAGTTTTAATATTAGATAAAGCTACAATGGCGGCAAATAATTCAGTTAATTGCATTAACAAACTTCTTCAAGAAATTATGGGAAATGAAAAGCCTTTTGGTGGCAAAGTCATCATTTTTGGTGGAGATTTCAGGCAAACGCTACCAGTAGTGCCTCATGAAACCAGATCTGCAATTGTGCAAGCCTGCATTAAATTCGGCAATGTTTGGGATAAATTTGAGTTATTAGAATTAAGTCACAATGTTCGGTCCATTGATCCGATTTTTAGCGATTAGCTACTAAACTTAGGAAGCGGAGATCTTACGAATGACCACGGCTTGCCTGAAGATATTATAGAAATTCTTGATCACTTTGTTTGTAAAGGTTCGCTTATAAAAGAAATTTTGGTGACACTTTGAGTGCTGATAATGTCAATCAATACTCCAAAATGGCTATACTGTACCCAAAAAATTCTGATGTCAATGAAGTTAATGAGGAAATTCTCAAAATTTTATTTGGTGACATACCATAGCAAGGATTCTATCGAAGACAGTGATGATAACGATAAACAAAATTACCCTGTCGAATTTTTAAATGACTGTTTTCCATCAGGAATGCCGTTGTATAAATTGAATATCAAAATTGGAAGTGTGATTGTGCTTCTTCGAAATTCAAATACCAAAAGAGGTCTCTGCAATGGGACACGTCTAGCTGTGAAAAGCCTAAAGGCTAATTTAATAATTGCACAAGTTTTAACAGGCACTGCCGAAAAAGAGATAGTTTTTATTCGAAGAATCGATTTAGCCCCTACAAAAACTGAACTGCCTTTCACTCTGCGGCGCCGACAATCCCCCATTAAATTGGCGTTTTCAATGACCATAAATGCATCTCAAGGTCAAACATTGGGAGAGGTAGGAGTGTTTCTAAAAGAGTCGGTATTTAGTCATGGGAAAGTTTATGTAGCCATGTCTAGAGTCCAGCGATCTGATGACGTAAAACTATGTATTATAGAGGGAAATGGGCAAGAGGAGTTGATTGAAAATTCTAAAAAGAATCTTACTAGAAACGTTGTATATAAGGAAGTTTTAGTAAAGTAATTCCACCGTATTGTTATTAATTGTTATTTCAATAAAAAATGTTGTGTATATTGATTAACTTTTTGTCTATTTTTTTTCTCAATGATATGAACCCGTCGTAGGACGGGCTTTTTTACCCTAGTATTTCATAAAAGGCATCTTCAGAAGTTCAAAACTCTGAATCGCTGAACTGTTTCCTAAGCTCAGAACTTCAAATTTCACGGAATTTTTTGGAATTCTTTCAAAGCGAATTATGTTACAAATTTCAAAAAGAAATGCTTGTTTTCTTATTTATTATGCCAACGAAATTATTCTATATATGTATATTATATCTTGTATAACTCGAAAGTTTAGGTTCCTTCTCATCAACATATTATTATTGCTACATCTTTACTATTAACTTTTGAAGTATAAACGAACTGAACAGAACAGAATAATCGAGGATTTGTATATTATTTGGAACTCAAAAATTTGTCCAGAAACTGTTTAGATTTTGTATATTTTTAAATTTGAAAGGTTGCCTAAAAATCCCCCTATAAGTTTGCGCTTTTGCTCATGCCTACTACTTTACCTTTGAGGCTTAAATATTCGATGCCAACTAAAATACCGTATGACATAAGTGTAGGGTATGCAATTGTATGGCATTTGCCAGGTGCATTTCAAGACTGTAAACAATTCAAGTGAAAGCATTATTCAAAACGCCAAAGCATTAAATAAAATTCAAAAACGTTTGTTTAAATTATTTTATTCAAATTCACTTTCAAATGATGCGCCAAAACAATAAGCAACAACTACAACGCAGGGCTGTTGGCAGACGCGATTGTGACAATGGCAACAACATGTCATTTGAGAGGCATGTTAAGTCGTAAGTAAGTCATAGCAGTCACGCGACCGATCCCTGCCTCAAATAACTCGACACCAAAATAAAAATCTTTCCGAGAAGCACCTCTAATCGACTAAAAACTCAACTCAAAGCCAAAGCGAATATCAAAACCAACAACAAATCTGCCAACAGCAAAGTCAGCAGCATGCAAAATATTGAGAGCGAAGACGACCGTAACATGACAGATGAATAAATTTGATAACACTCAGCCCAATTGCATTTCTTAGCGGGCACCGTGCCAGACCGGTTTTTTCCAAAGCTCTCCCACATTTTATATGTAAGCTTTGGAAAAGCTCGCTCTTGCGGCAGGAGCACGTTATACAATGCAATTGGTCCGATTATTTTTATTTGTTATTAGCAAAACTACACCTCTCTTAGCTTAACACAACTACAACTCTTTCTGTATTACAATTACAATTATAATTATCATTTTAACCTTCCCTCTTAAAATTATAACAAATTACACACCTAGCGTAAGTTTATTAACTAACCCCAAAATCTCATATATGCCATACTTAAAAAAAAAATATTACAACAGCCTAATATACCCTTTAATTTACAACTCACAACTTCTTTCCTACTCATCTAACACATAATGAATCTTAGAATCCTACAATGGAACATGAATGGCTACACTAACCACTATAACCAACTACTTATGTTAATCAAACTCCATAGTCCCCATATAATAGCCTTACAAGAAACACACTTGCACTCAATAGCTAACATCCCCATTCCCATTAATTTTACTATTCATGCCAGAAACTTAGCTTCCACATCTTATGGAGGCGTAGCTCCCCTAATTCATAAGTCAATTCAACACGAACCTTTCTCACTCAGTAACGACTTAGAGACAGTCGCCGCCAATATTCACTCAAAAACAAGCTTTACAGTATTCTCCACTTACATATCCCATAATCACAAGATCACCATATCAAACTTACAAAACATTTACAATTCAACACGCCTTCCACGCCTAATCTCTGGCGACTTCAACAGCTGGCACCCAAAATGGGGCTCTCCGCGCAGCAACCCAAGGGGAAAGCTTATATCAAGATTTCTTGATAACTCTCAGCTAACTTTATTTAACGATGGTTCACCCACGTATTTCTCCACACACAACACGCTAACACATATAGACCTCACTTTCTGCTCTCCGCAGTTAGCCCTCCATACCGACTGGAAAACTGAGAACAACCTCTTTGGCAGCGATCACTTCCCAATTCTCACAACTCTACTTTACACTGACCACCCTCACAACTACAAAAACACCAAACCCAAATTTATGACAAAGCAGGCTAACTGGACTCTCTTTCATGAGCTTTCAGAAAAGTATGCAGACGAAATACCGACCAGCCTAAATATAAATAAAGAAACTGCAAACTTACAAAAGATAATTATCAGAAGCGCCCATTTATCTATACCACAATCAACCGCACGTCCGCGCAAGACCACCGTGCCCTGGTGGAACCAAAATTTAGAAAATCTAAAGAAAAAAAAAAACCAACTATGGTATAGATTGAAACGCTCAATTACAGCTGAAAACATATCCAACTACAAAAAAGCCGCAGCAGAACTAAAAAGGGAAATCAAGTCTGCAAAAACCATCTCTACATTCGAGCTCACCTCTCAGATTAACCCAACCACTCCAATTGGAGCTGTATGGTCCAATATAAGGCGATTCTGCGGCCTTAAAGCCCGGCATGGAATTCATTGCATTACAAACGATAATACCACCTTTACCAACAATATCGAAATTGCGAATAATTTTTGCAACTTCTGGTCCAAACAATCTGACGATTCAAACTTCACCCAATCTTTTATGCAAAACAAGCAAAACTTAGCCACTACCCAGCCAAACTACGTTATCGACAGCAAAGCCCAAATAATAGAAAAACCCATCACGTACTTAGAACTATCGATCGCTCTAAAGAAACTAAACGGAACCACCCCAGGTCTCGACAGAATCACCTACGATATGATCAAACAACTTTCATTAAAAGCAAAACTTCGACTCTGCTCCCTATTCAACAAAATTTTCGACAGTCACATTCCTCAAATATATAAACTAAGCACAATTGTACCCATACTCAAACCTATGGCAAAAAAAACACTTCTAACATCGTACAGACCCATATCATTAAACCTCTGCAACTCTAAAATTATGGACAAAATAATCGCAAATAGGCTATGGTGGTTTGTTAGGACTAACAAGCTACTCAATAGCAATCAAATGGGATTCAAGAAAGGCAGGTCCGTTTCTGACAGTCTAGTATACCTAGACTATCTGATAACAGACTCTCTTTCGTCTACCAAACACATATCATTATTATCTCTCGATTTCGCCAAAGCATTCGATAGAGTGGGAGTCCACTCCATCATCGACCAAATAGACTGCTGGAAAGTTGGCCCTAAAGGAAGATCTTATATAATCAACTTCATGGCAAACAGGAAAATCAAAGTTAGAGCAAACCATGTATATTCAGATACACTCCCACTTCGCAATGGTATCCCACTGGGATCACCATTGTCGGTATTATTATTTCTAATAGCCTACAACAAACTATCTGAAACTATATCTTTACGTAAAGAAGTAAAATTTTGTGCTTACGCCGATGACTTCCACATTATTCTGCAACTCGACAAAACAAAAAACCAAAACATCAATCTAAACCCTCTATTTAATGATATTGATAAATGGTGTAACTATTCTGGAGCCAAAATGTCGCTAGAATAATGCAAACACTTGCATTTATGCAGGAAACGCCGATGCAACTGTACAATCTCAGCGAACAACCTTCCTATTAATAGTGTTGATCATCTCAAAATATTGGGAGTTACTTTTAATTCAAAATACAGATGGAACACCCACGTAGAAAATCTCGCGCTATCATTAACAAAAAGAGTAAATATCATTAAATGCCTATCTAGCAATAAATTTAACTGCAACGCAGTAACATTAGTTACAATAATACATGCAATAGTCTCAAAAATCGATTATGGCCTCTTTCTTTACGGGTACGCCCCAAAAAGTACACTAAATAAAATACGTTCCGTACTTAATTCAGCCGTGCGGCTAGCGCTCGGAGCCTTCCGAACGACACGTATCTCCAACATGATGGTCGAAGCCAACATAAAGTCAATAGATACAAGGAGAGACCTCATCACCGCGAACCTCTGCAAGTCATTTCTAAATAGTCACGATACTCCCTTACATAACCTAATCTCCGCCGTCTCAATTCACCATAACTCTAAAAAGATCACATCTGTTATCCACAAAGCCACTACTATATGCACCAATCTGGACCTCCCTTACCTTCCAACCCCACCGCCACCCGATAGCTCTCCACCGTGGGAGCTTCCGGCAGCAGCAATAAACTCATCCCTTCGCATTAATACTAAATCCTCTACTGCCCCTATAATATATCAAAAAAAATTTCTTCAACTTACCAACCAATTGCACGACTACACGCCTATCTTTACCGATGGTTCAAAAACCCGCGACAATACCAGCTTCAGCATTACCACCAGTAACAAAGTAATCTACAACTCCATCCTTCCCGAATACTCCTCTGTCTTTTCCGCTGAAATCATTGCCATCGCAATGGCCTTAAACTACTTTTCAACCAAACCCGGAAAATTTGCCATCTGTACAGATTCACTATCTTCAGTTGACACAATTAACAATCCAGAAAATAACGAACATTACACAAATATCATCAGAAATATAATCATCGAAAGCTACCCAAAATTCATAATCATTTGGATACCTGGACATGCAAATATTCCAGGAAATGAATTTGCTGATCGAACCGCTAAATTAGCCACCTCCGCCCCCCTCACTCTAACCCCGAATCTTAATATCAAAGACATCAAAAACCATATTGCATCCCACTTCGCACAAATACACAGAAATTCATTCTCACAAACTTCCCCATGGTACCAGCAGATTAACCACAACAAACTGCACATACATAAATTCCTAAAATCCAATGACAGCACTATAAATAGATTAGACCTAGTTAAATACGTACGCCTTCGATTAGGATACACAAATATAACACACCGCCACCTAATAGAACAAATCCCGCGCCAGTACTGTAATTATTGCGAATCAAATGTAGTCATCAGTATTTCCCACTTGTTAGCTGACTGTGTACACTTCCAAAGAGAAAGAGCCCATATTTTCCACAACAGAAATCCCTTAATCCTACTTTCCAACCCCAGTATCGAAAACATTCAACTAATACTATCATTCCTAAAAACTACACATCTCTACTATGACATTTAATCTAATCCAAGCTATTTACACATATTTCCCACTTACTAAAGCTATGCACATTAATTAGTTAACTGACTAAAGGCGAGCTGAAGGCCTGCGCTGCCATTGCTCCTTCCTGTAATTCTCTTATAATTCTTAATTATAAGTTAGTTTTATAAATAAATAAATAAATAACTCGACACTTTTAGAGATTTAGTTTTCAGCGTGGATCTGCAGTTCCAATTCAGCAAATCAAATTACCCATAAAAGATTTGTGCATATCAATAATACGAGAAAACTAAGCATAAGCCTCGATTATATATATTTATATATTTTCGGACTTCTACCTATTATAACGTTTCTTCTTAATACTCTTCGGTCAGTGTGCCAGGCATAAAAAATCCAATCTTCTGACTCATATTTATAAGTATTCGTCTTCATAAAATGCAAAGAAATAAAATTATATAAATAAAAACTTTTTAAAAATAAGCTTTAATTTATTTAATGTACTAAAAAGTAGAAAATAAATTGTTTCCAAGTCACCTGTATCTTACTATTAATAAAAGCTTGGGGCGCTCATGTGTTCAATATTTGTCAACCAGTTACCACAATATTTTATTTAAATAATTTTTTTGCAAATAGATTCTAGTAATGAAAGATATTTTGAATATGGATATTGAGCGCACAAGCTTTTATTAATAGTAAGATACAGGTGATTTGGAAACAATTTATTTTCTACTTTTTAGTACATTAAATAAATTAAAGCTTATTTTTAAAAAGTTTTTTTTTTTATATAATTTTATTTTCTACTTTTTAGTCTTCCATAAATTCAATTTTAGAGCTCTGAAATTTTTCGCAAAAAGAGTTTAAAACTTGCAGAGCAGTACACAATATTTAGGGTATTCACAGTGTTTCCTATCGTCATATGTCATATCTTCAATTTAACAAATAATACGGCTGTGATCGACCCTAATATTCGTGGCATATTTGTGGCGCGATGAGTTGTTGTTGTTTTGCCTGCAAGGCGCGGCGAGTAAGTTCCTATCGTTTTTCATTGATGTGTGGTGTACCTATATTTATAAACTGAAGCTCAAGTGTGTAGTTGCTTAAAAAGTGCCACGCCCCCTGTCCTACGCCCATAAAATTTTACCAGGTGGACGAAGCATCCAAGAGGGGCCAGTATACGGAATTTCAATGCTGCACGACCTTTAGTTCCAAAGCTATTCTATATAAACGATTTTGTTTGTATGGGCGGTGCCACGCCCCCTTATCCAGTGTCCGCCTAATTTTCTCAGTAGAAGGATATGGATATGTAGTAAGTTCCTACCGAGTTTCATTGATGTGTGATGTGTAGTTCTAAAGTTATACACAAATCTGGAGTTGATAAAAAAAGTGCCACGCCCCTTATCCTACGCCCATTAAATTTATTGATTCATGTATTGGGCTCGTGTTTAGGCATGTATGCAAAGTTTCAGATCTCTAAGTAGTCGGGAAGTGGGTGAAAAATTGATTACTAGATTTGACGACATACCGGATGTGAACCTAATATAAAGATTATAATAAAAAGGCTTTAACTGAATTCAACTTGGGTATATTTCATCACAGCTCCTTATAAGTTCGACTATTATACCATTTAGTATAGCATGTATAGAATCTGTAAAGAATCTTTTAAAACCTAATGACCAGGGCAAGGAAGTTCATGCACTAAAAATCGCGTTTTATGTACATAAAACATGCACTATAAATCCAAAAATATGCAATAAAAAATTAAAAAATATGCATTTAAAATTGATTTATTTCACCATTTATTTAACAAAAGTACAAAAAAAACATAACGAACATTAAATTCAGTGTTATTGGTTTTAATATTTTACAAAACGTGTAAAAACAGTATAAAAAAGTAGTATAACTTAAGATAAAGATTTATTTATATATATGAATAAGTTTTTTTTTAAGTTATCAAAAGTAAAACTCATTCTATTTGGTCTTAAAAATGTTTTAAACATTGAAAATGACCGTTCGACATCAACGTGCATATTTAAAAGTTGCCAACTCCTTTGTAGAGTATTCATTTACTACTATATTTTCTTCACTAGAATGTAAATCGAAAATACTAGAATTTCTTTAATTTTTTTAAATCCACTATTTTTGTTTAAAACTGCATCCAGTTTGGCTCTAATTTTTTCACCAATTTGACCTTCCGCTTCTCTTATTTTAATGACGGCATCATCAATTAATTTTATAAAAATGCTTCAATGTGTAACTCCGTAAAAATAGCAATCAAAGAAATATTAAAAATGAAAACGGTTTTTTATGAAAAAAAAAATTTACGATAAAAAGAAATAAAACAAAGAAAAAATCATTTTATTTTAAAAAATATGTAGAAAAACATGCGGTTTTAGCAAAATATGCAAAAACATGCATTTCAAGCAAAATATGCAAAAATATGCACTAACAAATCGATGCCATTTTACAGCAAATTTATTGATTCGTAAAGATATTTACTTTATGTTTGTCTCAGGCTAACGACAACAAACATGTATTTACATGAAGTCCCTTGCCCTGCTAATGACCCAAAATGCATTATTAAAATCATTTGCCGAGTTAGGATTAAGCATTAGTTCCGACTCTATAGTCACTCTTGAAATTTTGTATGTATATACAAATTCCGATTTGGTTTCACTTCCATGTTATTACAGAGTTTCGAAAAATCGATTTCGTTTCAGATTCTTCTTCTAAAGCTTTTTTACACTTCGAGAGTTTGAAAAATAAAAATGCCAATTTAAATGGCGCTTCTTTCTATTCTCACCCCATTCCCATTCTGATTAAGCTAGAATAGTCTACAATATTCCATACACTTTCCTTCAATGTAACTAGATAGATCGAAAAAAAATGCGGAATGTCAAAATTTACAGTTACATCATAAGCCATGAACCATGAACCAGTAGCCCCTTCGTGCAAAATGTAAGCAAATTAGATTTGCCATTGGCACGACCAAAAATGGCGAGTGCGTCGTCGCGACGAGTGGCCAGCGTTTGAGCGGGCGTGCGGGCGTGCGGGCGTGCGGGCGTGCAGTCTCCATAAATTTGGCTCCCAGCTCAGCCAATTTACAGGCCTCTTCAAAAGGTGTCCGGCATGCATTCACATATCTTACACTTTAGTCCGCTCCCCCCTTCCCGCTGCTTTTTATTTGTTTAATGGCTTTTGTATCGCATAAGTTTCACCCGTTTTTGGGTGTGCGCCGCACTACAACAAATTATCTCACATACACAATTTACTTCCAGTTTGGAACAGCATTAGGCGCATAAATAATTGGGGACCGGCCAATTTGAATTTGAATTTTCAAGCAAGTGGATATTACGACATTTTGCAAATTGTTTGTGGCTCGCGGGGCGTTTGAGTAATGCACGTTGCGTTGGGAAAGTGCGACACGGCGCGGGCTAAGGGCCTTCAAATTTCCAGCCAAATGTTCAGCATGTATCAATTAAAATTCAGCTGAGATGCACAATGCTTTCGCCCAATTAAACTAATTTTTCAAGCAGTAAGTCATGCAATTTTGATGGCATTTTCGGTACAAAACAATTATATTTTTGTAAGTTTAATTGGACATGTGAGTATACGATATCTTGAATATCATATAGTTTTCAAATCGGAAAATTCGAAAGATAGAATTTGCACTGGACCAAAAATCTTTCACTCTTGCAATCAACACTTTTTTGCTTCAACCTTTCCATTTTTTAATCAAAATTTAATTAAATATTACAAGCAAGTAAGAAATCAACAGTCGGGTTTCACCGACAGAGTAATACCCTACACCAAGTAACTGAGTGGAGCGATTATCCACTGAAAAAAATTAAGCTGTGGGTGAAACAAATTGACCGCCAACATAGTGGGCAGACCACGCCCATTTTTGGAAAATTTTAAATGTATTCTTACCAGCAAGGAGCACGTCCTGTAGATTTAGTATGGATGTTATGAAGATTTTCCGTTCATAATTAATAATCGATTGGCGCAGTGCTTCATATTTTTCACAAATTAACGGGTCCTACATTAACCGAATCCGAACGGGTTGAGAAGCTTTTCATGGCAAAGAATATTCTCGGAGAATTGCCAATTCATCGCGAGAAGTTCTGCCGCGCAAAGAAACAATTTGAAAAACAAATTATTGTTCTTTTTTTCGAAGGTGTTGCGGTCTGTCTTGAACCTAGGCCCTCCCGCATCAGCGACCAAGCACTTATCCACTGAGCCACCGCGGCGCCCATTTTCCGTTTACCACCTATATATTGGCGGAAAAGGCCAATTTTTTTATGTCATAGAGGACCGACCCCTTAACTTGAATATCAAGTATTATTCTATTCAATGAATATTCAGACAAATTATAGCCATTTAACCGAACCAAATCGGAGGTAGTTTGACTCTTAGGCCCATTGTGGGCGTGTCCTTCAACAGTTTTGGATAATCTCGGAGCTTAAACTTAGTCAAGGTTTAGTGTCAAATCAAAACAGAAGGTGATTCTGATCATATATAATATAAAAGTCCTCGTCACTGACACACTGACTCATTAACGCGAACGGCTTCTTATAAGAGTTTAGAACATAAGCAAGCAAGAGTGGTGATAGCGCAGTGAGTAAGGCGCTGGCGCAGAAACCCAATGTGTACGAGTCAGAGATCTGCAACCAGTCGCTTTTTTGCGACTTGTGCTGAGGCATGCCAAACAAAGTCCCAGTGCTGATACGCACTGGGACTGCTATAACTGTGACTGGTTTCATTTTCAAGTCAAGAGCAGCAAATATACACATCCAAAACATGACTCGTCTGCCCAGTCTCACACACTGTGAATCTTAACGACGGTTGTTGAACAGTGAACGAAGTAAATCTTGAAACAAACCGAACAATCCCTTGCCTTGCACGGAAAATTTTTGTTGTGAGACAAAGACAGATAACGGTGCTTTCGGTTTTGCTCACAGTGATGCCATCTTTTCAATACAGGTATGCACGAAAATACCAAATTTGGTACCAATTTAATCAATTTAAAATTTGGAAACGAAACTAAATGGAACAGATCATGCAGCCTTTCGCATGGCTTTGTTTAAGTTAATTTCCAATTTATTATTATTGTTTATCAATATATAGTTTCCTAGCTTAACAAGATTTTAAACCTTATAAATGAGTCATAAGAAGGTAAATAATTGTAGTAAGTACAGGCAGAAATATTTCCTTTTTCTTTTGCTCTTTCTGTACCTGCTAACAGGTTTGAGACCAAAAAGGGTAAAAATAGAATTTCCAGCACGCAAGAGTCAGTACTCGTCCGCTGTTGGTTTTCCCATTCTGCCTATGAACCCGACTATCCGGCATAATATATTTTCGTGTTCAAATTAGGACTGTGTAATTTAGCAATAAGCGAGTGAATTTTCTATGCAATTTTTCTTGTTGTGTCACGAATGCGAGCAGGTACTGACAAAATGACAAAATACAAGGAAACTTAAATTATATTTAGGATATTCAATATGGGCAAAACTCTTGCTATCGCATTTTTGCAACCGCGCGAATGAATCGCTGTTCAGAATTCCGCTGTTAACTAAACAATTCGGAAATTCCCTCGCATTCCTCTTTCAACTTCGGCTTTCAGAGGTGTTATATTTACAGACTGGCATCACTGCTCTTGGGTTTTTAACATCTGGTGTTGCGCGGCATACACACAAAATATTTCCGCAGAGATTTGGCTCAGGAGCATGGGACTACCGTCAATGTCGTGTGAGTCAAGTTAAATATGATGACGAGTCACAGTCGGACGGAGTCTTAAAATCTGTTGATTGGAAAAAATTTTACAGTCCCACTCAAACTTTGGAAGGTGCGGATGGATTGCAGTGCAAGCAAAAACTTACTCAGACTGCAGTGCGATTTGCGTCTGAGTGACTCGCTGCAGATCTCTGGTACGAGTTCGATTTTTGGTAATTTCGAGTGAAAAATGATTTGTGGTAATCTGCAGAAGCTAATAATAAGTATTGTAATACTTTTTAAAGACAAACACTAAAGAAAAAAGTACAAAAAAAGGAAAATACTAGCACTGCGGTTAAGGATTGAAATCACACAAAAAAAAAAGAAATGTATCGCGGTTGAGGATTGAACTCACAACTTCTCGCGTGCTAGTCGAACGCTCTAACCACTAGGCTATGGCAGGTATGCAATGGAAGCAGCAAATTTTATGTGTTTTGTATTTGGCTGATAAATTTAGAAAAATAAAACGCTGTTTCGTAAGAACGTGACAGCTCATGTGATGTCGTAAGACGACGAACGCAATTACGCAGTGATTTATAAATTGCCGTTTTTTTATCCCGGCGTTGGCTTCGTGTTAGCGTTGCGTTCGATCACGGGGATTTATACGGTAAGGCCGTAAAAGTCGTGCAGCATTGAAATTCCATATGCAGTCGCCTCTTGGATGCGTCGTCCCACTGACAAAATTTTATGGTGCGTGGCACTTTTTAAGCAACTACACATTTAGATATAACTTTAGAACTATACACCACAAATTAATGAAACCCGATAGAAACTTACTACATATCCGTATCCTTCAACTTCGGAAAATGAGACGGGCATTGGAGTGATCCCAAGTCTATGGAGTGAGACCAAACATGACCCCAATATCCCAAAAAATTTAAATTGTCCAAATTGAGTCCTTGGGCGCCTTTCAAAAACTAGTTTCTATATGTATACTTACATATGCCAATACCTAGGACGGCTCCTTTAATGCGTTAAAATTTGCACACAGTTATTAAACTATATTGGTAATTATTGCGCCAAAAAATTACAAATTCCGATAGTTCAGTGGGAAGTAATCATGCCGCACCAATGCCTCTATTCATGAAAACATGCAGTACATAATTAGATTTTCCTAACATATGATTTAAAAAATGTTTGTTATAAACAATCAATATTATTCACTTGCATTTTATTTATTTTTTTAAATTTTTGGTCGAATGTGGAAACTCGAATTCAATTTGTTAAAAACTACCCCATAAATTTGCGCAGGCACAATCCGCATTGCATTTCAAAGTGTTTCAAGATGTTTTCTAACATTAATTTCAAAATGTCAAATGTAGTTTGTTTGAGCGGGACCTCTACCTAAACTCTTAAATAATCAATACCCAAAACCCATATTTAGGAACTATACACTAGCTTAGATGTTTTAATTTGCAAAATATTTAAGAAGCGTTGAAATGTTTGATGCATTGTTCAAAAAGCCAAAACTTTTCTCCTAGAGTTTAAAACCAGAGTGTATGCTGACCATGCCAAATGTCAGATTTTCATATTGCACTAAATCGAATCCGGCCGCCTCGATCATAGTTTTGAAATCGTCCTGTTTAGGAAAGTTGCGTATGCTCCCCACTAAATACTGATACGCTTGCCATTGGCCGGCCAGTAGTTGACCCATTGGCGGTATCATGTGAAAAGAGTACTGATCGTAAAGCCATTGGAGTGTCTCGTTGGTCAGCTGGCTGAATTCCAAGCACAGAAATCGTCCACCCGGTTGCAGCACACGGTACGCTTCACTTAACACCTGAGCAGTGAAATAAATCAACATATTGTCAGCTCTTTGTAGCTCGACTTTTAAGACACTACAAACCTTGTCTATGCGCGTGACATTGCGTACACCAAAGCCAATTGTGTACGCATTAAAGCTGTTATCGGCAAAGGTCAGCTTTTCTGCATCCTCGCGCTGCCAAGCGATGGATAGATGCGACAACTGTTGCTTAGTAAGACCCAAATTTTTGGCACGCTCTTGGCCGACATCCAGCATGTGTTGATTTATGTCCGATATGGTTATATGACTTTGGCGCGCTTGCGGATTCGGTTGATTGGCCAAATACTTGAAAACTCGAAATGATATGTCACCCGTACCGCCTGCCATATCCAGCAAGCGCGTGCCATGTGTAGGACCCAAGCGCTCTACGAAAATGTCCTTCCAAAGGCGATGGATACCTACGGACATGACATCATTCATGAGGTCATACGATTTTGCCACATCCTCGAATAATTTGTGAACTGTGATCGAAAAGGGGTGCTTTTTTTATTCAGCAGAATTTTTACTAATGATTCATGCTAACATGTTTACCCTTTTCGTTTTTCTCGCTTTCCTTCACTATTTGGAATCCAAAATGTGTGGTACCGTCAACCGGGCTTTCTGTGGATTTATCCGCCTCTAGGGCTGCGCACCGTATTTGCTGCCATGTTCTGCTAGTATTTACATTCAACCTATTGTGTCTTAAAATGTTATGTATTAAACTAAAGCCACTTTGTCGAAATAAATTCATTTTAAAAAGCACAAAAGTACAAATCGAATTCGTAAAATTTCGAGATTTAACTATTGACAGATAAATCAGCTGTTCGGAACGTAGCAGTCTATTTGTCGATTACTTCTTATTGTGCTGCCACCTAACTGAATTTTTATTCAGATCATCGGAGTTTCGTTGGAAAAACCTGGCTGATTTTTTATAGTCGTAGAGCAGCGACGCCCAAAACTTCCTTATGGAAGGGCAAACACCAATACAAACAAACTTTGTTATGATGAAAAGGAAAAAAAAAATTTGGTCGAAATGTACACTGTACAAAATTAATTGCATATTCTTCTTAGTTATATGTAATGAAAAACAAACCAACTTAATAACTCAAAAATCATAAAAATCTCCCATGATCCTTTCAATAAATGATCTACATAAATCAATTTCCCAGTCAAAAAGATTTATTTCACACTTCTTTTGAAGATAATTCTTCATTTTGCAAAGTTTGCATAATTAAAATTTCAAGCTTAATATGTATGAGCACAAATTTTTTCAAGTGCTTCTCATTCCACAGCTGTACACTTTTTTCCTCGAAATCATGCGCAAGACAACAACAGAATCTGCGTTGAAGATAACTGTCGTAAAAATGTACCAACAAAGCTGAAGAAAGTGTTGTTGCTTTGCGCTCGGGCAGTGGCAGACGAAACGAAAATAACATTGTTGTTTGTGTTTTTCGTACTGCTTAGCGCGAATAGCTGTGTCTGTGTGAAGAAATCGCAGCCTATACCAAAGGGAATTTACAAAAACAAATGAGCACCGAGGGTATACGCTGTGGGTACCCCTGTCGTAAAGGGTGAAGATATTTCGCAGACCGGTGGTATCCGGAGTTTCCACTTTAATTTTTTGATCTCATGAAATTAGGCTCAGGTAAAATTGCATGTTATTTATATCACTGATTTTCTATGAAATTACCTTCCGAACACAAAAATTAAAGTACCTTACCATATTGGCGCAAGAAAGAAAAACATGGGCATGAATTGTTGCAATATTTTGGTTAAACAATGATATTTCTTTATTGATGCGATTGACCTGTTTTCGTATTTCCATAACGAGCTGGCAAGCTTATACATTTAGTTTAATTCATTTCCTTCTAAATGATTTCGATGAACTCCTTTCATTCTTCGTAGCACTTACTCAAAATTTCGATGAAAAAGTTGCTAAGCAAATCCAATGGAATATCTATTCTGGTAAATGCTCTGGTCAACCGAACAAAAGGCGCAGGAATTCCATACTGTTTTGGCTCGAATGTAGGAATATAATACATTTTTGTGGGAAACAAATTTCCTACAGTCAGTGAGCTAGCAGCAAAATGTATGCAAAAGACCATCTTAATGCGGTCGAGAATATTAAAAATCAAATACAAAATTCAAAGATAAAAGAGCTTTTTTTAATTGTCCGTGTTTTCTTCAGTCATAAATTTAGGCATTTGAAGATAATTTCTTGTTGACCAGAAACAAAAAATGGAGAGCGAGTCGAACTAAAGTCAATTTAAAAAATTCTAATTTTTCGCTACGTAAAAGAACATAGAGTGAAAATGAAATGGTTTAAAGGTTTCTATAAGTTATTTTATACATAAATACTTTTAATTTTTAAAATACAATTTTTTTTCGATAATCCTTTCCTATTTTCTGTACTGGGTTTGACCTAAAAGTCACGTTTGGTCGGGCACTGGTAATAATTTATGTAAATTAAATGGGGTATCTAGCCGTCAAGTCAGGATAAAAAAGATTTTGAGTTATAATCGAAAGCCGTAAAACGATAAAACAATATGCAATAGTCGACTTTTAAAAGTATTGGACAATCGATTAATTTCGTTTTCGACCACCCATCCCTAATCAGCGGATCGCTTGTGTCTAGGGATACGATATTAATAGGGACACGAAAAATAAATTATCGATTCCTACTCATTTCGGCAGCGACTGCAGTTTCGATGTACTCAAAATATCGGTGCAAAAGTATCGATATTCAAAATATCGAAATTTATTACTCATAGGGCCAGTTTCACAGTGGATATTTAAACTCTGATTGCAGTTTAAATAGGGAATTTCAGTTTCACAGTGGGAAGTTAAATACGATTTAAATACCCGACTGTGGATATTTAAGTACGGCACAGAGTTGCAATCGAAAACAAATAAACAGCTGATTTCGGATGTGCAAGCAAGCTGCGTCGACAATATTGCAATTTATAAGAGATCAAATTAAACATAAAACTGCATGGTATAGCACATATAAATGATCCCGTAGTATTATAAATAATATAAACTGTGGATTCTTTGCACAATATCCAATAATTCACTTCTTTCGGCCGACGAAAAATTTTTAGCTCGCGCTGCCTCCATAATTGAACAATTGAACATATGTTTTTGGCAAGTTGTGCTGTGTTCAATTGTCAAATATTCGAAGTTGCCATTCATTATTCCGTATTTAAATAAATGCACTGTGAAACTCAAGAAAAGTTAAACTAGATTTAAACTCAATTCGCAAATTAGATTTAAACATCCACTGTGAAACTGGCCCATAGTAAATAAAATTAGTTACATTGTATTTCAGAATTTTGTCAAAAAACAATAACAAACAAAAAAGAAATGTTGCACAGCAACATATTGGCCCTTTATATTATTTCGATCAGCCTTAAAAGAAAAATCTCTATTTTAATAAAATATCTACTCATTGAGATAAATCAATTTAAAGCAAAAGGAACTTTTAAGTATTCCATTCTGCATCCTCTAAATCGCTTAAGAATAGAATTTTATTTAATTTTTTGTCGGCGAGGCGATTACGCATATGTATTACCTATAGTAGCTCCGGCTTTGGCAAAAAGTTTTTCGGATGGAACCGATGTTGGGGGTATGTTTGGGGGTTTTTCAACTTTTCCCAATTTATTGATTTTCAAATAAAAATTGTTTTTAAACATTTAAAATTCACCTTCTAGCAAATATTGCTTTAATAAATTCCGCGCGTTCTTCTGCGCTATTTCGCGTAATTTAGATATGGAAACTTGGTTTCGATATGGGGTGAGAGGGATCGATAGATCGATACCTTCAAATATCGAGTACTTCAGAAGTACTTGAAAAAATACTCATATCGAAACCAATAATATCGATACTATTTTCGTGTCACTACTTGTGTCCCCAACATTTAATAACTTGGCTGCCGCTACCTGGTTTCGATTTCTTTGGAATAACAATCCAAACGGCCGCCATTTCTAAAACTAGAAGACCATTTTAGACCAACAGTAAAGACAGAAAAGGGCGTTGGCCCGCCAAAAATCGTAGTGCTGGTTTTTTGTGTGTTTTGTGGGGAAAAATATGCAGTCGGAGTCGGAGCAATGCAAGTTCGGACGTATGTGTCGTGCTTGTTTGTGTGTAGAACAAAAGTTGCATTCCATCTTGGAATGTGGGGATCATTCATTTCCTCTTCGGATTTACGAAATGCTAGCAACACTTGCGCCGCAATTAAAAATAGAAACCGACGACGACCTGCCCAAATGGATTTGCACAATCTGTCGCAACAAGCTGGACATTGCGTATCGTTTTCAGCAAATGTGTGTGCATTCAGACAGGTGCTTGCATGGGCAATTGACTCTCCCCCGAGAAAATACGCGTAGTATTGGCAATGAAACGCCAAGGACGGTTGGATCTGGATCATGGGTAGAGGAGCAGAATCCGTTGGCGGAAGGAGATTTCTTGCCACTTCAGGATTGTTTAAAAATGGAAATTTGTGAAAGTGAGACTAAGGACTTCGATTTGGACGCTTTACTGGTGGCCGAAGCATCGGCAGAGGAGAGTAGTAAAATTTGTGAAAGGTAATTGAAACTTTTCAAAAGTAATACACAATCTTAAATTACATAGCTTAGTTCTGTCTTGTAGCGCAAGTGAGGACTGGCAGCCACAGGCATCTACTAAACGTACAAAACGTGCACGTGGTAAAACAAGATACCCTTCGACGCGCACTTCGAGCATGCACAACGAAACTGGCGTTGATGAGATTGAGAAGTGTGCTTGTAAATGCTGCACGCGTTTTCAGTTGAATAATCCTTTTGCGTTGTAATTGCAGACCAAACGCACGCAACCGTCGCAAGGGCCATTATCCTTGCCCGGAATGTGGTAAAGATTTCGACCGCCCCTATCGCTTGCGTCGCCACATTAGCGTACACTCCGCCTTGCGTCCCTTTCAATGCGACATCTGCAAGTATCGTTTTAGCAAGGAGGCGCTACTGGCCAGTCACCGTACCACTCATAATACTGATGGCACAGTGGTAAAACCAGCGCCACCACTGGATGGTTACAAATGTAGTGAGTGCCCTCGTCGTTTTGAGAAACGAGAATCGCTCGCCGCTCACATACAAAGTCACCGCAAAGCAGAGCCGGGTCAGCTTTTCAAGTGCGCACACTGCACGAAAACATTTCGCAAATTCACATTGCTTACAAAGCATGCGCGTACACACCCTGAGAATCAAAAGTATAAGTGCGAAATGTGCGATAAGAGTTTCGCATTGAACGCGCATCTCATCGAGCACATGAATAAACACAAGGGTCTGAAGCCCTTTGTCTGCACTGTCTGTGATAAAGGTAAGTAACACAAACAGTTGAACAGTTTTTGAACTGGTCCTAACCGCTTGCTATTACAGCCTTCCAGCTAAACAGCTCCCTAAAGGAACACCTACGCACGCACTCCAACGATAAACCTTTTCTCTGTGCTCAGTGCGGCAAATCTTTCAAGAACAGCAGTAACATGCAACAACATTTGCTTCGGCACTCCGGCGAGCGGCGCTATCAATGTCCCGAGTGCCCGAGCCGTTTTATCTGTCAATCGGACCAGATCAAACACATGTCCATACATCGCGACACAAAGCCGCATGTGTGCGATGTTTGCGGCTCGAGTTTCGCGCGCTCCTACACGCTGAAGAAGCACAAGCAAATACACACCGGCGAGCGTCCTTTCAAGTGTGACGAGTGCAACATGACGTAAATACCCTTAACCTGACATTTTTTGAATTTCCACTCACAAGATGCTTCCTTTTATAGCTTTGTTTTCATCGATCATATGCGGCGTCATCAACGCACACACACAGGCGAGAAACCGTATCAGTGTAAATTCTGTGAACGCGCTTACTCCGAAAGTGGAGACCTCAACAAGCATTTGCGTACGCACGTCGGCGAGAAAACGTATATTTGCAGCCAGTGTCCGGAGGCGTTCAAGTATCAAGCGGAATTGCGCGATCATCAGACGCAGCACTACAAGGAGCAGTTAGCCGTCGCTGTGACCACGCAATTGAGCGCCACGGATGCCAAACCGACTATAGATACGACCGCCAACACAGCCGCTACAGTTAACATAGCCCAGTGAGGACAGATTATTGTCGAATTATCAGCGCATAGTACATACAATGAACTGGTGAGAACTCAGCAAAATTTCAAGCAATTTTATTAATAAGTAATCATTTTTAACTGCAATTTTTTTTACGTTACAAATCTACAAATATCGCTTTTAAAAGTATGCGGCAAAAAGTATAAATGAAATAATTCAAAATTTTAGTTACAGAATAACAAACAAACCCTGTATCTGAAGCAGTTCATTGAAATTCTTTTTTTAATGTTGATTTCAATGGCGGAGGTCGCAGTCTCACAAAACGCCATGGGTATTCAACAAATTAATAATAATAATTTTTTTGTTTATTGACAACTTCATTGAGATTTTCGGCTCTTTGCAGGATGTTTACCGTGAAATGCGTTGATAAACATTTACTTCTACAAGTGTGTTAGTTTAATAACTGACAGCTTCGCGTGGAAGATTGTTATTGAACTATTTTGAAACGATAAGTAAAAAACAGGAAGTAAAAAAAGTGAAAAATTTCTTCAATGTGGATCCTCATGAGTATCCAATGACAGCACCACTACGAATTCCCCATACTTTTGAACATGTCAAATTCATGTAGATTTTCTTAGAACTACGGCTTTGTCATAGTCATATCTGTAGTGTATCGTCTGCCGTATTGCCTTGAGCGAAGATTTGAAAGAAGAAGATGACATAAAGAATACGTATTTTTTTCTTTAAATTGGCCACAAACCGTCTGCCCGTCAGCGATGTTTATTATGGTAAATTCTTCTTTTACCATTTTCATCAATATGCACAACTCTCGGTGCTTAAGTATGCAGAAACACACGCACACAAATTTTTTTCCAACTCATGAGTGGAGAGAAAAAAGTGATCTGCCATTTGGGGGAATGAAGCTGTGTATATGAAAACTAGGGTATTTGTTATAAACTGCGCCAAGGGAACAAGAGTAGAATGCGGTTGTTGTTCACATAACTGGATTGGCTAATGGCCGAGTTCTAATGGTGCGTGCGTGCGCTACATTGCGCCAGTGCGTAAGTGCAAAAATTTGAAGCGCACTTGAGCTGTTCCAATGCACGGAATGCGTGCACTCCCAAAAGAGTCACCCCATTTCGGCAATTTACAACTTGAGCAGTAAACATTCTTAAATAGTTTACAGAACATATTTCGTCCCAAGTTTATAGCTATATTAACTTTTAATATTGTGTGTATTTCGTTTAAACCTAATATTGATTGAAATAAGTACAACATAAACATATATTCAGCTACCACACTTTTATTTCACACTGATGGCAACCACAAGGTGTGTATGCGAGCTGTAGATGAGCTGTCAGCGCAAAATGTGTGCAGCAAAAGTTGAAAGTTGGTCAACTTTCTGCGCTCTGCGCTCAGCGCGCCGCTCATTGGCACTCTCTTCATATGTTTCCACTAGTTCAACTTAGCTGTCAAAAATTTTCAGCGCAATGTGGCGCACGCACGCACCATTAGAACTCAGACATAATGCTTCCGTTAGTTATGATTTAGGAATAAGTTTCCGTAGAAGTTTAGGAGCTATTACTCATGACTTTGGAATCAGCTGTTTTTGTCTTGACAGTTGAAATAATTATGTATTGAAATTGAAGAGCAAAATAATTTTATTCTTTGTAATGCTGGTTAAAATCGGATTGTGCGCAATATTCTTGAGCTTTATTAAGATGTGCATAATATATAAAACACTACAACAGCAGCGGAGAATCAAAAGATGGCATGTTTACTGCACTTGAAAAAAACACATTCAGCACTTTTCTTCATTTCTTCAAACTAAAATTTATTTTGTCTATTCATGAACACATTTAGGTATGTGGTAGTAATGCTTAAAACTATAATCCCAAAATTGTGCAAATGATGGCGATTACCATCTGCATTTTGTACGCAGCCTTCAGTTGCTGCGCACGCCTTATTAAACATTTCGGCTGCCTCGCAGAGCAGAGTGTCTTCATCACACTAACTGTTGTTGGATTTGCTGGCTTCTTCCGCTCACAGAGCTTATAATTTGGATTAAACTTATCAAATAGTTCACTATTGATTGTACCAAAATTATAATCTTTTCGTCGTCCATGTTCACAAATTCACACGTTTTGACATTTTGTTGAAAACGCAAGAATTCTATTTGGTTTGTGATGGAAATATGACTTTATGGAATTGGTGAAAAATTACTTTAAGTTTTAAAAGTTATTTTGTCTGATACAGCGTTATTTTTCATGTTTTATATCGAAGTTTTCAATCGAAATTATTTCAAGTGTGAAAAATATTGCACTGGCAATGTCGCCGAACCTCCTTCGAATACCGTTCCCACTGCTCATCTGCAAAAGCAAAACTTTAACAATAAGGTGAATCGCAGCATGATCAATTTCTACGCACCTGTAGCGTTTAGCTCCCTTGCAATATTAGTCTAAAATAGAGGTGGAGAACTATCGATAGTCGGCGCCATCGATAGTCGACGATAGTAATTTCACAACCATCGATAGTTGACGATAGTACTATCGATAGTCGACGATAGTCCCGTCCACAATAATATACATATTTGGTTTGTATTTAAAGTTTGTTTAATATTTAAACAAGAAAGTTCATATATGATATTATTTATTATTAATGTTTTTTGATCCAAAAGTTTTGGTTCAAGAATAAAAGAATGTTCACATTTTCTTCCTTGAGCCTGGTTCGTCTCTCCGAAACAATTTGGCCCGCCTTGCACAAGTATTTTAAAAACAGCATTTTAAGCAAGGGAAAATCCGTTTGGTTCACCTGAAATATAATTTAATATAAATATGTATAAATTACTTGAGTATTGATAATTTGTTGTTTTAGTTTACCTTAATCCATAAAAGAGGATCCATGCCTTGGGCGGCTATAGCTCTCTCCAGATATTGTCTTTTAATAATAATGGCATCTGATCGTGCGTTTGCGTGTTTGCTAATGGGTCTATCATCTAAAAAATCAAATAATGTGTCCTGAGTTTTGGTCTCCGTTGCCGGGTTCAAATTGACAGGATTTCCTTTGACTGACAAATTCACAAGCTCATTTTCAAAAATTGCTGATGCTTGTTCAGCATTTGAATCATACTGAAAACCGTTCTTTTTGAATCTTGGATCCAATATAGTAGCCATCCTAGTTACTGACCGTACCTCATAAATTGATAGACGTTTTTTTATAGACTCTAATAAAGTATTTTGCATATTTTTTCCTTGCAAAGTTTTAAGTTGTGGTAAAAGATTTTCCACTTTGCGGTAGAGCCCATATGCCATGGGTATTATCAGCGAAAGAGTCATATATTTTCCACCAGAAATATTTTCAGTTGCTTGTTGGAAAAATGACAATATTTGTTTGTTGGATTATGAGGCCGAGAAAAGAAATAAAAAGGAACACTTTATCCTTTGTTTTTATGAAAACTCTGTTTTTATATTTTTTTCTTTTTATGTCCTCTCAACTTGCCGTACACGAACAGAATAAAATAGAATAATTATACACATGAACGAAACACAACGAAATTCAATATGGCTACAGTGCAGTGTATCATTGTCTCTTTCTACTTGTATGATCATTGTATTTTTGCTTATACTTCACAGAGTTGTATTTATATGCAAAATGTGCTAATTGAATTCTTATGAATCCAACATTGTTCTACATCTTTTAAGAAATTGATTTCTTCAGCCGTAAAAGATAGCGGTGCTTTGGTAGTTGATAATAGAACTGTAACGATGGCATCATTTGTTGCTAATATTCGCTGGATCATTAGGTAGAAACTGTTCCACCTTGTTAGCATTTCTTGTAGCAAAGTATAAGAAAAGCCTTCTTGAGCCATTTTAAATTTTTCGCCCGCTATGGTGCTTTGCTTGAAAAATCTGACTATGGTCTTACACTTTGTAAACAAAGCTTTTACTAAATCGTCGTTGTCGAATTTTAAACCATCGTGAACCACCAGATTCAACGTGTGAGCAAAGCATGGAAGATTTCTAATTTTTAATATTTCGCACGCTTTCAGCATTGAGCTGGCATTATCCGTAACAATACAAACGGTTTTGTTGAGCACATTCCAATGATTTAAAATACCTTGCAAAGTGTCTGCAATATTTTGCGCAGAGTGGTTAGTTGTATTCAATAGTTTTCTTGTAGCTAATGACGCTGTTTTTAAATTATAATCATACACAAAATGGCATGTGACGGTCAAAAAGCTATCGTTGGCTCTCGATGTCCACAAGTCACATGTGACCGATATATCAGAAATACCTTCTAGCATTGATGTTAATTTAGCTGATGTTCCCTTGAACATATTAAGCATAAGCACATCTCTTAAGTGTGTTTTGCTTGGGAGCTTATATCGGGGATCCAATACCTGACTATAGTTTACAAAACCTTCGTTTTCAACTATGTTATAAGGCTGCACATCCTTGGCAATCATTTCCGTCAAAGCCTTGTCAATGTCATTCTTTCGCTTTGAGTTTGTGTCGTACAAAACGGCTCTTTTAAAGTAAGAAGCTACAGAATGCATCGACGATCTACAACTGCTGCTTGACGATGCGATGTTGTCAGTAGCTGCAGCTGGAGTGCTGGAATCTGGGACATGAATTTCCAAGACAGGGTGGAAACTTTTCAGATGATCGTGCAAATTTGAAGTATTTCCGCTTGTTTTGTACTCTTTTCCGCAGTTAATGCACTTTGCAAATTTTTTGTCATCTGACCTTTTAAAGTATTTCCATACTTGTGAGATTTTACTTTTCTTTTTTTGTGTTTGCCTCTCGGTCGCCAAATCTTTCTCCGAGTCTGTGCTGCTGCAATCGCATGCCTGCCTTTCAGCGCTCGACACACTGAGTGCGAGGGAGCTCCGACGTTTACCTTAAATTCGACACATAGTCAAAATACTTCATAACTACTTTAAAAATAAGCATTATACCTCTTTGAAGAATGCGATCCATTTCTCTTTATTGTAGTATTAATCAATTTTTTCACAAATATTTTTTTAGCAGACGCCACAAATAAACGCGCAAATTTTACTTTTTGGTGATGTGAAAACCAAACTATCGGTAGCACTATCGGCACTATCGAAAATGTTCTGGCTGCTATCGATGGTAGCTCGATAGTGCCAAATCATCGATAGTGCCGATAGTGCTATCGATAGTTCTCCACCTCTAGTCTAAAAGGCTTTTGTCCTCTCACAGAGCTTATAATTTGGGTGAAACTTTTCAAATTGGTCACTATTTGATTGCACCAAAATTACAAGCTTTTCGTCGTCCATGTTCACAAATTTACACGTTTTGGCATTTTGTTGAACGCCCAAATCCGCGGAGCATTTATCTAATCTACTTGCTTCTGATATTTTGATAATTAATTTTCAAACTCAAATGACGGTTTAATAATGCATTTTTTAAATCCAGAGCATGATTGAATGCATTTTTTTAAGGTTTTGTTGAAATAAAATCTTGATGGGTCATTTGGATTAGATTAAATGGCGCTTTCTTTTTTCATGCTTTGATTATATTGTACGAATCATCTGGTGAAAAAATTTACTTAGAATGTCCAAACGCACAGAAGGCGTTGCCGTCGCTGTGAGTGCCATCGTGGACACTTTAGGAAAATGTTGACGTAATATGCTGAGCGATGTACTAGTTGGCCGCATATAAATGGTCAAGTATGTCCTGCATGTCAAATAAGTTTTAAAGATAAACCAAAGTCAAACGTCGATTCGTATGCAACGCCGTTTGGAAAAAAGCATCCTTTATTCCTTTTATGGAATGATTTTTCTTTCAGAAAAGGGTTTTAATTATTCGTTAAAAAAAGAATTATTGAACTTCCTGTTTAATATTGTTAGATATAAGATATTGAAGGAAAGATCGAACTCTAACCCCGAATTATATTCGTCAACTTTTTGCTCCGCTATCTCAAAAAATCCTTGGTGGAGAAACTGAATATGTTCAGTAAAATTAATTTATATTGTATATTCTCTCTATATTTTGGCTTTGTACGCTCCGTACTCCACAAATTTGAATTCGTTGTAACATCTTTTCACAGTGCCATAGATTGTGAAATATTGTGTGAAATAAGAATACAGCCTTGGAAACCGACAGCGCTTTTTCTTTAGCACCAAAACCTACTTTTCGGAAATAGCCGGTAACTTTTGAGGATTGTGCTGCAGCATTTAGAGCCTTTTGTGTTTTTCAGAAGCTATGTGCCTTTGAATATCTCTGCTTCCACCAGATGTTATCGAAATACAAATATCGCAATGAACATTCCAACATCAACTTAAGATTTTTTTGAATGGATATTCTTTAATAATCTCAACTGTGAGCTTGCATTTTCTTTTAGTCATCGTTAATTGAGTGCTAAGGAATAATTAAAAATAATAAATTTTTATGTTTTATGTATATCAGAATAATTATTATGTTACTAGTCTTTTAAAGGCGCCCGTGGCGCCCACTGACTCAATAACGCTTTTAAATCAAATGAATTAAGTCAAGATAAGAGTTGGAAAAAAACATAAATTTTTTAAATCATCATCTGTTAAATTAAATAAAAAAATACACAGTAGAAATGAATTTGTCCTATTAGATCTCTGTGTAAACTACGTTGCGTGTGAATTGGCGGGCAGTTGAGAAGAGGTCCTTGTTGAGGATTGGGCTCGATGAAGACCTTGACTCTTTTTGAATTTCTGCAGCGGCATAAAGCAACGTAAAGTTGACCGTGGGCGAAGACTGCTGTTTCAAGATGAATACTAATGTGATCAAAAGACTGGCCCTGCGACTTGTTAATGGTCATTGCGTAGGCCGGAATTACTGGAAATTTTCGTCGCTTCAAAGCGACTGGTAGAGTTGTCTTTGTTCGCGCCAAATCAATGCGTGGAATCAGAAATGATTTTTGCTTTGATGAAATTACGTGCAAGCTGCTCAACAACTAATCGCGTTCCATTACAAAGGCCTTTCTTGGGATTCAGGTTCCGAAGCAGCATGATGATGACACCCTTTTTAAGCAGCAAGACATGAGGTGGTGGTCCAGAAGGCGTTTGCTCATTGAGAAATTCAACGGGGGAAATTGAGTGCGTCATTAGGGTCCTCGCTGACAATCGAAATGCGTAAAATTTTCTCCGGCACGCCACTTGCGGGCCACGAACTGACGGCGCAATGCTAATTTATTTTGATTTGTGCCAAATAATACTCTCATTTCAGCGATGAGCGTTGCGGTGCTCTCAGTGGCGAAATTTGGTTTTGAGAAAAGCCACAACTGAGCTTTTCCTTTCAACTTACTCATTAGCAAGGCACGCGACATCTTGTCGTCAATGGCATACATTTCACTAACACTCTTCATTTGCGTGGCCCAAGTGTCAAAATGCATGCCGCCATCGTATTCGGGCAGTAAACTTTTAACTATGTCAAACGGAATACTAGACGAACCAACTGTTGCAGCGCCGCCACACACCGCCGGTGAACGGTCACTCATCAAAGTAGAGTCGTTTTGAAATTCAGCCGTTTGTTTAAAAATTTCATTCTCCGTCTGAAGGCGATCTCGCTCCCGCCTGAGCTCACTAATTCATCGAACGAAACACTCGATATTACTCTCCTTCTCTTGCAGCGTGTTCACGTGTTCTTCTTCTTCCACTTGTGAAATAGGGGTGGTTTCATAGCATAAGTCAATGCCTGCTTCGTCATCTTTTTCGTTTGTGTTCTTGTTCAAACTTGCAGGACATTGTCCGCGTACAGCAGTCGGCACTTCGTTGAGTCTCATAACGAGAGTTGATTTAGGTCCGCCGCTCTGCAAATTAAGTTGTTTCAGTCACGAACGAAGCTGCGCGACAGTGTAGTCGTCGATACCAACGAAATTTTCCATGGCTGCACAAACTTTTGACTGGTCGGTCGAAATTTCAAATTCAACGAACTTCTCGTAGGCGTCTTTGCTCGAACAAAACTGCGCACTGTACTTTTTTACTTCTCTTTTTCCGATTTATATTAAATTTTCCACGCGCTTTTAGACTTTGTATTATCAACACGTCGTTTCGCACTTTTGTCTGTCGTTTTATAAAGTAACGGAATTCTCGTAGGCGTTTGCTCAAACAAAACTGTGCACTGTACTTTCTACTTCCTTTTTTTTCGACTTATGAATGTTAAATTTTCAACGCGCTTTTAAACTTCTTTTTATCTATCACGTAGTTTTGCACTTTTGTCTATCGTTTTATAAAGTTTTTTCTGTGTTTTTGTAAAATTTTATTTGGGCGAATCCCACTTCTGACTGTAGTAGGTACTCTCGCGGAGCGCAAATTGAAAGACATCTATCTTCGTCAGCGTCACTTTCAGAAAAACCTTTCTTTATTCATTTGCCAATATGGTGTATTTTCTTTCAGAATGAATCAAGTGGGAAATTACAGGGTGAATCTAAACAATAAAATAAGAATAAGGGTTTATGTACACAAGATAATACTACGTGCACATATACAATGTTGCTAGAGTGTTTATAAAGTATGTATATATATAACAGGCGCATATTGCTACAGCACCCCTTCTTCTTCTATTTAATTCCCCATGAAGAAGGCCCGCATTACCCACAAAATCATGGCTAACAATCGAAGTGTGGTCACGCACAACAGTCTTGATCGAGTGTTTTTCTTACTGATACTAGCACTAAATGTGCAAAATTTCAGAAGAATATCTCCTATGAATCCAAAGTCATAGCGATTTTATGAAGGTACTCTTAGTTTGTCTAAACTGCAAAAACGTATACCCATTCAAAAACTCAGAATTTAATAAAAAAAGATTTTACTTATGGTTTTTAGTTAATGTTGCTATCAATATATGTAGCTGTCTTCATTTGAATCGATCTCACTTATATCGATATCACTTGCATCGCCTTCACTGTTCTCAACAGGAGTATTTGGTGGCTTTAATAATTCCAACACTTCTGTTAGAAAGGATTAATCAGGCATGTTCCAGAATCCGATTCGGTTCGGAAGTGGATTTGATTCCACTGTTTGGTGTTCTGCATTCCGATTATCGGAAATATTTTACCGATGCAACCCTGTTCTAAAATCCGAATGAGTTCGAACGCATTTGGTTCGGAAATTTGGTGTTCTACATTCCGAACTTCGGAAATTTTCTTCGGATTTATTCCGATGACCTAACTGCCAGTGGAATTAGAATTAGAATGAAATTTATGAATTCGTTTATGCAGTTTCTTATGTATTGAATTATTTTTGATATAAACATGTGAAAGAGACTGAAATTAAAATGCAATTAAAATACACAAATACAATTTGCTATTTCGTCTCTTTTTCTTTGCGCTTCATTTAGTAGAGATACGATTTCAGTTAGCACATTTTCCATTTATTTTTCGTCGGCCTAAATACTGTCATTACTTTAATATTCTACACGACCAATTTTAATTACATTAACAACTCTTCTTGGATTCTGTTGCAGAATCACAAGCAAACACCTGAAATGGCTTTAATACACCGATTGTTCCTTCAATAACATTAAGCATGAAATCTGAAAAATTTGGAAGTTATTTATTGGTTATCTTCTATAATTTTGAACACTTCGTACGAAGAGTCCGGCAATTCCATGGTATTGCTGCGATCCCGCAGAATTTCCTGCTTCAGCTTTTCAGCAACACTGCAAACCGGCAGCACTTATTTTGGTTTATTTAGTTATATTTTCTATAGTTTACAAGAAAAATGCATAAGTTTTCAAATTTGAACTTTTATTTCTGCTTTTATTTTGTGTCAACACAAAACAGCTGATACGAAATTTGGTTTGGTTCGGATTCGAAATTCACTTCGAAAGGGGCAATTTCATTCGGATTGTGGAACACCATTTTAAAACCGAATCGGATTTCAATTCCGATTCCGAAGCAATTCCGATTCGGATTCTGGAACATGCCTGAATATTTCTATTTCCGCAGTTTTCTTTTAGAGGAAATAATTTATAAATATAAAATATTTGTTTCTGTACGACTGCATTTCCTGGAATGATGCTCCCTATACCTTTTAAAATCTTTATTGCACGCTTCCTGCAGCTAAAATTTGTTCCGGCCCATGAATAAAATATTTAATGTAGCGTTGGAGGCATGGTATACCATGGATAATTTTCAACGAAATATTATAAACTATTGCATTATGAATAAAACATAGCAGTGTTTAGAAACAAAGTAAAATAAAAAACTATTGTAACAGTGGCGTAGCGTAGATAACGATAATTTTATGAATTAACAGATTTTTTGTATTGCTAGCATTTTTGATTTTTTTTTTTGCGTTTAGTCTGTTAAGCTTGTGTCAGGTGCTTCAGAGTGTTTTTAATCAATTAATATCGTTTAATGAATTATTTGGTAAATGGTTTGTAATACAAGTTGAAGTTAATAGGAAGTTTTATAATATTCAAATGTGCGTGCACTCGCGTATCAAAGTATCTTTGGACCGGAAGCTGGGTATCATTAGGGGATTCTTCCTCATGCGACTCCCAATCGTTCAGGCTTGTGTCGAGAACATTTTGCATCAGGCTTGATTTTGCGTCGTCTAAGCCCTGCCTATGCATTTTTCATTCCAGCATTACATCCGTATCCGTCTCACAACTCTTTTGGTTCTGTGGAAGTTTGATTTAATAGGTTTATTCCATTACTACAGATCATCACACAATATCTGTCTTTTCACGAGTGGTTCTTCAGTTGCCTGAAGCGTTTATTTATATCAAAATCTTAACCTACCTAAGTACATGATGCCATACGGCTCCAGTTAGGGTTGCCAGGTCCTATTTGCTGTTTTTCTGGACATCGAAAAAAAAAGTCTGGATTTTCCGGGATTTTCCAGTTTTTGGCTGGACATTAAAAAAATTCGACATTACAATAAAAACTTTTATTTATACATACAAGTAAATGTAATACACAAGTTATTATGTTGAGTGTCCAGTATGCACTGATTTATTAAACGAAAAATATTCTTAAGCTAAGCCTAACTGCCTAAGCCCTGTTCAACGGAAAACGCTGAGCTTGTGCCTCGTGCATTGCCCAACGTTGCCGGTGTCTGCAATTCTTGCGCATGTCGCTGACTAGGCACACTGAAGTCACGTAGCCTACAACGTGCCCTCATATCGTTATAAATTACAGTGCGCCCTCGTATCGTGATAACTTACATATATACTTATGTATTTGTTGAACTTTAATAAAACAAACATTGATATAAAAACATAAAATAAACAATGACAATTCAATTCTGTTTATAAAATATGAGTTCATTGAGTGTATTTGTAAAGTATGTTCATTACTTTAATATTTCTTATTACTACGAACGGCTTGCAGAAGTTTATTGGCCTTTTCCGTTTTTAAGAAATCGTTAAACGACTTGCAGTCTTCTGTAAAGTTAAGTATTATAATTAATTCAGCTTTTATAAGATCGAGTGTCATTCGATTCCTTTCTTTAGAATATAAATTACTTAAAAGACTAAACACTTTTTCACAATATGCGTTACTTATAGGTATTGAAAATATAAAAGAGATCAACTGCTTTAGGTCATTCATTTTATCGTCTTCAAATTTAGAAAAGAAACTTGACCAAATTTTATCATTGCATAAATTTTTTGGGAGGTGTTCGTACGCATTGCGCAAGCAACAATAGTCTGAATATAATTCGTCAATATTTACATATTTTTTAAAGCCCAAGACTTCAACAATTTTTTCCAACTCCTCCCAAGAAAGCAATTTAGATTTGAGACAAATTAATGACAAATGACTCTTTATAGAGCTATCACTGAAATCATAATGAGATTGTAAATATTTTATTGCGCTTTTTAAGAAGTCTTCTGCTTCATTATTAAAAATTTCTCTTTCTTTGCAGGAAAGTTTTTCAGAAATAGATTTTGCCTTATATCCCCAGAATTTATCATTTAATCTGTTTTTTAAGTTTTGATTCAATTTTCTCAGAACTATGTCTACCTCAACAATTGTACAATCATCACTCTCCAAGGACAAAACTGCTGAACGAAATTCTGGAATTACATTGTGTATAAAGTATAGATATGCCTCCGAAAATCATTCTTCAAAACATTCCTCTTCGTCGACGTCAATTTCTGATGGTGATAAATTATTGGAAATGAACTCCCATAATTCTTTGCGGGTATTTTCTTTGCCTTTTAGAAGAAAATATTTTTTAACTGCAGGCCAGCTGTAAATTAAGCGCTCCAAAGCAGGAAAAAGAGATAGCCACCGCGTTGGTACATGGCGGAGAAGATTTTTGTATTCCAATGATGCGAATTCAAAGCACTCTTTCAGCTTTCGTGTAGTAATTGCCGAAGAAGAAAACTCATTAAATATTTTAATTACAATATTTTCAATATCGATTGATAGAGAATTAAGTGCATATTTCATACAATTGTTTATCACATGACAATTGCAGTTTGCTTTTAGTATACTTTCATTAACTTCCACAAGTTTTTGAAAAACAGAATTCCGGACACCGTAGTTAACTGCTGCATTGTCGGCACTAAAAGCAGAAACTTGGCTCATTTTTAGGTCATTGTTTTCAGTGATTCGTTTTATATTTGAAAATATATCCTTTGATCCACCATAAGAGTCTTCATAAAAATCCAAGAGCTTTTTACATATTCCACTTTTGGGGTTAAAGTATTGGACGGTATATGCATACACTTTAACATTTCCTACACTTGCAGCATCGTTTCCAATTGAAAAGAAATAAGACTTTTTTATGTCGGCCACTACCTGCTCCTGAGCGTATGGTGCCAATACATTTCGAGCTACAGCGGTAGATTTCGTGCGCCCACATGCAAAACTTGCTGCTATTTTACTATCGCGGAAAATATGCTTCGCGAGCTTAGCGTGGCAGTCGAAACTATTGTAGCTTAATGCGTGAACAATATTGTGATAAACAGATGTCAACTCGGCCTGTGCTACTAAGGTATGTTCCGCAGATTCTGTCTCTGTGTTGAGAAAGTTGGCCAAAGTGCCAGCGATTTTTTGCGAAGATTTGATTTGCTGGTGCTTTTTAGTGCGGATATGTTTCTCCAAAGCACGCGTTCCTTCGTATTTTATAAGGATGTTAGCCTGACATAACAAACATTCAGCTGTGTGTTCGTCCTTTTTCCTTATATCTGCATACTCGGGTAAATTGGCCCATTTATCAGAAAACACAGTCAATCTCCTCTTTTTCGATAGCCCAGGTTGCTCTTCTTCCAGGTCAGCCATTGTGATTCCTAGATATATTTATTTAAATTGTTTTTCTTGTTAAAAGTTTTTGCGGCTCAATTTACGTGCTTTTCCAAAAGTTTAGATTTAATTAAGTTGTTTTTTGTTAAAAATATTTGCTTTTAAAAATTTTTGCTTTTCTGAAAATTTCTAATGTCGCTATAATAAACAGCTGTTTGGTAGTGTTGCGTAACGTTTGGATTTTGAACACCGGAGCCGGCACAATAAAAGAATCCATCGGCGACACTTTTACATACTTCTCTAGGTTTTTAATTTCTTATTAGTTTTTAATGCTTTGTTCTAGTTCGTCAAAAAAAATCTGGACAAATGCCTGGAAATCTGGACTCTGGACACAGACTAAAAATCTGGACAATCCAGCCAAATCCAGCCAACCTGACAACCCTAGTTGTATATCTTTTACTAAAATGGCCAATGCTTCCCTTCGATATGACAAACCGCATCCAATTTTGCACCAATCCAGCATCATGTTTCTTGGCACTTCATTGTCCCATTTTATCTTCCTTCTCCATTGATTCTGTAATGAAAAATTTTTGGTTACATAAGGATTAAGTTTCGGTTTAATCTGCTCCAGGTGAATCCCAAAGAGCCCCTTGTTTTCCTGCAGTTTCTTTTCTAAAACAGGGACCCGAGTTTTAGTTACTACTGCAGATTCCCCTATTGCATGCCGTTCTCTGGCCTGAATTTCTTTGAATTCAAAATTTCGCCTTAGCGATTCCTTATGCAACGCCAGTGTTTGGGTAAAACTTATCTCCCCCTCTGCTGACAAAAGGACTGGATGGGTTTTTTTGATGTCTTTAACCATGACACTTTCCCACATATCATCCCTATCCAATAATGTATGGTGCGCACCATTGCATGTTTTGCATCCTTCACTTTTGCAGGTAAAAGCCCTATGCCCGTTATTCAAACATTTCAAGCATATGTTCTTTGCTTTTACCAGCGAGAATCTCTCATTTTCATTGAGAGATTTGAATTTGCTACAATAACCCAAAAAATGGTTAGTAACACATCCTTCCTTACTTTCTGTTTTAAAGTTAAATGTGCCTATATTTGTGATATCACTTACACTGCTGTCTGTCGCCCGTGCAGTGCTTTTATCAATCACTTGCTCTTGTTCCCCAAACCTAATCACTTCATTCGATTTGGGAACTTTATTGCAGTTTATCCATATCTGCTGATTTATCAGGTCCCTAGGAATGCTTCTAAATTCTTGCCAAAAGAACCTAAACTGACTCGTTAGATCGTCCTCCACTACTACATCCAAGTACTCCAAATAAGCATTTTCCGACTTTATCCGCATCTCCCGTAATTTGGAATAATCGATTTCACCAGCCTTAAATTGCCGTAAAGCATTTTTAAAATTATACAAGTGGTGGGCCATTCTATCATATTTAACCCTTGGTACAATACACAATTTTTTATACTTACCTGCTTCCTTGGCTCGCAGAATAGCTTTATTTAATTTTGTTGTTGCCGCGAAGACCATTTCCTGCACCATTTCCTGTTCATTTTTTACGGATGAAGAAAGCGGTAGCAGCATGGCGTGGTTGGCCTGGAACACTTTCCACTGGTATTCAATAGCAGACTTCATTTGTTCCAGATCGTCCAGCTTCTCCTCATCGGTACAGGCCACTGCTTTCAGGTAGCTTGCCCGAATCGATTCTGCCAGTTCCTGTTGATAGTTGAGTGTGTCTTCCATAATTTAATTAAAACTTTCACTTTCACTAAAATGCAGTTTCACCAATTCTTAATGTTTTTTTTAGGATGTTTACTAATATTGCTTTTTTCGCAATATTTTCACTAAACACCAAAAAAACGAATTGTTACTGCCGAAAGCCAGTTAAAAATAAGCTGGCCGCGCACTTAAAATCACAACACTAAATGAATTTCGTCGCGTGTTTTACACACCAACACTTCAACACTGACAATTTCGTTGCGTGCTTTAAAAACTAGGGGTCACCATGTTAAAAGACGTTCTTTTCACGAGTGGTTCTTCAGTTGCCTGAAGCGTTTATTTATATCAAAATCTTAACCTACCTAAGTACATGATGCCATACGGCTCCAGTACATATATCCTAAATGCTATCTACAACATACCAAGCGATAACTATATTTAGCGTCGTAAAACGCGCTCAACCAACCCTTTCTAAGCGGGAGGTTGCTAACAGATAAGAGTGCATCTGCGATACCGATAATCTATTCACACGCTCAATCGACTCTTCCTCAGCGAGAGGTTGCTAACAGGTCAGGGGGCGTCTGCTCTTCGTTGTCGCTTGCTGCCACTCCAATCTTTTATGGCTCTTCCCATAAAAGATCGTATGTGCATCAACCGTCAGCGAACCATATGTGTAAATGTCACACTTTCTTCGTCCCTTTCCTGAAAGGACGATCATTTGCCGCGCTTAACGCAATCAGTATTTCTCGGCGAACACTGCCGTTATCGCTATGTATTTTAATATCTTAACAATATCTTTTAGTTACAGTTTGACAATAGTCTTTGATCATTATATATTTTATTTCAATACAGGAACATCACAATCTTAGATTAGATTTATTGTTTACAGGAGCACTTTAATACTTATTTAATTCATTTCGATACAGCAACATCACAATCTTAGATTAGATTAGAATTAATTGTTTACAGGAGCATTTTAATCCTTATTTAATTCATTTCGATACAGCAACATCACATTCTTAGATTAGATTTATTGTTTATAGGAGCACTTTAATCCTTAACTTATATATTGCTCCTTGTCTTTTTGAATTGTAATTCCCTCGGCCGGTACTATTGGAAACTGTCTACGGTCTTTATTAACTTGTTCATTTCTTTTGTATTGAAAAGACATAGCAAATGCTCCTACAGTTTCGTCTTGAAATTTCAGTCATACAATCGTGGTGCGAATTCACGGACTTCAAAATCAATTTGTTTAAGTTGGCCAGATGCACCGTTAACTATCCTGACACTTGTGTTCACATTGACTGTAACCATTTTTTTTGCGGTTGTCTTCAAAATTAAGCTGAAACAAAGTCCCTGTATTTCAGTAGTTTTGAATAGTAAGGTCAAAATATTTAAAGAGATCCGACAAAGGAGTACAACAGATTACGCTGTATGGATTATTTAAAATTTGAAATACCCATTAATCTCGTACAAGAGGAAATTGTCTGGCGGAGGCGTTGCAGGGCATGTCTGTGCCCGAGTGGCTTGTTTTGGGATCTCCTTTGCATTTAATAAATTTACACGAACACGTACTTTATCAAAACTCTAAACGTAATGAATATAATTGAAATGAAAAGCTTCAAAGAAACGATGCTACAACAACAGCAGCAGTATTATGTTGGCATTGCTTTTGAAAATTTGTTTTAATCGAGCATCGAGATATACAAACGTTTTTGCCTCAACCATTGAGATCTCGTCAATTATCAGACTTCAATTAGTTTTGAAAATAAAGAATTAGCAACATCATGGCTTAGAGGCCTTATATCTATTTTTGACTGATTATTTGGAAGAGAAAACAGAATGAAAGGTCGATCCCCAATTTCAAAAGTAGGTACTTTTAAAATATTTGGGTCATTGTCTGGCATGGGAATAAAACGTTTATCAACGGTCTTATAAATTGTGGAAAATAACCTTCTTTTTCCAACACCAGCCCCTCTTCCTATTAATTCATAAAATAAAGTTTTTGCTTTAAAGTTATGAACTATATGGGACAAATTGGTTCTTTGTTTAATATTTAACGAACGGACTAAGGATAAAAAGTCTTCATCTGAAATTATTGGAGGTAATTTAATCAGACGTACGGTATTTTCAGGTATCTGTTTATTGTCATCTAAGTTAAGCATTTTAGTATGAGGATTAAATTCAGGAACTGCAAAAATCATAAATTCTTCACCTTTAACTGGAACTTTTGCATTTTAATGAAATCCATTGTCTGAATTATTGGCGCTTTCGAATTCATTTTTTCATACTTTTGTGCCGTAGTTTTCTGAAAAATTATAAAAGAGATTAGTATTGCTTTTATTTAGTTATTTACCTCAAACAATTCTGGATCCTCTTTCACTGCGTCGAAGGTAGGAATTTAACCTCTTTCTTTTGATCTTTAGTTGCATTTTAGGAAATTAAAAAGTTAGTTAATATATCACTTGCCAAATATAGTTCTTACCTCTTCCATTGTGGGATTTCGCTTTTGTGAAATTCAAATTACACTTGAGCCTCTATTTACACGGTTTGTCGGGCCAAGAACATGTGCAAAAGAAAACCGTGTAAAAAAATATAATTTTCCTATAAAAGTGCCTAATCGTTCCAATTTCGAAAGAAAACAGTGCAAAATAAATATATCGTGCAATAAAAACACGTTTTTGTATAAATTATATATTGTTTCTTCCACTTCAACAATAAAATCAACAACACACTTTTTATGCTTTAGTTGCAGTTATTTCTTTATTATTAGGGTCACATTGCTCAACAATAAACTTTTCAATACAATTTGCTTTTGTGACGTTTTATTTATGATTTATCCAAATTACATTTATATTAATTTTATAAATTCAGTTGGTGGTTTAAGCGGTTTTATCATCACTATGCAATGTCTTATATTTACGCTTTTACACATGAATGTAGAGAATAGCGCAGGAGTACAAATTATTAGTTTATTACTTTCAACTTTATAAACCACAAAATTATTCCTTTTATTAATTAACTTTATTAATTTCAACTTTATAAACTACAGAATTATTCCTGCTATGCAGGTTGAAGCTCACATTATTAATTTCAACTTTTTAAACTACAGAATTAATCCTGCTATGCAGGTTGGGTCTCTCTTTTCGACTGCCTGTTTGATTCTAAGCAAGAAGCCCACAAGCCCGTTCGCCTGACCAGAATTTGGCAAATCAGCAGAACTTACTCTCTCACGGTTTGGCACGTTTGGCAGGCGGGAATTTGAATATTGCGGCGGGCAACCCGATGCCGCGAATTTGCAAACTTTAGATATGGCACGTAGAGTGCTGAACAACGGAAATGGACGAGACAAATTTCTACAGAAATTGTTTACCTGCAACCTGTCTCTGGGACGAAAAGATGCCCTTGACAAGTGGTTGCATGTAACATGTCTGCAACGTCCCTTAACTTATACATGTGTCCTAACTCATTCCATTAAAAATTAACGCTTCTTGTAGGTAATATAAAATATATATATTTATTTAAAAAAAAATAGTTTATTTTATTTGCTGTTATACAGTTTAGGGAAAAAACAAAAATAAAAGCTGAAAAATATCAGCATATAGTTATTTTATTTAGGTTGTTGGTTATTATAGTCCGAGTTTACCCATCGGCTTCATGGTTGTGGGGTTCTCAATGTTATTTACGTTTGGTTCACGGTTCATTCCGATAAATTTCCACAACTCTTTTAAACTTTTTACTTGGTTTTCTTTTTGCTGTTATTTTGATTTTTATTACTTATAAATTTTTTTTTATATGGGTTAAATCTTTGCATTTGTTTTTGTCACTTTTATTATGTTTATTTCAGAGCGAGTTCTTTTTTCGATTTCGCCAATTTTGTGTTATATTTTCCGTAATAAATAAAAACACATCAGTTAGATTTTTATTTTAGCATAAATAGACTTTATTAATAATATTTATTTTCGTGGGTTTCTTGTTTGTCTTCACTGATGACGTGGGGTTCGTGGTAATTAATTCTGCTGCTTTGGCCGGCACCTGCCTTTATAGCCAATTTAGTTGATTAGCTTTTGGCCGGTGCTTGCGTCGTCGTGCAGCTTGCGCGGTTCCCAGCAATGCCGCGTAGTCTAATTTCATACAGCGCGCCTTATTGTCTTATTACAATGCTTCTTATTACTAAATTCTTATTTACTAGATTCTTATTACTACTTATGTTTATCTAAATATCGGTTTTACGTGAGGTTGTGTATTGTGCATTTTGTGTTGGTGGTGCGTTGTGTATAGGTTGTGTTGATGTAACAATATGCAGTTAATGTTTGATTTTCATTCTCCTCTTCCAATACTGCAGCATTCCACAAATGCTTCCAGCATCTGTTTAGCGTACTTATTTTAATCTCTTTAATAGCACAGTTAATGCATTTTATACAATTTCATATATCGAACGCTTTCTTTGCTGAGATCACATTTAATTGGTCGTCGGTTTCAATCTGTTTCAAAATGTACTCGAAGGAGTGCTTAACATAGTAAGACTTGAAGATAGCAAAGATTCCCTGGTCTAGCGGTTGAATTACAGACGTCGTGTTTGGTGGTAGGAACATGATCTTAACATTTTCATGTTCAATGATGGGATGACCAGGGGCATTATCTATGAGAACGTATGGAACGAGTTGCGATCTAAAAACTTTTTTAGCCAGCCATTGCTAGCGCAAGAGGTGGACTTGGAGGCATCAGCTGGTAAAACCGCGTTTTCATTCTTTATTTTTATGTAAAGCTGCTGTGCCTTATTTTTTATACATCTGGTATTAACAGGTACCCTTTTTTGTGCTTAGTCTTCAAGCCATCATACAAGTTTGCACCACCAGCACATCTCTGCCGTTAAACGTTTTAGAAAAACTCCCGGCACTGTGGGCTGAAGCAACTTCCCGAATTACATTTTTATTGTACGAGCTGTTGCTTCGTTTAAGTTTTTTCTTTTTGCAACTGTCGCAAATTTTTCGCCAACTTTTAATTGCGAACTCTTGTTTTGACATTTCGTTTTATTGGTTTCTTTTATATTGACAACAGAGTTGCATTCTAATGCATGGTTGTGATACATGTAGTAAATCTAATTAAAGCGAAGAAAAAGGGTACGAAAAAGTTGTGCAAAAACAATAAAACCGTGCATAAAAAGTAACTGGGGGATGTAAAACACACCGTGTAAAAAAAATTTATTTTAAAAAAACACATGTAAAAAGAGGATCAAGTGTTCTTTAATTCAGAGTATATTTTCTGAACGTAATTCTATTTGATCGTATGTTTCTTTAAATTGTCACCACTCAAATTATCCAGTTCGTTGGCGATTTCCGTCCACTTAAAAGAAAAAACCCATCACTATTTTTTACACACCTTTTTGTAATAATATTCTGTGGAGGAGGTGTAAAGGAATATGTTCGTTTACATAAAGTCACTTCAATTTATTTGAATTCCGCGATGGTCCAACCATTGTCTTTTTCTTGAAATTCACTTGCGGGTTTTCCAGGTCTTCAAGTTGTACATATATGGCCTTAAACGGCACCTAAAAATATTTTAAGCTTACCACCATGTCATCTTCAATAATCTTGATGTAATCACCATATAATAATTGGTACTTTTAGAACATAATGAATTACGTCATTGTTTTGTAAGATCTTGACAGTAGAGACCCTAAGTATATTACTTATACTAAGTGGTACGGCTTCAGTGTTTACAAGCTGTTCAATTTCGAGTATGTCCAGAATTAGTGGATTTATAATATTGTTTTTTCCCAAAACTATCGAAAGTACTATCGTATTAAGATGATTAATGATATTGTCGTTTCTATTGATGAGGAGTTCCGCCAATAGCTCTTGCGAATCTTCTATGAATTTGGAGTGTGTTTACTATCCGTTTAATTTCGCTAATCTGTTGGTTTAGAGTTTCCACAGTCTCTGGATCACGGATTTCTGAAGACAGTAAGAACGATTGCTGGGCTATTGTTTGGTATTCGGTTAGGTTTGTAGTATGGATGAGGTAAGATATAAAGTGTGCATGAGTGTAGTCGATAATCTTTGCTTGACACCATTGGGAAGCACTGAGTACCAGCGAGAAGTAGCAGATATGTAGTTATTGAATTCATCCTTCTGAGCAGTCCTTAGGTCCAAGGATAGTTGTTTGCTGGTAACGTGTTTTTCCTCGAGCACACTTTCACGTCTTCAGTCCAAGGAAAGTTGCTTTGTTGGTAACGTGTTTTTTCTCGAACACACTTTCACGTCTTCGATCCAAGGAAAGTTGCTTGTTGGTTGTTTTTTGAACACACTTTTGCGTTATTTTTATTTACTTGTGTTTTATTATTCCCTATGGGAACTTTTGAAACACACTTTTTACGTTGGACGCCAGTTATTAGATTCCGCTCTGCGCGATGCACACTGTTTTATTGCCAGATTCTAACTGAATTACAAACTTAAAGCTAACCTATCAATTACAGTCTGCTTGCAGTCTACGATTGTTGTTGTTGTTGTGGCACTTGTCGTAGCTTGGAATGCAGTGCAGCGTGGGAAGGTGCTAACGCGCACAGTTCTCGCGCTGCCCACTGGCTCGGTGCAGTTCCGAGAACAGAACTGCTTATGGTAGCGTCTGCGGTATCGGGGCGACTCAAGGGGTGTTAACTTACATATATAGAAAAAATTCGAGACGTTTGGGTTTGTGGCACAATACATTTGTACGTATATTTGTATGTATGTACGTATGTAAGTATGTATGTATATTTCGCTTATAGTCCACAACTATAGTTGCACAACTTTTGTGGACTATATCGCTAATGGGACTGTGGCGTCGGTATTCATACATGCCGAACGGTGTCGTAATCGCCGTTTTTGACACGTCAGCCGGCTCGACGGGCACCTGATGATAAGCGCGGCGTAAGTCAAGCTTGGAGAAAATAGTACAGCCGTGGAGTGTATGTGTGAAATCGTGCAGGTGCGGAAGGGGGTAACGGTCCGGTTCCGTGACTGCATTTAGACGACGAAAATCGCCGCACGGCCTCCACTCGCCGCTCTTCTTTTTCACCATGTGCAGCGGGCTCGCCCAAGGACTGCGAGATGGGCGGCATATACCGGCAGCCAATAAAAACTGTATTTCAGCTTTAGCAGCTTTTAGTTTGTCTGGTGCCAAGCGTCTCGGTTTGGAAAAAACAGGAGGGCCTTTGGTAACAATATGGTGCGTAACACCGTGACGTACCTTCTTGCTATCGCCGTTGTCCACCGTGATGTCTTTGAATTCTTTTAATAAATCCTGAAACGGCAGATTCTTATTAATACTCGACAGATTAATTATGATCTCTTTTGTAGTAGAAAGCGCACAAAGTGTGGTTATGTTTGTTACGCCGTCAATCAATTTACGATGCTTTAAGCTGACAAGCAAGTTGAAATGTGACAAAAAATCGGCGCCGATGATAGGTTGCGATACGTCGGCGACAATAAAATTCCAGCGAAATTGTCGGCGCAGACCTAAATTGACGAGGAGGTTTTTTACGCCGTACGTTTTGATTGTTGATTTGTTTGCCGCGTAGAGGAAAAAATTTCCGTCTGGGTGTCTTCGCTGCAACTGCGTAGGTGGAATAACACTTACTTCGGCGCCTGTGTCCACCAAAAACTTAAGCGAGGAATTTTTATCTGATACTATGAGACGGCGGTTTGTCGTGGTGAGCCTATCGTCGACCGCCATAGACGACAGACTATTTAGTTTAAATTCTTTTTGCATGGAGAGCGGCATTTTCTTGCGTCGCCTCCAAACTTCTGATGGTACCAGCATAGACCTTCCCTGTTCTGGCGCGACGACGAGCGTGATGTTGAACGACCTCTGCTTCGGGTCCTGGACCTTCGGTTGTACGAAACTTTTAAAACTGCAAGCTCTTTAGTGATTTCGGCGAGCTGCTTCTCAATGTGCGATTGTGTATGCGACGCCGACGGCTGCGTTTCTATCGCGCTGACATGAGGTGAGTCACTAACCTCACTTATTTTGTCGGCGAGTAAGGCGACTTTATCGAGCGGCTCGGTGCTTATAGAAATCACAGCACGTATGTTGGAAGGCAATCGGCTCATCCAAATGGATTTCAGCATACCGTCGTTAATTTCTCCGCCAGCTAGACTGCGCATTTCGCGCAGAAGTTGTGATGGTCGCATGTCGCCCAGCTCGAGCTCTTGAAGCAATTTTTTTACACGCCTTTGTTCCGAGTCGGCAAATTGCGAGATGAGGCGCTCTTTCAGAGTTTGGTACATGTTTAATACAGGAGGGCTCAAAATTATATCGCTGATTTGTGCCAGGATGTTACTTTCCATAGCTGCCACGACAGTGTGATATTTTGTTCTGTCGTTAGTTATCCCTGCTGCTATGAATTGCGACTCGACCTGTGCGATCCATAGTTCTGGCTTCGCGTGCCAAAATGGTGGAATCCTTACAGAAACCTTGGCCAGTTCCGCGCTTTGTCCACCTGGTTGTCCGGAATTCGCTGCGCGTCCTGAGGCCAGTTGGGCTTGCGCCGGCGACGGTGGCAGAAGCGCGTCTTCAACCAGCGAATTTTCCTCCAGATTTGGTTGCGACATTTTTATGTGTCGGGGTCACCAATTTGTGGCGTCGGTATGAAATAAGAAACGAGGTTAGGTATAAAATATATGTTTATTGGAGTTAACCTTTTGCCTGGTCTCTTCAGTCGAGAGATTTACAGAAGAAGAAAGATGTTCGTTCTTGGTGTTGCCAGAAGGGCTAAAAATCATTTCTTATTATTTTCACAAGGTTGCAATATTCGGTAGTAGTATTATGTTATATTACGCCACAGGACTATAGGCCTAATTTTTATATATGCCATAATATGGTATATAAATTAAGTGTTTTCGTGGGCCTTTGTTAAATAAAAGACTCCTTTCCAATTGTCGCGGGCGCTGCGCAAAACTTATTTTATTCGGAACAATTTCCAGACTAAACAACTCAAAGTTAAAACTCTTATCCTACCCTAAGCTGCTGCCCGATTCTGCTGCCACTGCTAAAATTGTTGTTGTTGTTGTTTGGCACGCCATAGCCGCGTGACCGTCCGCTGCGGCATGGAATGCTGTTGTTGTTGCTTTGCCGCGTTACTGCGCGGATCGGATGTCCGTTGTATCATTTGTGGAGTCAGCAGCTTGGCGCACGGAGTTTCACAGTGGGACAGAAAGCTCTTTGGGCATGGAGTCCCACAGTGGGGCAGGCAGCTCTTTGGGGCGTGGAGTATTAGTTGTTAACTTATATACGGATTCGATAATAAAAAGCCATTGATGTGAAATCAAAAAATTAAATTCATGTTTATTTCATTTCATTTTCATTAATTATTTATATGTTTATAATTATAATTATTATATAATTTATAACTAACTTTTTTGAAAAGTTTCTTTAAATTTTAGTGAAAAAAATCTGTAATTTTTGTTTGATTTATTTTTAAGGAGTGTTTAAGAGCCCTCTCCTCTATCTTTTCAAACAAAAATGAACTCTCTATATCGTTTTCTGAACAAAAGTTTCTTAATATGTCTACAAAGTTTAAAATGTCTTTTGTAGAAGGAGGATCTTCTTCAAATGTAAAAGTTTATAGATTGTAAAATTTCCTCATCGCTCAAACTCCCAAAGCAAACCAGGTCATCATCGCAATGCAAATATTCAGCTGGATACCTCACAACTTCGGCAATGAAATCTTCGTTTTCAGCCTCATCGCATTCACTAAAATAGTTGTCACCGCTGCTCTTAATAAAACCGGCCTGTAAAAATTTATGGAAATGCAAATCAAATGAAAAATACATAATGTTTAACTTGTTAACCTTTTTAAAACAATTGGCAATTGTCTCTGGTTTTACCAACCACCATGCTCGCTTTACGAAATGTAGTGCGTCCAATATTGATAAAGCCTTGATATATTCCGGAACGGTTTTCAATTGCACAAGTTAAACAAACTTAGTGGATTTCCTCTCGAACCGTACGGCTCGCTGGTCGAGTTTAATCTGTTTTATTCAATTATGTTTTTCCACAGTTGACTTATTATTTAATCTAAAATGTACTTATGTTAAGTCAGCAAAACTGCATTCAAGGTTGCAGCGTTCCCACCGTCGCTGTTGCTGCGTTTTGGTTTGACGGTGTTGTGTTGCGGCTGGCGGCGCTGCTTCCGGTGCTGCTCCGTTAACTTACATACCTCAGAATTAGCGCCGATACCTTTGAACCTTTTGGCAGCAATATTGGGTGCTTGATATTAAAGCTCAACGTTGAGTGCTTGAGCCTTCCTCCGACGCGTAGCAGCCCCACATCGTCAAGAAACGGGGAGTATCGAATAAGCGTCGATTTAGCATGTAGTTGTTTTTGATGTTTAAGTTGATTGATGTCAGCTCCAGATGTTGATTGTTGAACATGACGTAAGATGATATCTGTAGCTCGCTGGAGCTCGACAGTGTTGAGTGAGTGTGGCGCCGAGTCAAACTGCGTGTGAGCTCGACAGTGTTGAGTGAGTGTGGCGCCGAGTCAAACTGCGTGTGAGCTCGACGACACAATGCAATAAAGCGCATACAGTACGCGATGGTACGGATTAATCGTGTCCACGACGACGATTTATTTATCAGTAATTCAATGTCATTGTCTGTACCAGTTGCACACAAAACCACTGGTTGTTTATTTCGTTCTTCACTAAGCACTACTGCGTCAATGTCTTTTACGCGCGAAAACGTAGATTTTGGCCACTGGTCTTCTGGCAGTGTCAACCAGAGTGGGCCGTGCCACCACAGATGATGCTCAAGAAGAGTCGACGGTAACATGCCGCGTGACGCACAGTCCGCGGGATTTTCTTCAGTACGAATATGTTGCCATTGGGCACGAGGACACACATCCAAAATGTCCGCAGTTCGATTACAAACAAATGAATTCCACCTACGCGGTGGCGATGAAAGCCAATGCAAAACGATCTCTGAATCGCTCCAACAAAACACATTTGAAACGCTTACTGTGAGCGATGATTTTACTGCACTTATCAATTTAGTTAGCAAATATGCAGCACTTAGTTCGAGCCGTGGTATTGAAAGCGGCTTTAGCAGCAACACGAGTTTTTGCCGAAATCAAAGTAACAAAATATTTATCACCAATCTGTGTACGACTATAAACCACTGCAGCGTAGGCCAGGGAGGATGCGTCAGCGAATCAATGCAACTCAATTTTACCACCAGCAGATGATGCAATGTACCGCGGAATTTTCACATTTGTTAAACACGAGAGCTGCTCAATGTACTTTTGCCAGCGCTCGCACAAATCGTCAGGCAATGGATCGTCCCAATTTAAACCACGAAACCATAAATCTTGCAATAATATTTTGAACAGTACCACAGTAGGCGCAACGATTCCTAAAGGGTCAAAGATTTTAGCAGTTTCTGCAAGCACAATTCTTTTTGTTGGTTCGCGAGCACTAACTGATTTTATTACTAATCGGAATTCATCGGCACACGGTTTCCATTGCAAGCCCAGTAGTTTCACACACGAATTCGAACTATCTGATTCAAAATCTACTGGCTTAAATTCACAGAGATGCTTTGGCAAAGTTTCTAAAAACGGCCAGCAGTTCGAACACCATTTTTGTAGCTTAAAATTTGCTTTGTCTGCACCTGCTGTGATGTCGTCTACATACGCATCATTTTCTAATACTCGCGACGCGATAGGGTAAATTGTTCTATAATCTTGTGCGAGTTGTTTGAGCACGCGCACTGCAAGAAACGGCGACGACGCAAGTCCGTAGGTCACTGTCAACAGCAGTGATGTTAAATAAATTTTTGAAAAATCCCTACGTAGCCCAAAAAAAATCCCTACTTTTCCCTACGGTACAAACAAATTTTCCCTACAAAATTCCCTACATGTTTTTTTTCTTCTACTTCTACTAGAATGAATTATATATAACGCACAAAACAAATTATATGTTTTAGTTTTGAGTTAAAGTGCATTTTGTAACACCTTTCATATAATTTTTTATTTTAGGTACATAAAAATATACATTTTTACAGTAGCGTGCATAAAAGGACAAATAATTAGTTTTTATATTATATTCAGTTCTGAGACTAAGTTATACTGATCTAAATACTTATTTGTATTTGGCAAAGGAACAAAGTTTCAATACTAAAAAAAGTATACATTATTGCACATGGTCATACAGTTCTACTGACACCATTTTCTTTAAATGAGCCTCACTACATTGGAAGTTACGGCAATCTTGATTTTCGTCTTGCAAAAAAGAACGAACAATGCAAATAGATGTCAAAATTTGATGGCTGAGCTTATTTCTCTTTTTTGTGCGGACATCTGTCACAATAGAAAAAATTCTTTCTGAATCTGCATTGCCATGTGGTAGTGATAAAACTAATTTGGCCAATTTTGTCAAAATAGGAAAAAGAAACTTGTCATTAAAATTTTTCATGTAAGTGATTTTGCTCCAAAATTTTTCAATACTCATTTTTAAAAGATCTGATTTCTCATCCTCTGAAAAATTATACTCAAAGGTTCTCCACTCTTGTAGGGCAGAACCAACGTCAACATTTGCAATTTTACAAATATTTTGAAATGCAAATTCATTCTTATTGCCTTTTACCGCCATGGCAATTTCTGGGTTTAAAAATTCGATTTCTTTAAATAACTCAGTTTTGAGCGGTAATCTCCGCTGAATCTCTTCTAATGCAGTGACATAGAATTGCAAGCAATCCATCCTGATTTTGTTTGCTGCCGTTTTTGGTACAGCAGTAAGGAGCTCGTTGCATTCATGCCCAAGAAAAACTTCCTCAAGCGGGAGCGAAATATGCGGTGATCTAACAACACAATTAATATTAAGCTCAGATTTTTTGATAAAGTTTTGGCCTAAGCTTAAAAATATCTTTACTGACTCTCGCTGCAACACCTGTATTAAAGGTGCCTTCGACTGAAAAAGTGCGTTCAAAGTATTAAAATAATTAAGTACATACTTAAGGAAATATAAATAAATTTTATTGCACTCGTTATTGAGTTCATAATAAATCGTTTCAGTTGATTTTAATTTATCTTGCGTGGTAGCTTGACTAAAAAATGCTACCAATACGTCCCAGTTTTCTAACACGCTTTCTACGCATTTGTGATGAGAGAGCCACCTGGTTGCAGAAGTCCGCAGGATTTTCTTTTTTTTCTCGCGAAGCATTTCCTGAAGAGCTTGTAACTCTGCGCATCTTTTGGAACTTCCCGAAACGTACGTACCGATTTGCCGCAAAAGATCCTCCGGTCCTCTTGGTAGCGCTAAACAAGCCTTACTGGCAATAATTGCAGCTGAATGGCATATGCACTTGACAACGACAGCATGTGGATTGTCGTGTATTAGTCTGGACGCAAATGAATTGTGCTGGCCGATCATTACACTGGCACCATCGCTGCACATACCTTCAATGTAATAAAACAGCCTTAATAGAAATTTTATATATACAGAAAATAAATAAGCTATTTACCAATAATGTTGTCAAATGGAATTCCAAGAGAGAGAATACATTCCTTGAAAAGTCTGTACAGTGCTTCTGCAGTACAATCAGTTTGTATTGGAAGTAAATCCAGCAGCTTAACCACCACTCGCTCGCTTTCCTCATCGAAATATCTTACCAAGAGGCACATGTGTTTATTGAGCCCGATGTCTGTACTCTCATCGACCATAATGGAAAATTTGTTTGCCTTCAACTTATTTATCAATTTCTCCTTTTCCACCTTTGCTAACACATTTTTTATAATGCTGGTGCACTTATTTCTTCCAAGTTCTGAATTTCGTATAATTTCAGAATCAGGCACGATCTCTTTCAAAAGTGGGATTAAGTGATCAACCACTTGTAGCGCCACATTGTGTTCTGCAAAGAACATGCTCAGCCTGATTTCGAAGTTTTTCGAGGCATCTGGCTTATTCGTTTTCTTCGTGAAAAAATTATTAATCTTGGATGTCTTTTTTATTGCCTTTAGGTTTTTTTGGTGCATTTTAGTTTCAGCATGTTTAAGCAAATCACTCTTGCCGCAGTTCAAAACTTTGTTGCATGCAGCGCATTTAGGGTTGCCAGACGGGCTTGATTTGGCTTGATTGTCAAGCTTTTTTAATGTTTGTCAAGTGTCAAGACAAAATTACATTTGTCAAGCTAAAACAAAATTTTTAAAATATTAAGTCGCAATTTTGAGTACCAACTATTTTAACCAGCATATTTCAAAAAACACAATCAGCATTTCATATAAACCATAAGAAGTGCTCGTAAAGATAAATTCGCCGACCGTCATCCGATATGATTGTGTTTCCAGTCTAAGCAGTATTGATTTTTGTTAACGCCTAACGGCACAAATTAGTCAATTCTGTTAGTAATAATACTAAATACATGTGGCAAAATAAATAGACAAATATTTTTGTAATGTTGGAATTAAAGTATGAATTTTTGTGATGTTTGAATTAATGTTTTATGTTTATTTATAATTCTATGTTTTTGTTATGTTTGAATTAAAGTTGTATGTTTATTATTTAATTCTAAATTTTTGAATAAAATATTTTTTTTTATTATATGCATATTTAAAAAATGTGAAGTTTTTATTTCGAAATCAAGCTTTTTTCATCCTCATGTCAAGTTTTTCTGCAATTTGAATCTGGCAACCCTAAGCGCATTTGCATTTAAACATATCGTTTGGTAAAGCTTCCAACCAGCCATTAAAATTGTCATCTTCCAGCCATTTGTTGTTAAACTTTTGCTTTCGGTATTTGCATTTTTGCCCCTTGTTTTCCTCCGAAGACTCACTTGAAGTGGAAGAGTTCATTTCTGCAAAATATATTCACTTTAAATATAAATAAAAGCTGAAAATAAATTTTTTGTACTTACTTCAATAGTCGAAAATTTTTGCCAATTTTTGCTACCAAAAAGCGCGCGTTAGTTAAACAATGTGGCCACAGTGTACATTCAGATAGATAAGTTTTCCCACTATGGCAATGATGCCATACAAACAAAAGGTTAAAGAGTATTGCCACAAGTAGAATGTTTGATTTGACATCTTTTTTGTGTTTTTAATTAAGTACTTTTTAAAATTTTCCGCTAGTTTTTAATTTTTTCGACCTCACTTCAAAATTCCCTACATTTTGATAATTTTAAAAAATCTGTCCTTTTTTTCCCTACACCCATTTTTTTCGACGAAAATCCCTACATGTAGGGAATTTTCCCTACGTTTAACATCACTGGTCAACAGCCTGTAATGCTCAACTGGAACGTTTTCGTTTTCACGCCACACAATTCGCTGAAAATCAGTATGCTGAGGAGACACACGAATTCCTCGAAACATTTTTTCTATGTCGGCGGAGAACACATACCGATGTTGGCGAAAGCGAAGCAAAACTCCGAAAAGGTCTCTTTGAATTGCAGGACCAATACATAAGCGATTATTAAGAGAGACGCCCGAACTGTCTTTGCATGACCCGTCAAACACTACGCGACACTTTGTTGTTGTACTGTCTGGTTTTAAAACGGCATGGTGCGGTAGGTAAAAACACTCTTTATTGTTTACTTGTACTTCGTGTTCTGGAATGCTCTGCATATGACCAAGTGTCAAATATTCGCGCATGAAATTGAAATATTGCGTCGTTAAATCAGAATTTGAGCGAAACTTACGCTCCATGTGTTGAAATCTTGTGATTGCTTGCGGCAGTGTTGCTGCAATGGAAGGTGTCTGTTCTTTAAAGGGGTATTTCACAATATATGTGCCATCAGCGCGTGTGTGTGTAGCTGCAAAATGAGACTCTGCTGGATCTGCCATCATAATTTTTGTCTCAGTTGACGTCACATTTTCCACTTCCATGAAGGTCCGAAATAGCGAGTCGATGTCGTCGACCACTGCATGATGTGTTATAGCTGGCATTGAAACATTCTCTATTGGTGTATGTGATCCAGAAATAACCCATCCAAACGCACTTTGAATGGCAATGGGAAGTCCGTTTCCGAATTGTTTCCGCTCTCCTGTGCATATGTCCCAAATGTAGTCCGATCCCACTAACACATCAATCGCACCAACTTCTGCAAACGATGTGTCGGCTAATGGAAGCCGCATAATTTCAGTCCACACAGGAGAGGAGATATCAATTGATTGCGTAGGAATGTCCAAAGTGAGTTTCGTCAAAATGAGAGCCGAAATATCAACGACTGCATTGGAAATGTGAGAGTGCAGAGAAAGCTGCACGCGACCGCGTGTTACTCCAGCATTGCAGGCGGAGAGTCCCTTTACAGAAATGCGAGCGTTGCTCCGTAGTAGACCGCAGCGCTGCACGAAAGCTTCAGTCACAAATGAGACTGTCGATCCTGTATCGAGCAGTAATCTGCAACTTACTTCGTTACCCCACTTCAAGTGTGGCCAGGGGCTTAAATAAAAAGAGGCTAAATTCGCAAAAACAAAAAGTCAAAAAAAGCTAAATGCCTTGAAAAAAAAGGTTAAAAAAGAGCTAGATTTTTTGTGGCAATTTTCAGTTTTTCTTTTATTTTTAACATAGGCACATAGGTATCATAGGTACAAAAAAACAGTTAAAAAGAAGTTCATATATAAAAATACAATAAATTTATTACAAAAGATCATTCATTATATCTCAGATATAACTATTTCCTCTTCACCAGATGAATCGGACGAACTTGTGCTTACATAAACACTACTTAAATCTAACAAACGTATGAGATCATCAGTAACTTCAAAGTCATGGCAACATTTTTGTAACCTTTTTAGTGAACATCGAATATTAAGCAACGAGTTAAGCATTTTTATTTTTATTCGATTTCTTTGTTTAGTTTTCACAATTTTCATTGCACTAAAAATCCTCTCAACCTCAGCGTTGCTAAGCGGTAAGACTAAAAAACTGAAAACGAAATCGACAAGCTCAGAAAAAGGATTTTCATTTAATGAGTTTTTAAACTGCTTTACTTCTACCCAAAAATCGATGGTTGAAGACAGACTTGACCAATTATGTGTTAACAGCTTTCGCCATTGATGTTCAATAATGGTTATTTCGTCTGCGCAGTATTTTGACTTTAAATTGTCAATATGAGAAAATATATTTGGCTTAACTATTTTAAGTGAATTTTCAACAGAAAAAAAATCTATCTTTCGAAGTGTATCTATATTGTTTGGCAGACGTTGTCGTAACTGATGAATCAATTTTACCAGGAAAATTTGACATTTTTCACGGACTATTTTTTCGTCGTCTCTGCTTATTGATTTATCATTTACTCTTGCTTTAATGTATTCTTCAAAAGTGTAGGAGAAATTAGGAAAATTTATTAAAAAAGGTTCTATTGGAGACGATAAAGGGTCAAAGGCCTCGCAACGTAATACAATCTGATAACATAAGTTATCAAGCAATGATTTTAAATCAAAAAAAAGTTTTGTCGGGTCGGCAGTGTTGCTTTCAAAGGCTTTGTTAACTTTTTGTACTTCATGCAACACTGGTTTCAAAAACAAAAGGTATGCCAAGTTATAGTCCGTATACAAATCCCTTAAGTGTTTCGCTTTGTGGCACTGCTCTTTCAAGGAAACAATACCAAAATGAGTTTTCAACTCAATCCACTGATCGGCTATTCGTTTAACAGCTGTTTCAATCGATAACCACCGAGTTTCACATGCTCTAACTAGCTTAAGTGGCTCATGGTCGTCATTTATCAAGGAAAATATTTTTCTGTAATTATTTTGTCTGGATGGGGACTTTGCAAACCAGTTGTAACTTTCAGAAATCAAATATTCTACTTCGTTCGGAATGCATTTAGAGGCACTGGATACAGCCAATTGGACGGAGTGACAAACGCACGGAACCAATATAATGTTTGGATTGTTTTGTTTTAAGAGAGCTATTACGCCTTTATTTACGCCTACCATAGTGCTGGCGTTGTCTGTCCCTAACCCTTTAAAATTAGCTATATCTAATTTAAATTCGTGCATTGTCTTCAAAACGGCATTTACAATGCCCTCTGCGGTAGAATCTTCTAATTCCACTAATTTTAAAAACGTGTTTACAATATGCTGTCGATTTGTACTATAGTATCGTATTACGATGCCAAGCTCCTTTTTTGTAGAAATGTCTGTAGACTCGTCTATTATTAGGCTGTAGAGACTATTTCCAATATCGGAAATCAATTGCGTTTTAAAATATGGCGACAGAATATTTTTTATAAGTGCGCTGCATTTAGTTCTCCCAAGCTGTAAATCTCGAGCAATAACGCTATCCGAAAATGTTTTCTTTTGCAGCATGGATAGGTGATCAACAGAACGAATTGTGGTATGGCATGCCACATAAATTGCATGTTGCAAAGTCGCCCGATTTATATCTCTTTTAGTTCTTACCGGCATGAAGGGAACAACTGGCTGCATCCCGGTATTAAAAGGGCCCATAGCCTCAATATGTTTTTTCCTCTTAGAGTGGGCAATAATGCCGGATAGTTTAGGCTGCAATTTGCAGAGACAATATTTGCATGCCAGGTAATCGCCATTATTTACCAGCCACTTGTGGAACCTTTTATCATTTAGCCAATTTGTACGTATTTTTTGCTTGTATTTACTAAAATGTGCAATCTTTAATAATATGTCCATATGAAAATGAGGAAAATATATACCTCCTTTTTTTCTTGTTTTCGCATGGTGCTTCATTATCGGGTAGCGATACTACGTCATCCGAATCGTACACAGAGCTCGAGTCGGTTTCAGTTTCTTCCATAAATCCAACTGCGCACGCTGAGCCTAGATTGTGAACGTCTTTTTGCGAATTTTGGCCAACTTTAGTTAGTTTTTTGAAATACCTAAAAAGAACAACGTAAAAATAATAAATCTAAAAATACGAAATTGTAGCAGACTTACTTTTCCATTTTTTGCCATCAGCACTTTTCTTTTTTCTTTCCTTTTACTTTTGCATAAAATATTTGCCGGTTTGCTGCGTTAATTCAAATGAAATTGTGCCGTTCCCAAAACGTCGTGCTGCCAGATGGAAGTTTTCATACTTCCATCTGGAAGTTTTCATACTTCCATCTGTCAGCAGTGTTGCATTCAATGGTTACTTTTATTAATAGTAGAGAAACAAAAAAAAGCTGTTTTCAAAGTGAAAAAAGGCTAAAAAAAAAGCCACGAAGCTAAATTACAAATTTCGAGGCTAAGCGACGAAAAAAAAGGCTAAATCTAGCCTCGAAAAGGCTAAAATGGCCACACTGCCCACTTGTCTATTATGGCTGCACGTGCTGTTGGCAACAGCGTGTGTTTGTTCGAAGAATTTGAAAGAGCATTGTTACTTATAGCTGTCGGAGAAATTTGAGTACAGTCGTCTCCTGGTGCAGACGCGATTGTTGCTTGGTTGCCGCTATTATAGCCCGATGCAGCTGTGCTTGTGTTATTCGAAGGAGAAGCATAATTTGTATGTACAAGACTGTGATGCTTTGCACTGCAAAGCTTGCAGCGATATTGAGAGGGACATTTGCTAACGACATGAGTGCGACTGAAACAATTGAAGCACAGCCTTTTCTCCTTAACGAAAGACCTACGTTGTATTTCCGTTAGCTGTTTAAATTTTCTACACTGTGAGAGAGTGTGAGAATCATTATAGTTTGGGCACTTAGCAACAAAATTTTGTTCGGTATTTACGAAATTGGTTACGACATGACGGTTATTATAATGCCGCGAATTTGAATTTACACATGAGTCAAGGGCATCACAACGTTTTGTAAGAAAATTCAGAAATGTTTCAAATGTGGGTTCTATTTGGGCATCACAAGTTTTAGCCCATTCTTGTTTAGAGTCGTCATCTAACTTGTTCAAGAGTATTTGTATTAACCACGGGTCGCGACTATTTGAACTGAGAGCGTTTAGACCGCGAACTACTTCATCTGCACCGTCGGTTAATTTTCGGAGCGCTGTTGCATTTGATGCATTGCATGAGGGAATAGAAAGAAATGACTGTACAAACGAACGAACTATTAAGGGTTTTCTTTCAAAACGGTGCACTAATCTGTCCCATGCTTCAGCGCAGTTTGTTTCGGTGATGGGAATGTGTTTCACTAAATTGAGAGCATCGCCCTCCAAATACGATGTCAAATAAAAAAACTTTTGGGTTGCTGTCAAGCCTAGTTTGCTATCTACAGCACTTAGGGCCAGTTTCACAGTGGATGTTTAAATCTAATTTGCGAATTGAGTTTAAATCTGGTTTAACTTTTCTTGAGTTTCACAGTGCATTTATTTAAATACGGAATAATGAATGGCAACTTCGAATATTTGACAATTGAAGGTTGGCACAACTTGCCAAAAACATATGTTCAATTGTTCAATTATGGAGGCAGCGCGAAGCAAAAATTTTTCGGCCAGCGAAATTAACTATTTACTGGACATTGTAAAAAATTACCAAGCACAGATAGAGTGCAAACAGACTGATAAAATAAGTGTGGACCAAAAAGAAAAAGTATGGATGAAAATAGCAGAAGACTTCAATTGTTCTTCCGACGGGCCTGAGAGAAGTGTCAAAATATTGAAGACAAAATATCAAAATTTGAAGGCAAATTTAAAAAAGCGGGTTGCGGAGGAAAAGCGAGCTCTGTACGGAACTGGTGGTGGTCCTCCTCAATCGCCGGCGACAATCGAAATAACTGAAAAGTTAATGGCGATTGTTCCGCAAGCGCAGATAAGCGGACGGGAATCGCAGTATGACTGATGCGGTATCGAAGAATAATGAACCTACTTTGGGGATTGAAGCATGTATGTCCATATGCCTATCTGAAATTAGAAACGTTTTATTTAAGATTTCTTTTTCAGTAGTGATACTCGAGGATGAAACCGACTCAGATGCCCAACCTTGGGAAAAATATACACCGTCTTCGCTAAAAACACCAAAACACAAAAAATTGACCTTTGAAAGCAAGAAAACACCTCAAAGCAATTGGGCGAAGCTTGCAGAGGTAAAAGCCAAATGGACGGAAGAGAAACTGAAGGAAGAAATTCAAGCTATAAGAACGGAGCACAAGCGAAAGATGGCTGTGATGGAAGAGATTCATGATTTGCAGAAATGTATGATGGAAGAGATGCATGATTTGCAGAAATGCATGATGAAGAAGAAACATGTGCTGGAACTGGAAATTCTTAAGGAAAAATTGCCCAAAAATACATGAGCAAATGAAGTTTGCTAAATCTGCAATGCAGTAGCTTTTTGATCTCGACAAATTTTGCTAGTTTTTATTCAACACTGAATTCGGAATGAAACAGCATATTTTTTGTTTTGCTTTATAATATTTGATTTGTTTTATAATATTTTTATGTTTACACATAGTTGAAACAACGAATGAATTGGTTTTTTTTATAATAAACAGTTTTACAAAGTAGCAAAATGGTTATTTATAAGGTTCCTCCTGTTGTGAGCAGAATTTCCCTCACTGAATGCAGCACTAGGTACATTTAAAACAAAACTTATTGAGTTTTGTATGTCCTGCGAAACAGTTGGCGCTTCTCTTTCGTTGTTAAGGCAGCAAATATTGTGCAAAACGGCTGCTGCTACAATAACGGATTCCACTTTTCTCACATTCATTCGAATGCCCAAGGATAGCGCAGGAAATCGACGCTTCCAGACGCCATAACTCCGCTCTACGCAATTTCTTGTCCTTATCTGCGATTCATTATAGAGGTTTTCAGCAGGTGTGCTGGTGCGCAATAAGGGCGTCATTATCCATGTGTTGCATGGATAGCCACTATCTGCAACAACGAATAAGTTGTTAAACTCCCCTGCTTCAAAGCGGCTGCAAATCCGGGAATTTCGCAATATAGTTGCGTCGTGCGTAGATCCAGGCCAACGAGCAACAATATCCAATATTTTTAAATTTCTGTCGCAAAGGGTTTGGACATTAAACGAAAAGAAACCTTTCCTGTTTCTGTACAGTTCAGCATCACCGCCACCTTGATATGAAAAAACTAGAGCATTATAAGCGCATTGTGTACATAGATATGTATGTATTTATCTTACCTGGCGAAATAATTTTAACGTGTGTGCAGTCCATAGCCGCTACGACCTTTGGGAATTTCGCCACCAAGTAGAAGTCTTTTTGAATTTGCTTCTGTTCTTCTACCGTTGAAGGGAAGCATACAAATTGCTCCCTCAAAAGCGCTATTTGGTGCGAAACTTTCCCTATCACCCGAGAAGCTGTGCTTTTGGAAACACCACATAAATCGGCGCCAGTTTGCTGCATGCATCCTGTTGCATAAAACCGTAGTGTTAAGAGAAGCATTTCCTCTGGTGAGAGTGCTTCATTCCTAAAAAGTATGAATAGTTTATATTATTTTTGTATTACAGTGCTATTTTTATGTGCTGTACCATGCAGTTTTATGTTTAATTTGATCTCTTATCAATTGCAATACTGTCCACGCAGCTTGCTTGCACATCCGAAATCTGTCCCGAAAATCCTTGTCATCAAAGAAACTAAAGAGTTTGGGTCGATCTCTGATGACCCGCTGCCGCCGTGTTATTACTACATTGAGCAGTACCTCGTATTCGCAGTCGCTATCACTTTCCGAATCCATTTTTGTATAATAACAAACTCTTCACTTTTATAATTCGTTTTGCTTGTATTTCTTCACACTTCACAATCAGCTGTTTATTTGTTTTCGATTGCAACTCTGTGCCGCACTTAAATGCCCACAACCGGGCATTTAAATGGTATTTAACTTCCCACTGTGAAACTGAAATTCCCTATTTAAACTGCAATCAGAGTTTAAACATCCACTGTGAAACTGGCCCTTAGGAATAGATCCTTGAATGATGTCCAATCTTGATATCTGCCGTTGAACGATGGAATCTTGATGTGCGGTAACTGAATCCGGGAAGTATTGTTGGCGGCAGCGAAACTTTCAAGAAGCGACGATTGTTGCTCTGCGAGCTTCTGCAAGGCGTCCTCCTTGTTGCCTGTGAACGCTGCGCCAGAGACGGGTTGAGTTGCTTGTCTGCTGTCTAGCCATTGCGATATAATCGCATGCGCCTTAAAATACCTCGTTTCGTACTCCGCAATGTCATCTAGAGGATCAACCAAGTTTGGTTCGTCCTGATGACTGTAAAGTTCTTGGCTGCATGTTACCAAGTCCTTGTAGCTTTCTTCCAGCTTCTGTCGCCTATTGTAGAATTGCTCTACTGAGTCTGAATCGCTGAGATTCTGAGCTGCTTCCAAGGTGCGGGTTATTTGGGCCTTTGCCCAACCGCGTTGTTGTTGTAATTTCTTCATTTTTCTTGTCGCTTTCACGTGATGCGCGGTGAAAGGAATGAAGACTTCAAATTTGAAGTTACGGAGAATTCACGCCACGTGATACGCAATGGCACGAATGTTCGAGTTCAAAATTAAACGGCACTTGATACGCGGTGCGCGTCACTTTTACAAGCCTAAAGTCAACTTTTAAGGATCGAGAGCTCCGATTGCGAAACGTTAAACAATCACGCCACTTGATACGCGGTGGCGCGGCAACGCGGAGTACACAATTTTCACGGCACGTGATACGCGGTGCCCGTGAGATCAAATCAAAACCAAATTGCCGGACTAATGCGGCGTCGAAGGACCAGAAATTTTATGTTAAAGAATAACACGATTGTTGAGCTTTAGGGCTTGTATTTAAAACCAAAATTGTTCTTTATTTCCAAATTTATTCGCGTGGACAGAAATGCTGTCGCTACAGCGAAGAGTTCTTTCACGAACCACGACTGTTCAGATGGAACGTACAAATTGAACTGAATTAAACAATATAAATATGGCGGCTTATAGCCGAAAGTTACTTAACAAAAGAAATACATATGTATCAAAGCAAAAAGGGGAAATTAAACAGTTATGAATATTTAAAAATGTCGTTATGAAATCAAAAATAATACACAGTAAGAAATAATGTTTGCAGCATCGTGGTTCCTAAACAGCTTCGCTGTCCATCTTGCAGCTTGGGACGACCAGGAACTTCTGCTCAGTCTGCAGCTTCTACGCGATCGACTACTACGCGCACTTCCTCGCTTCTGTTTCGGCAATTCCTCGATATGTGACCCATTTCGTTACATTTAAAGCATTTCGTCTCAGCATTGCAGTCTTTGCGCCTATGCTCTGGTGAGCCACAATTGAAACAGTACTCCTTTCTTCTGTTTGGCCCAGCATGTTCCTCAGCAGCAGCATTCGACTTTTGTGCACTATGGGTTTTCGGTTGCTCGTAATTGTTCAGCCGCTCGTAAATGTAGAATTCTTCTCTTAGCGCTTTGAATGTCTTGCAGCGGTACATGGCGCACTTGTACTCATTCTTTATAGGCAAACCATCAACAATATAGCGTAATACAACAGCATCTTCAACATCACTTACACTTGCAACTTTCTTCATTATGAGCATGTACTCATGGAACGTCTCGCTATGTTTCTTCTTGCGCTCCCGCAGCTGCTGGTGAATATCTGCGCTATTGAAATTGCACTCAAATTCTTCAATGAGCGCGCGCTTTAGCTCGTCATAGTCACAAACACTTTCCGATTCCAAAAATAATTTGGCTGCACCACACATTCTGCCTCGCGCTTGTACAAGTTAACAAAACTAATAATTTACTCCTTTTGGGTTTGTATTATTTTTATTTCAGCAAGTCTCCGACTGTGCCGTTTGATTTCCAACTTAGATCTGAAGACAATAATTTTGAATTTACTTAAGCTACCCTGCTATGGCGTACGTGACCGACTTATGGCCAGTTTCTCAGTGGATGTTTAAATCTAATTTGCGAATTGAGTTTAAATCTAGTTTAACTTTTCTTGAGTTTCACAGTGCATTTATTTAAATACGGAATAATGAATGGCAACTTCGAATATTTGACAATTGAACACAGCACAACTTGCCAAAAACATATGTTCAATTGTTCAATTATGGAGGCAGCGCGAGCTAAAAATGTTTCGTCGGCCGAAAGAAGTGAATTATTGGATATTCTTCAAAGAATCCACAGTTTATATTATTTATAATACTACGGGATCATTTATATGTGCTACACCATGCAGTTGTATGTTTAATTTGGCCGCTTATAAATTGCAATATTGTCGACGCAGCTTGCCTGCACATCCGAAATCAGCTGTTTATTTGTTTTCGATTGCAACTCTGTGCTGTACTTAAATGCCCACAACCGGGCATTTAAATTGTATTTAACTTCCCACTGTGAAACTGAAATTCCCTATTTAAACTGCAATCAGAGTTTAAACATCCACTGTGAAACTGGCCCTTAGACTTCGCTGCACCCGTTGTTGTTGGCGGAAGAGAACCAGACGCTACCTCAGCAGTTTGTCGGTGCCAAGTTTCTGGCCAGCGTGAGAATTCGCTGACTCAGGCCATTCATGTTAAATTTGTTTACGATAACTCCTCCCCTTCTAAGTTAGGAACGTCCTCGGTCCTCTTCGCTGTCGCCCTTAAAATGGCTTCTACCGCCTTGGCCGTTGCAGCTTCCTGTTTTCGTTTTACAAAGGAAACGATAAGGAGTAGCAAAAACCCGATGATTGCTATCGTTGCCAGGATCGATGATGTTGCAGTCAATCCGGTTTTAAAACCGGTGTTAAGGTCGTTCATGAGCCGAAGATTTTTTAGCGTATGATGGCGCAGATATGGTAAGCTTAAAGCCTCATCATGACCCGTTATATTTATCCGGGTGGTCCAAGGGACCTCCGCAGCTCTTATGCGAAGTGCGTTTCTATTAGTGAATACTGTTTCATTTACACTAGCCTCGCCCGAAAAGGTAACCAGATAAGTACCCCTTTCACGTGAAGTTGTTTCGTTAGCTAATGTAACCGTTGCAGTGTGGTCATTAATAACGACTAAACCGTCATCTAGCTCTTGCATCGGATCTAGTTGGCCAAATGTTGTTTTGCAATGCGCTAGCGCACGGGATATCAACTGTTGCGCACAAGTTGTGGTTTGTAATTTTTCGCAAAATTGCATAGTTGTCCCCATACAATTGCCAACCGGGAAGGCGTCCTTTCCGCAGAGTGCAACGGCGTTGTCTCCGAGAGATAGCATCTGGTTGTCATGTGCCACAGGAAGGATGGTCATCTTTCTACAAGTAATCTTAGGTCTAGGATACTTAACTAAAAAGTGAATAAGATTATTACTGTGATAAACTTTAAACTTAGAAACTAGTAACAAGTCGGAAACAGTTAGATTGTTGAGCGACTCGCTTTTCAATAATAAATCTATTTCAACATTATCTAAAATGATTGGGTTTAGCAATCCCAACTGTGATAGGGCAACCGATAGTAATATGTTATCTAAATCAGTGATAATGGCCAAAAGAATTTCGTAGAGGTGTCCGGTATCGATCTGTTCCTTTTTTTCTGCCTTGAGAATTCTGTTTACCACATCGGTGAGTTCGTTTACTTGATCCTGAAGCTGAGAGTTTATTTTTGCCTGTTGATTATTGTTGTCCCTGAGTTTATCCATTTCTATTGTGACTTTCATGAAGTCATCGAAATCGGGCGTGCCCGCTATGACCTTCAACGTAGTTCCCAAGAAGTTCAAGCTACGCTTGTGTCTTGGTGGACCAGTTATAGTCCGGAGAAGTTTATCAATCTGCACGAGGTCTGCATTCATAAGTTTCGTCATGTGACTCTGAGGATAAAGTTTGAGTAGAGAGTTTGTTTCGTCAATTACTTCTGCGTACGCCGTTAAATTGGTCGTATGTCGAAAATAACCGTAAGAGTCCCATATAACTATGTCGCCAAAATTTAATTGGTATGTAATCTGAATGAGTGTAATTTATTATTTTACCTTCCGTTAAGAGGAAGGCCGTGATCAGCCCAACAGTCAACAATCTTAAAGAAGGAGAACAGAATTTGTCTTACTTTTAGATTCTTACTTCGCTTGACGAAGATTGTCTTTGTGAACTATCCTTCCATTTATTTTAACTGTGGAACCAAGATCCTCCTGAACCACTCCTTCGACATACAAAGGTGTAAGTTTATTTCCCAGGCGGGGATTTGACTTAATAAGCACCCTCTCACCCACTATAAAATCTCTCGCAATTCTATTTTTGTTATGGTTCCTAAGAGTAATGTCCTGGGCTTGTTTTACTTTGTCATGTGTTTCCCCAACTATTTCTGGGCATGAGTGAAAAACGTCTAAAGGCTTTTTGTCCGTAACGGAGTGGATAGTTTTATTATATTCGATTGTGGCTAGTAATATGAGGTCAGTTGTGTCATCAACTCCTTTTTCCAGCTTTAGGCACCTGGCTATCTCACCCACTGTGCTGTGAAATCTTTCAACTTGGCCGTTGGAAGTACTGTGCAAATGAGGAGCATTTGCTATTTCGATGTTAAAATGATCTCTAAGACAAGACCTAATGGTATTTGAATTAAGCGATTTTTCATTATCGCAGAAGATAGTTTTCGTACCCGAGAATAGGTTTACTAGCTGCAGAATACGTGGTTTTATGTCGATTATTGTGCGAGATCGTATTGGTTGTACCACAGCAAATTTTGACAGCTTGTCAATGCAAGTCAGAAAGTATGTTGCATTGGTTGAAAAGATATCAATATGGAGGATTTCACCTGGATATGTTGGCAAGGGTGTTCCTCCGATAGGGTGCTTTACTGGGTGCCTTACATATTTGGCCCTTGCGCAAACTCGGCAATTCAGTGCAACCTCTTTAGCCTTTTTCTCCATTCTTGGGAAGAAATAATCATTGAGTATTTGCTTGACATTCTCTTGAGCAGCGCGGTGAGCCCTATTATGTTCTTGATTTATGATCTCTAATTGTTCATTTGGATTTACTATATCCGTCACAAATTTTGTTGTGTGACGAAAAGTGGTGTTGGGGAACATATTCACTAGCTGGTGCTGGATCTGAGACAGCAAAGGCAGTTCACAGTGAATGCAGTTAACCATATCAGTTTTGAATACCTCTCCCAACAATTTAAACAAGGTATCATTATTGGGGAAAATAATGACATGACGAAGCTTATTTCCGAAAATTATGAACGTTCTTTTTGATGGGTGCTGACCCGATTCCAAAATTAGTTGGTTTCTATAGACGTTTAGAGGTTTTGAAACTGTCTCTATTGCGTATGTTTGTGATTCCTCACTATGAATGGTAGCGGCATCTGAATCGTTTACGGGATCTAAAGCATTTATAAATTGACGTGATAAGGCATCTGCTACCAGATTGTCCTTACCTGGTTTATAGTGAAGCTTAGCATTGTATCCTTCAATAAAGGCCTTCCACCTTTTTATTTTTGGGTTTGGGTTGCGGTCTGACACCGCAAAGGTTAGGGGCTGGTGATCGGTGTAAATATGTAGATCTTTCACACCGTACAAATAATGGGTTAGACTCTTTAGAGCCCAAACAATAGCCAGAAGCTCTCGTTCGTTTGTGGCTAAATGTTCTTCCTTTCGGTCCAATGTTCTCGAAATCATTGTTATTGGTCTACCTTCTTGTGAAAGAACCGCACCTAACGCACGAGAAGAGGCATCTGTGGTGAGATCGAAAGTTTTCTTGAAATCAGGGTATGCCAACATAACGTCCTCTGAGATAAGTATCGGTTTTAGTTTGGTAAATGCCTCCACCTGACTTTGATCAAGTGAGATTTTAATCTTTTTTGATTGCGAGGCTGATACTTTGCCAAATTCACCCCTGAGAATGTTAGTTATTGGCTTGGCAATGTTAGCGTAGTCACGGATAAAGCATCTATAGTAGCCAGCCATTCCTAAAAATGACCGAATACCCCTTAGTGTTGTGGGTTGAGGAAAGTTTTGTATAGCCTCGACCTTTTGCGGACTAGTTTTTATACCATTACCAGATACTACAAAGCCTAAATACTCAAGTTCTGTTTTAAAGAATTTTGATTTCTCTACAGAAACCCTCATGTTTGCTTCCCATAAACTTTTTAATATAGCCTCAATGTGCTTTAGATGTTCATCTGGGTCCTTTGAAAATATTATTATATCGTCGATATAAACAAAACAGTAATCTCCTATGTGTTCCCTTAGAACATCGTCAATTGCCCGCTGGAAAATGCTGGGCGCATTCTTTAGGCCGAAAGGAAGGCGGTTAAATTCGAATTTACCGTTACAAACTGAGAATGCGGTTTTTTCGCGATCTCGCTCTGCAAGCTCAATTTGGTGGAAACCAGACTTTAGGTCTAAAGTTGTAAAGAGCTGGGATTTACCTAAGTTTGATAGGATAATTCCTACGTTTGGGATGGGATACGAATCATCGATAGTTTTCTCGTTTAACTTCCGAAAATCCATTACGAGCCTTTTCTTTTTAACCCCATTTTCATCAAATCCCTTTTTGTCAACTACCCATATGGGGTTGTTGTATGGCGACCTCGAAGGTCGTATGATATCGTTTTCGAGAAGAGTTTTTATTTCCGATTTCACAAAATCGGCAACACCCAATGGATATGGGTAAAATTTCGCATAAGTTGGTTCATTGTTCTTAGTGCGGATTGTAGCTATAACATTTGTGTTGTAACTTAGTTTTTCATTCGGGTCTGCAAAGACTCCAGAGACGCGCTTTATCATGCTTGAAAAGCTTTCTTTTACGCTCGCCGGGACTGACTCGGTTTGGAGCTGAAGATGACTGACATCTTGGCCTTTAAGGAAATAAATAACTTCTTTTCCAGAATCGTATTCTATCATGTTTTTTTTTTAAGTTAATGTTTGCATGAACTCTATTTAGAATGTCCAGTCCCACAATACCATCAAACATTGCAAGATTCGGTAAAATGAAAAACTCTGCGACTACACCCAATAAATGCACTTTGCATTTTTTTGTAATAGTGGTGACTCCATGTATGGATTTTACCCTAAAATCCTTATCGACACTCCTGACCCCCTTTAGCCCCGCTAGAGGACTGATGTAGCTTTTGGAGGCCCCTGTGTCAACAAGAAGTTTAATCTCTTGCCCGCCTAGTGTTTTAGAAATCCATGGCAGGAGGGACCTTCCCCTAAAAAATTTATCTCTTCTACTTCATTTTCTTCAACTGCGGATTCGACTAAATCTTCATATGAAGTTCCTGAATTCGGATCATGTTCGGGCACCGGTTGTGCCAAATGATTTATCCTTGGAAATTTTTGCCCGGTATGACGGTCTGAAGAAGCCTGGCGTTTTTGAAATTGGTCATTTCGGAGATTCTTGAAGTTTGAGGGCTGTGTAAAATTTGTGGGCTGTCTCCAGCGAGACGAAGTGGGGTCTATGTCCATTGGCTCTGGACGTGACAAAGTTTCTCTATTTGAGCCTAGACGGTTCTGACCGTAAAAGTTCCCATGACGGACATTTTCATAGCCCCTCTCCTGGCGGAATTGGCCATTTCTGCTGTTGGGATTACTCTGCCTAGTGTAGTGGGGGTTCTTATAATTACCAGAGTAATCCTTGTTGTTGCTGTTGTGACTACCCGGGTTATCCCTGTTGCTGTTACGCTGATTGGTATTTGTTTTTTTTTCGGCATCAACTGCCCTGTTTGCAAAACTAGCAGCAAAAACATAACGCTCGTGATTTGCATCTACCTCTTGCGCCAGAGCTAATGCCGATGGCAGATCGTTGGGTTGTGACGCAAAAAGTATGTCACATAGAGGCTTCTTTAGCCCAGATATAAAAACTCTAAGGGCATCGGCCCTGTACTTTTCATTGATTGCATCAGCAATGCTACCCTCATAGGATATTTTTGTCTTATTCGCAAGCGAGGATAATTTTTTTTCTACCTCATCGTAGAACTCAAGCACGCTGGAGGAACCCTGTCTTAGAGTTGAAAGTTCCTGTTCTATTAAATAAATAGGCCGTTTGTCCGAAAACGTAAAATCAAGCCGGGCAATAATTGCCTCGAAATTTAGTGTGGTGCTAAAAGAGGAGAGAAGGGCATCAGCGGCTCCTCGAACCTTGTTTCTTATAATCGTAACTGCCTGGTAGTGCCTCGAGCTACCGTCATAACTTTTGAAAAGCTCATAAGCGTTGTGTGCGGCTTCGCGCCATGACACGTAAGCCTCGAGTTGACCCGAAAATTCAGGCAAGGATTTCACAACGTCTAAGGATTCCTCACAAGTTATGCCTGGGACAATTTTTACCCTCTCAAATTTAGCTATTACCGGCCTTTCTGAAGCACTAATAATTTGTTCTTGCAAACCCTTTAATTTTTTTTCAAATTCTTGTCTCTGCGCCGAAAGTGCAGCAGTCACCGACGCATTTATTACCTGCGTTAACTGTGCTTCGTTCATTTTTTCGGTTTGCCTATCTGATAAACTAAAACTCTCAAGACTATCAATCAAGTCTGATACTTTCGATAAAGTGTTGTTTATGTCACTCATAAACCGTTCGGTAAATATTTCGATTCACTGAAGTTACCTCGTTTTATTTAATTTGGCACAATTTGTTTTGATTTAATATTCGATTAATTAAGGTTGCTTTATTTAAGTCAACTGAGCACAGTTTGTTTTGATTTATTTGCACTGAAAAACGAGTCAAACAACTTACACAGATTTCATAACTAATAGATGAGCTGCTGTTATTTTAAAATTTTCTCCGCTGCCGTTGAATCTCCTGATTTTAATATGCGAATTTTCCCTGCTGCCTTGTTTTTGTTACTTTTTCCGCTGCCGTCGAATCTTCTTCTTTTAATATGAGAATTTCCTCTACTGCCGTAGTTTTAATTAAATTTAATATTCGCTTGCCCCACGTTGGGCGCCAGTTAACAAAACTAATAATTTACTCCTTTTGGGTTTGTATTATTTTTATTTCAGCAAGTCTCCGACTGTGCCGTTTGATTTCCAACTTAGATCTGAAGACAATAATTTTGCATTTACTTAACCGTTGTGTCGATCGTAGAGCCCACGGGTACATTTGCAACTTTAATTTTCCTGTATCTTCCAAACGGTTAGTCCGATTGACCTGAAATTTCATGATATCCTCAACCATACACTTTTGCATCATGTGGAAAAGTTTCATCAAGATTGGAGCAGCAGTTCAGTCGATACAGCCCAAATTCAAGTTAGTGGAATGGCGTCGACTGCTGATGTACCCGGGTACTTGTATGAAAATTCATACAAATATATAGAAATAAATGGAAATATTTAGTTTATTTTATGGAAATTTGTTTATTTATTTATAGAAAATCATTATAATGAAAGTAAAAAATATATTTTATGAATTTTAGCAGCATCTGAGGCATTGTGGATGATCCTTCGAGTGCTCTGCGCACACAGGCTTATTACAAATTGCACATACTTTTCTCGTTTGGCGTTTTGCAATGCAAATATAGCAGTTTCCTTTTCTTTTTATGCGGCCAGAACTGTCACGTTCCTCTTCCTCTTGTGCACCAACATTCATCTTCAAGGGCATACCATATATTATATATTTGCCGCACAAAATAAATTTTTAGGTCTTTACACTTCAAAAATCGCACATAAACTGACTTATGCATACAAAACTACTCAAAACGAAACCTGCGCAAAAAATCATGTTTCTGCCTGCAAAACTGGTTGTGCAAGGGTAGGTAGGCAAGATATTCCCAAATACCCTTTTGTTCCTGTTAGTAGACGTGTTTTCCTACACATTCCAAAAAAAAAATGTTTACATTGAACAAATATTTTATGAGTTATAATTATTCGCACAGGTACTAAAAATAGCACTATGAGCAAGAGGGGTTGATTTTCAGTTCAAATATAACGGAATTTTGCGAATGAAAATTCAATGTTAATTATTTTTCTTGGTAAAAAGGGATCAAATTACAAGGATTAAAAAAGAATTTGGAAATTGTTAAATTTTTATGGATTTTGGCAATTCCCATTTTTGGTAAAAATGGATTATTTAGGTACCAAATTTTTTTTTTCCCAAATTATGATAAAAGTTTTGTTAACTAGACAATATTTCCAAGAAATAAAAAAAAAAAAACCAGAAAATTACAAGAATCCAGGTAGTAGTTAATATTTGTATATCAAAAGCAACTATCTGCCATACAAAACGTATGAAGTACCCGGGTACATCTACTGTCGATGTGGATAAAACCCAACAGCTGTTGACACAACGGTTAAGCTACCCTGCTATGGCGTACGTGACCGACTTAGACTTCGCTGCACCCGTTGTTGTTGGCGGAAGAAAACCAGACGCTACCTCAGCAGTTTGTCGGTGCCAAGTTTCTGGCCAGCGTGAGAATTCGCTGACTCAGGCCATTCATGTTAAATTTGTTTACGATAACTTACATACTTTTGCTTCTCTGTAAGCTCATATGCTTCTGCATTTCTTTCGAATATGTCGAACCACTTAATTATTGGTACTGTATAGCCATCGCAATCACACACCACCTTTTCGAAATTTTCTGCAGAGATTTTGACTTGATTGTCTCTTTGCTCGTCTACCTGGATCTTCAACGTTAGCAACTGTAGCAACTGCTGAATGTTTGCCTCCATATTACGTTCCGTATTGTTCCTCTCCACGTTTACGACTTCCTTCTCGTGTGACGTCATGGCAACTGCGACTGTTTCGTTATGTGCTTCAACTTGCGCACTCAGCTCCTGTTCCCTGTTCTTCGCTTTTGCCGGCGTGTGTTTTACTTTGCGCATTATTGTTAGGAATATGCACGCAACTCAACTGACCTAACGGTACGCGCTTATATATTGCAAAGACAAGGCCACTGTGTATTTACTTTTGTCTCTTCGCAGGCGCTGACAACAACAACATAAATCGCTTATATACAACACAGCTGCGTCTGGCGTGATGCTCGGTACTGACGAAATTTTTTTCTTCTGCTTAACTGCACTAACAACAACAACAATACTGATGCCGGCGTCGAAACGAACGTTGGTTTTCAAATTTTTGCATGTGACAACGTAGAAACAGCGTATTTTTGCGACCGACGCGACTTTTTAGAATCAAATTCGTGGAAATATTTCAACTGTTCAACTTTTGCTACTGTTCAACTTTAGGTACAGCTTGTTTTTCGCAACTTTAAAAACAACTGTTAGCAACTTTAAAAAACTTTCAGCAACTTTTAACAACTTTTAGCATCTTTTAACAACTTTTATTTCCGCGAACTGTTCTTGTCGATCTCTACTGACAACTGTTTTTTGTAATCGTTTCTACTTTTTGTTCATGTCACTTTTTTACGCGTTCGGGATCGGACGAGCCCCCAAATGTAGAGATATATTTACAGATGTAAGTAGTAAATTATATTTCAAGTTAAACGGTATATAAGTAAATATAAGACACAAGTTATTGTGTTGAGTGTCCAGTATGCACTGATTTATTAAAACGAAAAATATTCTTAAGCTAAGCCTAACTGCCTAAGCCCTGTTCAACGGAAAACGCTGAGCTTGTGCCTCGTGCATTGCCCAACGTTGCCGGTGTCTGTAATTCTTGCGCATGTCGCTGACTAGGCACACTGAAGTCACGTAGCCTACAACGTGCCCTCATATCGTTATAAATTACAGTGCGCCCTCGTATCGTGATAACTCCTCCCTTTCTTAGTGAAGGACGTCCTCGACCTTCTTTAACTCCTCAATGATGTTTTGGATAGTATGATTCTGATGAGTTCTTTTGTATCGCTGGTGTACTTTGAAGAGTCCATAACAAATAATAAGAATCGTAAATACGGCAGTGCCGGACAGAAGAGGACCCGTTATTATTCCTTTTTTAAGGTACTCGATGTGGCGCAGATTCTGAATGTTTAATCTTTGGAGGTATGGTAAACTTAATATTTCCTGGTGGCTTGTAATATTGAGAAGTGTGGATGTAGGTGAGCCGGGTAACTTCTTTATGATATTCTTTTGATTCAAGTACAGGGATTCGTTGATTGTTATTTCGTCATCAAACGTAATCAAAAAGGTTCCAGTAACAACCTTTCGGATATTGTCATTTGTTTTTATAACGGCTGTTTCATCATTGAGGATCATGACACCATCATCTATCATCATTAATGACTCGAGGTGAGAGGGTCGGCTGCTGCAGTAAGCAACCATACCAGAATGAAGTTGTTGTGCGCACGTCGGATGTTGCAGTTTTTTGCAGAATGAAGTTGTCAACGTAGCGCTACAGTTTCCAATTGCCAGCATTTGATTTCCGCAATCCGCGACGTTGTTTTCTCCGGCAAAATGAATAATTGTATTATTACGTTGAACAGGATATAAAACAATCTTTTTACAATCTAAAATAGGCTTAGGATATTTAATTAAAAAATATAAAAAATTAGTATCTAGTAGGACCTTGACATAAGCTACTTCCATTAAATCTGCTATAGTTACGTTTGTAGAGTGCTCATTGACAATATTATTTACATCATTTGAGTCTAAAATTAATGGGTTTATTATCCCAATCTTTGTGAGTGTAATCGACAACATTAAATTTTCAAGTTCAGTTATCAAAATTCTATTTCTAGCGAGTAAAGATTCGTACAAATGCTCAGAGTCAATGATTTTATCTTTTGTGTTGCTAATGATCTTGTTAACTATATCTGTGAGTTTGTTAATCTGTTCCTGCGCTCTTGTATTAATCAATGACTGTCTCATGATTTATAGTTAAAAATTTCTTTGATTTTTTGGATGGAATTTTAATTCCTCGAAGAAATGGACGATAATTTAAATCCCAAGTCGCGTTGTCTATTATTTTCGGAATCTCGGAATTTTGAAATGCAGATTCTGGAATAGGACTTGGAGTAATATAACGAGTTGTTGTAGGCATATCAGGAAATAAAGGTGAAGGACATTTCTGAATAGTGATAACATTGTCTGTAGTATTAATCCGATACTTTTCATTATGTGTTGTAAAATTTAATAACTGATTCATTAACTCTCTTATTTCTTGTATCCCATACAGTTCTCCTTTTTTGAATTTAACTTCAAGATTGTTGGTTGTTCTAGTGATGTTTAATTTTGAGTCGGATTTTGATTTCCCAATATTTTTCTTGGATTCGCTCGTCATAAAGAGTCGTGCTTGTTCAATGGTGGCACGTCCAACCTGATCAATATATATTTCTTCATCAGGGTCAATAGATGAAGTTTCATCAAAATTTGACTCTGCTAAGTCGTAAAACTCAGGCTTTCTTGTCAAATCTGTTGTTTCGGCTAAGCAATCATCTTCTGCTTTATCCATTGACAGATCAATACTCTGTGCGAGTTTGTCCTGATCAATGCTCTGCAGATTCTTCAATACTTCTCCTGAAAATTTGCTCATTTTATAATTTTTAAGTTTTTGATTTCTGTTTCGCTATCACTCATGAAATTTAACGAAGATTAGGATTCACTTCTTTTTTATTTTATTAACTAACAAAACGCAAAACTATGAAATTTCACAAAGATTAGGATTCACTTCTTTTTTATTTTATTAAATAACAAAAACACAAAACTATTGAGCACTCTACTTACATGTCAAATTATTTCAACAACTTCACGCTGAATGTTAATGTTTCGTTGCTGCTCGCTGTTGTTGCTGTTTTGTTGAATATTTATAATTTGTTGCGGCTCGCTGCCGTTGTTGCTTTGCTGGATATTTATAATTTGTTGCGGCTCGCTGCCGTTGTTGCTTTGCTGGATATTTATAATTTGTTGCGGCTTGCTGCCGTTGTTGCTCTATGAACAATACGAAATTGCACGATATTTGGACAATTTCTTTTTTTTTTGTTAGTTCTTAGTTAAAGTTCGTTTTCTTTAACAAGATAAAATTTAGTTATACAGTATAAACCGCTTAGCTGCACATCCTTCTTTGACACAAAATTTTGTGCAGCAAAGCGAAAAATGCACTTAACCGATTTCTTTTAGCTGCCTTATTGAGGCAGGTATGCGAACTCATGTATGTAAGTGTTCATGAGGCGTTTGAACATAAATACATATGAAAGATTACTTAGCCTCAAAACCAATTTAAATTCACCAATATAAACCAATTGAAATTACTGCAAATATTTTATTTTTAACAAAAAAGAGATAGTTACACTAAAACCTCAAGTTCATTCTAAAACAAATAAAAAATAATGAAATCAATTCATATTTATGATCACATACATACATAGAAACTAAAAGTATGACAAGCATTTTATGCTTATTCAAAGCCCTAAAGATGTAGGTACGAAAGTTTATTTAAAATAGTCAGTAATCTTTTGTTGACTCAGATTTTTCATAGAGGCCTGCAATATTTTTTCCTCTAAATCAAAAATAAAATCAGTGTTTGTGATATCTGTACGGCAGCAATAACGTTGCAATGTTTTCAATGCAGAAAGAGCTTCACTTCTGGTAGGCAAGCTTCCATCGTTGGCATTATCTTCACTCTCAGTTTCGTCGGAAGTATCTCCTTCAATACATTCTACAGCATCATCGAGACTTTGTATTATCTCTTCGACAGTAAGGGTACCATAACATTGCAGATCGTCATCAATATGCAAGTATGCTGCTGAGTTCGGCACTTGATTTAGGAAAATTTCGTCAACTTCCTCTTCTGGAACAGCCTCATTAACAGAATTAAACCCTGCCTGAAAAGATACACATAAAAAACTCACTTAGAAAATGTTTCACTCGATAAATTGCTTTGCTTGCCTTTTTAAAACAATTTTGAATTGTTTGCGGCTTCACCAACCACCAAGCTCGTTTTGCGTAATAGAGAGCATCCAAAATAGAGACGGATTTTATAAACTGTTTTATGGTCAAATCTTGCTCCAGTGCGCATAACTGCTTTTTAACAATAATTTTCCTATATTCCGTTTTAAAGGCATGTATTATACCCTGATCGAGTGGTTGAATAAGCGCAGTGGTATTTGCAGGAAGGAATTCCACTTTAATATATCGTAGCTGGCATGTAGTTTTGTGACAAGTAGCATTGTCCACAAACAGGACAATTTTTCGATCTTGGTTTTCCATCTCTTTATCTAGGGAAAGTAGAATCTGGTTCCATAAATCGCAAGTCATCCATGCTTTCTGGTTCGAGAAGTATGGCAAAGGGGGTTGAACATTGCGAAAGCATCGAGGATTCTTTGACTTGCCAATGACATAAGCCTTCTTAAAGGTGCCTGTCGCGTTGCTTAGAAGTAACAATGTAAGGCGCACTTTTTGGGCCTTGCCGCCTTTTGGTTGATTACCGCCTTGAAAAAAAGTCGCATTAGGTAAAGCTTTATAAAAGAGCCCTGTTTCGTCGGCGTTGAAAACATTTTCCGGATCGTATTGTTGCAGAATTTCTGGTAAAATGTTGATGCAATAGCTGGAGGCACCTTGCTCGTCGTTATCCTTTACCTCTCCGTGAATTCTACCAAATTTTATATTGTTTCGCTTTCTCCATCTACAGAGCCAACTAGCGTCGGGCTCAAAGTCATCATCGCATTTTATAGCAAACTCTTTGGCTTTGTTCAGTAGTATTGACGTAGAAATTACTGCTTCATTTTGCCGTTTTTGGTCGAACCAAAGTTTTAGCGCCTTGTCAACTTTTTCGTGCACGCTTTTTCTTTGACGCCGGCACTGCAAATTTCCACTTATAGCCACACTCCTAATTTTTACCTTATTTTTTAAAATGCGATTGATTGTGGAAATATCGCACTTAAATTTTTTAGACAAGTCCTTTTTGTCAACATTGTTATTCGCCGATTCTATTATTTTAAGTTTTTGACACAGAGACAAAGAGCCAACGTGCTTGCTCATCTTAAATTCTTTAAATTAGGGATGAGCGAGAACAAATTTAGTCGATTAAAGTTCAACGACAAAATAATGTAGAGATGAACAGAATTTTTTCTGTCAGTGCAGGTAAGTGCAAAATACCGCAAAAAACAAGTTTTGTGCAGGTATCCGAAATGTGCACTTAAGCGATGCGGCAGCTAAGCGGTTTATACTGTATTTATTCTTTTTACTTCGCGGATTTACCCGTTTGGGCGCCAGTAAATATAAGACACAAGTTATTGTGTTGAGTGTCCAGTATGCACTGATTTATTAAAACGAAAAATATTCTTAAGCTAAGCCTAACTGCCTAAGCCCTGTTCAACGGAAAACGCTGAGCTTGTGCCTCGTGCATTGCCCAACGTTGCCGGTGTCTGCAATTCTTGCGCATGTCGCTGACTAGGCACACTGAAGTCACGTAGCCTACAACGTGCCCTCATATCGTTATAAATTACAGTGCGCCCTCGTATCGTGATAACTTATAAAATAGTTAAGAAAAACCCGAAGGTAAAAATTGACAATGCACAGATATAATTGACTACTCGACTGCTTCACGTCACGACGGCTTCACGACTCTACTACGACTTCTTATCGACTGACTTCTACAGCGACTTCTTAACGACTGACTTCTTCAACGACTTCTTAACGACTGCCTCTTCAGCGACAGACGACAACTACTCGCCACAGTGGTAGGCTAGCATCGCCTTGTGGGTGACCATCTTACATACATATGTCACCCTTCACTCTAGTTTAAGAATCGTCTTCTCTGATATCAATAGAATACATTTTCGGACGAAGACCGATGAACTCCTTCATCATCACCTCTCCATTGTTCTCATCTTTCATCATGCCCAATACTTTTTTATTCACTAGCGGTATTTGATAAATTTTATTTCTATCATACCCAGGTGTATCTAACTCGGTTTGAATATCTGCCGCAATATCTATATAAAAATCATCAGTTAGAATTCTGTAAATAAAGGAATCGGTATCCATATAGCAAAGTGATAATAATTTGCCAAATTTACAAACCATATATCTGTAGTGGAAATCATACATTTTCCACTTAGATAGCTCTAACACTGCGAAACCCAGGTAAGTAGGTTTTGGATTGCGTACATGTATTCGTCGAAAATTGCTACGCTATGGAAACTTGGTTTCGCTAAAAGAGCACGAGCCTTTTACTTTTACCCTCGCTTTCCCAAGCGCAAACAATTTTGACGTCTTTCCTTTTATCAAAATTCTCCATAGTTTTCCCATAGGCTGAATTATTCATTAACTTAAATAAATTTTTCTGAAATTCATTTTCAGCTCGGGTCCTATGCTCATTGTTTAGATCAATATATTTACTCAACCATGGGGATTGTTAAAATTTTAAGATCCTATGGATTTTCATTAATTTTAATCCATTTTCTAGACATTGCTTGAGAGCGTTATAATGAATGATATAGTTTCTTTTATCCTTTAAGCTAGCGATTAACTTTTAACATTTAGCGTCCGGGGTAGGATACACATTTTCTGTGCAAGAAGGTAAATCGTTATGCTTATCGTGAATTCCTAAAGCATATTGCAAGTCTACTTCTAAAAAGTATCCAATAGGGGAATCATCAGGTATAGACATGTAATCTACATACATATGTATATCATGAAAATTTTGCATCCATTCAAATCCACCATGGGGGAGATATTGCCCACCCATAGAAGTTATTCGCATCTAAATATATAAAATATTCCGATGCCTTATTCATATCAAAATCTGACATGTACTTATTATTCGCCTTAGCATATTGGGTCGTGACTTGACATAGTCCGCCTCTTATTCCATTCTCTACAAAGCTATACATATCGTATGAAGTGAAGAGCTCTAGTTCGATGCCTGTTTTCTTCAACATGGCATCCCATGATAAGCCCGGAGCAATGTAATACTGACACGGATCTAAATTATATACTTTTTGTAGAAAATTCACACGTTTTATTTTCTATTTCACTTGTGCTCCAAGCACACCGAATAATGAACAATGATTTTATTAAAAAGTGTTCGATAATGGCGTTGAACAAGTACACCGAATAGTGGTTGTGCGTTAGCCGTCTTTTACAATTTTCACAACTAAGGTATAAGCAACGAGCACGACTGCTCTCCATCACAACTCAATGTCAACTGCTATGGGTTATCTAACTTAACTATCGAATCATTATGGCTGACAGGGTATATTTTCACAAAATCGCAAAACTTATTAAGAAGAGGTATTTTTAAGATTTAAAAATGGTATTGGTGTTAGTAATGGCAGTTCGGAGTAGAATGACATCTGTCCAAAGTTTTACGAACACAACAAAAATTCAAATTAAATTTTTTGCTTTACATCAAAATTTAGAAAAACAACTTTTGCCAATATTAACACTATTAACACTATATAGTTTATATTTAGAATATTTCTTTTTCATAAAAATTTAGAACAACAGTTTAGCCAAAGTTAACACTATTAAGTTTATGTTTAGAATATTTTTTTTCATAAATTTATAACAACAGTTTTAGCCGAAGTTAACACTATTAAGTTTATATTTAGAATATTTTTTTTCATCAAAATTTAGACCCACAATTTTAGCCAAAATTAACACCATTAACACTATAAAGTTTATATTTAGAATTTTTTTTATCAAAATTTAGAGCAACAGTTTTAGCCAAAGTTAATACTATTAAGTTTATATTTAAAATATTTTTCCCGTGGGGCGTCAGTTATGCGATGGCACTATGTGCCGTTTGCCGTGTGCCGGAAACGCAGCTCTATTGCACATCTCGAACCACTTCCTAAAGGAATGCGTTTTGTTCCAGAAATATATTTCTCCTTATTAATAGGTATGACATAAATTTTGCCCGGGAACTTTGAAAGCTCCTTAATAATTAAACTAATATCGTCCAGATAAATTATGGAAAATTATAGGGAAAAACATTGGTGTAAAATATAATATATTGCACTTTACGTAGGCCGGGCCACGATATTGATCAGTTATATGGCAATGATCCATAACCCTTCGTTGAGAATTAAATGGCTGCTCACAAATATGACAATTCAGACTCCTATAATGCAAAATCCTCTCCTCTTCCGTTAAAGGATTCATCGGTCTTATAACTTTAAGGTAACCCTAATATAGCCTCGTTGCATCTACAATTAACCTAGACATGAAAACGTAGAGCGAATCATCTCCAACATAAGTCTCTATTTTATTTAATGCGCTATCGAAATTACATACAATTTGATAGGAAAATGCGCAAGAATATGCTGCTGTATATTTCTATCATTAGTGGTATTTTCGATAGTACATTCGCTTAAAATACTCTCAAAATCAGCATATACCACAAAAGGAATAACTTTCAAATGGTTTTTGAATTTTAAAATTTGTTCCGTATCACACGGCATTCTAGTATAGATATGTGTACATTCGTTTGCAATATGCACTTGTAATTTTTCAATATCCCTAAAGCTTGCAAACAATAGTTACACATCTCTATATGATCATTATGTTTAGTGACTCACTTTTTAATAGTCTTTTTTATCCATACATAATGGGAATTGTCGCTTCCTTCCTGAACGAAAAGAAGATGCACGTGTTGTCTTCTTCGTGAATCTTTCGTCCAATATAAAGGGCCAACGATGTGACTTTCTTCATTATTATAGCCGAAAACAGTTATACTAATATCACTGTTTTGACTATCAAATTTTTGAATTTCGTCATAGTCGAGAGGGAAATCCATATCTGTGAAATCTAAACTCACACCATTAGGTCAAACTATTACATCGTTGGTGATATTCACTCCGTAACTAGAGCAGAGATTAGCTGATGATAACGCTGAAACTAGCACCCATTTAAAGCAGTATACATCATCGTTTTTAACGTTGATGCATGCTTTTTTCTTAGCAATTTTTTATGGTAAGGGAATATAGCTGCTTCCTTTAAGTGGCTGATAGTAATTGACATTAACCTCTAAATAGAGTATTCTAATAAGTGCCCAGCCACTACCCTTTTCTTGGAATTCTGACATTTTAGTTAGAATGTTCTCAGAATGGTTCTGGAAAGACTTTTCCTAAAAAGACTAAAACTTGCAGCTCGTTTGAATGCTAATTATAGCCTATATTTAGTTTCTTTAGCATAGTCATCTATGTACAACATAAAAGCTTATATTCTGTCTATGCTATTAAATTCGTCAAAATGTCTTGGTATTTTTCCGAAAATTAATTCGTAGGGGCAGTAGTCATGTGCCAAAGAAGGCGCTGTATTGAAGCAGTACGTAAATTACTTTAACCATACATCCCAATCATCTTTTTCCAGTGATATAAATTATATTTTGTCCAGCACTATGTGCTTCTCCAAATACTGAAAGTCCAACACGATGTGCTTTTCGCAGATTTATATTAAGCGTGATGCGCCGTGTATTTTAGTAAATTATATTTTATTATAAATCTTTTATTTTTCCAGCAACAGAGTTATTATAAACTTTCTTATAAACTTTTACATTCTTTTACAGCAACAGTATTAGATATTATTATAAATTTTATGTTTTCACAGTAACAGAATTAGATCTTTATTACAACCTTTGTTTCCACGGTAACAAAATTAGACCCTGCTATGCAGGTTGACTCTCGCACTCCGACTAACTTTTGACTTTGGATAAGAAGCCCACAAGCCCGTTCGCTTGACCAGAATTTGCCAAATCAGCAGAACTTACCTTCCCACGGTTTGGCACGTTTGGCAGGCGGGAATTTGAATATTGCGGCGGGCAACCCGATGCCGCGAATTTGCAAACTTTAGATATGGCACGTAGAGTGCGGGACAACGGAAATAGACGAGACAAATTTCCACAGACATTGTTTACATGCAACCTGTCTCTGGAACGAAAAGATGCCCTTGACAAGTGGTTGCATGTAACATGTCTGCAACGTGCCTTAACTTATATAAATTATAAATTACCTTTTTCAATTTAAGTTCAATGAAAGATTGGTGACAATTCCAATAACAGTTCCACGTGTTCTCTGACGCATACTCGTACTCGTATAAATTATAGATTGTTTCTTTTGTCATTGATTTTAATGATGTCTTTTATTATACTTCTTAGTTATTAACATTTATAAAACATTTTACAAGCTGTTGGCGGTTTAACACTATGCAATGTTTTATTAGTTTCAGTTATTAACATTTATAAAACATTTTACAAGCTGTTGGCGGTTTAACACTATGCAATGTTTTATTAGTTTCGGTTTTACAAACTACGGAATTATTCCTGCTATGCAGGCTGGGTCTCTCTTTTCGACTGCCTGTTTGATTCTAAGTAAGAAGCCCGGTCGCCTGACCAGAATTTGGCAAATCAGCAGAACTTACTCTCTCACGGTTTGGCACGTTTGGCAGGCGGGAATTTGAATATTGTGGCGGGCAACCCGATGCCGCGAATTTGTAAAATTTAGATATGGCACGTAGAGTGCGGGGCAACGGAAATGGACGAGACAAATTTCTACAGAAGTTGTTTACATGCAACCTGTCTCTGGAACGAAAAGATGCCCTTGACAAGTGGTTGCATGTAACATGTCTGCAACGTGCCTTAACTTATATGTACGAAGATAAGTAACAAAATCAACTATTTCGGTTTGATTAAGTTTATTAATTTAACAATTTAAATTAGGTTTTTGTTTAACATATTCTTTTACATTACGTTTCGCTACGGTACGACTTCGCTGTTAGCGCAAATTGTGAAACCTAGCTAGCTCAATGAAGATGGATCGTGAGCCAAGAAATTCTAATAATGTCGATATCAACCGGGGGCGACACGCGATATTTCACAATTTGCCCGTACGTAAGAGTACCGCGTCTCCTATGCTGGACTAGCGTTAATGATGACGTTCGACTTAATAAGCCTCACAGCTATTCTTTTCTTCACTTTTTATTTTCAATCCACTTCCTTATACATACTAACTAATCCCTTAATTCCCTAATTAACCCCCAAAGCGCTACAACCGGTTGTCACCCTCTGGTTCACACAGGTGATCCCAATATAGTTTTGGATAAATTAAACACATGAATTTGAATTTTTATTTTACTATTGATATTCTTTATTTAAGCTAATTGTATGATGTTTTTATTTACGGCAAAGCAACTTGCCCTTTCCACGTCTATTTTACATTTGAATTCTTGAAATAGCTTCGAACTAATTCGAAGCTTAAAGAGCATACTTAAAGCTATACATTGTTGTTGTAGGTACATTACAATTGTTGTACGCATGTTTCAGCAAGTACTACCAAGAGCAAATGATCCCGTTCATCGTTGGATGCTGAAAGCATTAGAACGCCGTTGCTATGAGCGCTTGCTAATGATGATAATGATGATATTACAAGTTGATAACCCAGCACGCAATTTGGGGAAGCAGCATCTGCTTCTGCTGGATGCTAAGTTAACTGGACAACTACGTTAACTTTTATAAGTATTTCTTTTGGGTTTTTGTTTCTTCACTATTGACGGTTCGTGGTAATTCGCTGCTATCGTTGCACTTAGTTGTGTTTCATTGTTGATGCTGGGTTCGTGGTAATTCTCCACTGTTGTTGAACTTAGTTGTGGTTCACTGTTAATACGGCATTTAGTAGTATGTCACTACTTCTGTTGCACTTAGTTTTGGTTCACTGTTAATGCATATATCTATAGTGGAAATCATACATTTTCCACTTAGGTAGCTCAACACTGCGAAACCCAAGTAAGTAGGTTTATTATAGAATGCATACATTCTACTTAATTGGATTGCGCACATGTATTCGTCGAAAATTGCTACTCTATGGAAACTTGGTTTCGCTAAAAGAGCATGCGCCTTTTACTTTTACCCTCGCTTTCCCAACCGCAAACAATTTTGACGTCTTTCCTTTTATTAATATTCTCCATAGTTTTCGCAAAGGCTCAATTATTCATTAACTTAAATAAATTTTTCTGAAACTCATTTTCACCTCGGGTCCTATGCTCATTGTTTAGATCAATATATTTACTCAACCATGGGGATTCTTAAAATTTTAAGATCCTATGGATTTTCATTAATTTTAATCCATTTTCAAGACATTGTTTGAGAGCTCTATAATGAATGATATAGTTTCTTTTATCCTTTAAGCTAACGATAACCTTTTACATTTAGCGTCCGGGGTAGGATACACATTTTCTGTGCAAGAAGGTAAATCGTTATGCTTATCGTAAAGATATTTTACGTCCAAAATAAGTTTCAAATTCCTAGGTATTTTCTCCTTGAATAATTGCAACATTGAATACTCATTGCAACCTGGTTTGTAATCTTCTGCAAGCTGTTTATCGAACGTTAAGTGATATTTGTTATTTAACCTCACTAAAATGTTATTTATTCTATTAAAACTTTGAGTAGTATTTGCCTTGCCATCTGGCCCATACTTTTGTGACTTATTGGCTTCTTCCTTTAATTGCATAAAGCTCAATCCTTCTCCAAAATTTTCTATTAATATCTTTTTTATCTCTAGCAATTATCTTCTGTGTTGCTATATTTTAACAAAACTTCATTCGCTTTCGCTGTTATTTTTCCCCTGACTATTATTGTAATAAATTTCAAAAAGTCTGTCGAATATCCTATCATAGATCGAAATAAGAATTCGATCTTTCCGATAAAAGAAATTAAATCGAAATCGTGATTTAAACCACTAAACTGAGATACTTTTTCTACATATTTAATAGGGTCAAACCTTAGTTCTAAATTACCAATTTGTTGTTGTTGCTGGTTTTCCATTGTGATTTGTTCGTTTATTTCTTCTGTAGCTTCTGCTTCTGCTGCTTGCCTTTCTGTTGTTAATACCGATTTTGCTTTATTATAAGGGGTGAAGCGGGGCATCAAGCTCTTCTTCCAATTCCTTTACTTCGTTTATCAGGAAGTCTAGCCTGTAATCTCTCTCTTCGTAGGCTTCGTCTCTTTTTGTTTTGGACACCCGAATTATCTTTCCGGTACGTGCCTTTTCGTGATAGATTGGTCTATAACCTTCTTTAAATATTCCAGATGGTACCTCTTCTGGTTATGAATCCTCTGGTAACATTTACTTATTTAAGCTTCTCAGACAATTAGAATTTTCTCCTAAATTGTCGTTTCAGTTGCCTTCGTGGAGCGAATCCTTATCAATTACTGTGTAATCGATTAGTTGTCCTGGAGCGAATCTTAATACGTTTCGTACTATAGCTGCCGTCGACTGCGCCAATTTTATACTTGATCGGTATCCGTTTCGAATACTAATAGTATTTTAGTTAAAAAAATAAATAAAATAACTTTTGTATTTAAAATTTATTCCAACTTTTTTATTTGAAAAGAATAACTTTGTTAGACTTCTCGCGAGAGCTGCAAGTTCTGACTTTGTCAGTTGTAAATACAATTCTGATTCTTCTCTGTTACTGTCCCAGCTTATAAAGCCTTTTTTCCTCTGCTACGCTACTATGCGTCGTTCTGCTGCGCTGCTACGTATCAACCGCCGATCGTACTTCACTCAGCAGAATCCTTTGTTTATCAGTAGAATTCCACTGCTAGCAATAACACGTATCATCTCAATCGAATTTGACTCTTCTATAAATTCCCGTCGTCGAATTAAAGTTGTTGATAATAATGCGTGTCGTCTTCATTGCTTTGTTTGAACTTGAGTTGCTGTTGCTTCCCATCATTACTCTCCCAGCACGTGGAGCGCTCGCCAATCGTTAGCGTCTCGTATTTCATTGCTGTATAAGTTAGAATATTAGCACTATGTGCTTTTTGAAGTGATAACATTTTATGGGAGGGTAAACCGCTTCGTAACGTAACGCGTTACGGTGCCAGTCTGTCTGGCTTCCCTCTGTCTCACGCATACGGCAGCGGTACGCGGGCCCCTCCTCTCTCACTCTAACCCACAGCGCTTAGCTGTTTTTCGGACAGACGCTATTTCGTTGACAGTCGTTGATTTGGCATTTCGGGTATGCTCAAAGCACGAAAAAGGCATTTGGTTGTTTCTGTGTTGTTGTTGTTGTGTATTTCTTGTTCATACCAAATGATAATTTTGGCGATTTAAAATTTATTTCAATTTCCCTCTGCTGATCTTATTATAGGGCAATGACTATATTAAGAAGTTATTTATTTGCCAACATCACTTTTATTAAGGTGATATTGACAAAAATATCTAATATTAATATATGTGCATATTTCATTCTTTATTAAAATGTATAAATATTCTATAAAAAGCCTTTTAAATTTTAGTATTATCTCTGGAAATGTCGCACATTGGAAAAATGTTTGCGATATTTCAACAAATTCCAACTTCGATTTGAAATTTCAAAACGAGTTGGAAGCTGCAAGCAGATTTCATTCATAACACAGCATACGCAAATGCCAGGAAATTCGACATACGCATATGTACATATGTATGTATATTGAAGTTCCTTTTGTTCGTTTATGGCAGAGCAGAGCCAAAGAATTTTTTGTCTTTCATATGAAAACAACAACAACACAGAATCAAACAGCAGCGCTGTCGGGAATATCGTCTAGCCGAGCGCTGCTCTGATTCTTCGTATACTTTGTTGGCTGAGCTGCCGACCAGTGCTCTCGTTTGGGAAAAATTTTGCGAAGTGCTAACTTGAAAAAAATGAAGTATTTTGAAAAAAATGAAGTGATACCAAAAAAAGACTAAAATTTTTTCAAATCAAATTTTATTGAGTTTTCATATACAGGGTTGTTGATAAATTTTAAAGCTTACAAAATTATAAGCCATCAATTGACAAATGTTTTTTATTACTTAAATTTTACAATATAGTAATACATATTTGTTATAATATCAAACAAACAAAAAATAAAAATCACATTTCAGTTTCTTTCTTTGAGTTTTTGTTCTTATAAGTAATATTCATCATTGAGTCAGTCAATGAATATTAAAAAAAAATCACAATTCAATTCAATAAAAATATACAAAAGAAATTAATTTGTTTTAGAATATTTGTTTAACAATTCTTTAGATGGTGTCCAATTTTTGAACAAATGGTCGGGAATTTCCCCCTTTATTAGAAGTAGACTATTTACAGTTTCAACTTTCAAACAGTTTCGAGTCGCTGTTTTTATAAGTTTCATTTGGGAAAAAACTCTTTCCGTAGTTGCACTACTGTGGGGTAGAGATAAAACAGATCCAATAAATTTTTTTACGTTTGGGAACATAGTTTCCTTTAAAGCATTTTGCATTAAGAATATTTTTTGCCAAAAACTCTCTAAATCATATACATTTTTCATTTCTTGTAAAATTAAAATTCGCCACTCGCTCTCCAGATTTTCCAATTCTTCATCATTTTCTATCAAATTAGGAAATTCTTTTATTAAGGGAACTAAACTTGGTCCTAATGATGTTGGATTTAATATTTCAACTGCTTTTAATTTAGGGTCCTTAAAATTAATTCTTTTAATAATTTCTTTTGATAAAGTAATGTAGAACTTTTGGCAACAGATTCTTATTTCATTGACTTCATCGGCATCCAATACACCGCTTTGCATTAACATTGTAACCTTAGGACCAAGATACATTTCTGTAATTGGTTTGTACAAAGTGCAATCATCTAAGTCAATTTCATTTACTGAGTCCCAATGAAATGACTCTAAACACAGAACATTATTCAAAATATTTTTTAAGTATAAATTAAGGGTTTTTAAAAGAATGTGAAATCTTGGAGACTCGGCTTGAAACTCTAAATTAATATTGTTGATTGATTTAAGTGCATATGCCAGAAATAGTAGGTAAATTTATTTTTTTCATTTAGTTGTTGATTAATTTTTGAAACCACATCACTATTATGATCAAAATCTTCAAGTCTAAAATAACTTACTAGAGGTGTCCATTGTTCCAAGATTCGCTGAACTGCTGCTTCTAACGACAACCATCGAGTATTAGCGCGTTTCAAAATTTTATGTTTTTTCAAATTAAAATATTCTTGGAACTCGGTAAACTCCTTTTGCCTCTTGCTACTGTGAGCAAAAAACATATAAACATCTCTTACTAAGTGTTCTACATTCGATGGTATGGCATTAGAAGCAGCAGAGCAGCATAAATGCATGGAGTGACAAATGCAGCCGACAACATATAAATGAGGATTTAACGTTTTCAAACGAGCCTTGACGCCTTGTATGTCACCCATCATTACCGACGCATTATCTGCAGCAAAACCAATACAATTCACAATGGTATTCGATTCTTGGTGAAAAAGTCTTGAATTGTATCAAAAATTGACTGCATCAGAATTTGCCAGGTGAATAAGGCCAATGAATTTATCACGAATTTTTCCTATGCTATGATGAAAGTAGCGAGCTATTAACGCAAGGCATTTGTCAGTGCTTATATCAGTTGCTTCGTCTATGATGAGTGAGAATTTGTTTTTCCTCAAATCAGCGCTAATTTCTCCACTTAGAACTTCCTCGAAATCGTTCTTTATGGTTTCTGCCATTTTCATTGCACCGCACTTCAATTCTTTTACAATTTCATGGTTGTTCGCGATACTTTTAAATAGTTCAATTAGTGGTACCACCAATGTGAATGGCAAATTGTGCAAACACAGGAACACTATTATTTTCAGTTCTGCAATTTGTACTTTCGTCCTCTTTGCATGGAAAGCTTCAATTATCTTGTTGTTGTTTATTTCAGGCTGGTTTTTCAAATTTTGTTTTGCTTTTTGGTGTTTTGGGCCTCTGTCATGCCTTTCAAGATTCGTTATGTTGTTGGCTAGTTCTTTTTCGCAAATTTTACAAAAACTTCGCTTATTTTTAACGTCCAACCAATTATATGTTTGCTTCCATTCAACGCAAAATTTTTGCGAAAATTTTTTTCTTTTAGATGGTCGCTTACCTTCATCTGAACTTATTTCGACTCGATTCTCATCATTAGATTCTTCTGATTCTTTGTTCGGTGTTTGTTTCGCGAAGTAACTATGAAAAAATATATGACGCACGTGTTCCAAATGTTAGCATTTATACTTACTTTGATATTGAATTAGAAACAGAACCTCCCATTGGCTTCTTACTATAAAAGTTAAAAATTAGTTTAAATAAAATGATATTATTTTTATAATTTAATTACCGATTCATTTTCACGCAAATTTTCAGCGTCAGATTCTATCCCATTCCAAAAGTTCTTTGCTTAAAACAGGGCTGCCGTTTTACCGCAGGGCTGCCGTCGAGATTCTCGACTCGAGAATAAAATAATCGAATGAAACGACAACCCTGATGGTAAAGCCTTGGTCACATTATGCAAATATTTAACATAACTGGCGTAAAAAGCACTGGAAATCCGTTCGGAATCTTCTGTTTTCTTTAATTCTTTGCTACATGACATAACGAAATGAATAAAATTTGTCGAGAGATGATATTAAAACCTTGTTTTTCTCTGCTAGTGCCAGAAAAGTTTAAATAAAGAGAAAATTTCAACCGAATTTCCAGAGCTTTTTATATCTATTGTGCCAAATATTTGCATAATGTGACCAAGGCTTAAGTAAAACTGTAGCAAAAAAGTACGGAATCCATACCAGTGCTCCCGTTTTGGACAAAAAAAAACAAACGAAATTTTAAAAACAATACAGTTCGGCGCTTCAAAAACTTTTTCTAAAAATCATTATGAAAATATAGTACAGAAATGACATAAAATCATAAAAATGAAGTGTTTTAAAAAAAATGAAGTGGCGAAGTGTCTGGTCTTAAAATGAAGTGAAACACTTCACCTGAAGTGAAAACGGGAGCACTGCTGCCGACATGCAGAAGAAGAGCACATGCATACGACTTTCATAACACCATGCAAAATACGAAAATCAGCCGAAAAAAATGCTCGTTCGGCTCATTTGAGTACGAAAACCGAACGAACCAAGCCATTGAGTCGTGCGATCAGGGGTGCAAACTCAGTCAAAGCCAATTCTCTCAAATGTTTAAAAAATTCTCCCATGGGAATTGGCGCTTCAGCCACATTTTCATTCAAAATAATGGTAGTAAAAAACATAAATCAATAAATAAAACAGTATGGCTGAGTTCCAAAATGCTGTAATACAAAACAACAGCATTTTGTTAAGAATATGTAGAAAAAGAGTTCGAATTCCCACAAAATGGGAGAATTTTCTCACAGTAAGCAGCCCTCGTTATATTTACTTTGAGTTTGAAATTTCTTGTAGCAGAGCGGTTCTCTGAGAGGACGAGTGACTGAGCGAAACTGAGTGGAACTGTGGGCTTTATTAAAATGACCCAAGTGCAAAATTTTCTCAGCCAAAATTTTATATGAGATGCGCACTCTATTATATTATTGATGAATAACCTTTCCTCACATTATCATGTTGACATGCATGAAATTTAAGTAATAACCTAAGCTTTTCTCAAGTTAAAAAATTTCAATATTAAATAGTTTAACTTGGATTAGTTTAAGTTATCACTTCTGTCGAGCGTCCCGAGACGCACACATTTTTTTTTTTAAATAATACAATGGGTACTATGTGCCTCGGTAAAAGGGTTGTTTTTAATAGAGTGCGATGTGCACTGTTTTATTCCCCAAATCAAACTGAACTACAAACTTAAAGCTAACTTATCATCTACCCTAGGCGACACTGCTTGCAGTCTGCGATCGTTGTTGTTGTTGTGGTGCCTGTTGCCGTAGCTTCCCCTGCTGCTGCGATTGTTGTTGCACTTGGAATGCAGTGCAGCGTGGGAAGGTGCTGACGCGCACAGTTCTCGCGCTGCCCACTGTCTCGGTGCAGTTCCGATTACAGAACTGCTTATGGCAGCGTCTGCGGTATCGGGGCGACTCAAGGGGTGTTAACTCCTCCCTTGCTGTGAGGGCCGTCCTCGGTCCTTTTCAAGCTCTCGATGACCTTCTGGATGCCGCGGTTCCTTTTTTGGTTTCGAACGCGTTTTAGCAGTCGGAGGCCGATATAGCAAATAGCGATGATGATGAATGTTGCAGAGCCGGACAAAACTGGATTTGCGATCAGGCTTGTTTTCATCTCTCCAATGTGACGCAGGTTGTCGATGTTCATTTTGTGAAGGTATGGCAAGCTCAGCATCATTTGGTGGTCGGTGATGTTCACGAGTGTTGTTGACGTAATGCCTGGCATCTTTTTCACGATGTTATTTCTATTCGTGTAGGTGGACGCATTCAATTGAACCAGGTTATCGAAGGTAAGCAAATACGTGCCACTGACAGTCCTGACTGGCCTATTTTCTTCTTGTACTATTACCGTGTTGTCGTTGATGATAATAACGCCATCATCTATCTCAACTATCGGCTGGAGATGGTTGGGTCGAGTTGTGCAATGTGCCACGCCTCCAGAATGCAGTTGTTGCGCGCAGGTTTGGTTCGGCAATTGTTTACAAAATGTCGTCGTGATGGCAGGGCTGCAGCCCCCAATGGCGAATGTTTGGTTGCCACATTCTGCTACGCTGTTATCTTCGATGTGGAGTACAGTCCCATTATGCGGCACCGGAAAAATGTTAATTTTCTTACAAACTAACTTAGGCCTAGGAAATCTTATAACAAAATACAGGAAATTTTCATTTTGTAGAACCTTAATGCTAGATACTTCAATTAATTCTGTTATTGTAGTGTTTGTGACATGCTCGTTAATTATATTCCGAATATCATTTCCGTCAAGGATCACGGGATTAATCACACCGATCTTTGCAAGTGTTATCGAGAGTATTAAATTTTCCAGCTCCATTATTATCATCCTATTCCTGGCTAGTAGAGTTTCGTATAAGTGTCCGGTGTCGATATTTTTATTTTCTCCATTCCCCATTAAATAATTTACGCCCTTTGTTAGTTTGTTGATTTGTTCCTGTATCCTAGTATTGATAACCATCTGATTGTTATGACCCTCTATTAACTGCTTCTGCCCAAATCTGACCTGTTCAAAGTCGTCAAAGTCGGGAGTTCCAGCCACCACTTTAAGAGCCGTGCCTAGGATGTTGATACTTCGTGCGTGCCTATGATGCACGGTCAAGGCTAACAATAAGGTATTTAAATGTGTTACGTCCGAGTCCAAAATTTTCCTCATATGTGATTGTGGGAAGTTGTTAGCTACCAAAGTCCTGGTGTCTTCTACAATTTCTTCGTACGTTGTTAAATTCGTTGAGTGCTGTAGGTAGCCAAAGCCATCCCAAATGACTACCTTCCCGTCGATAATCGGAATATAATCCGAGTGGGTGAAATCGGTCAACTTTGCCGCAACTGTCGTTATAAGTAGTATTATCGTAATCCTGGACAAAACAAAAAAAAAATAAATTTTACAAAAATTAGGAATAATTTTATCTATCTTAAGTTGTCCTTGTGGACCACCCTCCCTCTAATAAGGACAGTGGTCCCCAGATCTGCTTGTATTATTCCTTCGGCATAAAGGGGGGACAATTTGTTCCCTAACCTCCTGTTAGCTTTTACCAGGACTCGTTCCCCCACCTCAAAGACCTGGTTCTGCTTATTTGGGTTATTTCTTTCTAACTGTATCTGCTGGGCTTTTGTAATTCTGTCGATTATGTCACTTCTTTCTTCGGGGGATATGCCGTTAACTATATCCACGGGTCTTTTACTGGTTACGGAGTGAATCGTTCCATTGTACTCCACTGTTGCCAATAATATAAGATCGACCGTGTTTACAATCTGTTTCTGCAATTTGAGGCATCGTGCAATTTCCGAGAGCGTACTGTGGAAACGCTCGACCTGGCCATTTGAAGTGCTATGGAGCGGGGGCGCGTTTACGACGTCGACGCCAAACTGGTTTTTTAACATAGCGGTGATAGTCTCAGAATTCAATGATGGTTCGTTGTCACAATAAATTGTCTTGGTATTTAAGAAGGGATTCATCAACTGAATCATTGCTGGTTTTACATCCACTATCGTACGAGATGCAATTGGCAGGACGATAGCAAATTTTGAAAACTTATCCACACATGTTAAGAAATATTTCTTATCAGTTGAGAAAATGTCAACATGTAGCATTTCACCAGCGTAAGAGGGTGTCGGTGTGACTCCCATTTTCTGCTTCCGCGGGTGCCTGTCATACTTGGCCTTTGTGCAGATTCTACAATTTGCCACTACTTCGTTTGCCAGCTTCAACATTTTCGGAAAATAGTAATCGCTAAGTATCTGCTTTACATTTTCCTGTGCAGCCCTATGAGCGCGATTATGCTCTGTATTAACTATTTCCTTTTGCTCGCTCATATCGAAGATATCTGACACTATTTTCCTACAGTACCAAAATTTTGTTGCTGGGAAATATCTAACTAATTCGTGCTGAATGCTAGCCAGTACTGAAAGTTCGCAATGTATTGCGTTTACAACTTCCGGATTTACAATTCGCTTTACTTCATCGATGAGCGCATTTCTGTCCGTAAACTGGACCACGTGACGAGTTTTCTCTCTGAAGAGTATGAAATTCCGCCTTGAACCCAAGCGAGCCTCTTCCAAAATTATTTGATTCCGAAAACAATTGACTGGCTTGTCAGTCGACTCTATTGTGTAGGACAGAGATTCCTCGCTATGCACTGTAGCGAGGTCGGAACGTGCTTCTTGTTCTAGTGCATGAATTTGGGAATTGCGCTCATCGATGAATGACTTCCACCGCTCGACCGTATAGTATCGTGATTCCTCGCTATGCACTGTAGCGAGGTCAGGACATGTTTCCTGTTTAAGTGTGTGAATGTTTTGGCGCGACAGTGCATCGGCCACATAGTTCTCTTTGCCGGGCTTGTAAAAAATTTGAGCGTTGTGCTCATCAATGAATGACTTCCAGCGTTTTATCTTAGCGTTTGGGTTTCTGTCTGAAACCGAAAACGTAAGTGGCTGGTGATCCGTAAATATGTTTAAATTCTTTACGCCGTATAGGTAGTTTCTCAAGTTTTTGAGAGCCCAAACAATAGCCAGCAACTCACGTTCATTTGTGGCGAAATTCAACTCCCTGTCTTTTAGAGTTCTAGAAATCATTGTAATCGGCCTTCCCCCTTGTGATAAAACAGCTCCCAAGCCCAGGGAGGAGGCGTCCGTCGTAAGGTCAAACGGCTTTTTAAAATCTGGGTACAGCAGCATGACTTCCTCTGATATCCTCTTTCAGCTTGTTAAAAGCGCGAACCTGTTCCTCATTAAATTTCACTGCTATCTTTCTGGACTGGTTGGCGCTCACCTTTCCATTTTCGCCCTTCAATATATCGGTTAGAGGTTTCGCTATTGAAGCAAAATCCTTAATGAAACATCTGTAGTAACTAGCCAGCCCTAAAAACGACCTCAGGTTGAATAACGTACTCGGCTGAACATAATTTCGAATAGCATCTATCTTGCTGGGGCTCGTTGTAATTCCGGTGCAAGACACAACAAAGCCTAAGTATTCCACACTTTTTTTAAAGAAATGCGATTTCTCGCGAGAAACCCTCATGTTTGCTTCAAACAATCTACGCAAGACCCACGTGACGTGCTCAACATGGTCTTGTTCGTTTTCCGAGAAAATAATTACGTCATCAACGTAAACGTAACATGATTTCCCTATTTGCTCCCTCAACACATCATCTATGGTTCGTTGAAAAATGCTTGGTGCATTCTTCAATCCAAAGGGAAGCCTACAAAATTCGTATTTGCCATTCCCGACTGAGAAGGCAGTTTTCTCCCTGTCTCGTTCCGAAAGTAGTATTTGGTGGAAGCCAGATTTAAGATCCAGCGTTGTAAAATATTTGGCCTTTCCCAAGTTCGACAGTATTACCGACACATTAGGAATAGGGTATTTGTCATCTATAGTTTTCGCATTTAATTTCCTAAAATCTATAACAAGGCGTTTCTTTATATTTCCGCGTTCATCAGTTCCCTTTTTGTCGACGACCCAAATGGGGTTGTTGTAGGGAGACCTTGATGGTCTAATTATGCCATCTCTCAGTAAATTGCGAATTTCTTCGTTCACGAAATCAGCAACACCCATAGAGTATGGGTACAATTTTGAGTAAATAGGTTTGTCACTTTCGGTACGAATAGTGGCGACGACGTTAGTGTTGTAGGGTAATGACTCGTTTGAATCCGCAAAGACCCCATTCAGCCTCTTTATCATTGTTTGAAATTTTTCCTCTACTATGGGAGGTACTACAATATCCGCTACTTTGGTGAAATTCACATTTTCACATTTTACAAACCGTATTTTTTCTGAACCACTGGCGGTCCTTATTTCTTGGCTCTTAAAATCTAATGTGGCACTTATCTGCGTTAGCAAATCAAGGCCAATTATCCCATCAAACGTTGAGAGAGTGGGAAGTATGAAAAAGGTACTGTTCACTCCGAACAGGTTAACGATACATTTTTCTTTTATATTATTGAAGCCATGAATAGACTTCACTAAAAACGTTTTATCTACCGGTTTTATATGTTTTAACTCTCTGAGTGGCTTAATGTAATTTTTAGACGCTCCGGTGTCTATCAAAAGTTTAATTATTCTCCCCGCAACTGTCCTTTCTATGAACGGTAGCAGGGAGTTATGGTTAAAATATTTATTTGATCGAAACTAAAGGCTTCATCACTGATTTCCAACGCTTCTGAGTCCGCCGTAGCCCGGTAATTTTGTTGCTCCTGTATCGGCGAACTCCTGTCCTGTGATAAATGGTTTACGCGCTGCATCTTTGGTCCGGTGTGGCGATCCGACCATGCAGGACGCTTAAAATTTTGCCGGGGTCTATATGGGTTATTACCCTCCCTAAAATTTGTAGGCTGCCTAATGTGGGAAAAAGAAGGGTCCACCTCCATGGGTTGCACCGGTTGCTGGATCTGAGGTGGCCTATGATTAAATCGTTGCACCGGCTGCTGGTTCTGAGGTGGCCTGTAATTGAACCTCTCACGTACTGAGAAATGTGGATTTCTGCCTTGGGGTACATTATCCCTATTCCTGGGTTCATTTCTTTGAGTCCTTTCCTCTGAACTCCTTGCGAAGCTTGCCGCAAATTGATACCTTTCTTGGTTTGCCTGTACCTCCTGTGCTAAAGCTAAAGCTGTCGTTCGCAAACTCCGCTGTAGCTCCACTGTGGGTCATATTTGTTTTGTTTACGAGAAGAGCTAATATTTAATAAGCCTTATATTAACTTCACTTTCTGTCGGTATGTCCGCGGTATGTCGTCAAATCTAGTAATCAATTTTTCACCCACTTCCCGACTACTTAGAGATCTGAAACTTTGCATACATGCCTAACCTAGAGCCCAATACATGAATGAATAAATTTTATGGGCGTAGGATAAGGGGCGTGGCACTTTTTTATAAACTCCAGATTTGTGTATAACTTTAGAACTACACGTCACACATCAATGAAACTCGGTAGGAACTTACTACATATCCATATCCTTCTACTGAGAAAATAAGGGGGGCTCTGGATAAGGGGCGTGGCACCCCCCATACAAACAAAATTTTTGATCTCGATTAGCTTTGGAGCTAAAGGTCGTGCAGCATTGAAATTTCGTATGTAGTCGCCTCTTGGATGTGTCGTCCCAGTGGTAAAATTTTATGGGCGTAGGATAAGGGGGCGTGGCACCCCCATACAAACAAAATTTTTGATCTCGATTAGCTTTGGAACTAAAGGTTGTGCAGCATTGAAATTTCGTATGCAGTCGCCTCTTGCTTGTGTCGTCCCACTGGTAAAATTTTATGGGCGTAGGATAAGGGGCCGTGGCACCCCCATACAAACAAAATTTTTGATCTCGATTAGCTTTGGAACTAAAGGTCGTGCAGCATTGAAATTTCTTATGCAGTCGCCTCTTGGATGTGTCGTCCCACTGGTAAAAGTTTATGAGCGTAGGATAAGGGGGCGTGGCACCCCCATACAAACAAAATTTTTGATCTCGATTAGCTTTGGAACTAAAGGTCGTGCAGCATTGAAATTTCGTATGCAGTCGCCTCTTGGATGCGTCGTCCCACTGGTAAAATTTTATGGGCGTAGGATAAGGGGCGTGGCATTTTTTTTTATCAACTCTAGATTTGTGTATAACTTTAAAACTACACATCACACATCAATGAAATTTGGTAGGAACTTACTACATATCCATATCCTTCTACTGGGAAAATAAGACGGGCAGTGGACAAGTGGGCGTGGCACCCCCCATACAAACAAAATTTTTGATCTCGATTTGCTTTGGAACTAAAGGTCGTGCAGCATTGAAATTTCGTATGCAGTCGCCTCTTGGATGTGTCGTCCCACTGGTAAAATTTTATGGGCGTAGGATAAGGGGCGTGGCACTTTTTTATCAACTCCAGATTCGTGTATAACTTTAGAACTACACATCACACATCAATGAAACTCGGTAGGAACTTACTACATATCCATATCCTTCTACTGAGAAAATAAGGCGGGCACTGGATAAGGGGGCGTGGCACCCCCCATACAAACAAAATTTTTGATCTCGATTAGCTTTGGAACTAAAGGTCGTGCAGCATTGAAATTTCGTATGCAGTCGCCTCTTGGATGTGTCGTCCCACTGTTAAAATTGTATGGGCGTAGGATAAGGGGCGTGGCACTTTTTTATCAACTCCAGATTCGTGTATAACTTTAGAACTACACATCACACATCAATGAAACTCGGTAGGAACTTACTACATATCCATATCCTTCTACTGAGAAAATAAGGCGTGCACTGGATAAGGGGGCGTGGCACCGCCCATACAAACCAAATTTTTGATCTCGATTAGCTTTGGAACTAAAGGTCGTGCAGCATTGAAATTTCGTATGCAGTCGCCTCTTGGATGTGTCGTCCCACTGGTAAAATTTTATGGGCGTAGGACAAGGGGCGTGGCACTTTTCAAGCAACTACACACTTGGGCTTCAGTTTATAATTATAGGTACACCACACATCAATGAAAAACGATAGGAACTTACTTGCCGCGCCCTGCTGGCAAAATAGCAACAACTCACCGCGTCACAAATATGCCACGAATATTAGGGTCGATCACTGCCGTATTATTTGTTAAATTGAGGATATGACATATGACGATAGGAAACACTGTGAATACCCTAAATATTGTGTACTGCTCTGCAAGTTTAAAATTCTTTTTGCGAAAAATTTCAGAGCTCTAAAATTGAATTTATGGAAGACTAAAAAGTAGAAAATAAAATTATATAAAAAAAAACTTTTTAAAAATAAGCTTTAATGTACAAAAAAGTAGAAAATAAGTTGTTTCCAAGTCACCTGTATCTTACTATTAATAAAAGCTTGTGCGCTCAATATCCATATTCAAAATATCTTTCATTACTAGAATCTATTTGCAAAAAATTATTTAAATAAAATATTGTGGTAACTGTTTGACAAATATTGAACACATGAGCGCCCCAAGCTTTTAGGGATAGTAAGATACAGGTGACTTGGAAACAACTTATTTTCTACTTTTTAGTACATTAAAGCTTATTTTTAAAAAGTTTTTTTTTATATAATTTTATTCTCTTGCTGTCATTAACTGAATTTAAAAGGTCAAACTTATCAGATGTTAGCGTTGCTTTATAAATCTTTCGAATAATGCCGATGTTGCCAAAAATTCCTATTATCATCAATAATTTATCATTATTGATTTTTCTTAAAATACAACACACAAGCAGCTTTAATATGTCTGATAATAAATTCCAGCTCAAAGCAAAGATACAAAAATATGTCATGGTTAATATATATAGTCATAGTTAATAATATGTATATATATGTATATAATTTCTAACAAACATTTTTTCATTGTTAATTTTTCAAAATTTTATGAGGAACTACAAGGACTGTTCTCTCATTTTTATGTGTTGTTCTTTAGTTAATTTTCAGCAATTTGGGAGCAAAATGTTTAAGGTACATTTATTATTACAGTTGAGAATGTGTCTACAGCTTTCCCACTTAAAGCCTATAATTTCAAATTGAAACACGTAAGATGAAATATTGATATTATTTCGTCACAGTCATAAACAATTTTGAGCAGATGTTACTGCTTACGAGTACGACTACTGTGTGCTCCTACCTTACAGGTTATAGCATAGAAAATGTATGCTGGGTTACATTTAAAATATATTATTGTTTTGGTAGATAAATTCCTCACAACACTTTGATACATCAGCTTGTTTTTAGCCCTAGTTCGGCTGACGAGCCACCCGAATGGTTACTTATATTTTTCTCAGATTTTCTCTTACTGTCATTAACTGAATTTAAAAGGTCAAACTCATCAGATGTTAGCGTTGCTTTATAAATCTTTCGAATAATGCCGATGTTGCCAAAAATTCCTATTATCATCAATAATTTATCATTATTGATTTTTCTTAAAATACAACACACAAGCAGCTTTAATATGTCTGATAATAAATTCCAGCTCAAAGCACAGATACAAAAATATGTCATGGTTAATATATATAGTCATAGTTAATAATATGTATATATGTATATGTATATAATTTCTAACAAACATTTTTTCATTGTTAATTTTTCAAAATTTTATGAGGAACTACAAGGACTGTTCTCTCATTTTTATGTGTTGTTCTTTAGTTAATTTTCAGCAATTTGGGAGCAAAATGTTTAAGGTACATTTATTATTACAGTTGAGAATGTGTCTACAGCTTTCCCACTTAAAGCCTATAATTTCAAATTGAAACACGTAAGATGAAATATTGATATTATTTCGTCACAGTCATAAACAATTTTGAGCAGATGTTACTGCTTACGAGTACGACTACTGTGTGCTCCTACCTTACAGGTTATAGCATAGAAAATGTATGCTGGGTTACATTTAAAATATATTATTGTTTTGGTAGATAAATTCCTCACAACACTTTGATACATCAGCTTGTTTTTAGCCCTAGTTCGGCTGACGAGCCACCCGAATGGTTACTTATATTTTTCTCAGATTTTCTCTTACTGTCATTAACTGAATTTAAAAGGTCAAACTCATCAGATGTTAGCGTTGCTTTATAAATCTTTCGAATAATGCCGATGTTGCCAAAAATTCCTATTATCATCAATAATTTATCATTATTGATTTTTCTTAAAATACAACACACAAGCAGCTTTAATATGTCTGATAATAAATTCCAGCTCAAAGCACAGATACAAAAATATGTAATGGTTAATATATACATACATATAGTCATAGTTAATTATCTATATACATATATAAAAGAAAGTCGGTTTTGTTAGAACGCTTATAAGTCAAAAACGGCGGAAGTTGGCGTAACACGCCCATTTTTTCGTGCGACAGAAAACTAGCCCCTTAACTTGAATACCAAGAATAATTCTTTTCAATCAGTAATTAGACAAATTATAGCAATTTTACCGCAAATAATCCGAGGTTGTGGGACTTACAGGATGATTATGGGTGTGTCCTTTAACCGATTTGGCTAATCTCGGAGCTTGGACTAGGGAGAGGTTCACTGTAACTGTATACCAAATTTTCTCCAAATCGGACAACTCCTTCTTTCTCTCCTGCGTGGACGGACAGACGGACCGGAAATGAACACAGAAAGTGTTCATAAGCATTTCTATATACTTATGTCTATATCTAGGACGGCTCCTTTAATGCGTTACAATTTACGCACAAAGTTATTATACCCTATTACCATAGGTGTAGGGTATAAAAACATTAAAAATACATATATTATTGTGTATTAGAGGAATTTAAACTAGGAAACAAGAAATGTTTTTTTGCCGTGCTAAATTTTTTCCTCTTTCTGTTGTAGAATCGTCGCTCCTGGCAACTTCCACTCTGCGAAAATATCACATATGTACAAAATATTTCAATTAGAAGATTCTACATACTTTTACAGTTTCGGCGCACAGAAAATTTCTATGATTTGATCCCACGCTGTATAACTCTGGAAATTATCAAGCATATTGATGATCCTTTAATGCGTTACAATTTACGCACAAAGTTATTATACCCTATTACCATAGGTGTAGGGTATAAAAACATTAAAAATACATATATTATTGTGTATTAGAGGAATTTAAACTAGGAAACAAGAAATGTTTTTTTGCCGTGCTAAATTTTTTCCTCTTTCTGTTGTAGAATCGTCGCTCCTGGCAACTTCCACTCTGCGAAAATATCACATATGTACAAAATATTTCAATTAGAAGATTTTACATACTTTTACAGTTTCGGCGCACAGAAAATTTCTATGATTTGATCCCACGCTGTATAACTCTGGAAATTATCAAGCATATTGATGATCCTTTAATGCGTTACAATTTACGCACAAAGTTATTATACCCTATTACCATAGGTGTAGGGTATAAAAACATTAAAAATACATATATTATTGTGTATTAGAGGAATTTAAACTAGGAAACAAGAAATGTTTTTTTGCCGTGCTAAATTTTTTCCTCTTTCTGTTGTAGAATCGTCGCTCCTGGCAACTTCCACTCTGCGAAAATATCACATATGTACAAAATATTTCAATTAGAAGATTCTACATACTTTTACAGTTTCGGCGCACAGAAAATTTCTATGATTTGATCCCACGCTGTATAACTCTGGAAATTATCAAGCATATTGATGATTTCGGTGAAATTGGGACGCTCGCCGGGATTGACATGCCAGCAGGAGTGCATCAGCTTGTAGCTGTGTGTGGAAATAGCAACAACAGGATAAAATATAATATAATTCATTTTCTCTCATTTCACTTGACTTACAAGTCGTTTCCGCAATTATAGGGCTGATCCAGGCGATATCCAGTCGTGAGTAAATACAGCAGACTGCTGTTCGCTATTGATTGGTAGGGCGTTCCGCCCAATGTTACTATCTCATAGAGAAGTATGCCGTACGACCAACTGTTGCATTGTTGTTTTTTATATCAGCGGCAGATGATTGGGTAGGATGGCGTCGTTGGTGGTGTTACACAATGGCCAACAAAATGAAAAGAAAGGAAAAGGCCACAAATGCGAACAATTTGATTAGCGCTTTTTTTGTAAAGGCGAAATGCTGTGTTATTTGTTGTTAATTTAAAATAAAATAAAATTATATAAAAAAAAACTTTTTAAAAATAAGCTTTAATGTACTAAAAAGTAGAAAATAAGTTGTTTCCAAGTCACCTGTATCTTACTATCCCTAAAAGCTTGGGGCGCTCATGTGTTCAATATTTGTCAAACAGTTACCACAATATTTTATTTAAATAATTTTTTGCAAATAGATTCTAGTAATGAAAGATATTTTGAATATGGATATTGAGCGCACAAGCTTTTATTAATAGTAAGATACAGGTGACTTGGAAACAACTTATTTTCTACTTTTTAGTACATTAAAGCTTATTTTTAAAAAGTTTTTTTTTATATAATTTTATTCTCTATCTGGTCATAGTACTCGAGCAATGTCATGTTCCCCTGTCGCAGAGTGGACATTTCTTGCTCGATTAAATACGCTGGTCGCTTGTCAGCGTACGTAAAATCTAAGCGTGCTATAATGGCCCTAAAATTTTAAACAGTGTTAAATGACGCCAGAGTCATATCCGCCGATCCCTTTATCTTATTTCTAATTATGGCAACTGCCTGGTAGTGTTTGGAGCTGCCATCAAAATTCTGAAATAATTTGTAGGCGGTATGCGCCTCCTGCCTCCAAGATACGTAATTTTCCTGTGTTCCATCAAAGTCGGGAAGAGACTTGACAATATCGAGAGACTCGTTGCATTCAACATTCTGCCCTATTTTCACTTCCTCGAAAACCTCTATCTCAGGGACACCGACGTCAATTCTATCAATACGTCCGCTAATTTGCCTCAGTTCTTCGTCAAAGGTCTGTCTCTGTTGCGCGAGAGCGGCGCCAACTGCGGCCTCCACCACCGATTTCAATTGTTCCTGATTTAGCGCCATGCCTTCCCACCAGTTATTTGCATTCACTGAATTGTGCTGCCTTTTGTTTTCGATGCCTATTCCGCTTAATCCCTGTAATAGCTCCTCTATGTTATCGTCGCTCATCCGAAAATTTCTCACTCCTACCAAATCGACACACTTGCAAAAATCACGTGAGAGTCACTTGTAAAAATCGTTTTTTCTCACACCGATAAAAAAAACACTAATAACAATTATCGAGCAGTCACTTACATGTTTCTCCTTAATTATCCCTAAATTAATAGTTCACGTTCAGCGTGGGGTTTTAGTATTGCAGCAGCATGTTGCTTAGACGTGATATGTTTACAAATAGCAGTGTTTCGTGTTTCATTCATGTACACAATCGATCGTATTGCAGTATCGATTGGCACAACGCTGAATCTGTACAGTGTTGGGTCAATTAACTTATTACTATTTTATTTACATTTCTATTCTTTTTTATACTTAGGCTTTGAATATTGGTTTTACTAATTGACTCACATGATTAATCTCTACTCTATTGGAATGTATGGAAGTTGCAGAAGGTGATGATATAACAATATACCACAAAAGGAATAGCTTTCAAATGGTTTTTGAATTTTAAAATTTGTTCCGTATCACACGGCATTCGAGTATAGATATGTGTAAATGAGAAATACACAGGTCTTTCTTTGTTGAAAGTTGGGTTTATTCTGATTTTATCAATTTGAGTCGTTCCCGGCGAAACCGTTGCTGCAGTTATGTTCCTACTGCTATCGTTTTTGTAATCGCAAGGTGCGCGCAGTCTAGACATAGCGTCAGCAGTTTCGGTGGGAACGGAATTTTAAGGTATATTTATAATATTGCTTACATTGCTTAAGTCTACGTTACTCCTCCCATCTCCAGAAATTTCTCCAACGTTTTTTACAATTTTTTGTTGACATTTAAGATATTTTTTTAACACTAAGATGGTAAATACAATAGTAATGATTAATAAGATTGTTGTGAATCCTAAGCTCAAATGTTTTTTATTATCTTGAATTGTTACTAAGTGTTGCTTGAGTTCTGGGAGTGTAACCAAATTTTTGTTGATTTTAACTAAGTTTTCTAAATCTTTTATAAATGGTACAATATTAGGGTTAATGTAATCTTCCATGATTGAAACTTCGAAAGCATTTATCTTAATTTTACACATTAAAATTGATAACATTATTTCCTTTAATTTTTATTTTAAGTTGATTACAATTTTGATCGAGGTAAGTTTCTTTGAGATTTTTGGTTACTATGACATTTGGGGGGAAGAAGTTTATACTCTCTTCAGTGTTTTTTAATGTTGTACAGTTTACTTTTTTGTTATTCAGTAAATTACTCAAACATTTTTCTTCAATGGGGAAGATCTTTTTATTTTTCAGTTCAAATATAGTGTGATTTATTCTTATAAAATCTTTAATTTCCTTAATGTCTAGTTCTTGTTGATTATCGTCGGGTATTGCCAAAATCTTTAACTTGTCGTATGATTATAATTTAGTGGGTATAGTTAAAATGAAATAAATTAAGTTGTTTTTGGTCCAAATCGAAGTCTTAATATGCTCAAATTGCTCTGTGTCCAATCTGCTGGTTGCTCGCGCCGTACTGCTTGCGCTGCTTCACCGGTAACTGTCCTCAGAATTGCCATGAAATAAAGTTGCTTCTCGTTTGCTGGCAATGTGGCTATAGTTGGGATTACAGCTTCCACACTAGTGATGTAGAAAGCCAAGTTGCACTTATCGCCATCAAAGCGTTCGATACTGTTTATATTTTGCAGTAGCATGCTAGTGGCTGTGGCTGGTTGTTGGCCTTGTTGAAGTGACATGGCTTGTAACAAATTTTCCAATTGTGAAATTCCAGGTTCTGCAGTGTTCATACGTGCACTAAACTCCAGGTTCTGCAATGTTCATGCGTGCACTAAACTTCAGGTTCTGCAGTGTTCATACGCGCACTAAACTTCAAGTTCTGCATTGTTCATACGTGCACTTTTATTTTGCACCAATTATTAATACCTTTGCGCGGTATATTTGAAAGGTAGGCTCTTTTTTTAAAACGACTGCGCCAATGAGAAATACACAGGTCTTTCTTTGTTGAAAGTTGGGTTTATTCTAATTTTATCAATTTGAGTCGTTCCCGGCGAAACCGTTGCTGCAGTTATGTTCCTACTGCTATCGTTTTTGTAATCGCAAGGTGCGCGCAGTCTAGACATAGCGTCAGCAGTTTCGGTGGGAACGGAATTTCAAGGTATATTTATAATATTGCTTACATTGCTTAAGTCTACGTTACTTGTACATTCGTTTGCAATATGCACTTGTAATTTTTTAATATCCCTAAAGCTTGCAAACCATAGTTACACATCTCTATATGATTATTATGTTTAGTGACTCACTTTTTAATAGTGTTTTTATCCATACATAATGGGAATTGTCGCTTCCTTCCTGAACGAAAAGAAGATACACGTGTTGCCTTCTTTGTGAATCTTTCGTCCAATATAAAGGGCCAACGATGTGACTTTCTTCATTATTATAGCCGAAAACAGATACTAATATCACTGTTTTGACTATCAAATTTTTGAATTTCGTCATAGTCGAGAGGGAAATCCATATCTGTGAAATCTAAACTCACACCATTAGGTCAAACTATTACATCGTTGGTGATATTCACTCCGTAACTAGAGCAGAGATTAGCTGATGATAACGCTGAAACTAGCACCCATATCAAAATTTTTTCTTAGCAATTTTTTATGGTAAGGGAATATAGCTGCTTCCTTTAAGTGGCTGATAGTAATTGACATTTACCTCTAAATAGAGTTTTCTAATAAGTGCCCAGCCACTACCCTTTTCTTGGAATTCTGACATTTCAGTTAGAATGTTCTCAGAATGGTTCTGGAAAGACTTTTCCTAAAAAGACTAAAACTTGCAGCTCGTTTGAATGCTAATTATAGCCTATATTTAGTTTCTTTAGCATAGTCATCTATGTACAACATAAAAGGTTATATTCTGTCCATGCTATTATATTCGTCAAAATGTCTTGGTATTTTTCCGAAAATTAATTCGTAGGGGCAGTAGTCATGTGCCAAAGAAGGCGCTGTATTGAAGCAGTACGTAAATTACTTTAACCATTGTTTGATGCTGGGTTCGTGGTAATTCTCCACTGTTGTTGAACTTAGTTGTGGTTCACTGTTAATACGGCATTTAGTAGTATGTCACTACTTCTGTTGCACTTAGTTTTGGTTCACTGTTAATGCATATATCTATAGTGGAAATCATACATTTTCCACTTAGGTAGCTCAACACTGCGAAACCCAAGTAAGTAGGTTTATTATAGAATGCATACATTCTACTTAATTGGATTGCGCACATGTATTCGTCGAAAATTGCTACTCTATGGAAACTTGGTTTCGCTAAAAGAGCATGCGCCTTTTACTTTTACCCTCGCTTTCCCAAGCGCAAACAATTTTGACGTCTTTCCTTTTATCAATATTCTCCATAGTTTTCCAAAGGCTCAATTATTCATTAACTTAAATAAATTTTTATGAAATTCATTTTCAGCTCGGGTCCTATGCTCATTGTTTAGATCAATATATTTACTCAACCATGGGGATTGTTAAAATTTTAAGATCCTATGGATTTTCATTAATTTTAATCCATTTTCTAGACATTGCTTGAGAGCGTTATAATGAATGATATAGTTTCTTTTATCCTTTAAGCTAGCGATTAACTTTTAACATTTAGCGTCCGGGGTAGGATACACATTTTCTGTGCAAGAAGGTAAATCGTTATGCTTATCGTGAATTCCTAAAGCATATTGCAAGTCTACTTCTAAAAAGTATCCAATAGGGGAATCATCAGGTATAGACATGTAATCTACATACATATGTACATATATCATGAAAATTTTGCATCCATTCAAATCCACCATGGGGGAGATATTGCCCACCCATAGAAGTTATTCGCATCTAAATATATAAAATATTCCGATGCCTTATTCATATCAAAATCTGACATGTACTTATTATTCGCCTTAGCATATTGGGTCGTGACTTGACATAGTCCGCCTCTTATTCCATTCTCTACAAAGCTATACATATCGTATGAAGTGAAGAGCTCTAGTTCGATGCCTGTTTTCTTCAACATGGCATCCCATGATAAGCCCGGAGCAATGTAATACTGACACGGATCTAAATTATATACTTTTTGTAGAAAATTCACACGTTTTATTTTCTATTTCACTTGTGCTCCAAGCACACCGAATAATGAACAATGATTTTATTAAAAAGTGTTCGATAATGGCGTTGAACAAGTACACCGAATAGTGGTTGTGCGTTAGCCGTCTTTTACAATTTTCACAACTAAGGTATAAGCAACGAGCACGACTGCTCTCCATCACAACTCAATGTCAACTGCTATGGGTTATCTAACTTAACTATCGAATCATTATGACTGACAGGGTATATTTTCACAAAATCGCAAAACTTATTAAGAAGAGGTATTTTTAAGATTTAAAAATGGTATTGGTGTTAGTAATGGCAGTTCGGAGTAGAATGACATCTGTCCAAAGTTTTACGAATACAACAAAAATTCAAATTAAATTTTTTGCTTTACATCAAAATTTAGAAAAACAACTTTTGCCAATATTAACACAATTAACACTATATAGTTTATATTTAGAATATTTCTTTTTCATAAAAATTTAGAACAACAGTTTAGCCAAAGTTAACACTATTAAGTTTATGTTTAGAATATTTTTTTTCATAAATTTATAACAACATTTTAGCCGAAGTTAACACTATTAAGTTTATATTTAGAATATTTTTTTTCATCAAAATTTAGACCCACAATTTTAGCCAAAATTAACACCATTAACACTATAAAGTTTATATTTAGAATTTTTTTATCAAAATTTTGAACAACAGTTTTAGCCAAAGTTAATACTATTAAGTTTATATTTAAAATATTTTTCCCGTGGGGCGTCAGTTATGCGATGGCACTATGTGCCTTTTCATTCGCGTTCCTTAAGCGCGATGGGCTCCTAATTCCAGCTGCTTACAAGAAAACTAATTTGTTCGAATTTCCAACGATCGGCACTATGGGCCTTTTTATTTGTTTCCTAAGCGCGCTGCGCTTGCTAAGCTCCATGAATCTTAATGAGTCTAGGAAACGCAGCTTTATTTCACATCTCGAATCACTTCCTAAAGGAATGCGTTTTGTTAGAGAAATATATTTCTCCTTATTAATAGGTATGACATCAATTTTGCCCGGGAATTTTGAAAGCTCCCTAATAAATAAACTAATATCGTCCAGATAAATTATGGAAAATTATAGGGAAAAAACATTGGTGTAAAATATAATATATTGCACTTAACGTGGGCCGGGCCACGATATTGACCAGTTATATTGCAATGATCCATAACCCTTCGTTGAGAATTAAATGGTTGCTCACAAATATGACAATTCAGACTCCTATAATGCAAAATCCTCCCCTCTTCCGTTAAAGGATTCATCCGTCTTACAATTGTAAAGTAACCCTGATATAGCCTCGTTGCATCTACAATTAACCTAGACATAAAAACCTAAGGCGAATCATCTCCAACATAAGTCTCCATTTTATTTAACGCGCTATCGAAATTACATACAATTTGATAGGAAAATGCGCAAGAATATGCTGCTGTATATTTCTATCATTAGTGGTAATTTCGATAGTACATTCGCTTAAAATACTCTCAAAATCAGCATATACCACAAAAGGAATAGCTTTCAAATGGTTTTTGAATTTTAAAATTTGTTCCGTATCACACGGCATTCTAGTATAGATATGTGTACATTCGTTTGCAATATGCACTTGTAATTTTTCAATATCCCTAAAGCTTGCAAACAATAGTTACACATCTCTATATGATCATTACGTTTAGTGACTCACTTTTTAATAGTCTTACATAATGGGAATTGTCGCTTCCTTCCTGAACGAAAAGAAGATGCACGTGTTGCCTTCTTTGTGAATCTTTCGTCCAATATAAAGGGCCAACGATGTGACTTTCTTCATTATTATAGCCGAAAACAGATACTAATATCACTGTTTTGACTATCAAATTTTTGAATTTCGTCATAGTCGAGAGGGAAATCCATATCTGTGAAATCTAAACTCACACCATTAGGTCAAACTATTACATCGTTGGTGATATTCACTCCGTAACTAGAGCAGAGATTAGCTGATGATAACGCTGAAACTAGCACCCATTTAAAGCAGTATACATCATCGTTTTTAACGTTGATGCATGCTTTTTTCTTAGCAATTTTTTATGGTAAGGGAATATAGCTGCTTCCTTTAAGTGGCTGATAGTAATTGACATTAACCTCTAAATAGAGTATTCTAATAAGTGCCCAGCCACTACCCTTTTCTTGGAATTCTGACATTTTAGTTAGAATGTTCTCAGGATGGTTCTGGAAAGACTTTTCCTAAAAAGACTAAAACTTGCAGCTCGTTTGAATGCTAATTATAGCCTATATAGTTTTAGTTCTGTGATTGTCTTTTGATAAGGGTTGAATCTTTTCATTTATTATTATTTTATTTAAACTTATTCCGGAGCGATTGCGAGTTCTTTTTTTTTCGCTTGCTTCTTCTGCTTCTGTTTTATTGATTGACTTTGTCTTTTGATAAGGGTTGAATCTTTTCATTTATTATTATTTTATTTAGACTTATTCCGGAGCGATTGCGAGTTCTTTTTTTCCGACTGCGCCAGTTTTAGTTCTGTGATTATTGATTCCGTTAAATAAAACATAAATTTAAATTTTTATCATTGGTATCTTTATTATTTCTTAGCCTTTCACTACCGATATTATCGGATTTGTAGTGGTTCACTACTATTTATAACATTTCACTATTAATATCGGATTTGTAGTGTTTCGCTACTATTTCTATTAATATCGGATTTGTAGTGTTTCACTACTATTTCTATTAATATCGGATTTGCAGTGTTTCACTACTATTTCTATTAATATCGGATTTGCAGTGTTTCACTACTATTTATAACATTTCACTATTGCTCCCTTTTTCATTCAGATTCGAGTCTCAACTGCCTGTTGCACTGGCCGGCACCTGCCTTTATAGCCAATTCATTGTTTAGCCCTTTGGCTGGTGCCAGCCTACGCCGTCGCGCAGCTTACGCGGTTCCCAGGAATGCCGCGTAGTCTAAAGGGCGCACTTGTCGCCTGGTCCTATTACAACGCTTAATGCTTCTTCTTACTCCTACGCTTCTTATTACAATGCTCAGTGCTTCTTCTTACTACTACGCTTCTTATTACAATGCTCAGTGCTTGAGGACGTAACCGCGGTTAACCCAACGGCTTAGATTTTCATCTTCATTTTCTAATGATGTTATGGTACCTTTTATATAGTTGTCCTTAAGTTGTTCGTCTCGAATTTCTGTCGCACTTTTCCGCGGAAAATCGACGTGAAATGCATAAATTTGGTTTGACAGCACAATATATTCCTGCTCGTCACACGGTGGACAGAATAGCATATCTGCTACTGCGTTCATTTTGCCGGGATTATATTCGATTTTGAAATTGTAGTGCTGTATTTTTAGTGCCCATCTGGCTAAGCGACCTGATGGCGACTTTAAGGTAAGTAACCACTTTAAAGGCTGGTGGTCCGTCATTAAAGTTACCTCCTCCCTCTCGATGTAGCCACGGAATTTAGAACACGCCCATACAATTGCGAGGGCTTCTCGCTCTGTTGTAGTATAATTACGCTCCGCGCTCGAAAGTAGCCGACTTGCATACTCGATTGGGTGCTCGTCATACTTCTCCCCCTGGAGTAAAACTGCCCCGAGCTCATAACTACTTGTGTCGGTTTTGAGGATGAATGGTAAATTATCTTGTGCTTGCTTAAGAATGGGTGAAGTCACCAACTATTCTTTTAATTTCTGAAAAGAATCTTCCTGTGGGTCATTCCATCTCCACATCGCATTTTTCTTCGTAAGGAAGAAGAGGCTTAGCAATTTCTGCATACGGTGTTGGCTCAGAACTCTCACCAAAAACCATTGCATGCTTTTGCAGCACGCTCTCAACCTGAATTCTTTCATGCTCATTCAATTCATTTGCATCAGTATCTTTCAAAATTTTAAAATCGATTGCGTACAATTTTGTAAATATTGCTTCGTCGTAGGTTTTGTAATTATATTCGACTCCCTTAAACAGTCCAGGATTTGATTTCCTATCCGGTGTTGCTGCATCAGCAGGAAGCGAATCTTTAAATATGGCCTGTACGCTATGTGGTGAATAATCGTTGACTTTTGTTATATCCGGCCCAAAGTACTCAAAATCAGACAGGTACGGTTCTTTGCAATTTTCTTTACTTGCTTCCGTCTCTCCTGAAATATCCATTGGTTGCTATTTCGGATAAGTCTTTCCCACCTTTATAGTTTCAACTAAATTTAGATTCAATGGCCATGTATCAGCAAAGTCGACCTTCTGTGCCGGATTGCTTTCAAAGTGCCAATACTTTTGACCCATGTTCATAACTATACCAGCTTGTTGCATAAAGTCCGCGCCAATTAATGTGCGGTTTCCTTTTGCATTTGGCAATATTATGAATTGTATATTGAGACATCTGCCTCCAATAACAATTTTATTGCGTGTAGGTTGTATGCATTGTGCTGATGGAACAATATATCTATAGTGGAAATCATACATTTTCCACTTAGATAGCTCAACACTGCGAAACCCAAGTAAGTAGGTTTATTATAGAATGCATACATTCTACTTAATTGGATTGCGCACATGTATTCGTCGAAAATTGCTACGCTATGGAAACTTGGTTTCGCTAAAAGAGCATGCGCCTTTTACTTTTACCCTCGCTTTCCCAAGCGCAAACAATTTTGACGTCTTTCCTTTTATCAATATTCTCCATAGTTTTCCCAAAGGCTCAATTATTCATTAACTTAAATAGATTTTTATGAAATTCATTTTCAGCTCGGGTCCTATGCTCATTGTTTAGATCAATATATTTACTCAACCATGGGGATTGTTGAAATTTTAAGACCCTATGTATTTTCATTATTTGAGAGCTCTATAATAAATGATATAGTTTATTTTATCCTTTAAGCTAGCGATTAACTTTTAACATTTAGCGTCCGGGGTAGGATACACATTTTCTGTGCAAGAAGGTAAATCATTATGCTTATCGTGAATTCCTAAAGCATATTGCAAGTCTACTTCTAAAAAGTATCCAATAGGGGAATCATCAGGTATAGACATGTAATCTACATACATATATCATGAAAATTTTGCATCCATTCAAATCCACCATGGGGGAGATATTGCCCACCCATAGAAGTTATTCGCATCTAAATATATAAAATATTCCGATGCCTTATTCATATCAAAATCTGACATGTACTTATTATTCGCCTTAGCATGTTGGGTCGTGACTTGACATAGTCCGCCTCTTATTCCATTCTCTACAAAGCTATACATATCGTATGAAGTGAAGAGCTCTAGTTCGCCTGTTTTCATCAACATGGCATCTCATGATAAGCCCGGAGCAGTGTAATACTGACACGGATCTAAATTGTATACTTTTTTACAATCTTTGCGGAAATTTTCAAAGACATCTGCTAAAAGTAATGCATCAGATTTCAGATAAATACACATATAATTCTCGAGTGTGGAGCAATTGAATGTTCTCCGCACATTTTGAGCATGTTTATACTGATCCTCCCCACATTCCGTATCTGCTAAGCGATTGTAAAACATTTCACGAGGCGGTAGAACTGTTTCATTCAACCGCTACGTTGAGGATATATATATATATATATATATACGCCCTTACGACGTATTAAATCGAATTCAACATCTTTTGGGTATGCAGATCTCTCCATATGAAATTCAGATGATGGTAAATATTGCGCTAACTTCTCTAAACTAGATGCCATGAATCTTACTGAGTCTAGGAAACGCAGCTTTATTGCACATCTCGAATTACTTCCTAAAGCAATGCGTTTTGTTAGAGAAATATATTTCTCCTTATTAATAGGTATGACATCAATTTTGCCCGGGAACTTTGAAAGCTCCCTAATAAATAAACTAATATCATCCTGATAAATTATGGAAAATTATAGGGAAAAACATTGGTGTAAAATATAATATATTGCACTTAACGTGGGCCGGGCCACGATATTGACCAGTTATATTGCAATGATCCATAACCCTTCGTTGAGAATTAAATGGTTGCTCACAAATATAACAATTAAGACTCCTATAATGCAAAATCCTCTCCTCTTCCGTTAAAGGATTCATCGGTCTTATAACTTTAAGGTAACCCTAATATAGCCTCGTTGCATCTACAATTAACCTAGACATGAAAACGTAGAGCGAATCATCTCCAACATAAGTCTCCATTTTATTTAACGCGCTATCGAAATTACATACAATTTGATAGGAAAATGCGCAAGAATATGCTGCTGTATATTTCTATCATTAGTGGTAATTTCGATAGTACATTCGCTTAAAATACTCTCAAAATCAGCATATACCACAAAAGGAATAGCTTTCAAATGGTTTTTGAATTTTAAAATTTGTTCCGTATCACACGGCATTCTAGTATAGATATGTGTACATTCGTTTGCAATATGCACTTGTAATTTTTCAATATCCCTAAAGCTTGCAAACAATAGTTACACATCTCTATATGATCATTATGTTTAGTGACTCACTTTTTAATAGTCTTTTTTATCCATACATAATGGGAATTGTCGCTTCCTTCCTGAACGAAAAGAAGATGCACGTGTTGCCTTCTTTGTGAATCTTTCGTCCAATATAAAGGGCCAACGATGTGACTTTCTTCATTATTCAACCCAATCGGCAATTCCGGGGGAAATTTTTTTCTTCCCACGAAGGGAATCCTACTATCGTGAATTTCCACTGAAAAATATTTCCACTCGAAAAAGTGCTGCCAAGTTTGGAGAAAAAAAATCTGCTTTCGAAGTTCATATTGACAGTTCAAAATAACAAAAATTCAAGTAATATTTTTAAAATGTTGCGAGCAGTGGTTATTGTAGCGGTTGTAGAAGAGATTGAGGCGCAAAACAATGATGTTAGATTAGTGCGGCGGAAAATTCGAGACAAAGCCAATCCTTTGGAGCTGCCACATACATTGTACGTACTCGTATTCTACAATTTCAGAACAAATTCAATTTAATTTTCTGATTAGATTTGTAAAATACTTCCGGGTAAACAAATCTGCTTTCAAATATTTACTGGGTGTGCTGACAGAACATTTGCCGCCGATACGAAAAAGTTTTGCTGTACCTCCAATAATAAAACTATGTGCTTCGCTGCGGTTCTTTGCTGAGGGCGGCTACCAAACTGGGGTTGGCAAAGACTTTGACATTGGATTCGCGCAATCGTCATTTTCAGAAGTTCTTTCCGAAATGTTAAGCGTATTTGAGCTCAAATTGTGCCCAAAATGGATACAGATGCAGAAGACTACAGAAGAAAAACGTGCCACTAAACTGCACTTTTACAACAAATTTAAAATCCCAGGGGTGCTTGGCTGTATTGACGGAACACATATTCGGATTATCGGTCCACCGGAAAATAAGCATTTGTTTTATAATCGGAAAGCGTTTTATAGTTTGAATGTAATGCTGGTAAGAATTTGGGCGGCATAAGTTAACTAGCAACTTCAGATTGTAAGACAGCGTAATATATTTAAAGGTTTGCGATGAAGCTATGCAAATGCGGTTCGTAGACGCAACGCATCCTGGGGCAAGTCATGACGCTTTAATATGGAGAGTAAGTGAGCTTAAATCGTGGATGGAAGCTCAATACTTATCCGGTGAAGAGAATGCACGACTTTTAGGTAATTGCATAGAATTACAAACAATTATTGCTGTGAAAATATAGATTTGTATGTGCACAAATACTCGCAATTTCGTTCAAAATAGGTGACGTTGGGTATCCGTTGGAGCCTTGGTTGCTGACCCCTCATCGAACATGTATTGAAGGAACTCCTGAAAGCAAGTTTAATAATGCTCATAAGCAGTGCCGCAATATTATTGAAAGAACAAATGGTCTTTTAAAAAGAAGATGGAGATGTCTGTTAGGTGCTAGGGAATTGCATTATAGCCCATTAAAAGCCATGAAAATAACAAATGTATGTTGTGCACTTCACAACATTTGCTTGCATTTTAAAACTGAAGCAGTTAATATACCATCAGACTTCAATGAATTAGAAAATGAAGAGGCATCGGATGAAGCAAGAAATGACATGGAAAGCAGTAGCATGTCAACTTACGCGGCTGCAGCACAACGCATTCGAGAACAAATAGGCATTTCTTTGTAAATAATTTTTTATATTTTTTCATAATTAACATTTCTTCAAATTTCATGATATTAGGCTTATAACTAAACGTAAATTAATCAACTTAAGTAAAAAAATAATTAAGTAATTACCAAATAAAAAATATATTTAATCAGCCCTAGAGTGCATCTGCATCTGTGCTAGCTTTTGTTTCTCTATCTCGATTAGTTGTTGTTTAAGTTCAATTTTTTCCGTTCAACTTCATTTTTCCTTATCTTCTCCATATCCAAATTGTGTCGCTTGGTTTCCTGCAGTGTTAGCTTCTGTTGGTCCGCCAATTTTTCCACTGCCCTATAAGTCCTCTTCGTGCTTGTAGCCAAATCGGTCATTACCGTTTTCAATTCGCTAATGAACTGCTTTTGGATAACATTCGATTCGTCCAATAGATCTTGTGTTTGCCTGGCGCGTTTACGGCTTCCATGGGACCTAACAGTTTCATCAAAATCCACATTACCGCTATCGTCACAGAAGTCTTCCACGATTGGGTCAGTGCAGATGCCGTCCGTCGCACTTGTGGCAACGATCGTTATGCTTATCGTGAATTCCTAAAGGATATTGCAAGTCTACTTCTAAAAAGTATCCAATAGGGGAATCATACACATATCATGAAAATTTTGCATCCATTCAAATCCACCATAGAAGTTATTCGCATCTAAATATATACGTCGAAACTCTCTTTAACGAATTCCAAGGGACTGGATATTTACTTCGCTATAAAGAAAATTCGCTATATAGAAATGAAAAACAATTTTGTTCCTTTTAACATTTTTTATTTGTAGTAGTCAGTTATTTTTGTTTGAAGTACATTTTTCCACTTTTCTTCTTCAATATAATTTTCTAATACATTTAGAGAAGTAAACACAGTATTTAGTACGTTGGTTTTCATTTCCAAATAGGTACGGAAACCTTCAACTGATGAAGAAAGTTGTCCATATGTGGGTAACGGTTTCGCAATATCGGCAGATTCTTCTTCGTATTCATCTGAATCTGTTAAAAGAGAAATAATAATGTACATCAGAAAATTATTAGCCACGGATTTTCTTTATTATTGTTTCTTTACCTGAGATAGCTGGTGCTCCAAAACTTTCTTGAACACTTTCGAGGATATCTTCGTCGGAAGGGTTGTCTGTGGTAATGACATCACAGTCAACATTTATGTAGTCTTTAAATGTTGCATTAATATTAGCAACTGTTTTAAATGAAGACTCGGCGAAGTGGGATAGTGGTAGATAGTCTCCTTCGTGCCAAGTCATACTGTTGTTCGTTGTGGTGCCAACTTTTACAAATCCTGCTTTTCTAAAACAGTTTGCAATTGTCTCGGATTTTACATTGACATTCCACACTTTGCTTAAGTTTCGTATGGCATCCAGCAAATTTATGGGCGTGGGAGGTTCTTTCTCCTCCATTTGTAACAAAATGTTTGTCAAAATGCGTTTTCTGTAATGCGTTTTAATGTTACAAATTATGCCCTGATCCATTAGCTGAAGTAACGAAGTCATGTTGGGTGGGAAATAAGCAATTTCAATATTTTTCAATTGGTCCTTTATATCCCTCGGGTGCGCAGCGCAGTTGTCAACAAAAAGCAAAACATTTCTTTGTTGAGAAGCAAACTTTCGGTCCAATTTCAAGAGCCATTTCAAGAAAATCTTGCTTGTCATCCATGCTTTCGTATTAAATTCATAATCCACGTCTAGAGATTTGATTCCTTTGAAGCATCTCGGATTCTTGGCCTTTCCTATGATAAGCAATTTAACTTTCTCCGATCCGGTCATATTGCATGCCACCATAACAGTAATCCTCTCTTTGCTGTTTTTCCCCCCAAAGCACTTCCAATTTTTAAACGCCATCGTTTAATTTGGTAAGCACTTAAAAAACAAACCCGTCTCATCGGCGTTAAAGATGTCGTTTTCGTCATATTTTTCTAACAATTTTGGCAAGACATTCGTCACCCATTCATCTCGAGTTTGGATGTTGGCGGCAGCAATTTTACCACACAATGTTTTTTGAACAATGCCGTGACGATTTTTAAATTTTTCAAGCCAGCCTACACTTGCTTCAAATTCTCCGTGGTCCAATGCTTCAGCGAATTGTTTTGCTTTTTCTCTTAGTATTGGTCCAGACAGAGGAAGATTCCTACCACGTGCGGCGAATACCTATTTCAGCATTGCTTCGCCAATATCCTCTAGTGTCCGACCGAAACCGACTTTTTGGGCCGAAACCGAAACTGAGCTCTAAATGAAAACGAAATTGAAATAGTAGGTACATTGAATTTTTTATTGCAAGTACAAACGAAAACAGAACATATTAAATGTATATTAAAATTCATTATTTCAAGTAAAAAACAATAAATTTATAATTAAGTAACATTTTTATATAAATATATACATATATAGTATATAAGAGATCAATTTTTGAAAATCACATTGTTAGTTGCGTTAAATTTTTTTTTTTTTTAAATAACGGGGTAAGGACTTTTTATTAAACCCAAAAAAACTCTTCGTTCATTTACCCTTCTTAATATGTATTTAATATTCAAAGTTAAATAACTTTATATTATAATTTAAAAATAAAAGCTTGTCGACATTTTCCCCGTGTAAATTAGATCGTCTGTCGCAGTATATTTGTCCTGCTGCACTAAAAAGTTGCTCACTTGCAACACTTGTAGGAGGAGCTGACAGATATCGTATTGAAAGTTTTTTTAAAAAAGAATAAGAGCTGCGGTGCCAATACTCATAAATATTACAATCTCTAGAAATAAGTGGTTCGCTTAGATACGACTGGAGTTGGTCTCGCAGCGATGGTTCTCTAAAAGAATAGATCGTTTCTGGTGATGCTAAATCGGAATCATGTGACTCCCAAAGAGAATTACTTATATTCGAGAAAGAAGGCGTAGGCTGTAGAAATGTTTCCTTGCCGTGATTAAACTCCATCATTTTGTCCACTTCTTTTTTAATTGATTTCTCACAGTGTTGAATTTCTTCATTTGAAAAATATTTACTTTTAAAGCGTGGATCAAGGAAAGTCGAAATTAAAATTTCAGAACGCGTGTTGATGTATTCAAATCGTTTATTTATAGAATTGTTCAGTCGCTCTTTCAACAAATTTAATTTGATGCGAGTCATCTGAAGTTACCACAAGTTTGGCTCGTAACATTGTTATTAATGGTATTATTATTGAAATAGACGAAGAATCTCCACAAAGATCCAATGTAGCTTGATAGAATACTTTCAATACATTTATTATATTGATAATAAATTGCCATTCTTTTGCCGTTGGAGCTTCAATCGAACCTCGTTCAGACATGTACAAGTTAATAGCAGATTTTTGTTCAAGCAACCTCTCTAGCATCAAGTAAGTGCTATTCCATCTTGTGGATATGTCTTGTATAAGAGCATGTTTTGGTACATCTAAAATGGCTTGATAATCATTCAGATGCCTGACGGCCTGCTCACTCTTTTTAAAATGTCCGACAACTTTTCGACATTTTTTAACAATCACTTCAATTTGAACATCTTTAAAAATTGAGTCATTAATGCAGAGCTGCAGTGTATGAGCTACACAGCCTACCGATGCGAACCCTCCAAAACGCTTTGCCGCACCTATATTTGCAGCATTATCTCTAATCGATAAATGGATTCTGTTTTCAATTTTATATTCTTCAATTAGCCCAGTTAGCTTATTTGAAATATATTCACCCGTATGATCATCGTCAAGCTGCATGGCAGCTAATATTACCTTAAGTCTACGTGGTCCATCAACAAAATGGGCAGTAAAGCTTAAAAGTGAACAGGTTTTCGATGGATTACTCCAAATATCGGTAGTAAAACTTATCCATTCAGCTTTAGAAACTATACCGATTACTTTGGCTTTGACCTTTTCATACGTAGCTGGCATCAAAGTAGTTCTAAAATACTTTTCACTTTTTTGTCGATACTTGCATGGGACGTCTGGATTACCAATATGAAGCCTTTTAAAAGCGCTACCCTCTACTAAATTGTACGGCAGCATATCCACAAGTATGAGATCCATTATCGACTTGTCGATCTGAAGCGTGATGGGATGATCATCCGGCCAAAATTGTACTTGCTTGCGGGCCAACGTTTCAGACAATGTTAGTTGAACTTCTCTATTTTGCACAGTCTTTTCTGCTACCAATTGCTGCTGTTTAGCTCCCTCTGTTTTCTCCTGAGATTTCTTGTACGCCTCCCACTCCACCGGATGACATTTTTCCAAGTGTTTTTTTAAGCCTGCAACAGTTTGGCGTTTTGGCAGCTTATGGCCAAGCGACAACACTTTATTGCATGTAATGCAGACCGCTGTGCCTGTATTTTTATTGAAATACTCCCAAATTACATTCACCTCTGGCATTTTAGAACAACTAAAACAATTTAATTACATTATTATTATTTAGGTTACTTAAAGAATTGTTTTCAATTTACCAAAAAAAACCTCGACAGCGACTAACAAATCATCCGGGCAGCAACATTTAGTTTTACTGAAATATCCAAAACAATTTGGGCAATTGTGTCACCTAAGTAAAACAATCAAATTTCATTATTATTAATAATATAAAGTAATTATTAAATTTATATTTACCAAAAAAGTTTATCAAAAGCGGTGAGCTGCTTTTTTGGCGCAAAGTGAATTTGTTTTAATTTTTCCAAATGTCAGTACAGGGATGCACAATTCATTGAATTGTCAGTACAGGGATGCACAATTCATTGAATTTGAATTTTTGGGGTAATATTGGGGTATTATTTATCGGTTTCGGTTTCCGCCAATTTTATCGCCGAAACCGAAACTCGGCCGAATATCCGGTCGGACACTAATTGCAGCGACCAAAAAGCCAATAAATAATTAGTGTTAATGGGTCGGCCTTCTTTTGACGTTTTTTGTTATGCTGACCAATTTATCGGCATGACATTGTCAAATGGTTCCGCGTTGATGTAGGTCGTTTGAAGTGACGGTGCAGTCTTCTGGGACTGTAACGTAACTCGCGCACCTGTGCTGGATCCATAATTGAGTTTGTTCTTAAATGTAAAGCTGACGGGACAGCGCCCACTGACACTTGCAAGGTATTAAAGCCCCCTATTAGGCTCAATAAAACACTACCGTCACTGTCGTAGTGCAGTTGTCTGTTCTCGTCGGAATCGCTGTCACTCATTCGACCGTGAAAACCAAGCTATGCTAAAGCTAAACCGTACACTGCACGAACGGTTTAATAGTATTCTTTTTATATTATTATTACTCAACTTGAAAGAAGAAAAAAAAAATTCGATAATTTTGCAAGATAATCTTGCTCACTTGTGACAACCAATGTTGACAAAAATATTGATAAAAATAATTGAAAATTATATTCGTACGCGTTGGAGCTAATGGGATACTTTGCAAATTTTTGTCTTAACACTTTTATCTGCTTATTACTTCGCACGGGTTTTTAAGCCACACCCTACATTGACTTGCTATTTTTTGTAACTTCTCTCTTCACAAGGTCACTTACATTTCTCTGATGTGTTTTTCCAATAGCTATTCGATGATAGCGTCCCTCGCTGCAGTCACTGCTACGTACGGCCACAGAATATTTTGTGTTGTTTCTCAGTAGCGCACTGTTTTTAGTGCTTACTTCGCCTTCCTGGTGGCTTTCCCGCGTCGTCAGGCTCGGCGATGCAGCTGCTTATCCCAATGGATGGTTGAAACACGAAAATTATGTTGGGGGAGCGACTGGCTCTCCTTAATTACCGGCCTTGTGGCGCAGGTGTGTTACACTCTTGGCAAAACCAAGAGTAAACACTAATAACACAACAAAAACTACTAAATTTGATCTGCTAGGTCTTAGAATAGGAGAAATAGCATAAGCACAAATTGCGGCCACTTTTGCTTTATATAAAATCAATCATTTTAAAAGATGTTTAAAAACATTATATATAAATTTTTCGATATTATTTTTAGTAGCCTTTTCCTCAGCCTTAAGAAATTCGTCAAAATATTCCAAAGGTCCTTTAGTATTGATAATTTCAGAAGCTACAAAGAATAAAGTGAAAGCAAACCATGATAATGCTATTGGATGAGCTGTTGCTATAACAAGAGCATTAAAAGTAGCAGTAAAAATGTTAGAACCGGCTTTATTAAAGCGTCGAGCGCTACGTTTAGTTACTTTTGAATCCATTTTACTAGGGCTAATTTAAATTAAACCAACTCAGACTCGGTCTCTTCGGGTCGTGACATAATTTATAATTTTCATGAGAATAATACAAAGCATGCAACTTTTCTTTATCTTTAATTAAATTCATAACATTTGTAACTGCAAAAATATGGTCATGTAATCGGCTTGGATAGCGTTCGTTGATAGCTTCATTAACTATGTGGTAATATCCTGAATCATTATAGGTTTTGATTAAATCTATTAAACTCTGTCTATCATCTTCTACATGCTCAAAATTTTGCAAGTCTCTACGACCCAACTTGCTGACCAGTTTTAATATATCAGGTAAGAAATACCATTCAGGCAGGTTCCAGAATCCGAGTGAAAGTGAAATTGAAAATGAATTTGAAACCGAGTGAAAATGTTTTTGGTGTTCTAGAAACCGAACGATTTCAATTTCACATGTTCATTTTGAACTCGCTGTAATTTTCCTACTCGCTGAATTTCCGATCAGCTGATCGTTGTCTGGCAAAATAAAAATCAAAACAGAAAATGTTTATATTGTGAAAAATTAGTGCATTCGTTGCATATACTATTAAATTTAGTGTAAATAATCTGGAAATAAATAAATAAACAGATTTTTTGGATGTGGTGACTTTTATTTTCATCATTGCTGTCAATAAGAGCTGTGTTTCTTCGTGGAGTTGTTTGCTTCTTTAAATTCCCTCCGTATTTGTTGAGATTTTCTTTACCATCTTGTACCATTTTTTTCATTTGCATCGCAATTGTTGCCATGGAATTGTTTGCTCCTTGATATATTTGGTGATAGGGTCGGCAGCCGTGGACTCGCGTCGACGTTTTCGCGAGCCGCCAATAGAAGAAGAGGAACTACTACTTGTAGCAGCAGTGGCGTCTGCAGCAGAAGCACAATTAGGGGAAACACAAGCAGCAGAGGAAGCGGCAGCAGCATCTCTGGAAGTGGAGTCCTGAGTGGAATCCTCAGTGGCATCTATGGCAGAAGTCGCACCAAACTCCAAGGTTCCTGGTATGCCCTCAATGACAGTGTAAATTTCAACAAACAAACAAAAAATAAAAATGGACTCTTCTGTGGAAGTGAGAACATGCTTGTTAAATGGCGCGCCGCCGGTCGCTCTGGATTTGGAATTGTTGTGTGCAATTTTTTGCGGATAGCAGCCTTCCAATCCATCCACACCTGTTGATGTGCAGTCGTTGGTGGTAAAAATGCACACAAAACTACAAATGTGTTTTCTTTATTACCTTTTTCCAACCGGGCGTGTCTTTCTGGGGCGGGCCATTGCTATTCAAGTCCACAGCCAACTCTTTCGAGAGCGCCTCCACTTTCACCTTGTCAGCCTTAACAAAACCCTTTGCAATGTCGTGGTGCTCCTCCATAAACTTCAGAAGTATCGTATCCTGAGTGGAGTTCTTGTGCTTTCCCCTTTAAAAATTTAATTTTCCACTAAATATTGCACATTTCTATTAATTTTATTTAAATTTTCTTTAATTTACTTACATTTTCTGTAATGGGATAGTGTGATGTATGGAAAGATGTTAGTGTGTGTTGATGTTATTACACAGATTTTCCAAGACTTTCGGTGCCGATAGATTGCACCTTTATATTTGGAAGCTGGGCAAGAATAGCCGGGTAGGGACCCATTAATACGGCTAGCAATACGGCCTGTGGGGAGGTTCGTGGCTACCTTACTCGCAGCTGACACTACATAATTTTATATAGAGTCCCTAGATTTTAAAAAGATTAATATGGACCGGTAAACTACTGAAAAATGGAAAACTAAGTATCAATCATAAAAAACACAGAAAACAAGGTATCGCGCAAGGTGTTAATGGCAATACGGTCTTTACCCGCCCATCCATGACCTTTAATATAGTCAAAGGTCCCTCAAACAATTCAATTCATCCCTCTTAACCTCGTAGGAATCAAACTAAAATTATTCACTCAAATTAATTTTTTTTTTAATGCACAATAAAAAGATTTAATTTAACTACTACATAGCGTAAAAGCATAACTCTAACTGCGATAAATGTCTCGTGATAGCCAAGGCATTGTGTTACTTATACTAGGAAATAATAATTGGCAATTGAAAGCATTATTAAAATTTTCTTATACTACTGAACATTTATTTATGTTAATTGAACTTCATATTCTTCTTAATTATTCCAAAAATTAAGCTTTTTAAACCTGATTTTATCCATTTTCAAAGATTCCCAAACTTTTACTATTATCAATATTATTTTAAGAAATTTCCTTATTTTAATTAATGTGGCAGCATTATAAATTCTTAACTACTGTCAAATTTTCTGAGCGGAGAGCAATCAAATAGCCGTTGTGAGAGAATGCACATTAGCAATTAAACATTTTAATTAGGGATTTTATCTAACAGAACAACACCATTGCCTCTCCCTGTCACTCTCTCATGCGATTTTTGCGCTATGAGAACTCGCGTGTACGCAACTTTGCATATGATTACGTAATGAAGATTACATAATGATCAGGAACTTAATTATGTAAATATGTATTTTAAACTATTTATACAAATTTTTTATAGGCAATTATTGTTAAATGATATTAGAATTTAAATTTTTATATTATACCACTTTTAGACTTTTCCCCACACATTGCAGGTTAACCAACTATCTACCGGGGTTTTAGCACATGGTGGCTTTTCTAAATTTGTATTTTTTAACGTTTTTTAACCACTTTTAGCCACTTAAGCCATTTTTAGACTCTTTAATGGAGCTTTATGCACTTTTTATATCCTTGGGTAGCTATATCCGATTTTCCAGATTTGAAGCGCTAAGCCAATTTGCGCGCGTAAACTTGCTCGTGCTCGAATTGCATGCACAGAGCGTCTCAATCGGGAGAGCTGTCACTGTAGATCTACAGGAATGCAACTGGCTGTACTCCCTCAGAGTTGCCGATAAAAGATTTCTGACTTCCTATTAATGGAATTTCTTTCAGATTTAGAATTTTTAAACAAATTCATGTTTGTATATTTGGGAAGAAAATTTACCTTTAGCTCCAAAAAGTACAATTAAATTTTGCAACGGACAGAAATTATTCAAAAGCAATTTCGCCTGAATTGAAGCGATTTCTAAAATAAGGAAATTACTAGATGGCTTGCCGGAACTATTAATTGGGCCACAAATTGACTTACCAATTAGATTATTTATTGACAGAATTACGTTTTCCTACCAATATCAAGTATTCGTTCCTATTTTTTCGCCCAAAAAAGTTTTCCAATTGCGTCTGGTATATGCAACCAAGTACGTCTTGCTGCTTCGGTGGCTGAACGGAAAATGAAGATCTTCGATCTCTCACATGAGCAAGACACCTTGCCATGGACTGACATTTTGTCAAACTTGGTAAAAGTAATAGTTCTTTTCTTGTGTGGCCTAGTGTATTTATCGAAAATTTATCGATATCGAGTCTATTACAATTAAGTTAGAATTTTTGAATTTATTTTTGGGACAAGATTAAATTAGGAAAATTGTAGAAATTCGAAAAACTGATTTTTGTCACGCCACCGCCTGGCGTTCATTACATTTCACAAAACATTTTCAATTTCACTTGCTGCTGCTGAAGTGATTTCAATTCACTTTTGTGAATTCGGATTCGGTTCGCTTTCTCTGCTTATTCTCTTGTCCGTGGTTTTCCTCTCTCCACTGTTGCAAGTTTTCTGCTTTCTTCTGCTGCCATTGTCTATATTGTTCAATACTTATTGGCTGTGGTCCAGCGCCCTTCGGAAGTGGTGTATAGGGGGGTGCATCTGGATTTCTTCCTTCTGGCACGTAGCGTTGTCACTGTTGGTGTTGGAGCGGTTGCTCATGTCTCTTGTAAAAATCTTCCACACCTATTGTCGTGGTGCCATCTGGTGTGATCTCGCAATTTATGTTTTAATGTTTTGCAGGATACTTTCGGCCAGTCCTCCGTTCTAGTTCAAAATTTGGTGGATCCAGATTAAGGGCAGTTCTTCAATCTTCCTTCTTCGTAGTTCGAGATGGCAGGATCGCCATGTAATGTAATTGTCCTATGTTTTTTAACTCGTCAGTAGTCCTGATTGGCATTTAAGCGTGCCGACGCTGTAATGGTATGGCGCAAGCGCCGCAGTGTGGAGATCAAAATAAAAACCAAGGCTGTAGAGCCGAAGAAGTTCAGTTTCAATCCCCTTTTATTCTTTAAAAGTACTGGCTTATATAATAGAACTACACACAATATAAAAACCCAGTATTTCCAATGCTCCGCCCTATTCCAGTGTGCAACGAATGTGCACAAAGACAATAGCCAATCACTAACCTGCGCAACAAATAGCATGCACAGCGAAATAGAGACAAGTGCATCCGCATGCGCTAACGTTACACTGCAAGCGCAAGTGCAAGCGGTATCGCGTGTGCGCCCTGACCTAATACAACATGCATGCCAATGCTACGTTAAGTGTGGCGATGTGGTAACGCGCGGTACCCTACATAGTTTAAGTTTTGTGATTATTGATTCCGTAAAAATAAAACACATTCGTTTGGATTTTTAAATTTTTTTCATTGGTATCTTTATTAATAAGTAGTTTTTCTTGGTTTTGTCTTCACTAATGATTGTGCTGCTGACGCTTTTTAGTCTTTCACTACCGATATTGGTTTTGTAGTGTTTCCCTAACTACTATTGTTAACTTCATAGCATTTCACTATTAATGTTGGTTTTGTAGTATTTCACTACTTTATAGCATTTTACTATTAAGACTGACTTTGTTAGCCTTTTATTATCGATACTGGCTTTATAGTGTTTCACTACTGCTACTGATCTTTTAGTGTATTACTATTACTGCTAATTTTATAATATATCCCTATCGCTCCTTCATTTAATCAGATTCGAGTCTCAACTGCCTTTTGCCGGCACCTGCCTTTGTAGCCAATTTAGTTGATTAGCTTTTGGCCGGTGCCTGCGTCGTCGTGCAGCTTGCGCGGTTCCCAGCAATGCCGCGTAGTCTAATTTCATTCATTCTTATAGCGCGCACTTGTTGCGTGGTCTCATTACAATGATTCTTATTACTAAATTCTTATTTACTAGATTCTTATTAATACGTATGTTTACCTACCCGGCTTTACATGTGTGTGTTTTGTATGCGAGGGTGTGTTTTGTGTATTTTGTGCTGATGGTGCGTTGTTGCTTTGCACGCAAACAAAAAATACCACTAGTTGAAAAAATTGCCATGCGTTGGATCGTGTTTTTCTTTCGTGATAAGCTGGCATTTCTCATCAGCTGTTTTATTCGCGAAAATGGAAACAGATTTTGAGCAAATTTTATTGAATTCGCAGAGAATGATCACACACTACTTCCATTTTGATGGAATATTGCTTTTTGCGAGAGTAGTAAATCCTTGCTTAGGCTTCTGGCTTTCCTTGAAACTGGCATTTTAATTGGTTTTGCCTCGCCGATAATGTTTGTTTAGTTATTTTCGTTTTTAGACGATGTTTTTGCCTTTAACATGTGTGTTTAAATTGTTTTTAACATTCACACATTTCTTTTCATACGTAGTTTCTTTGTTGATTAGTTATTCTCGTTTTTAGACGATGTTTTTGCCTTTAAAATGTGTGTGGTGTTTTGTGAAACGTAGGTTTTTGGATTGTCACATTAGTTGGGCTTTTAACTTTTATCTCTTTTTATGTCCTTTTTTTTCAAATTCACATTTCAAAATTAATAGTCAAGTTTTCGTTTTCACATTTAGTCACTTATCTTTTATTCGAATCGTTTCACTAAATTTTTCATGGTCCTGTCACGGTCGCCATGTAAAGAATGATAGAAACACTAACACCGTTTTATTTCAGAGCGCGCACGTCCGTATTTATTAAGCTTCATTCTAAGACTAAAACTTACAGTTCTAACTTAAGCTAGGTGCACCAGACATGCAAATTAATTTGTTCACTCGCTTTTTTAGCTTTTTAAAAAATTATTAATTTTATTTCGTGATCATTTGCAGCTCGAATTGTTCAAATGCGCTCTTAATTCTCGACTGACTGCCTTTTTACATTTTACATCCACTTATAGCTATTTCTTATCTCTAAACTTAATACGCTATGTCCAGTGTCTGCCTGCAATCTCGCAGAGTTGCGAAACTTAATCCGTTCATCCAATAACAAAGATTTCCGGTAGCCGGACTGAGCTGACATTTAGATATCAGTGGGCAAAGAAGATACGGACATCCATCTTTTTGTTTATTATTCTCATATGAGATCTTTGATGTGTCCCGTTTCTTCAGAATTTTGTATACAGTTTTTCCAAATTGCTTAAGGCATTCTTGATTGTTTCTTCTTGCTTTTGAGCTTTGAAATTCTTATACCAGATTTTAATTTTACAAACAATATAGATTGTTACTGTTGCAAATATTATTATTATTATGGACCACAGTGCCCGATGAGAGTTAAATTCTTTTGTTGTTAGATTTATTAAATTAATATTTTCAAATTTCAGGCTGACATCACTGGACTCGACATATTCACTTACATTGATATTATTAACATTATTGATTCGTAAATATTCACGAATTTTTTCAGAAGGATTTTCAAATATCTTATTATCTATTGATATTTTGTTTTCAAACGTTATTAAATAGACACCTTGTAGAATATGGCCGTCAACGGAATGGTTGCCGGAAATTAGTATAGACCCGTCTGTAATTTTTTCAATGTCTACATTATTTTCTTTTATTTTTTTACAGTTTGCTGTTTCATTATTTAATAATTAGGAAAGGCAGGATGTTTTCATGTTTCCTTTGCAAAATGAATTTTTTAATTCTTGCTTACAATAATCCACATTAAAAAAAACAGTGTTACAGCGGGCGCTGCGCAAAACTTATTTTATTCGCAACAATTTCCAGACTGAACTTAACTCAAAGCTAAAACTCTTATCCTACCTATGGTTTTTATAATTAAATATAATACTTTAAAGTATTATTCAGACTAGCGGCGCAGATAAATAAATATTCACTTGGTAAATTATTTTATGAACCGCACGCACTCGATGCCAAAATGGAAGTGACGCTACGCGACGAAACGAGCACAAGAGAAGCAGCATAGGTACAAGAAGAGAGAGTTGCCCATGCGATCCTCTCTCACACTACATTCATACATACATACATATTTGCATGCATGTGTATCAATGTGACTTTTGTAGAACATATGCATGTATACATATTTTTCAACAACCCTAAGCTGCTGCCCGATTCTGCTGCCACTGCTAGAATTGTTGTTGTTGTTGTTTGGCACGCCATAGCCGCGTGACCGTCCGCTGCGGCATGGAATGGTGTTGTTGTTGCTTTGCCGCGTTACTGCGCGGATCGGATGTCCGTTGTATCATTTGTGGAGTCAGCAGCTTGGCGCACGGAGTTTCACAGTGGGACAGAAAGCTCTTTGGGCATGGAGTCCCACAGTGGGGCAGGCAGCTCTTTGGGGCGTGGAGTATTAGTTGTTAACTTGTATACGCCTTAGTTTTTCTTTTTTTGTTATGACTCTAACATTTTACATTGGGCCAACTGTATTTTTGACTCCAAGTCTGCATGTGGATTTTTATTGAACAAAACCTCAAATGTCCTTCGGTTCGTAACCGAATGGATTGTTTTATTATATTCAATGACTGCTCTATAAATTGATTCGGAGTGGCTAATTAAATTAAACTCCTCTTTTAAACATCTTGCCAACTCAAGTAAAGTAGAATGGACCCTTTCAATTTGCCCATTGGTTGTACTGTGCCTTGGATCGCAATAATATATTTCTACGCCCAGTCGTTGCATCAAAGATTTGAATTGAACCGTTGTAAATCCTGGTTCGTTATCGATTGTGATTTTTTTTACTTCAGGGAAACCTTGTAATAATTCTAACACCTTGCTGTCTAAATTCGTTTTGTCTTCTATTAATTTTATGATAAGGTATTTAGAATATGAATCGATGCACGTTAAGAACTTTAATTTATGCGCATAAAATATGTCAATATGAATCTGTTCCCCCTCCTTTTTTGGTATTGGAGCCTCGCCAATTGGAATTTTTTTCGGATGACGCTCGTATTTATTTTTATTGCAGATTTCGCAATTTCTGGCGTATTGTTTGAATTGCTTCCTTGCTTTTGGCCAATAGTATTTATCTTCTATTTGTTTCAGATTTTCCTGGTAACTACGATGTGCCCTATTGTGTGTTTGCTCAATTATACTTCCTTGATCCTCCAAATTTGTTATGTCTAAGGGGAATTTTCTTGTGTAAAGAAATTTCAAGCCATTGAAAGTTGTCAATAGTGTTTGTTTAATTTCGTACAAATCCTATGTTGTGCAATGAATACCCGTCACAATATTGGGTCTTAAAAATTCTTTCAAAATGGTTGCTAGGTTTTCAGGGGTATCAAATTCTATGATATGCCTTGTTCGTTGAAAATTGTTAATTAATTCATGACACGTGAATTTGCCTTTGGCCAGGAGTAATTGTTGTTTAAAACAATTGAGTGTTTTCCACAATTTGATCATGATCGCTGCTTTCAGCGGAATGTTGTGTACTGTGACTTGAAGACGAGTCGTCAGATATATTATTCAAATGTTGTCTGGATAAAGCGTCTGCGACAAAAGAAGGTTGATTCGATAAATATAGTTTTCAGTAAATTCTGTTAATCTCTTTCGGGTTCACTTTCTGCTTGTTGATTCGGTAAAAATGTTTTTTCAGTATCTTCTGTTAATCACTTTCCGGTTAGACTGTTTTAATTTTTTATTGGTTTGACGTATTTCACCCTTTTTACCGGTTTACTTGATTGTTCTTTGCCCAGCAAACTAAAATTTTTTAAATTAAATTTTTTTGGCTCACACTACCTTACTTTAATTTTCAGGTTTAAGTGTGGCTATTTGCTTATTGGGACTTTTTTTAATCGAGATCACGAATTATCCCACGGACATTGCCTTACTTGATTTTTTCAGGCGTTTCAATGTCGTGGTTTTTTTTCGTGTCCCTGCTCGGGGGCCAATTAATTTGTTCACTCGCTTTTTTAGCTTTTTAAAAAATTATTAATTTTATTTCGTGATCATTTGCAGCTCGAATTGTTCAAATGCGCTCTTAATTCTCGACTGACTGCACTTTTACATTTTACATCTACTTATAGCTATTTCTTATCTCTAAACTTAATACGTTATGCCCAGTGTCTGCCTGCAATCTCGCAGAGTGCCCAGTGTCTGCCTGCAATCTCGCAGAGTTGCGAAACTTAATCCGTTCATCCAATAACAAAGATTTCCTGTAGCCGGACTGAGCTGACATTTAGATATCAGTGGGCAAAGAAGATACGGACATCTATCTTTTTGTTTATTATTCTCATATGAGATCTTTGATGTGCCGTATCTTAACTTGCAGGCCGGCGATGCGTGGGAAAAAGCTGATGCAGCGGAGTGCACGTTTGGTGCGTGGAGCTAGTTGTGACAGGTACTTGACTAAGGCCTGCCGTTATCACGTAAGGCGGTGTCGGCTAACACTTTGGACTCAAGGCCATGGGAATGTATAATTGGCCGAGCTCCCATCACAACACTAATGAAATTTTCTGCCATTTCGGACGTGTTGATTTTATCGTCTTCGTCTGGTCCTATTTCTTCCTGGTCGCTGTCGTCTGATCCTACTATTTCTTCCTGGTCTCTATCGTCTGATTCTATAACTTTGGGGTCGACTTCACGGCTTTGCGTTAACGGTATTGTTATCTTTATGCTGTGCCGGTGAAAAACTTTGGCTAGTTTGTCCCTAAGTTTAAGAAAAATTGCATCGGCTTCTGTCTTATGTGGTGCTGTATACCGATGTTACTGTCCGTGGAGTATTGCTCTGATGTTATTAAATGTTTTAATTAATATGCTAACGTGTCTTTCAAGTGTTTCTTCTTTGGTGGGCCTATTTTGGGTAACACATTTATATGACAACCTGAACTGCTGCCCTAATGTTTCTACTTCCTCTAATATATTTTCCCATCGCATATATAGTTTAATTTTGGAAGGTTTTGTATCTATTAGAATTTTATTTATTTTTATTGGTGTTTTTTTTGTGTTGTCTAGACTTTGTCTCGACTTAAATATCTTTTCTTTATGCGCCTATTGTGCATTGTGTAAATTGTCAGACCCTGGCTGGCTGGCTCTACCCCTGCTATGCAAGCGTACAGCTGGTATCCAATGAAGCTCAAAGTTTCTAAACAAGTTCTGATAAATTTCTGTGTTTTCCTCTACAAATGTTTCGAATAGCATAAAAATATCGTAGCTGTTAATATAATCAAAAAATGTTTTAAACGAAATTTTATTTTTAAGACCTGCAACATTATATGCTAATATAGATAATGAACTTATAGCTAGATTACAATTTGTATCTGAATGGCTGACGGCGTTTTCGTTAAAAACTATTTTTAGATGCAGCGTAGTGCGTGGATGAGGAACTTGCAGCTTGCTCTTCGGTACCCTTTGCGTTACTTTGCATAAGTTACTCCAATATCGGTACTCCTGCCTGAACATCACATTGGAGTTTTCCATTGCTACCAATAAAGAACGCCTTGTCACCCATCAACACTTTTTCGCCTCTAATCCTTATTTCTGTATTCGGATAATTCTTCGACAGATCGCTTCGTACCTTTATTAGCTGTCTCCTTCTCTCTCTTGCTTCAAAGGGATTGTCTTTGTGTACTGCCGCTCCTTTCTTCCTGAGCACTTCGCGGGATTTGATAACCTTTTCCGCATCGCTCTTGCTTCTCATTACAATATTAACATTGGCTTTACCAGGATTAGCGGATCGTAGCACTCTCACATCTTCAATTTCAATTGGGTCATTTTTCAGGGCTTCAAGACATATTGACTTGGCCTTGTCCGCGACTACCTCTCCTTCAATCGATAAGTGCATAATAACATTTTTTTCGTTTGCTTTTATTGAGAGTTGTGCCACCTGCTTTTCTAAGGCATGACAAGGCTTTTCCATTTCCGAAAATTTTTCTTCCATTGCATTGCTATTTTGTTGTAGTACATCCATATTGTGCGAAATTTCCTCGACATCTTTTTTCGACATGTATATCTCCTGGAAATAATGTGAGTTCTTTGATAAAAAGATGGCAATCATAACCAGGAAAGTTATGGAAAAATATTGGAATAAATTTTGCTATTTGATATCTCAAATTGCATTCATTATGTGCTGGCCCCTATAATTTCCATTTAAATGGCAATGATCAGCCACTCTATCATTGCCCAGCTCTTTCCTACATATATGTATGACATATCGTGCTTTCGTGTTGATTTCGAATTTGTTCTGATGTGCGGAAATTCATTGGCTTTATTATAGATACATAATTATAAGCAATGTCTTTTAAGTCTCTAACTAAATACTCTATAAATTTTTTAGGTGAATCTACACCTAAATATTGAACCAATTTACTTAAAGAACTATTAGAAGATTTTATATAATAGCTGTTAAAAGACGTTCTTTTCACGAGTCCTTCTTCAGTTGCCTGAAGCGTTTATTTATATCAAAATCTTAACCTACCTAAATACTACCTAAGTACATGGTGCCATACGGCTCCAGTACATATATCTTAAGTGCTATCTAGAAAATACCAAGCGATAACTATATTTAGCGTCGTAAAACGCGCTCAACCGACCCTTTCTAAGCGGGAGGTTGCTAACAGATAAGAGTGCATCTGTGATACCGATAATCTATTCACATGCTCAATCGACTCTTCCTCAGCGGGAGGTTGCTGACAGGTCAGGGGGCATCTGCTCTTCGTTGTCGCTTGCTGTCACTCCAATCTTTTATGGCTCTTCCCATAAAAGATCGTATGTGCATCAACCGTCAGCGAACCGTATGTGTAATGTCACACTTTCTTCGTCCCTTTCTTGGCGGGAGTAACATTCGCCGCGTTTACCGTAATCAGTTTTTCTCGACGCACACTGCTGTTATCGCTAGGTATTTTAATAACTTAACATACTGCCCGCGTTGAAAGGATGTATCCTTTCAATAGAACAAAAACTGAACCGACTGCCTTTTTCATTATGTGTGTATGTAATTATTTCTAATACGGGCTTATCTTCAATTGTATGTAAATATTTTTTTAACGTAAAATTTATAATGCTACCCTATACTTTTGTCAACATACGTGCCAAGGATTAGCGCCCGAATGCGAGTCCGCCGACTGGAATTAGGCCTCGAGTTGTGGTACCGCAGATCTTCTTAAGGATGTAAAATATCGCGACACCAGCGATTAACAGCAGACTGAAGTTGGTGATGCTCATGCCATAATGAAAGGCGTCATGTGAATCAAAATCGATGGGGAAACTAAGTATTGCCTTTGGCGCGGGTATCTTCGATATCTTGAACGTTTCTAACTCACCCCTTATTTCCAAATGCTTAAGGGTTGGTAGATGGTTGCTGATGTTCATCACTGGAATCATGTAGCTAATATTGGATGTGAATTTGTCATACGCCCATAAGCTGACTTCCAGTGCTTGTATGTGACATCCTGGGTTTAGCTGCACTACACCTTGATCCCGTAGCGTTATTGTGGAGTGGTCATTGCTACAGATCAATTCAACTGGTGTTTCTTCGGTCACGGCAAAAATCCATGAGTTTGCCGTATGTAGCTGGTACCAGAAATTTCGTAATGGCATCACATTGATTTCGCAGATTCGTGGCAACGTTCGCATTTTTAATAGCAGCTGAACTTCGCATATTGGGACTGCGTTAATGTTGTACAGTGGATGCATCTGTGGGCAGAGTAGCATCTTCTTCATACCTTGGCAGTGGTAGATCTGGTCTTCTGTAAGCCCGTAGTAGGTTGTTTTGCAGTCGTCCACAAAGATATACTGGAATGATGGCCTGATGCTCACAAAATAGCTATCATGATATGTGGGGTAGGAATAAATCGCATAAGATTGCAGCTTTTCCTTGTTGATCAACGGCATTTTTATGTTGAACAAAATATGATTTTCCAGCGATCTTGTTGTAATTTTTGCGATACGTCCAAGCTCCAATGGATCCGTAGATGGAAGCTGCAGATTGTCCTGAAGATTCATCATCATGTATCGGATCTGTTCTTGGAAACGGTCTAAAGGCAGCAATCTGTCTATAAAGTTGCCCTTCGGATTCCATATGAGTTCGACGATGGCTCGCTGCATTTGCTCAAACGTTCCGAGGGATACCGTTACTGCTTCAATTATGCTGCGGAGTACATCTTCAGCCATTTTCTTATTTGTGGCCTGCGTTAACTGAGATATGGCCTTGCTGATTGAGTCAAAGTTGTTGAAGATGACATCGTTTTGCTTTTTCAACATGTCCATCGTCATATCGTGGATTGATGATTGGTTTCGGGCCAGTTCCAGGAGGTAGTCTTCGTTTTCCCGTCCGTTTTGTATTTTACGAACGAGGGAATCAGCATGCTCTTCATCCATCAGCCCGAAAACAGAGTGCAATATCGCCCCCATGAAAGCTAGTGGAGCGCTGCGACTTTTTCTACCTTTCTTCAGCGTGCTTACGATGAGTGCTTCGTGGTTTCGACTAGTGCTGTTGAACTTAAACCGAAGCTGCTGTATTGTCTGCTCCAGGTATTGGTTTTTAGGGACTAGTTTTCTTCGATTCTCCAAGGCGTCCAATAGCGTTTGTAGCTTGTCTTTATACGCCCAATAGTCTGCCATATCTATGTGTGCAATTATATCCCACGATGTTCTGGTCAGTCCCACGATGCCTTGGCGTTCGAAGAAAATTCCTGCCTTTTCTTTAAAATAATCGATTTTTATTTGACCATAAGTGGTCGATAGTATGCATAGCAGAGACAATAGTGTTAACAAACAATTTTTATTTTTAATTCTGCTTGATTTCCTTACTTTAATTTCTTTCTTTCTGGCAGTTTTCATTTCGCTCTTTTCTTCTATCGGTTCTTCTCCGATAAGAAATAGACAAACACTGTGTATCCATCTTTGGAACACTACAGTGCTGGTCCTGACTTTGATCAGTCTACACAGGCCATCGACGCCCATAATAGGTTTAATCACCCGGCCATATCTCCAGTTCATTGGGATACCGTTATCCTCTTTTAAGAGAACCAATATATTTGGTTCGTTATTGACGGACCGAATTTTCCCTTTATACCATTTCCTTACATTTGTTAACCACTCGGACGACCACCGCTTCCAGAATTCTTTCCCCTTTTCCTCCACTGCCTTGCAGTGGCCCCGCAGCCCGTGATAACCTTGGTTATCACCAGTATTGACAAGCGTGGATAGCGGTTTCTCAACTTGAAAATGCCCCGGTAGTAAAACCCTATAATAATTGGGGTTTTCAGACAATGGCATTAGTAAGTTTATTAATTTGATCGGTGCCACTCTTGATTTGGCTGTGGCTTCTTCCAACCCATTGACTGATTTTACGCATATTATACCTCCATATGCTTTCGTGGAAGCCTTGCAAAATCCATGCCACTCTACCTTCGTTGCATTGCTGGATACCAAGTTCTTCGGAATATTTACTTCATGAAGGTATGGCAATTCGCTTCTAATACTGCACCAATCTAGAATCACGTTTCTTGGCACTTCAGTGTCCCATTTTATCTTCCTTCTCCACTGATTCTGTAAAGAAATATTTTTTGTTACAACAGGATTAAGTTTCGGTTTAATCTGCTCCAGGTGATTCCCAAAGAGCCCTTTGTTTTCCTGAAGTTTCTTCTCTAAAACAGGGACCCGCTTTTTAGTTACTACTGCAGATTCCCCTAACCCTGATACTGGTGATTTTAATGGAAGCTTAACCATAAATTCACTGTCCTCATCTCTAACAGTTTGGTTAGCTTGCTTCTCACCCTCTTTCTCTTCTTTTGCATGCCGTTCTCTGGCCTGAATTTCTTTGAATTCAAAATTTCGCCTTAGCGATTCCTTTTGCAACGCCAGTGTTTGGGTAAAACTTATCTCCCACTCTGCTGACAAAAGGACTGGCTGGGTTTTTTTGGTGTCTTTAATTATGACACTTTCCCACATACCATCCCCATGCAATAATGTATGATGCGCACCATTGCATGTTTTGCATCCTTCACTTTTGCAGGTAAAAGCCCTGTGCCCGTTATTTAAACATTTCAAGCATATGTTCTTTGCTTTTACCAGCGAGAATCTCTCATTTCCATTGAGAGCCTTGAATTTGCTACAATAACCCAAAAAATGGTCAGTAACACAATTCAACACACATCCTTCCTTACTTTTTGTTTGGAATTTAAATGTGTCTACAGTTGTGATTTTCCTAACACTGCTATCTGTCGCCCGTGCAGTGCTTTCTACAATCACTTGCTCTTGTTCCAAAACCTTCACATCATTCGATTTAGGAACTTTATGGCAGTTAATCCATATCTGCTGATTTATCAGGTCCCTAGGAATGCTTCCGAATTCTTCCCAAAAGAACCTAAACTGACTCGTTAGATCGTCCTCCACTACTACATCCAAGTACTCCAAATAAGCATTTTCCGACTTTATCGCCATCTCCCGTAATTCGGAATAATCGATTACACCAGTCTTAAATTGTTGTAAAGCCCATTTAAAATTATACAAGTGGTGGGCCATTCTATCATATTTAACCCTTGGTACAATACAAAATTTTTTATACTTACCTGCTTCCTTGGCTCGCAGAATAACTTTATTTAATTTTGTTGTTGCCGCGAAGACCATTTCCTGCACCATTTCCTGTTCCTTTTTTACGGATGAAGAAAGTGGTAGCAGCATGGCGTGGTTGGCCTGGAACACTTTCCACTGGTCTTCAATAGCAGATTTCATTTGTTCCAGATCTTCCAACTTCTCCTCACCGGTACAGACCACTCCTTTCTGGTAGCCTGTCCGTATCGATTCTGCCAGTTCCTGTTGATAGTTGAGTGTGTCCTCCATAATTTAATTAAAACTTTCACTTTCACTAAAATGCAGTTTCACCAATTCTTAATGTTTTTTTTAAGGATGTTTATTAATATTGCTTTTTTCGCAATATTTTCACTAAACACCTAAAAACGAATTGTTACTGCCGAAAGCCAGTTAAAAATAAGCTGGCCGCGCACTTAAAATCACAACACCAAATGAATTTCGTCGCGCGTTTTACACATCAACACTTCAACACTGACAATTTCGTTGCGTGCTTTAAAAACTAGGGGTCACCATGTTAAAAGACGTTCTTTTCACGAGTCCTTCTTCAGTTGCCTGAAGCGTTTATTTATATCAAAATCTTAACCTACCTAAGTACATGATGCCATACGGCTCCAGTACATATATCCTAAATGCTATCTACAACATACCAAGCGATAACTATATTTAGCGTCGTAAAACGCGCTCAACCAACCCTTTCTAAGCGGGAGGTTGCTAACAGATAAGAGTGCATCTGCGATACCGATAATCTATTCACACGCTCAATCGACTCTTCCTCAGCGAGAGGTTGCTGACAGGTCAGGGGGCATCTGCTCTTCGTTGTCGCTTGCTGTCACTCCAATCTTTTATGGCTCTTCCCATAAAAGATCGTATGTGCATCAACCGTCAGTGAACCGTATGTGTAATGTCACACTTTCTTCGTCCCTTTCTTGGCGGGAGTAACATTCGCCGCGTTTACCGTAATCAGTTTTTCTCGACGCACACTGCTGTTATCGCTAGGTATTTTAATAACTTAACAATAGCTAAATGCAAAAGGTACATGCTTTTGAATGCTTTTTACTTGTGCTGAGTTTTGAATGTTTGCCCTTTGTAAACTACATTCACAATCAGCATATAAGTTAATTAAACGAATACCGAATTTTATCTAAGTACGACTTTATTGTGTCTACTGTCTGTTCTTAACTGAAATGTTACAAATAGAAAATCTTATTCTAGATCGACTTGCTACCTCTGCTTCAACTCTAAAAGTGTCAAGTCGGCGTTTCCCACAGTCAGGTGCGCTGCGCTGTGGCTGAGCTGTGTCTGGGCTATTGCAGCAGCGGAGGCAAGTGCATTCCGATGGTTTCTTATTATTGAACATACCTTGAAATATTTTTTATCCACACGTTTTCTAACTGATCTGCCTTCTGAATAAGCATCAGGTTGATGTGGTATTCCTTTTCGGCAGCAGTGCTATAGAAGGGACCAATCACTTTGTGAATTTCTTCATCAAATCACAATGGATGCCAATAACTGATTGCGATATGAATGTTTTGTCACTTTTATTGGATTCTGGTCCATTGGTTGAATAGCTGCTGTGACATTTGGTGGCAGAAGCATACAAAAAATGTTCCCGTCATCAGAGCGAAGTTCTTCAATAGGCGAGTGCGCTGAACAATTAGTATGGTATAGCAGATGCGCCCGGCATCCATTAGCAATATCCTTCTGAGAAAGGATCTATTGAACGGTACGCGTTTTACAACGCTATTAAATCATTAGATCGTTATCGCTTGGTTGTTAAAAAAGTATGCCATTTGCTGGCCACGGTTTTGATATACAATCCACAGGCACGTTGATTTACAGAATCCCTCGATATGATATTTTAAACAATTATTTCTTTTAACAATTGTTTCTCTTAAAACAGAAATATATAGCGTTAAATAAAACTTTTCACAAATGTCTGCCTTTTCTGTGCGGTTGCTAAGCAATGGATGCGAGACAGTGATGCCTATACTTCTTTCAAACCTCTAAAAAGTAATGCGATTCACTCAGGTTAATTTCACAGAAGGCAAACTGCTTCGAAAATGTTACGGACTAATAATAGTGTCTTCAAAATAAACAAACAATGGCACTAAAATAGATATCAGACGATAAATGCATTTTCATAAACGTATCAGCTTTAAAAATGCACAAAATCTGGTACGAATTTCACGACGTTGACATCACTGATGGAAGTGTCATATGAAACAGGGTTGCTTTTTTTCTCCCAAATAAATACTTTTCTTGCAATTTTCGGTGAAGAAATATGAACGAATAATTGCATATTTCACTATCATTTCAATAAAATAAATGTATTACTTTAAGTTGTTTGTATTTACATATGATTTGTTCACGATTTCAAGTAATTATTCTTATTTTTGAGGAACGAATTTATCTTTGATATTTTTGGTACTATTTCGAAGTATACATTTTAATACTGCTCTGTCATCTATTTGCACACTTAATTTCAGGACTTGATTTGAAATCAAATCAAGATTGGTAAATCAGATTTGGAAATTTGTTGATTTAAATCAAGTGATTGGTAAATCAGATTTTCACTTTTGATTTGTGAGAGCTGATTTATAAATCAAAGGCCACAAATCGATTGGGATTTGAATCAGAAAAAGATGAATCGATTGGCTATGCTTGATTTGAAAATCAGTTTTTAAATCAAATAGGGTAAAATCACTGATTCAAATCAAATCTGATTTAACTCTTCACAACTCTGGTTAACGTTGTATGTATTCGCATGAAATTTATAGCGGTAAATGTCGTTACTTTTTTTGCTCTCCACGTGTACAGCACTACACACACAGATATAAGTAGCAACAATCGCCATGAAGGGAGTCAAAATGAATTTAGAAATAGAAAAATACAATAAAAACAAAAATGACTCGAAAATGTTAAGAAGAACTTAACTTTTTAGAGTCGCGTCTGGTGACTGAAAGCTGCTTAACTTTTCCGTATACTTAACTTTTGCGCGTCTTAACTTTTCCGAGCCTCTACTGTATTGCCAAAACTTTTAACTTGCCATATGATTCAAATTCCGTGGGTATGGTTAGAATGAAATAAATTAAATTATTATTGATCCAAACAGAAGTCTTAATATGCTCGAATTGTTCAGTATTCAAATGCGATATCGTCTCAAGGTCTATAAGGTTGGGATTAATGATGCCTAATTTTGCTAGTTGGATTCCTAGTTGAATATTCTGAATATAATGTAAGTATGCTTTAACGTTATCTGGGAAAATGTATGAAAAAATTTTTTCAGTGAATTTATTCTGTAAAATATTTGTCGAGTTTTTTAATTCTTCTATAATTTTGTTCTCATTATTTACGTGATTTATTATATTCTTTTCATTTATGTCGTTATTAGCTATTTTTTCCTTTACTTCCTGTAAGGATTTCTCTATAGTATGCCGATCTTCCTCATCTAGTGTTCCAAATAAAAATTTTAAGCCTATACCTAAAGCGTTGATTAATCCTCGTTTATGCCTTTTTACAAAAAGTTCCTTTTTAGCAATTTTCATATATTTTGAAACTAAATCTGTGCTTAAAAATTTATTTTTTTCTACTTTTTTAACCTGATTATTAAATGCTAATTCTAATTCGGTTTTTTTATTTGGATAATATGATTATTGAAGGTTGTTGGTTTTAATAATTTCCCTTGTTCGAGAATGAGGTATCCATGATTGTTGCTAATTTCGGTAATTTGAATGAGTTGATTAATTACTGGATGAATTTTTATGAAAAGTATCACAAGCATTATCCACATATTATATTTCCATGGCTGATTCGGTTTCGTCCTGTTGGCCCTGGTCAACTCCTTCGGGTCGAATTCGTCGATAAGTAATTGTTTTAATGTATTCCAATCCGATGGTTGCTCTCGGCGCACCACTGTTGCAGCTTCCCCTTTTAAAGTCCTTAAAATATTGTTGAAGTACAGAGCCCTTTTATTATTTTTCAATTAATTTGATGATGTCCCCACGCTAATGTGTTAACACCATCTTCCTGAATACATCTCTTATCATCTGAACAACTTAATATTAATTTTTTGAGCTCTTGTGTGTACAATTGATGAGCTTTTGATCTAAATATATACATATTACCGTAGAATTGTTTCTTCCTCAACAAACAATCTTTATAATCTTCTATACTAAGGTTATTTAATAAAGCTTTTTTAACGCCTTTTGCTTTTTTTACTTGATTACAATTAATTGTATCAATTGAATACATTTTTGATCGAAGGCCGACGAATTCCCTCATTATATTTCCGTTGTTTTCATCCTTCATCATGCCGAGAACTTTTTTGTTTTTCAAAGGCATATTGAAGGCATTGTCACTTGAATATCCTGAAGTATCGAAATACAAATCTATATCATCTCTAATGTCTTTATAAAAATCTTCAGTCTGAATATTGTAAATGAATGAGTCTGTATCCATGTAATTTAAAGTTAAATTTACACCAAATTTCGGTTTCATATAATTATAATGGAAATCATACATTTTTAATTTGGATAATTCAAGTACCGTAAAACCTAAATATATAGGTTTATTATACAACGAATGAACCCTATTCAATTGGATTGCAACCATGTCATCTGTAAACAATGAAGAGCTATGATAATTGGGTTTTGCAATTAGAGCGCGAGCACCTAAATGTTTTCTATAACTTTCCCATTCAGTTACAATTTTAATATCTTTTCTCTTATCAACATTTTCCATTGTTTTGCCGTATACGGCATTATTTAAGAGTTTAAAGAAATTTTTTTCAAACTCGTTTTTAGCTAATGTTCTGTGATGAGTATTCAAATCTATATATTGCTTCAACCAACTCGACTGTTTAAATTTCAAAATTGTGTGTATTTTTTTCAACTTTAAACCATTCGCTAGACATTGTTTGAGAATTCTATAGTGAATAATGTAATTAGTTTTATCAGTTAAATCTGCTATTAATTTGTTGCATTTGGAATAGGACTTTTTTTATTTTCTACACAAAATGGTAAGTCGTTATGCAGAATATGGCAATTTTGTGGGTATTCTAAATCTACTTCAAGCATATAACCAAAAGAAGAATTTTCTTCAATTGAATCTATGTCAAAGTCATCAATATTTTCAATCCATTCAAATGCACCATATGGAAGCTTTTCAGACATTGCCCAACCATATAGATTATTTGGATCTAAATACATTAAATATTCTGATGGTTTAGTGCTGTCGTAATCACTCATATATTTATTGTTTGCTTTAGAGTGTCTCTTGCAGCATTGAACAAGTCCGCCTCGTATTCCCTTTTGTAAAAAATTTTACATATCTATATTTGTAAAGAGCTCAAGTTCTATTTCACTTGTTTTAAGCATTGCATCCCAAGATAAGCCTGGAGCAGTGTAATATTGACAGGGATCTAGCCCATAAATATTTTTGCAAACCTTTCTAAAATTTTCAAAAATATCTGCCAATAGTAAAACATCTGTCTTCAAATAAAGCATCATATAATTAAGCAATGTCGAACAATTGAAAACATCCCAAACTTTTTCAGCATACTCATAATCCTCAATAGAACATTCTATATTACACAATTTGTTGAAAAATTCATGTCGAGTTGGAAGTTTTTTCTCATTAAGGCGATCTACAGAATTTATATAATCATAGGGAAAGACACCCTTTCTTCTGACTAAATTAAACTCAGCTTCAATTGAATACATCTCTCTAGTAATGTGTAAATCATTAACTGCTAAATTTTTAGCTAAACTATCTAAGCTTGATCCCATAAACCGAAATGAATCTAAAAATCGCAATTCAATTGTATTTTTCTCATCGACAAATATGCGTTTCGAAAGAGATACATACAATTCCTTATTTAAAGGGATTACATGTATATCTCCTGGAAATAATGTGAGTTCTTTGATAAAAAGATGACAATCATAACCGGAAAAGTTATGGAAAAATATAGGAATAAATTTTGCAATCTGATATCTCAAATTGCATTCATTATGGGCTGGTCCTCTATATTTTCCAGTTAAATGGCAATGATCAGCCACTCAATCATTTCCCAGCTCTTTATTACAGATATGACATAATATGCTATCAAATTGTTTTCGAATTTCCTCAGATGTGAGGAAATTCATCGGCCTTACTATAGCTAAATAATTATAATAAATATCTTTTAAATCTCTAACTAAATACTCTACAAATTTTTTTGGTGAAGCTACACCTGAATATTGAACTAATTTACTATAACTATTATTAGAACATTTTATATAATAACTAAATGCAAAAGGTACATGCTTTTGAATACTCTTAACTTGTGCTGAGTTTTGAAAATTTTCACTTTGTAAAATACATTCAAAATCAGGATATACTACAACGGGTACATCTAACTCCCGTTCATAATTTTTATAACGGAGAACTGCATTCTTACCCCTTGGCATTTCAGAAACAATTTTTTTACAACGAAGTTTGTGCTTCTCCAACGCTTCTGAACTGTGTCTATATTGCAGGCAATCGTTGCACATAAATAATTGAGTCCTATGCTGAGTAACTTGTTTACGTAGCAATCTATTGAAAAAATAGAAAATCAAAATATATCAAAATTGTAAATATATAATTCGTATAATATAAATATTGTATATAAATTGTTGTTATTCTTATTATTGAACATACTTCGAAATATTTTTTATCCACACGTAGTGGAACTGCTGTTCTTTCTGAATTAGCATCAGGTTGATGTGGTGTTCCTTTTCGGCAGAAGTGCTATAGTAGGGACCAACTACTTTATGGAGCTCTTCATCGAATCCGAATATATTAATGCTGATGCTGCTGTTTTGATCCTCAAACTTTTTTGCGTCTTTAATTAGTAGAGGGAATGCCAGATCCTTGAAATTTAGCTCTATATTGTTGCGCAAGGTTATTAAATCAGCCTTAATGTCTGCTATTTGATAGTTCGAACATCTCTCAGGATGTATTTGAATTGGATACAATGCTGTTATTATCGCCCACTTGAAGCAGAATTCATCATTGTTTAGTACATTTATACAGGCTTTCTTCTTGTACACTTCATATGGTAGTGGTAGATATCGCGATCCTTTTATTGGTCTATATTGATTGATGTTAATTTCCAAATGAGAGAGTCTTATTAATGTCCAGCCGCTATCTCTTTCTTGAAATTCAGCTAGTATTGTACAGAGTTGCGTACACATGTCCTCATAGCTAGAAATCACTTGTGGTTCAATTTGAGCTACACTCATTTTAGTTTGAAATGATTTCAAGTCAATAGCTATTTCATCATCACTGGACATTTTTATGAATTCAGCAAACAGTTCTATATTATATTTAAAAGCTGAATGTTTTTCAAGCATGTCGTTTAACATTTTTATTATAATTGATTGAGCATTTTTCAAAAATTGTTCAGGTATTAATAAATCTTCATCTTTATTTTCAAATATAACTGTTTCAATGCGCTCATTAAACGCCGATTTAACACTTTTAAAGTTTTCATCTTTTGTAATCGAACAATTTCTCTTATGTTTATTTGTGCGTACGTGATAGTTCCAGGATTTGAATGTAACATTTTCACCACAAATCGCACATGGTACTTTTCTGTTGAAATCAATCAACTGATTTACATTATTATTTTTATTATTATTATTGCTGCACGATGGCAGACAATCTTCTGGCTGATGATAGACTTTAGTATGTCGTGTTAACGCGTCAGCTCTCGAAAATGTTTGTTTGCATACTTCACATACAATATCGACTTTATTATGTTTATTTAAAATATGTCGATTTAGCGTGTATTTGTATCTAAATCCGCATCCGCACACTTCACAAATGAATCCTTTCATTTTGATTTTTTTTAAATTACAATAGTTTTGAGCTTTTATCCTTGTTGCTGTTCAGATGAAAGTTGAAACAGTACTATTAAAGCTTCACGTTCATTCGCCCTTTATATAAGAAGCGGCATTTATTTTAGCCTTCTGCGGTCTCTAAATTTCCGAACACAAATTAACTATATAATCAGGGCTGTCAACTGTGGGAAACTTCACCGATTTCAAGGGAATTTGAAATCTTCTTCAATATATTCTTATTAAAATGCTGATGCCTTGTGCTACAATATAAATTAGTTGTCTTCGCCTTTCTGGTCGTCCTTCTACGTCGTCAGGCTCGGCAAAGGAATGAAAGTTAGGTTGGGAGAGTGACTGACTCTCCTTAATTACTGGCCTTGTGGCGCAGCAATGAAACAAAGCAATTGATATTTTACGGCTGGTGCCGGAGTGATTTATTCATGAAGCGGTGCTTCCAAGTAGAGCTAAAATCGAACTGACTTACAAATATTTCCCAACTTAAGCTAACTGTGCAATCCAGTGCTGCCGCGGAGTGCCGTCGCTGCCCCAAAAGCGCAGCGTCTGCGCCTCGTGCATGGTGTCGGATGACCGTCGCGGCTGGCAACGTAATTGCGACACATCCGCCGCGCGCATGACTCCGGCCATCAGCCTCTAAGAAATGCTGGATCAGCAGATGCCGGGAGTCAGTGGTTAACTGCCCCCCCTCTTGAAGACCGACCGTCCTCGGTCGCGTTGTAGCCCTTCACAATTTCCGCGACCTTCCGTGCGTTTCGATGCTTCCTTGAAAGCCGGTGGAGGCAGTAGACTATCGCTCCCATGGCACAAATCAATAACGCTGCGCATTTTCTCTAACTTCTCTTATGAAGTGCAGATTAGCCTCACTCAGCCGATGGATGTACGGAAGGCTGAGTACCGTGTCGTGCCCGCTGATGTTGAGTAGCGGGGATGCTGCCACTGCCGCGAATCGACTTTGTATGCTGTTGCGGTTCAGGTATCGCGTGCCGTTAATGATGGCGTATGCGCTGAACGTGACGAGGTTCGTCCCGCTGATGTTTATAGCAGCACAGTCGTCATGGGCGAGGGTGGCGCTGCGATCGTTTACGATGATGATGCCGTCATCTACTATAGTCACTGGGTCGAGATGGCTCGGTTGCGTCAAACAATGCGCCGTGCCTCCAGAGTGAAGGCCTTGCGCACAGGTGTTGTCTCTAGATTGCCTGCAGAACGTGGCGGTTGCCGTCAGCGAGCAGTTCGCCACGGCCAACACTTGGCCATCGCAAACGGCCACAAGGTTGTCACGGAGTTGGAGTGTTGACCCGTTGTGGGAGACTGGGAAGATGGTTATTTTCCTGCACAGCTTGCTTATAATAGGGAATTGGATCATAAAACTTATTACATTATCCTTACGGTCTACCTTAATACTAGACACTTTCAATATGTCAGTAATTGAAGTCCCTGTGACTTGGTCAGTGAGAATTGTTATAAGATCAGAGTGATCTACAATGGCTGGATTTATTACGTTAACTTTTTCAAGGGTCAAAGTGAGCATGAGATTTCCTATTTCTGTGGTTAACATTCTATTGCGAGTTGCAAGGACTTCAAAAAGGTGGCCGGTATCGGCCTGTTTGTTTTTCGAAATTTGGAGGATCTTATTAACGGTCTCGGTAAGCTGATTGATTTTCTGTTGGGTATGTCAATTTGTCTATTGTTTGCAGAGACCAGCTGTGCCTGCGTCAGTTCTATGTTCCTAAAGTCATTTGCGTCCGGAGTGCCCGCCACAACCTTAAGGGCTGTTCCCAGAAAGTCAAGGCTTCTCACCTTACGATGGTGCACATCGAGGGCGGTCAGCATGTCTCGTACGTGTCCTGTGTCAATTTCCAACAGTTTCCTCATATGGGACTGCGGGAACATGTCCATCAACTTCATTGTCTCGCTGGTCATTGTCCAGTAGTCCGTGAGGTTAGTCGTGTGGCGTAGGTAACCGTACTGGTCCCAGAGTAAAACGTCTCCGTCCACTACCGGTATGTAGTCCGCGTGAGTGTAGTCCGTTACTCGTGCTGTCGTTGCGGTCAGCATTGAAAGTATCGTGAGCGCAATCCTGAAATGACAAATATAATGAAAAAAGGCGTTATAAAAAACTGTCGGCACTGTCAACGGAGGTTGTCCTTGTGGACCACCCTCCCCTCAATGAGGACCGTTGTCCCCAGGTCCGCTTGAACCTTTTTTTCCATGCAAAGGGGAGACAGCTTGTTGCCCAACCTGCGGTTTGTCTTTACTAAAACCTTTTCTCCTACTTCAAAGACCCTATTCCTTCGTTTCTGGTTGATTCTTGCGTTTTGCTCTATCTGGGCCCCCTCTATCTTTTCCCTGACACTGCGGATGCATTCCGGTGAAGTGGTGTGCAGAATGTCTCGAGGCTTTTTTTTTACTACCGAGTGGATAGAGCCGTTATACTCAATTGTGGCCTGTAGAATGAGATCTACTGTATCTGAGATTCCCCTTTGAAGCTTCAAGCACCTGGCTATCTCTAAAAGGGTGCCATGAAACCGTTCCACCTGGCCGTTTGATGTGCTGTGAAGGGGTGGCGCATTTACAATGTTTACGCCGTAATTGTTCAACAGCATAGACCTGATAGTGTAATATATGTGTACGTTTTGGTAGGTGGAAGGACACTATCGCTAGAGCAGCAGACCAATTCTATCTGCCTGGCCTGGGGCCTGCTGCTAACCACTTTTAGGCACAGTGGTTTATGCCGATTTATCATTTGGCGCCCGAAGGTGCCTGAATTAGAATAGTAAAAGCGGTTGTGGCTGCTAGAACAATTCTGAATTTTATTTTCAAAAAGTGCGGCTTAAATACTAGATTCACAAATTGGACTTTGTGCTCTACAAAGTCTCCAAAAGTCTACAAAGTCAAAAAGGAAGGGGAAGTAGCGCATTCGGCCAATCAGCTAATTGCTGACCGATCAAAAAGGGAGTTGGGCGTTCTAATGCACTGCACATAGTATCGATACGCGCATGCATGTATGTATGTATGTATGTACATGCATGCCCCTACTTTTACTATGTGCGCGAGCACGCGTATTGCCGACTCAGCGAGTTCAACGTCGCTGCGTCGCATGGCGCGGTCAACGCTCGCTGCTGGCAAGCATGGAGTCAGATGTCGCATGCTAGCGTAGTGCGGGCAGTCGATACAATGTGTCACAAAGTGTGCCACTTCAAAAGGTTCAATGCTTGCTCTATATTTTGTATTTTGTTTACTTTTTGCATTTGGCATTGTCCTATTTAGATTACGTTACTTTGTTGCCTCACTTGGCCGTATGCACTACACCCTTACCTTTTAGAGAAAATTTTTGTTACATAAGGAATAAAAATTTTGAATGAACTGAAATTGTGAGTATGTCATTATTTACAAATTTTTGTCTTGTAATAAAATTTGGGTTTTGTTTTGGTTATTTTATGATTCTGCCTTTAAGTGGTTGACTTTGGATTGTGGTTACATTGTTTCTTAAGTCTATTATTGTGTATGGTTTTTTCTTTTTGTTTAATTTCTATGACAGAGTTTACTCCGTCCCTACTAAGAATTTTATACGGACCTTCATATGGGCTTTCTGATTTTTTTCGATTCTCATTTCTTACATACACTAGGTCTCCTACTTCGAAATTTACAATGTTCGAACTACTCTCATTTTTGCTTCTTTGGGTTTCTTTTGCTCTGTTGAGCAGTTGTTTTGCTGTGATCTGAGCATGCCTCATTTTTATCTGCAACTCTGTCAAGTAGTTGTCATAATCGTAAAATTTCTGTGGTTCAACAACTTCGTTGGGTATGGCTGCCAATCTACCATATACCAATTCGAAAGGAGAGTAGTGTGATATTGTATGCAAATGTGTAGTATGGGATCCAAGTGTCCCAATCGAAATTGTTAGTAAACGAAAGCATGTACTCATTTAGTACCCTATGATTTCTTTCTAAGGAGCCTATTGTTTCATGGTGATGTGGTGTGGATTTCAAATGTTCTATACCTAACTTACTGCATATCTTACTAAGTAATTCATTTAAAAATTCTGTGCCTCTATCTGTTTTTATGTTTTTGAATATACCGTATTTTAAAATGAACTTTTCTACGATTGTTTTAGCAACTTCTGTTGCTTCCTTAGTTTCTAATGGGAAAGCTTCTACATACTTGGTTAGTTCGCATTGCATTGTTAGAATATACCTGTATCCGTTCGATATTTTCAACGGTCCTACAGTGTCTATTTGAACTATTTCAAAAGGAGTATTTGGGGTTTCTGTTACTTGCAGTTTTTCTTTTGTGTGTCTTACTGTTTTATTTTTACTGCATTTCTCGCATTCTCTTACATGTGCCTTTACCATTTTACTCATGTTTTTCCAAACGTATTTTTGCTTCAGTTTTGCAACTGTTCTTTTCACTCCGGTGTGACCTCCGTGTGAAGTTTCATGGTATTCTTTTATTAATTCTTCTTGTTCTTTTTTGTTTTGAATACCCTTTGGTGGATCATATAATAATATGGAAACAGGTGTTTGCCGACCTTTCAGTTTCCTCTGCAGTTCGTTATATAAATTCTTCATTTTTGCTAGCTTTATATATTTGAATATTTCATCCTTCGTGGAAAGAGCGACTTTCCCTATATTCTTATTTTTCAAAACGATAGTTAGCTTCTCCAATACTGAACCTAAATTCGAGATCGGATTATCGCCGAGTTCTATCGTGATCCACCTTTTTTCAATTATTATCTTTGGCAAACTTCCATGTGCGCGACTTTTATTCTTTTGTTTGACGTCAAATCTTATTCTTTTCATATTTCTTACGTCAGAAATCGAGATACAGTTCCACATGTAGAGGTGTACGGGCTCATTAGTGGTACGTATATCTGACTTCTGCGTGGTCACATTTTCTAATTCCTTGGTCTTGCTTCTTGTTACTACGTTTATTGTTTTTGGCAACATGTCTTTCTAATTCATTATTTGTGAAAAAAGCTGTTGTTTGAATGTTAGAAAAAAGGGTGAAAATTCCAACAGACAATTTCATGGCTAAGGCGACTGCGATCCTTTGCGATCAGTGAGCGCTGTGCTCGAAATACTACTTTTTGTGCAACTGAATGCAGCATTTATTAATCTGTTATTGTTTATTTCCGTAAGTGTATTGATATAAATGTTATATGTATTTGTAAGATTAATAAATAAAATAATTAATAATTAATAAATAAATTAATAATAATTATCCTGCGAGCATAGTTGTTGCCTGGGAAAGTGAAGTTATGCAACTGGTTTGCGCTGTCTAAAAATATTTGTGCAGTTTTCAAAGTCTTTGACACTTGGTATGTCAATTAGAAGATTAGAAGTGAGCAACGAACATATTATCCAGAATCGCGGTAAGTTATACTACATTTTCATTAACATTTTTTTTTTGGCTCAATTATGCGAGCAACTCAATTACCCGGTGTGCAATTAAGTGAGACATACTGGATCTCAAAATTTGTTAATATTTAATTAAAATTCTTGTTCTGAAGTCATCAATTTAATCTTTCGAACAATTAACGATGAAAGAGTTAAATCTGCGGGCCCTACTATTTTATTTCGGATTATTGCTACTGCTTGGTAAAATCGTTCTGTCCCTTCATAATTTTTATATAGGTCCATGGCAGTATTCGCCGCCTGTCGCCAAGAGATATACCTAGCGCAGTCTCCAGAAAATTCCGGAAGTGATTTTACTAGGTCTAAAGATATTGGACATGCAAGTGTGGACCGTACAGCGATTGGTTCATAGCTAACGGTAGACGGCGTAGATAACTGTATTGTATTAATTTTTCCGGTTAGTTCGTCAATTTTCGCCTGAGTTGTGTCATTGATGGCCTTATTCTCTGTAATTAAATCTGTCATTCTCCGCACTAAAGTTCCGCAGGCTGTCTCGACTGCTATCTCTACGGATGATCCTATTAGTCCTACAAGTCGTTCGTCTGCCATTTCAAGTCGATATTTGTATACTTTACTTAATTAAATATTAGAACTAACTCTTTTCAATAACTGAATATATCTTACAATAAGACGGCTCCGTGCATGATGTCCAGCGATGAGGAGTTGATTTTTGTTTTTGCCGGTGATATTCGCGATGTTGCTGCGAGAGTTTTTTTTTGAATTAGACGCAATTTTTTTCTTTCGCGTAATTGCTGCTGTTGAATAGTTTTTTGAAATTTTATGCAGCTTTTTTTCACATGTAATTGCTGCTGTTGAATAGTTTTTTGAAATTTTACGCAGCTTTTTTTTTCACATGTAATTGCTGCTGTTGAGTAGTTTTTTTGAAATTATACGCAGCTTTTTTTTTCACATGTAATTGCTGCTGTTGAATAGTTTTTTGAAATTTTACGCAGCTTTTTTTTCACATGTAATTGCTGCTGTTGAGTATTTTTTTGAAATTATTGAAATTATACGCAGCTTTTTTCCCACATGTAATTGTTGCTGTTGAATAGTTTTTTTGAAATTTTACGCAGCTTTTTTCCACATATAATTGCTGGTGTTGAATAGTTTTTTTAAATTTTTTACGCAGCTTTTTTTCCACATATAATTGCTGGTGTTGAATAGTTTTTTGAAATTTTTTACGCAGCTTTTTTTTCACATATAATTGCTGCTGTTGAATACTTTTTTTTGTTGTTGTGGGATCGTTCCCAATGGCAGTGTCCTTTTCTTGTCCTTATATAAGGATTTTTCACGCGCACTGCCCCACGTTGGGCGCCAGTTAAACAAACTTAGTGGATTTCCTCTCGAACCGTACGGCTCGCTGGTCGAGTTTAATCTGTTTTATTCAATTATGTTTTTCCACAGTTGACTTATTATTTAATCTAAAATGTACTTATGTTAAGTCAGCAAAACTGCATTCAAGGTTGCAGCGTTCCCACCGTCGTGCGTTTTGGTTTGACGGTGTTGTGTTGCGGCTGGCGGCGCTGCTTCCGGTGCTGCTCCGTTAACTTACAGTGTTGGGTCAATTAAGTTATTACTATTTTATTTACATTTCTATTCTTTTTTATACTTAGGCTTTGAATATTGGCTTTACTAATTGACTCACATGATTAATCTCTACTCTATTGGAATGTATGGAAGTTGCAGAAGGTGATGATATAACAATATGGAGATTATAATACACTCAAAGTAGACCCAAAACACAGTGTTCTTATAATTGCTTCACAATAAATAAAACTTCGTTATATAGGAGTTCGTTATAGAGAGTTTCGACTGTAAAATATTCCGATGCCTTATTCTTAGCAAAATCTGACATGTACTAATTATTCGCCTTAGCATGTTGGGTCGTGACTTGACATAGTCCGCCTCTTATTCCATTCTGTACAAAGCTATACATATCGTATGAAGTGAAGAGCTCTAGTTCGATGCCTGTTTTCATCAACATGGCATTCCATGATAAGCCCGGAGCAGTGTAATACTGACACGGATATACTTATATATATATATTATATATATACTTAGTATATATTGTATACTTTTTTACAATCTTTGCGGAAATTTTCAGACATCTGCTAAAAGTAATGCATCAGATTTCAGATAAATACACATATAATTCTCGAGTGTGGAGCAATCGAATGTTCTCCGCACATTTTGAGCATGTTTATACTGATCCTCCCCACATTCTGTATCTGTTAAGCGATCGTAAAACATTTCACGAGGCGGTAGAACTGTTTCATTCAACCGCTACGTTGAGGATATATATATATATATACGCCCTTACGACGAATTAAATCGAATTCAACATCTTTTGGGTATGCAGATCTCTCCATATGAAATTCAGATGATGGTAAATATTGCGCTAACTTCTCTAAACTAGATGCCATGAACCTTACTGAGTCTAGGAAACGCAGCTTTATTGCACATCTCGAATCACTTCCTAAAGGAATGCTTTGTTAGAGAAATATATTTCTCCTTATTAATAGGTATGACATCAATTTTGCCCGGGAACTTTGAAAGCTCCTTAATAATTAAACTAATATCGTACAGATAAATTATGGAAAATTATAGGGAAAAACATTCGTGTAAAATATAATATATTGCACTTTACGTGGGCCGGGCCACGATATTGACCAGTTATATGGCAATGATCCATAACCCTTCGTTAAGAATTAAATGGCTGCTCACAAATATGACAATTGAGACTCCTATAATGCAAAATCCTCTCCTCTTCCGTTAAAGGATTCATCGGTCTTATAACTTTAAGGTAACCCTAATATAGCCTCGTTGCATCTACAATTAACCTAGACATGAAAACGTAGAGCGAATCATCTCCAACATAAGTCTCCATTTTATTTAATGCGCTATCGAAATTACATACAATTTGATAGGAAAATGCGCAAGAATATGCTGCTGTATATTTCTATCATTAGTGGTATTTTCGATAGTACATTCGCTTAAAATATGTACTCTCAAAATCAGCATATACCACAAAAGGAATAGCTTTCAAATGGTTTTTGAATTTTAAAATTTGTTCCGTATCACACGGCATTCTAGTATAGATATGTGTACATTCGTTTGCAATATGCACTTGTAATTTTTCAATATCCCTAAAGCTTGCAAACCATAGTTACACATCTCTATATGATCATTATGTCTAGTGACTCACTTTTTAATAGTCTTTTTTATCCATACATAATGGGAATTGTCGCTTCCTTCCTGAACGAAAAGAAGATGCACGTGTTGCCTTCTTTGTGAATCTTTCGTCCAATATAAAGGGCCAACGATGTGACTTTCTTCATTATTATAGCCGAAAACAGATACTAATATCACTGTTTTGACTATCAAATTTTTGAATTTCGTCATAGTCGAGAGGGAAATCCATATCTGTGAAATCTAAACTCACACCATTAGGTTAAACTATTACATCGTTGGTGATATTCACTCCGTAACTAGAGCAGAGATTAGCTGATGATAACGCTGAAACTAGCACCCATATCAAAATTTTTTCTTAGCAATTTTTTATGGTAAGGGAATATAGCTGCTTCCTTTAAGTGGCTGATAGTAATTGACATTAACCTCTAAATAGAGTATTCTAATAAGTGCCCAGCCACTACCCTTTTCTTGGAATTCTGACATTTCAGTTAGAATGTTCTCAGAATGGTTCTGGAAAGACTTTTCCTAAAAAGACTAAAACTTGCAGCTCGTTTGAATGCTAATTATAGCCTATATAGTTTTAGTTATGTGATTGTCTTTTGATAAGGGTTGAATCTTTTCATTTATTATTATTTTATTTAAACTTATTTCGGAGCGATTGCTAGTTCTTTTTTTTCGCTTGCTTCTTCTGCTTCTGTTTTATTGATTGATTTTGTCTTTTAATAAGGGTTAAATCTTGTCATTTATTATTATTTTATTTAGACTTATTCCGGAGCGATTGCGAGTTCTTTTTTTCCGACTGCGCCAGTTTTAGTTCTGTGATTATTGATTCAGTAAAATAAAACATAAATTTAAATTTTTATCATTGGTATCTTTATTATTTCTTAGCCTTTCACTTCCGATATTATCGGTGTGGGAGGAAAAAACAGAGTTTCGTTAATTGACGTGTGGTTTTCACGAGTGCCTTTATTCAACTAAATTTAACAAACGTTTGTGTGAAAAAAAGTAAATATATAGGTGGTGATGGAACATACAAAATGTTAAGATTGAATCAATCGAAAATGGAACACCTTAACATTACATATGTAATAAAAGAGAGAAAATAGACATTCTGACCCAACAATCGGATTTGTAGTGGTTCACTACTATTTATAACATTTCACTATTAATATCAGATTTGTAGTGTTTCACTACTATTTCTATTAATATCGGATTTGTAGTGTTTCACTACTATTTATAACATTTCACTATTAATATCGGATTCGTAGTGTTTCACTACTATTTCTATTAATATCGGATTTGTAGTGTTTCACTACTATTTCTATTAATATCGGATTTGTAGTGTTTCACTACGATTTATAGAATTTCACTATTGCTCCCTTATTCATTCAGATTCGAGTCTCAACTGCCTGTTGCACTGGCCGGCACCTGTCTTTATAGCCAATTCATTGTTTAGCCCTTTGGCTGGTGCCAGCCTACGCCGTCGCGCAGCTTACGCGGTTCCCAGAAATGCCGCGTAGTCTAAAGCGCGCACTTGTCGCCTGGTCCTATTACAACGCTTAATGCTTCTTCTTACTCCTACGCTTCTTATATGTGTAGGTGTTGGTGATGTAACAATATTTAGTTTCTTTAGCATTGTCATCTATGTACAACATAAAAGGTTATATTCTGTCTATGCTATTAAATTCGTCAAAATGTCTTGGTATTTTTCCGAAAATTAATTCGTAGGGGCAGTAGTCATGTGCCAAAGAAGGCGCTGTATTGAAGCGGTACATAAATTACTTTAACCATACATCCCAATCATCTTTTTCCAGTGATATATATGTACGAACATAAGTAACAAAATCAACTATTTCGTTTTGATTAAGTTTATTAATTTAACAATTTAAATTAGGTTTTTGTTTAACATATTCTTTTACATTACGTTTCGCTACGGTACGACTTCGCTGTTAGCGCAAATTGTGAAACCTAGCTACATAGCTCAATGAAGATGGATCGTGAGCCAAGAAATTCTAATAATGTCGATATCAACCGGGGGCGCCACGCGATATTTCACAATTTGCCCGTACGTAAGAGTACCGCGTCTCCTATGCTGGACTAGCGTTAATGATGACGTTCGACTTAATAAGCCTCACAGCTATTCTTTTCTTCACTTTTTATTTTCAATCCACTTCCTTATACTAATCCCTTAATTCCCTAATTAACCCCCAAAGCGCTACAACCGGTTGTCACCCTCTGGTTCACACAGGTGATCCCAATATAGTTTTGGATAAATTAAACACATGAACTTGAATTTTTATTTTACTATTGATATTCTTTATTTAAGTTAATTGTATGATGTTTTTATTTACGGCAAAGCAACTTGCCCTTTCCACGTCTATTTTACATTTGAATTCTTGATTAAAGAGCATACTTAAAGCTATACATTGTTGTTGTAGGTACATTACAATTGTTGTACGCATGTTTCAGCAAGTACTACCAAGAGCAAATGATCCCGTTCATCGTTGGATGCTGAAAGCATTAGAACGCCGTTGCTATGAGCGCTTGCTAATGATGATAATGATGATATTACAAGTTGATAACCCAGCACGCAATTTGGGGAAGCAGCATCTGCTTCTGCTGGATGCTAAGTTAACTGGACAACTACGTTAACTTTTATAAGTATTTCTTTTGGGTTTTTGTTTCTTCACTATTGACGGTTCGTGGTAATTCGCTGCTATCGTTGCACTTAGTTGTGTTTCATTGTTGATGCTGGGTTCGTGGTAATTCTCCACTGTTGTTGAACTTAGTTGTGGTTCACTGTTAATACGGCATTTAGTAGTATGTCACTACTTCTGTTGCACTTAGTTTTGGTTCACTGTTAATGCATATATCTATAGTGGAAATCATACATTTTCCACTTAGGTAGCTCAACACTGCGAAACCCAAGTAAGTAGGTTTATTATAGAATGCATACATTCTACTTAATTGGATTGCGCACATGTATTCGTCGAAAATTGCTACTCTATGGAAACTTGGTTTCGCTAAAAGAGCATGCGCCTTTTACTTTTACCCTCGCTTTCCCAACCGCAAACAATTTTGACGTCTTTCCTTTTACTAATATTCTCCATAGTTTTCCCAAAGGCTCAATTATTCATTAACTTAAATAAATTTTTCTGAAACTCATTTTCACCTCGGGTCCTATGCTCATTGTTTAGATCAATATATTTACTCAACCATGGGGATTGTTGAAATTTTAAGACCCTATGTATTTTCATTATTTGAGAGCTCTATAATAAATGATATAGTTTATTTTATCCTTTAAGCTAGCGATTAACTTTTTACATTTAGCGTCCGGGGTAGGATACACATTTTCTGTGCAAGAAGGGAAATCGTTATGCTTATCGTAAAGATTTTTTACGTCCAAAATAAGTTTCAAATTCCTAGGTATTTTCTCCTTGAATAATTGTAACATTGAATACTCATTGCAACCTGGTTTGTAATCTTCTGCAAGCTGTTTGTCGAACGTTAAGTGGTATTTGTTATTTAACCTCACTAAAATATTATTTATTCTATTACAACTTTGAGTAGTATTTGCCTTGCCATCTGGCCCATACTTTTGTGTCTTATTGGCTTCTTCCTTTAATTGCATAAAGCTCAATCTTTCTCCAAAATTTTCTATTAATATCTTTTTTATCTCTAGCCAATTATCTTCTGTGTTGCTATATTTTAACAAAACTTCATTCGCTTTCGCTGTTATTTTTCCCCTGACTATTATCGTAACAAATTTCAAAGAGTCGGTCGAATATCCTATCATAGATCGAAATAAGAATTCGATCTTTCCGATAAAAGAAATTAAATCGAAATCGTGATTTAAACCACTAAACTGAGATACTTTTTCTACATATTTAATAGGGTCAAACCTTAGTTCTAAATTACCAATTTGTTGTTGTTGCTGGTTTTCCATTGTGATTTGTTCGTTAATTTCTTCTGAAGCTTCTGCTTCTGCTGCTTCTGCTGCTTGCCTTTCTGTTGTTAATACCGATTTTGCTTTATTATAAGGGGTGAAGCGGGGCATCAAGCTCTTCTTCCAACTCCTTTACTTCGTTTATCAGGAAGTCTAGCCTGTAATCTCTCTCTTCGTAGGCTTCGTCTCTATTTGTTTTGGACACCCGAATTATCTTTCCGGTACATGCCTTTTCGTGATAGATTGGTCTATAACCTTCTTTAAATATTCCAGATGGTACCTCTTCTGGTTGTGAATCCTCTGGTAACATTTACTTATTTAAGCTTCTCAGACAATTAGAATCTTCTCCTAAATTGTCGTTTCAGTTGCCTTCGTGGAGCGAATCCTTATCAATTACTGTGTAATCGATTAGTTGTCCTGAAGCGAATCTTAATACGTTTCGTACTAGAGCTGCCGTCGACTGCGCCAATTTTATACTTGATCAGTATCCGTTTCGAATACTGATAGTATTTTAGTTAAAAAATAAATAAAATAACTTTAGTATTTAAAATTTATTCCAACTTTTTTTATTTGAAAAGAATAACTGTTAGACTTCTCGCGAGAGCTGCAAGTTCTGACTTTGTCAGTTGTAAATACAATTCTGATTCTTGTCTGTTACTGTCCCAGCTTATAAAGCCTTTTTTCCTCTGCTACGCTACTATGCGTCGTTCTGCTGCGCTGCTACGTATCAACCGCCGATCGTACTTCACTCAGCAGAATCCTTTGTTTATCAGTAGAATTCCACTGCTAGCAATAATACGTATCATCTCAATCGAATTTGACTCTTCTATAAATTCCCGTCGTCGAATTAAAGTTGTTGATAATAATGCGTGTCGTCTTCATTGCTTTGTTTGAACTTGAGTTGCTGTTGCTTCTTATCATTACTCTCCCAGTACGTGGAGCGCTCGCCAATCGTTAGCGTCTCGTATTTCATTGCTGTATACAATCAATAGTATTGCAGCAGCATGTTGCTTAGACGTGATATGTTTACATACGCAAACAGCTCATCACAAATTTTGTTGATGCTTTGTGATTAGTTAGGTTATGTTTTTTCGGCTGCACTGAAACTTTTAGGATGCGATTAAATTTCGCCTCCTTTTTCTCAATTTTATAATTAATTTCGATTTGCTGGGAGTTTATTCGCTACTCAAATGCAAAAATGCGTTAAATATGTAGTTTTTTACAGTTTCCATTTTGCAAAAGCAATGTTGAGCATGAAGTGCGTTCCCAAACTAAAAAGTGCTGCCTACCTAATTTATGCAATGCATTGCAGTAGCACTCAGAAAACAAATCAGTAGAGCATTGGGGGCGCAGCACTGCCTGGCAAAAGTACGTTTAGGAATACAGCCATATTTTATCACATAACATCGTAATTGGCGTTCACAATAGAATTCTTCGAAAGTGATTGATTCTTGCTATTTTGATTGATCGCAGTATTTATTTGAACTTGCAACACATCAACCGGCTGAACGTTACTGAGAAAATTTATTTAAATATATGTACATATATGTATTTAAATAAATAAACAAGTGGCCCTAGAGCGCGAGCGAATTTAGAGATTTACAATTCAAATCACTGCTACAATTTTGTACTATTCAGCATCTTGCAAACTGCAAGTTGCAGTTAAATTGTCTTTCGATATTTCACGAAGTTAACTTGATATTCGAAAACTGATTGCTTCTGTGTGCCTTTTATAGCTCTTACTCCCTTCTCGCAATTAGCTTCCGAACTTCTAGAGCTTATCGCTCACAGTCTATTCGATGAATCTAGTCGAATGCAATAAGAAAGAAATTTCGAACAACTGTTCGAAAGCTCATTTCACTTATTCATATTCCACAGAAATACAGATATTATATAATAAAGAAGCTTCAGACCTGCTTGGAGCTTTTTCGACATGCAGAGATTGAGATCTGTGAGACTGCGATACACAATCAGCCCAATCGGCAATTCCGGGGGAAAATTTTTTCCATTGAAATATTTCTCTTCCTCCGAAGGGAATTCTTCTATCGTGAATTTCCATCGAAAAATATTTCCACTCGACAAAGTGCTGCCAAATCAGAATGTAAAATTTTGTAAATAAAGCGGCCATAATTCTGCAGTACGTTTTCCAAAACAGTCAGGTATATAACTGCATGTGCTTTCGTTTTCGTCCGCCACCTGTGCCACTTCTGGCTTTTCCTGCATTAGCACCAAAATTCTATTGGAGGGTTATAATATTAGGCATATTCAAGAAAATTAGCAGTATAAAAACACATTTCCATAAAATATGATTAAAGATATTTTTTTTAAATTGTACATTTACAATTTCTTCATATTATTTTGATATACCTTTTTTGTCCGCCCAAACCTATAACCCGACAACGGTGTTAAAATTCGTGGAAAATTGAATTTTGAACCTTCTTTTACTCCACTCCAGATTTTATTGGGGGCCTAGCACAATTGAACGTATATAAAAGCAGCAATAAATTGGTAATTTTGTTACAAATTTAATTTACATTTCAAAATACTGATATTTCCCCTGCAAATTGTTGATGGAATTCACAGCGAAAAAAAGGGTTGCATTTTTCCATCGGATTGACGTTCACGATAGCAAGTTTTTCTTGGAAATTTTTCGAACATGATTCACGATACCAAATTTAATACAGGGAATAACAACCAAACTTCGAACAGATGGTGTTGATATAAGCTATTTGGTTGGTTGGTTGGTTGGTTGGTGCACAGGATGGCACTTTTACTAAGACCACTACAATTTGCCGGCAGAGGCGCTGATGATAGTCGAATCCAATAAGAATCCAATACGAAAATTAGTACTTCCGTTTCACAAAACTTAAGCTTACCCTCCGCAAAGAAGTTTTACTTCAAAAATTTTTACATATGTATGTAAATGCATTAAAGGAACATTTCACGTTTCATAACAGCAAATAAATGAAAAATAATATTAAAAAAGGAGTCAATTTTGGCAACGGGGCTCGCAGATTTTTCATAAGTTGGATGCGCCCGCTTAAGGTGCTCAAGCAAATTTGAAATGTTTCCACTCGTTTTATACTCTTTGCTGCACAAATTACATTTCGCACACTATCTATTTTTCGTAGGTTTAAAAAATGTCCATACTTCCGAGCTACATTTCTTTTTCTTGCTGGCCAGATCTTCGCAATCACTGCCGCCATCAGTTGTTACAATTTCCTTGCCACTGCTTGCCATTTCAAAGGTACCAACACCACCAGAAATGCCTAAATATACATAGTAAAAACAAAGAATAAGAAATTGTTTTTATATAGGTACCTATCAAATTTCATTATTATTAATTTTACTTACCAGCAGCCCGCCGACACAACCAAATTCGCGAGAGTTCAAACTGTTGATGTGCGTTCAAAAAGCCATCTCTCGATAGTGAAGTGAAGTGAAAATGAAAACTATCGATATAGTGCCATCGATAGTTTTGCAGCTCTACTGCTGATGCCAAGCAGAACAGGCCAGGGGTGGGATGCTCTGCTTGTTCACATGCTATCAACGAAAATTTCTTGAGGCTTTGCCGTCTTGTCGAATTTTAGTTTTGCCGACGATGAATTGACAAATGGCAATTTGCTATTAGCCAAAAAATATGTTTCGTCCTTTTAAATTTTATCAAATTTATTTAAAAGCAATATGTACATTTTTCGGAAAATTCGCTTTATTTAATATTTGTTCATTTATTTTATTTGCATTGATATATTTTGATAACGAACATTTTTCAGATTTTGCAGATACTTTTCGTCAAATATTTTTTCAGATCACATTTTTTAAAGATTACATTAAATACACATATAAATTAATGACATTTTTGCAATATATGTATAGCCCTTTCATCTCCTAATTCTGCATCTAATTTGCCGCCGCCTTTCAGTCTTTAAGCAGCACACCCGACAGCAGCATTATTTGAGCTGTCCGTCCGTTTGTTAACATTTTTTATAAAGGGTGTTTTTTCTAGACGTGTGGTTTTTAAGAAGAAATAAAACGCATATAATTTAATGTTATGGCCAAGAATTTAGCTTTATTATAAAGACAAGGGTTTGCCATTATGTGTTAAAAATGATTTTGGGCAAGTGGCCCCGCGGCTGGCTCGAATAAATTCCAGCCGAGAGGCCCAATTTTCGACCACTTTTGTCAGCAATTGGGGCCGTATGTCAGCAATAACGCACCGAATATTCTCTTCCAAGGCGTCAATCGTCTCGGGCTTATCTGCGTAGGCAAACGACTTCACATAACCCCACAAATAATAGTCCAGCGGTGTTAAATCGCACGATCTTGGAGACCACGACGCGAGATAATGCGCTCACCAAAAGTTTCCTTCAATAAATTGATTGTTTCGTATGCTGTATGGCATGTAGCGCCGTCTTGTTGGAACCAAAGGTCGTCCATATCAACATTCTCCAATTCAGGCACGAAAAAATCATTAATCATGGCTCTATAGCGTTCCCCATTGACTGTAACATTATGGCCGGCTTCATTTTTGAAGAAATATGGACCAATGATTCCCTCTGCCCATAGAGCACACCAAACAGTGACTTTTTGAGGATGTAACGGCGTCTCAACAATGGCTTGTGGATTATCATCACTCCAAATGCGACAATTTTGCTTATTAACGTACCCATTCAACCAAAAGTGAGCTTCATCGCTGAACAAAATTTGTCGAAATGTGTCGCTCGAACCGAACCATTATTTTGGTAATAAATTTGCACGATTTGCAAACGTTGTTCAGGAGTAACAGACCTATTCCTGCGACCGTCACAATACTCATTTCGTCACAATAGAGCATTGCGTCACAATTGATACTTTTCCTTATTCGGAACAGGAATCAAAAGCTCGAAACGTATCAATTGTGACAAACATTGTGACGGTCGAATTAGGAGGTCACAAGCGAAAACGGCTGTTGCAAAACGTAAATTTTGAAGCAAAAAGTGAAATTTTTTTATTGCAGTAATTTAAAGGAAGTTACACAATATTAAAAACACAACACATGTATACTTTTTATCCTTTTATATAAACAATTTTAAGGTTTTAATTAGGATATTTGTATAATAGCACCATTACTTTCATTCGCATGTTTCTATCTCATACGATTTTTGCAAGAGACGCAACTGCGAGTATGCAAGAACTATGAAGATTATCTAATGATGAGCAAATGAATGTAATTATGGAATTTTTAACTTTTTAACATTTTAAAAATTATTTTAACCAAAGTTCTATAGAATCTATTTTTATAAAAGATTTAAACTTTAACTTTTTTTTAACACTTTCCGCACATTTTAGGTGCCAATAATGAAAACGGCTGTTGCAAAACGTAAATTTTGAAGCAAAAAGTGAAATTTTTTTATTGCAGTAATTTAAAGGAAGTTACACAATATTAAAAACACAACACATGTATACTTTTTATCCCTTTATATAAACAATTTTAAGGTTTTAATTAGGATATTTGTATAATAGCACCATTACTTTCATTCGCATGTTTCTATCTCATACGATTTTTGCAAGAGACGCAACTGCGAGTATGCAAGAACTATGAAGATTATCTAATGATGAGCAAATGAATGTAATTATGGAATTTTTAACTTTTTAACATTTTAAAAATTATTTTAACCAAAGTTCTATAGAATCTATTTTTATAAAAAAATTAAACTTTAACTTTTTTTTAACACTTTCCGCACATTTTAGGTGCCAATAATGATTAACAGGGATTTTTGGACATCGCAGTTTTTTTCTTTTCTCTTACAACTTTAACCACTTTTAACCAGACATTTTTTCTCAAGCTAAGAACGATTTTAACTATTTAAAAGGACTTTACACCATCTGTATGTACTTTTTATGAGTATTGATAGGTTTTCGGATCTATAGATGCAAATTAAATCTTCGCGCGTTTACTTAGCTCGTGGCCCAATCTGTATGTTCAGAGTGTCACTCCTACTACGGGAGAGCGGTCAATGCAGATGTGCAGGGATGCACTCCACTGTACTCCATCAGAGTGGCCAATTTGAATTATTCTGGAGAATTACCCGGTGGTGTTTGCTATTAATGGAATTTTATAAAATTAGCATTTTTTCTTTAAACAACTTCGTTGTCTGTATATACTGGAAACCAATTTACCTTTGGATCCGAAAAAGTGTATATGTATATTAAATTTTGCCACAGGCAGAGATTTTTGCAATGCGTTTTCGCCGGAATTTCAAGTAATTCCTAAAAGAAGGAATTTACGTGTTGACTTGCAGTCAATATTAGTAGGGTAATGATTTTCTTACCGAATCAAATTTTCCAAAAATTTATAAAATTTATGAACAAAATAAGGCTTTTTTTTAGAATATGAATTTTTCCTTCTATTTTGTCTGGGATTTGCAGTATGTAGCAAAGTGCGTCTGGCTGCTTCGACGTCTCAACGGAAAAGGAAGATTGTAGTTGCTCACGTGAGCACGACACCTTACCATGGGTTGACATTTTGGTAAAAAGTAATAGTTTCTTTCTAGTGTGATTTATCGAAATTTATCGATATGAAATTTACAGGGAGTGATCCAGAACTAGTGGACTGTATTAACCAAAAAAAAACGACGCGCTGGTTCGATTTAAATAATTCTTTATTTCTTTGTTGACTCCGAAGTGCGACTCTTCATTGAGATTACCGACTCGTAACTGACTTCGACAGCTTCGGTTAAAAATGAATACAGAGTAATATAATGAATAAAAATGAATATTAGAAATGAATGGATTCTTCTTCTCAAAATGAATAAGTGAAAATACATAGAATTTGAAAGAAATTAAAAATTAGCAGTTAAGTACGTTACAAATTTAAAAATACCAAAAAAGGGTATTCCCACAGTTTTGGCCACATCTTCTCATGCCTTCGCAAACTTGTTCCGGAACAAATGCGTGCTCTTATTACAGAGACAGCTGTGGTCTTTTATCGCTTTAATTACTTGTTCCTCCTTATTTGCACCTGTGTAGGAAAGTTAACAATATAATATGTAATAATGAGGCAATAAAATTTAATAATAATCATATTTACTTTGTTTTTCGTTATTAAAGCCAAACGCACGAGGAAATGAAACCTCTTACCTCTATTTCCGGGACTTCTTGGAGATATCCCTGTATTTTTTTAACATTATCCTCAGTCCACTTTTTGTTTTGCCTTTCTCTTTCTATGCGCCGTTTTATTTCTTTTTGCATTTTTGCTGATTTTGTGTTTTTTTTTAATTTTTTGTATCTGCTGTCAGATTGCAATTCAAGGTTGCAATCGCATAGTAAATAAACTTTGGGTTTTAGGTGTTGTATTTTTGCAATTGCATCTCTGTATATTTTGTTAGTGTAGAGTAAAAATAGGCTACAAAATTTGCAATTGCAAGAACGCAAGACCAGAAGATTGTGAATTGGGCTAATGTGAAGGGTATCGAAGACTTCTGAGTATCACGCGGTTCAAGCTCTTGAATCAACTCTCGGCACAGTGATTTCGGCAGTCGAAAGTTTTGTATGAAAATGCTTTCCTGCATAGAAAATGCATCATTTCGTTGAGCAAGTTCATCAGAAGCCTTCTCCTCTCCACAGTCTCGTTTTTATTTGCCACTTCGGCCGCGAGTTTTATTTCCCTTGGATGAAAACGAGTAGGTTTATTCCCCTTGGTTATAAATAAAAATGAGTACTTTGTGGCTTATTTCACCGCAGTGATCTGAACTTTATTTCAATGCCTTTTCAAGTTCTCAGGAACATTCTACTAACTTTGCAGATAGTGTATCAAACGGAATATCATTTTTTTTTTCGTTTGCACTCTCCTTCGCTTTGACCATCATGAATTCTTTCTCCAGCAAGAGTTTCTCTAGCTTCAGTAATTCTATCTCTCTGTGCAATTAACCAGACGCTAGTTATCCTTCTTCAGCATTCTTGTTGTTATGTACTTCTACTGCTTGCTTTGTTTGTACGTTGTCCCGCTCTCTTCTACATAGGTATAAAGGTGATAGGTATAAAGAAGCAATGAATAGAAAATCCTGAAAAATCGGTCTCTGAAAACGTTTCTTTTTTCATAAGAAGAAAGCTAAGAACTTGTAAATGTGTGAAAATGTAATGCTCATACCATCTGCTACGCATGGGATAATTTGCAAAATAAGATATTCATTTAACGATAATTAAGAAATAAAAGTCATATTAACAATAGATTTAATTAGACGAACGGAACGGCTGAGTCTTTATTTTTACTCGGTAGATGATACGGCTTCCACCAAGCAACGACGATGACGATAGCAAGACTACTCGCAGACTTACTGAAGACTAACTGCCGAAAGAACGACAGTGTTGTTTAGTGCGTTTCAACGCAGGGTTGCACCATGCGCTGACAAATGCTTAAATCAGAAAAAGCGGAAACGATTTGCTATGTTTGATTAAAGAATCAGCTTTTGAATCAGGCATGGTGAAATCACTGTGTCAAATCAAATGATTGAACTCTTCACAACTCTGTTTTCAAGTAATGTAAATTTTTACATGAAGGCATTGGTTGTGAATACAGCGTGCATCCCTTATTATGTGGAAGCGACATCTATACTTCAACGTTTATTGTTATTAAAATACTGGTATTTTTATATTTTTATGACCCAGAACATACTTAATACTGTTTGTGATTGCTTCATATTTCAATAGTGTCCAAACGTAAAATAAGAGGAATTCATAATGAAAATCGGCATGAACTCCTTTAAAACCTTTTCTGTTTATAACAGAAATTGACGAAACTCGGTGGCTTTCCAGTTGCATATTTCATGCAATTCTCGGATAGCTAGAGATTTGTGGAGACGTATTTCCGTAAGGATTTGAGGTGGGTGGAAATTTGTACGTTTACTTCCTTTGTGATTTTGAAGTTAGTTTTGTCTGTGTTCATTGGAACAAGTATTTTCTTCATCGTTCCGACATCCATAAGGTGCATGGGATCAAGAGATACTTGGGTTATCATTTCTAGACCAAGCTCTCCACATGGATATTACTTAGAATGAAACTCTATTTGATGATGGTTCAAGTACTTTCCTGATGCAATATCGACATCAGAAATGAGTTCGCCCAACATTGCGGCATACGTCAGTACATTCTCTATTTTCTTGCTGATTTGGGTACATTTTGTACAACCATGCGAAGAAGTGTGACCAACAATACCAAAGCAAAATATAAGCATCATAGTGTCTTCCGTCTTCGTGAACAGGCGGCTGCAACCTTGTTGCTCATTTTTTTCCTTCCTAGGAATACTGGGGGGCCTCGTTTCCTGCTCCAGATGTGGGTTCCGTGGATCACTGTTTTTCTATTAATCACGCGAGTTAAGTTGTCCCCTGTTGTAAGGAAAACTAGTGTGTTCTTTTGCTGTAGAAAATTAACTGATGCTTTATTTCTTTCCAAGCCTTAATATAGCTTAAAATCTACTTAGATACTTTACATAAAGTGATCTTTACATATTTCCTTATTTACTAATTCTGCCAGCGTCATTTCTCTCTTTGTTATGTAATTTCTCTCTTTTGCTGTACCGATCTTTTTGTGTTGTAAACAATGCAACGAAAAGTGTCGAGTTGCATTGCTGCAAGCAAAAACCAATAAATAAATGTTAATGGGTCGGCCTTCTTTTGACGTTTTTTGTTATGCTGACCAATTTACTGGCATGGCATTGTCAAGTGGTTCCGCGTTGATGTAAGTTGGTTGAAGTGGCGGTGCAGTCCTCTGGGACTGTAACGTAACTCCTCCCCCCCTTGATTCAAAACACTCCTGGGTTTTGGTAGTGATTTGTAGGCGAAACGTTCGATACTTCGTGGTTGTGTAAGCAAAGAGAGCAATGAGGCTTACGCTTAATAAAGCCGCAATTACGATAACAATAGTATTATATGTGACATAACTTTGCTTATGCAGTTTTAGTTTTTGTATTTCTTCGATATTTTCGATTTGTGTTATGATTATCTCGTCGAATGACGGCAGTGTTGCAGTATTATTAAAGTCGAAGTTTGTTTGTATTACAAAGTGTTGGTTAAATGTCTTTTCTTTGTTGTAATATGTGTTGGAGTTTATATTAACATTGCAATTGTGAAAATTTAGTAGAAAGTTGCCGCTTATTGTTTGGAATCTTTCGTCACATGTACTGCTTAATTTAGTAAAGTTTTGATTTTTTAATAAAAGTAACCCTGATTTGATTTCAATAATTTGTTGTCTTGTTGAAATGGTCGTTAATGATAATATTTTTGTTTAGGGCTCCGATAGCTTTGTCGTTGTTTTCCTCTACTATTTTGAGGTGTTCCTCAATTTTAGTTCTGTCCTCGTCGTCCATAGTTCCAAATAACCATCTAAAACCTGACCCTGCAGCGTTTAAAAGTCCTCTTTTTTCTCGGTGTGGTAAAATTGTACGCAGTTTTGTGGCCAATGTTTTTAGTTCGGATTCTAGTATTTCCTTATTCTGAGGTTCGGTTACCTGGTTTATGGTGTCTTGTAGCGATTGAAGTATTGTAGAGATAGCCTCCGGGTCGATTATGTGCAGGATCATGTTGTAGTTTTTGATTAATTGGACGTCGTCCAGTTTCACTTCTATAAATCCGTTGTTACTGGCTACTCTATCGATTATTAGTGATGCCGTCGTTGTGGGTATTATTGTCGTTATCGTTAGGAGTAGTAGTGTCCATTTGATCTGCAAATTTTGTAGGTCGTTAAATGTTTGCCGGGTGTACGTTTTCTAATCGCATCTTTTTATATCTGGGCTCTTGTTTGTGCCTAACAGCTTTATAATTTTTTACGTATCCTTCTGTGTGTGTAGGGAGGTGTTTCTTTTTTTGTGTTAAGTTTTTCTATGTATTTTTCTTTAACAGCTTTAAGTCCGTTCATGTATTTTTGTTTTGTCACATACGCCGTTTGCAATGTCTACTGGTTTTTGGCCTGTTGTGGAGTGAAAGGATTTGTTATACCATTCCGCACATTTGTAAATTTTTCTTGTATTGTTAGATCTGTTGCTTCTATTTCTAGCATTCTAAATCTTTCGTTTAAGGTGTTATGAAATCTTTCGATGTCGGCATTGCCTGTGTGGGAATTCGGTTTTGTGAAGTGGATTTCTATGTCCTCTTGTCTCAGGAAGTCTTTAACGTTTGTCGAATTAAATTTGTTGTCTGCTACTAACTGTTTGGGTTTTGGTTTTTAGGAAAGGTATAGTCGAAGTTTTTCGATTAGGGTGATGCTATTTCTGTCTTCCAAATAAAATATGGTGGCTTGTTTCGAGAATTTATCAATAAATGTTAGGAAGCTATGTTTTTTTATTACGTAAGTGTCCATATGTATAATTTCGTTTATATCTTTGGGTGTCTCAGTTAAGTGAAATTTGGGTTTGATTGGTCGTCTGTCGTATTTGCCTCTACAGCAGATATCGCAATTATTTATGTGTTTCTGGATGAGTCTTTTTAGATTTTTGTAGTATATTAGATTTTTTAGCCCTTGATAGTTCTCGTTTATTCCAGCATGTCCTGTTTCCAGTTTGTGATATTTTTGGATGTACCTCAATGTTTCGTCTTCGTCCCTCATATCTTTAGCGCGGTATGTGCATTTCACAAACTTTATGCTGTTTATACTATCGAAAAGTTGCTGTTGTAGTTTGTTATATTCGTGGTCGCTGAGTTCGCTGAAGACTCCAATTTTCCGTGATTTAATGTGTCTCCTTAGTATATTTATTGCATTGCCATCGAGGTCTTGGCGAGAGATGTATATCCTTTTATTGTTGTGTATTGTTTCGAATTCCCTTGTTTTGTGTTCTATTAGGATTATCTGCGTTTTGAATCTATTCACTACTGTCTCGAGTATTGGGATGTGGTTGTTTTGTTCTTCGTTCTGAGAGTGGATTGTCGCTACGCTCTCGTTATTGCCTACGTTGTTTATCATCGATTGGCTGCATGATTGCTCGAGGATGTCGTCGACGGCGTTGATTTCGTCTGTGTCGTTGTTGATCCTGCTTAGGAAGTCGGCAATTTTGTTTTCTGAGCCTTTTATGTAGTCAATGTCCATATTGTATTCTCCCAGTTTGAGGAGCCATCTTTGGAGTCTCGGGTTTATGTCTTTTCCGTTTGATTTTGCGTATAGCCACTTCAGAGGTTGGTGGTCCGTCAGTAGGTGGAATTTATTTCCGTACAGGTATGGCCTGAATCAGTTTGTGGCCCAAACAATGGCTAAAAGCTCTTTTTCGGTTGTGGAATAATTTCTTTCGTGGTCGTTCAAAGTTCTGCTGGCATAGCAGACTGGGTGATTGTCTTGTTGTAGTTCTGCGCCTATCGCAAAGTTGCTAGCGTCGGTAATTAGTTTAAATGTTTTATTAAGGTCGGGGTATTTTAGGATTGGGTCTTCTGTGAGTATGTGTTTTAGTTTGTCGTAAGCATTGATGTAGCTGGAGTCGTTTGTATTCACTTTTGACCCTTTTTTCAGGTACTTTGTGAGCGGCTGTGCTACTTTTGAGTAGTCTTTTATAAATTTTCGGTAGTATCCGGTGGATCCTAAAAATGACTTAATTTGTTTTGGGGTGGTTGGTAGCTTTAGTTTAAGTATGTCTTGGGCTTTCTGTGGGTTGGGCTTAACTCCTTCGGGGGTTAGAACGTGTCCCAGGAAATGCGTTTCCTTTGCGAAAAACTTGCATTTGTCGAACTGTATCTTAAGATTATGTTCTCTTAGCCTGTTGAAAACTTTATTTATGTTGATAACGTGTTCTTGAATTGATGTGCTAAAAATTAGTATATCGTCCATATATAACTTATAAACAATTTTATTTTTAATTATTAAACAATTTTCATTGTTATACGTACAACCTCCTAACTCCGACTGCCAGTGACAATCTTTTTTTAAGCCTACCCTACCGCCGCTGCCGCAGGGAATTGCGCTGATGCTGCAGTTATCGCCGTTGTTGTTGTCATGTGCCGGCTAGTAGCTGGCACCAAACATTGCTGGTAGAATTGCATGAACGAAAACGCTTATCTTGCGCCTCGTGGAAAGAATAATATTTCGTCCATGCAATTTGCTTATAGGAATTATGCTGACGTGTTAACTTATACTAAGCAGACTGTATTGATAGTTCATGTCCTTCAGGACATGGTTCATCATTCTTTGGAAGGTGGATGGGGCGTTTTTTAGGCCGAATGGCATACGAACGTATTCGTAGTGTCCCAGTGGGGTCGAAAATGCCGTCTTTTTCCTGTCTTCCTCTTTCACTAATATCTGGTGGAAGCCCTTGGCCAGGTCCAGTGTGGTGAAGTATTGTGCCCGCCCAAGTTTGTCTAGTATGCCCTCGATGTGGGGTATGGGGAACTTGTCGTCTATTGTTATTTCGTTAAGTTTCCTGTAGTCTATGACAATTCTCCACTTTTTCTTTCCGGAGTTGTCCGTCTTTTTTGGGACAATCCATAGTGGGCTATTGTAGGGGGAATTACTTTCTCTTATAATCCCCTGTTGGAGCATCTCGTTAATTTGTTGTTTAATTTCTTGCTCGTGGACTCGTGGGTACTTGTATATTTTGGAGTATGTGGGCCTATCGGTTGTTGTGACTATTTCGTGTTGTGTGGCTGACGTACTTGTCAGTTGTTGCTGTGCTTGTTGTTGTTGCGGTGCTTGTTGTTGTTTCTCCATGGTCGTCTTATGGTTTTTGTAACTTTTCCTTCAGGATTTCTCGGTGTCTCCGTTCCTTGATGTCTTCTGTAAAATCAGCGGTGTCGTCGTCGTCGTCGCCGAATTGGACTGCTCTATGGGCGACCTCCTCGTAGCTTAGCGGTTTGAATGAGGATAATGCTTCCTCGGGTTCTGGTAGGCTCGTCTCGTCCACTGGTAACATCCGAAGATTCACTTTCACTTTCGTTCTTGCTTGTTGGAGCTGCAAGATTTGCACTGTCAAATATTTTTGTGTTAAATGTTCGCGTTCACGTTCACTTTTATGCGCTCTGTTCCGTCTTTTGACAAGAACTTGCATCACTTAAAAACTTTTAAACGCTTCGCGGTGTTGGTTTTTCCTGCTGTCTTTGGACAGGGAGAATTTTCACTTCACGAGTAGGTCCTTTATTCTGCTGTCTTTAGACAGGAACGATTTTCACTTCGCGAGTAGGTTCTTTAGATATTTCTTCAGAAATATCGCCGTCGACTGCGCCAGTTAAGTTGTCCCCTGTTGTAAGGAAAACTAGTGTGTTCTTTTGCTCCAGAAAATGAACTGATGCTTTATTTCTTTCCAAGCCTTAATATAGCTTAAAATCTACTTAGATACTTTACATAAAGTGATCTTTACATATTTCCTTATTTACTAATTCTGCCAGCGTCATTTCTCTCTTTGTTATGTAATTTCTCTCTTTTGCTGTACCGACCTTTTTGTGTTGTAAACAATGCAACGAAAAGTGTCGAGTTGCATTGCTGTGACCAAGAGCCACTTTGCTTGGCGCCGGCAATGCAACGGAAAGTGTCGAGTTGCATTGCAGCGACCAAAAAGCCAATATATAATTAATGTTAATGGGTCGGCCTTCTTTTGACGTTTTTTGTTATGCTGACCAATTTACTGGCATGGCATTGTCAAGTGGTTCCGCGTTGATGTAGGTCGGTTGAAGTGGCGGTGCAGTCCTCTGGGACTGTAACGTAACTCGCGCGCTGCCTGCTGCTCGCGTTAAACTTAGTGCTTGTATCAAGAACTTTTTGTTTGATTAACACCAAGAACGACTTTATTGCGTCTGCTGTCTGTTCTTAACTAAAATATTACAAATAGAAAATCTTATTCTAGACCGACTTGCTACCTCTGCTTCAACTCTAAAAGTGTCAAGTCGGCGTTTCCTACACTCGGGTTCGCTGCGCTGTGACTGAGCTATCGCAGCAGCGGATGCAAGTGCATTCCGATGGTTTCAAGTTCTGGGCTATTTTTGAAGTATAAATTTTTTACTCGTTAACTTATATAACATATCGTCTATTCTGCACGGCTACTCAGCTTTGCTAGCACTTTTTTCGTTACATATTGATGTATTTCGGACATAGCTTCAGTCGCCTCAGCCAGCGACAATTGTTGCAGTTGGAGAGCAATAGTTTTCCCAAAAGAGGTGAAAACAGTTTCACTTAGACAAGTTTCAGGCGACATAGAATATTTTGCTGTTGACGTAAGCGGTGGTGGCGGCGCCAGCAGCAGAGCATCATCCTCCGTCAGCGTGGGGTCTAACAGATTGTCTGTTTCCATCGGCTCCGAACTACATTCTTTACTTTGCTGCGGAGAAATATACCAAATGATCAATAGATGTAATTTGTAGTACAAGTTTGTGTTTTTAAGTAACCTACCGCTGCTAAAGTGCATGTCGTTTTTCTTAGTACAATGACTGGATCGAGGAAGCGCATTTCATTATAGTAAAATAGGTGAGGCTCAGACTTTTTGCTCTCCGCTCTCCACTTTCTTTTTTTTAGTGACAAATGTACAACGTAAGTTCTTCATTTTTTTTTTAACTTCCTCGATGTCTTTACCACATCCTGCAGCAATTTGGCGCCATGCATTTTTCTTCAAATCTAGTCTTTTGTAGCTAGAACTTCTATAGTCCCACAAACACTCGAATTTTTTATAGGAATTAATCAAATTTAAAACATCCGAAATTCTCCACTCCATTTAAATTTTTAAATATTTTTTCACGTTATTCAGAATATTCAGTTTATTTCAAACTCATTTTTCAAGATTCGTTTCCTCCTCGCATTCGCCCTACAGTGTTGATATCTCAACGTACTCTGAAAAATGAAAAGCTTCTTGACACTGGAACATTTGCGATTCTGATTAGAATATTATTAATTTCTCGTCATTTAGCGTGAACCTGAAAAAGTTTTCGTTGCCACTAAAACGCAGAGATACTTTAGAAGAAAATGTAAAAAGTTTCCAAGAAAGCAAAAAATATGCATTAACTAAAACCAGAACGAAACGTATATTTTAGTGTTATGCTGAATCCAAAAGAACAATGCAACGTGCGACAGGAAAGTTCTAACAGCCTAAAAAGTAGAAAACTAAGTGAGCGAAAACGCAATTAATTTTTGCGAAATTCTATCAATGCGGAAGGCATGGGTTCCATATCCGTCTCATACCATGTACTACTAAAAGAGAATTTGTTTTCACATTAATTTCGCAAGGAAGGACAGAACCTACAAAAGGACGTCAACTTGGTATAACGCGCCTAAGATATAATTAACTTTTTGTCGATATACATAAGTATTTCAAAGACAGTGAATAATAAAGATGCGCCAGACGTATGTTTGCTTTTTAAATTGATATACATACATACGTATGTATGTATTTTTAAAGCGATCTTTAAAAATCTTTATCTGCAAAATCTAGAAAATAAGCAAATGCAAAATGATAGAAAAGTTGATAGGTGTAAAGAAGCAATAAATAGTAAATCCTTAAAAAACAAAGAAAAAATTGCCATATGAAAAGCAAATTTGCTACAAGCTAAGAACCTGCAAAAATGTGAAAAGGTAATGCTCATACATACATATGTACCATTCTAAAAAGAATACATATTTCTACGTATCAGCCGCGGCGCTGCTTCGATTCCCTTCAAGTGTGCAAAGACAATTCCAAGGAAATCCAAGCCAGCCAGCCAGACAGACAGACTGAAATATGTATGCATGTACTTACATATGTATCATTCAAAGGCCAGCCAGCCAGACTGAAATAGGAAAAAAAATTCTTTGCCGTCTCATAGCAACAGCAACGCATAAAGGCGAGGAGGAATAGCATTCGCACAACCTTACGCGGCGGCATTCTCTGACCGAATGCTAGCCTTTCGCTTGATGCTTTTCGGCTTGCCGTCCTCAACAGTGTTGCCAGAAAAAAAATTTGGTTTCGAGCTAAAATGGTGAAAAAACGAGCTAAAAAGAGCTAAAAAAATTTTTTTTCGAGCTAAAAAAAGAGCAAAATTTTTTTTTTAAGCATTTATCAATATTTATATTTTTTTACTATTTTATTATACGTTAATATATTTATTAACTAAAAAACAAGTTATATATCTTTTCAATAAAAATAAAATAAATAAAATTCACTTTTGCACATTTGTCTGTACAACAAAACTAAAAAAAAACTTACATTTTTTTAAATATTTTACAAGTAATTACAAATATATCACAAAAATAGTTATTCCATATTGAAATCAAATGTTTCATCTTCCGAAGAAGAATCGTTATTATTACAGTCGTAAATGTTCTTTGCAGTCATTAAGTTTAAGAGATCATCATTTATTACAAAATCATGACAACATTTATTCAGTCTTTTAAGGCCACTTCTTACTGTCAACAGCGAGTTTAGCATAAGCAAATTAATTTTATTCCTTTGCTTGTTTTTAATAAAGTTCATCATGGAAAAAGATCTTTCAACTTCAGCATTGCTGAGAGGTAGGAGAAGAAGAGTAAAAACAAAATTTACTAGATCGTTCAATGGATTTTCATTTACCGAATTTTTGAACTCCTTAACCTCGATCCAAAAATCTAGTGTTGTGCTTAAATTCTTCCACTTATATAAATATAAGTCACGCCATTGAGCTTCTATACACGTAATTTCATCAATGGTGAACCTATTTTTTTCATTTTCAAAATGATCAAATATCTGTGGCTTTACAACTTTTAATGAGTTATCAATAGAAAAAAAATCAATATTTTTAAGTGTTTTTATATTATTTGGCACACGTTGCTTTAATTGCGCAATTAATTTTATAACAAAGTCGCGACATGTTATTCGAATTTTATTTTCTGTAGTCTCATTAATTACACCTTCGTTTTTTTTTGTTTGAAGAAATTGTTCAAAATTGTAATGAAAGTAAGGAGTGGGAGCCAAAAAATTTGTTACTTCAGAAGTTATAGGATCGAAATTTTCAGAAGGTGACACTATACTGTTGCATAAGCTCGAAATTAAATACACGACTTCGGAAAACAATTTTGTGGGATCCGCTATATTGCTTTCAAAAAGTTTATTTACCTTTTGTACTTGAGTTAAAATGGGCTTTAAAAATTGCAAATACGCTAAATTTTCGTCAGTATACATTTTTGGAAGAAGCTGGGCTTTGTGGCACGATTCGTTTAAAGCTGCTATGCCGAAATGCGTTTTGAGCTCTAGCCATTGGTCGACTATCCGTTTGACGGCTGGCTCGATTGACAGCCAGCGCGTTTCACACGCCCGCGTAATTTTAAGCGGATGAAGCCCATTGTTAATAGCGGAGAACAATGACTTGTATTGTGTTTGTCGCATCGCCGATTTTGAAAACCAATTGTAGGTCTCGGAAATTATAAACTCGATCTCACTTGGTATACTCTTCGATGCTGCGGACACAGCTAGTTGTATAGAGTGGCATATGCATGGAACAAGCTTAATATCGGGATTATATTCCTGCAGACGAGTGATGACTCCTCTATTGATGCCAACCATTACGCTAGCATTATCCGTTCCCATGCCAACCATGTTTTCAAGATTCAAATTGAAATCTTTTAATGTGTTCAAAATCGCTGACAAAATGCCTTTTCGCCGTGCAATCGTTCAACTCCGCAAGCTTCAGAAAAGTATTCACAATGGCTTTCATTGTGCTGCTGTAGTACCTGATTACAATACCTACGTATTTTTTGACGCTAATGTCTGTTCCTTCATCGACGATCAGGCTATACTTGTTTTCACCAATGTCGGCCACCAGCAAAGTTTTAAAATAAGGATGCAGTACACTTTTAATAAGAGCACTACACTTCGAACGTCGAATTAAAAAACGTTGTTTTCTGGTTGAACTCCAAACTAATTCTGCTTTATTCATTCTTTACATAAATTAACCAAAGCTTCTTCCAGTATCCATTGATGCGATGCTGCTGCGGCAATTCCAGGTAAGCTCTCTTGTTGTTTGTTGTGCAGCTGTTTCGTTTGTGCAGGTGCACCTTTCGTCAGCAGTTTTTGGTGGGAACGTATTTTTGGTGGGAACGTAACGTCACTCGTTAACTCCCCCCTTTGTTAGATGAATCGTCCCGATTCAAGGATGAGTAATAGTTTATCCTCTCCGTCAAATAAGCGATGTCCAATGGCATATGCTGAATTGGTTGTTTAATTGGTTGCAATGGAGTTTGGTTAAGATTTACCTCCACTTTGTTTTTCCTATTCTTCTTTAATTTCCACATTATTATACTTATTACGACCAATGATATTATTACTATTAAACTGTAATTAATTGTATTAGCTTTGTTAGCTTCGTATTTTAATTCTATTATTTGTTTAATATTTTCAATTTGATCAAAATGGAGTTCTTCCATAGATAAGTTTTTCATTATAGTTACATTAATTAATTTGATCGGATTAGGCAAGAGCTGAATATCCATAGGTTTCCTATGTTTGTAAAAAGTTTCCATTATTTTAACATCGCAATTTTCAAATCGGATTAAATAATTTCCATCAATAGTAAAGTTATTTGAATTGCAATTATGATAAACAGTTTGGTTCTTAGCATTGGTTACATATATATGATTAGTATCTAATTCAATTACATTGGTTTTATTATTTCTTACATAGTTGCAATGCATTTTTCCTTTAAATATATTTTCAATGCAATTATCTTCATATTTTTGTAATTCCTTCTTAAATTTAGTCTTTTTATAAGTTATTTCATTAATCGACAGTATTTCGTTTTCTTTGATATAAATTTCCAATTGTTTTACATTAGTAATGGGTTGTACATGGATGGTTTGATAAATTTCTTTACCAAATTGAGGTATCTTTACTAATATTATGATATCTTCGTTTTTAGTGACAATTACAATGTTTATTTCTTTGAGTTTTTCGAAAGTGATATTAAAGTTAATTATATCTTCATCCGTGATAATATGTAAGGTAAGTGTGCGTCTTGGTAGGCCATGTAAGGTAAGTGTACTTCCTGAAGGGCGCTATCGCTTGAGCAGCAGACCAATTCTATCTGTCTGGCCTGGGGCCTGCTGCTAACCACTTTTAGGCACAGTGGTTTATGCCGTCTTATTATTTTGGCGCCCGGAGGTGCCTGAATCTTTAGAGAATTAAAAGCACGTTGGTTCGTTGCTCAAAATAATCTGAATTTATTTGACAAAATGTGCGGCTTAAATACTAGATTCACAATTTGGACTTTGTGCTCTACAAAGTCTCCAAAAGTCTACAAAGTCAAAAAGAAAGGGGAAGTAGCGCATTCGGCCAATCAGCTAATTGCTGACCGATCAAGAAAAGGAGTTGGGCGTTCTAATGCACTGCACATAGTATCGATACGCGCATGCATGTATGTATGTACATGCATGCCCCTACTTTTACTATGTGCGCGAGCACGCGTATTGCCGACTCAGCGAGTTCAACGTCGCTGTGTCGCATGGCGCGGTCAACGCTCGCTGCTGGCAAGCATGGAGTCAGATGTCGCATGCCAGCGTAGTGCGGGCAGTCGATACAATGTGTCACAAAGTGTGCCACTTCAAAAGGTTCAATGCTTGCTCTATATTTTGTATTTTGTTTACTTTTTGCATTTGGCATTGTCCTATTTAGATTACGTTACTTTGTTGCCTCACTTGGCCGTATGCACTACACCCTTACCCTTTAGAGAAAAATTTTTGTTACATAAGGAATAAAAATTTTGAATGGATTGGAATTTTAAGTCTGTTATTGTTTACAAATTTTTTTGTCTTGTAATAAAATTTTGGTTTTGTTTTGGTTCTTTTATGATTCTGCTTTTAAGTGGTTGACTTTGGATTGTATTTGCATTGTTTCTTAAGTCTATTATTGTGTATGGTTTTTTCTTTTTGTTTAATCTCTATGACAGAGTTTACTCCGTCCCTACTAAGAATTTTATACGGGCCTTCATATGGGCTTTCTGATTTTTTCCGATTCTCATTTCTTACATACACTAGGTCTCCTACTTCGAAATTTACAATGTTTGAACTACTCTCATTTTTGCTTCTTTGGGTTTCTTTTGCTCTGTTGAGCAGTTGTTTTGCTGTGCTCTGAGCATGCCTCATTTTTATCTGCAACTCTGTCAAGTAGTTGTCATAATCGTAAAATTTCTGTGGTTCAACAACTTCGTTGGGTATGGCTGCCAATCTACCATATACCAATTCGAAAGGAGAGTAGCCTGTGGTGGTGTGTGGTGTGATATTGTATGCAAATGTGTAGTATGGGATCCAAGTGTCCCAATCGAAATTGTTAGTAAACGAAAGCATGTACTCATTTAGTACCCTATGATTTCTTTCTAAGGAGCCTATTGTTTCATGGTGATGTGGTGTGGATTTCAAATGTTCTATACCTAACTTACTGCATATCTTACTAAGTAATTCATTTAAAAATTCTGTGCCTCTGTCTGTTTTTATGTTTTTAAATATACCGTATTTTAAAATGAACTTTTCTACGATTGTTTTAGCAACTTCTGTTGCTTCCTTAGTTTCTAATGGGAAAGCTTCTACATACTTGGTTAGTTCGCATTGCATTGTTAGAATATACCTGTATCCGTTCGATATTTTCAATGGTCCTACAGTGTCTATTTGAACTATTTCAAAAGGAGTATTTGGGGTTTCTGTTACTTGCAGTTTTTCTTTAGTGTGTCTTACTGTTTTATTTTTACTGCATTCCTCGCATTTTCTTACATGTGCCTTTACCATTTTACTCATGTTCTTCCAAACGTATTTTTGCTTCAGTTTTGCAACTGTTCTTTTCACTCCGGTGTGACCTCCGTGTGAAGTTTCATGGTATTCTTTTATTAATTCTTCTTGTTCTTTTTGGTTTTGAATACCCTTTGGTGGATCGTATAATAATATGGAAACAGGTGTTTGCCGACCTTTCAGTTTCCTCTGCAGTTCGTTATATAAATTCTTCATTTTTGCTAGCTTTATATATTTGAATATTTCATCCTTCGTGGAAAGAGCGACTTTCCCTATATTCTTATTTTTCAAAACGATAGTTAGCTTCTCCAATACTGAACCTAAATTCGAGATCGGATTATCGCCGAGTTCTATCGTGATCCACCTTTTTTCAATTATTATCTTTGGCAAACTTCCATGTGCGCGACTTTTATTCTTTTGTTTGACGTCAAATCTTATTCTTTTCATATTTCTTACGTCAGAAATCGAGATACAGTTCCACATGTAGAGATGGCCGGTCTCGTTAGCAGCACTTATATCTGACTTCTGCGTGGTCACATTTTCTAATTCCTTGGTCTTGCTTCTTGTTACTACGTTTATTGTTTTTGGCAACATGTCTTTCAAAATATCAGAATTTATTTTAATTCTGGATAATGCGTCTGAGTTAGTGTTCATTTTCCCCTGTTTGAATATGATTTCAAAATCGTAATCCATTAAATCTACTCTTATCCTGGTTAACTTTGATGAAGGATTCTTATGTGTAAATAGTGATACTAAAGGGCGGTGGTCTGTTACCACTGTAAATTTCCTTCCATATAAGTATGGTCTAAAATGATTTATTCCCCAATGTATTGCTAGTAATTCTTTCTCTATGACTGGCTTATTTATTTCATGCTTATTTAATGACCTGCTGGCATATGATATTGGTAGGTCATTGCCTATGTCACCTTGTGACAATACTGCACCTAGAGCATAATCGGATGCATCTGTTGTTAATACGAATTCTCTGTCAAAATCAGGGTACTGTAGTACTGGTGGTTGCGTTATGCTGTTTTTTAGTTTCTCAAAAGCGTCCTGGCATTCTTCTGTCCATGCGAATTTTCTGTCCTTTTTGAGAAGTTCATTTAATGGTTTTGCTATCTTTGCGAATTCTTTTACAAACCTTCTATAATAGTTGCAGAAAGCAACGAAGCGTCTTGTCTCGTCGGCGTTTGTGGGTGTGGGATATTTCGTTACTGCTTTGCATTTCTCTGGGTCACCTGTTACGCCTTTGTCAGTAATTAAATGTCCTAAATATATTACTTCTGGTTTTAGGAAGTTGCATTTTTGTGGATTCAGTTTTAAATTGTGTTTTTCTAATCTTTGGAGGACTTTTATGAGGTTGCTATTGTGGTGCTGTAATGAGCAGCCAAATGTTATTATGTCGTCAACATATAAGAATGCGTTGGAATCGAGTCCAGCTAATGCTATTGTGAGCATTCTTTGAAAGCTGTTAGATGAGATTTTTAGTCCAAATGGTAGTCGTTTGAATTGATAGTGGCCGTTATTTGCCGAAAATGCTGTGAGTGGTCGTGAAGACTTTTCCAGTTTTATCTGGTGGAAAGAGCTAGTCATATCAAGTGTTGAGAAATATTTTGCTCTGCCTATTGTATCTAGCACATCGTCTAGACGGGTGAGCGGGAATTTGTCATTTGTTAGTTTTTTGTTCAACTGTCTGTAGTCTACAACCATTCTCCATTTTTTTGTGTCTGTGTCACTTTTCTTTGGAACTATGAGCAGTGGTGAATTGTACGGGCTGCAAGAAGGTTCTATTATGTCCTGGTCTATCAGTTCGTGTACTTGTTTTGCTATTTCGTCTTGTTGTGCGTGTGGTAGTCTGTAATTTTTGATGTATATTGGTGTTTTATCAGTTAATGCCAGATTTTGTGTGTAAAAATTGTTAACAGTGAGTGGTTCATTTTCTAAGTGGAATACGTCTTGATACTGTTTGCATATGCTTAGAATTGACTCTTTGGCTTTGTTATCTAGTTTATCTATTTTTAAGAGTTCTTTTAATTTGTTCCATCTTGCCTCGTTTTGTTGGTTGTTTTTTGTACTAGTGTGCTGTTTTTGAAAGTGAAAGTGATAGTTTGACAGTGGTTTTGTTTCTAGATTGAGGTGTTTTATTGTCTTTGTTTCATCTGATGTGTTTAATATCCGAATGTGTTGTATGCCTTTGGCAGGAATGATAGTGTTTGCTATGAAAGTGTTTTCGTCTAATTCCTTGTTGCATACTAAGCTGTCTTCTGTGATATCTACTCTAATAGCATGTATTATTTCTGTTCGTGGTGGTATTGTTATGTAGTTCATTTTGTTGGTCATAGGTAACACGTATTCTGTCTCGTTTGTGTAGATTGAAAAAGTGTAAGTTTCGTAATCTATTTTGGAGAAGTATTTAGTGAAAAAGTCTCGTCCGAGAATGCCGTCAGTACATAATGGAAATTCTGATTTGACTATGTGGAATTTGTGTTGTATTTTTATATCAGAGATGCTGAATTGAATATTTGTTGTACCTAATGTTCGTATTGGTACGTTTGATATGCCAGTTAGGTTGCATGTTTCCAAGTCATTTACGTTATTAGCAATACATTCTTCCTTACATATTGATATATCTGCCCCTGTATCTATTAATAATTTTAGTAATCTATCATTACTACGGATTTTAACATAATATGGTTTCTCTTCATAACCATCGTATGTTCTTAATTCGTATTCCTTTATATTATCTAAACTTATTTTTGGTTTTAGCCCCGAGCTGTTTTCTATTGGGCATTTTCCTGGTTTTACGACTCGGGGTTTATTCCGTTTCCCTGGTCGACTAGTAATACCCTATTACTATTGTTATTGTTATACCTTCCTCTATTGTTTGGGTTGGTATTTCTGTTGTTGCTGTTATAATAATTGTTATTATTTCTATTCCTATTGTTATAGCTACTGCTGCCATAATTGTTATTTCTGTAACTGTTGTTCCTATTTCTATCAGTATTATTGTTATTGTACCTAGGATAGCTGTTCCTATTGTTGTAATTGTTTCCTTGGTAGCTTCTCTGCGGGATTCTGTTATTATACCTGTTGTTTTGGCTGGTATTGTAGTTTTGTCTGTTTCTATTATTAAAAATGTTATCCCTTCTATAATTGAATATACTATTGTTGGGTGTGCTGTCTACTTCAGCGGCTATTTGCACGGCCTCTGCGAGTTTTTTAGGCCTTGCAGCTAAAACGACAGATTTGAATGGTTCATTTAACCCATTCTTGAAAGTGTTCAACCCTATCATATCATTCAAGTTCACGATAACTTGTCTATGGGCCTCACCTTGTTCCGATATTTGTAGGTCATTTATTTGGGCTATTGCAGCTTCTATTTTTGCTGCAAATGTGTTTGGGTTTGTATTTTGTTGTGTAGTCCTATTCAACTCGTTTATGATGGTGGCTATATTTTTTTTTGGTTTAAAGGCTGTGTGCAGTGTGGTTTTTAGTGTATTTAGTGTTGTGGGTGTACTGTCGGTTAGTATTCTGTTTTTTACTTTCTCACTTAATTTTGTTGCCAAAAGGAATTTGATTAATGTAGGCCTATCCTCATTCTTTAACGAATCATGGTAAAACTCAACCATGCCCAGGAAGTTGTTGAGGTTTGAATATTCTCCCTCAAAAGTAGGGATGATTTTACTTGCTGACAGAAGGTCAAAGGAAGCCATCTTTACTAAGCTCTTATCTAGTAACTTAACAATTTCCGTTTTCAAATCTATATATGTTTTTACTGTTATCTCTAAGTTTTCTGCTGCTGTTGAATCCAGCGTTTTTTTCCAAAGTTCCTCAACTTCTAATTTTGTTTTAGCTATGTACTCTTCTGTATAAGTTCTGTTTGGATTCTTCCTTAGATTTTTAAGTAAATCTTTGATTTTGCTTAAGCCCATTGATGGTGTTATTTAAAAACAGTCTTTTTCAAATTATGTGTCTATATTCTTTTTAGACGTTGTTGCTGCTAATTATATTTCTTTTTACGTATTTTTTATAATGGCTATTTATCTTCGTTATTATGATGACAATTAACAATACCAAAATGAATATTAGGATGTTGTTGTTGTCGATGTTTATGGTGCTGCTGCTGTTGCTGTTGTTATTGTTGACGTTGGCAGGTTCTTTCGATTCGCTGCTGCCCATCTTGGATTGTTGCTTGGATTTTTCGTCTGATTTCTAGTTTCTTTTCCCTGGTCGTCGCGAACGTCAAGCTTTGGTACAGCTCAGCGCGTAGTTTTCTTGCACGGACCTGTGCACCTCCACGCTTTCCTTTCTTCTTAGGTGGCTCTTTCGTGTCCTGTTTATACAGTTCCTTCCTTCTTGCTACACGTGCCCTGTACTCCTCTATTGTGAGTGGTCTCGGGCCTGCGTTCCTTGGTGTTGGTACGTACTTCGGTGGCCCAGTCTTTTGGTGTACGGCTGGTTCAGGGATATATTCTTCCTGCGGCTCGATTTGTGCCGGCACGTGAGCGTACGCCTCCTCGACTTCGTTGAGTTCTCTGGCTATGCGCTCCCACCTTTGCAATGCCTCTTGTGATGTCATCAGGGTCAGTTGTTTGTATCTTCCTTCCTCTCAGTCTTTCAGGCCCGGTTGGGCAGGATCGCCATGTAAGGTAAGTGTGCGTCTTGGTAGGCCATGTAAGGTAAGTGTACTTCCTGAAGGGCGCTATCGCTTGAGCAGCAGACCAATTCTATCTGTCTGGCCTGGGGCCTGCTGCTAACCACTTTTAGGCACAGTGGTTTATGCCGTCTTATTATTTTGGCGCCCGGAGGTGCCTGAATCTTTAGAGAATTAAAAGCACGTTGGTTCGTTGCTCAAAATAATCTGAATTTATTTGACAAAATGTGCGGCTTAAATACTAGATTCACAATTTGGACTTTGTGCTCTACAAAGTCTCCAAAAGTCTACAAAGTCAAAAAGAAAGGGGAAGTAGCGCATTCGGCCAATCAGCTAATTGCTGACCGATCAAGAAAAGGAGTTGGGCGTTCTAATGCACTGCACATAGTATCGATACGCGCATGCATGTATGTATGTACATGCATGCCCCTACTTTTACTATGTGCGCGAGCACGCGTATTGCCGACTCAGCGAGTTCAACGTCGCTGTGTCGCATGGCGCGGTCAACGCTCGCTGCTGGCAAGCATGGAGTCAGATGTCGCATGCCAGCGTAGTGCGGGCAGTCGATACAATGTGTCACAAAGTGTGCCACTTCAAAAGGTTCAATGCTTGCTCTATATTTTGTATTTTGTTTACTTTTTGCATTTGGCATTGTCCTATTTAGATTACGTTACTTTGTTGCCTCACTTGGCCGTATGCACTACAAATATCTCTACTTAACAAATTGTTTTGGCTAGTCATTATTATTTCTTTAATTCTAATTATATTTGTTTCAATATACATTAAATTTTCCAATAATTTATTCTCCCATTTTTCTTTTGATACAGCTTTAAGTTCTGCATTGATACTGTTCATATTATGTATTAATTCTTTATAATGGGTGTTTAAATTCTTAGTTATGGCTTCTATTTCAATGCTAAATTTTCCGTTAATATTCTGCTGTTTATTGATTTGTTCAATTGCATTATGTGCGTTTTGCGTATTAATACTTAATTTTCCTTCAATTTCTTCACGATCTTCTTCGTCCATAGTTCCATAAACATATTTAAGTGCAGTTCCCAAGAAATTAAATAATCCTCTCCTTTGTCTTTGGTGGTGTGGGGTTAGTGTATCAATTTGAATTCTAATATGCTTTAGTTTAGCAATTAATAAAGGGTTTGGTTCCTTTCCTGTCAAGATTAATTTTTCTAAGTCATTTACTTGAGCTCTGTATGTTGTTGTATTTATTATGTATGTTATTCTATCATATCTTTCAATTAGTTTGACTTCGTTTAGTTTTAGTAGTGAATAGCCGTTACCATGATTCAAATCTATTATTTCTATTTGGGCTGCGATTAAGGGTATTACCAATAAGGCTATGATGATCTGCATCGTTGTGTTTTACCTATAAAATTTAAGATTTTATATTATCCTTGTGAATAATTCTATTTTTACATTGGATCATAACTTTATTTCCTAAATCTTTTTTAATTGTTTGTTTTTTATATCTAGCTTTTATTTTTCCTTGGAATTTATTTCCTTTTTCATAAATTGTTTGATTTTCATCGAATGTTCTTAATTTACGGTTTTTATTTCTGTTATTAAGCATCTGTTTTTGTACTAGTCTTAATTTTTCGGGTACTTCATTGTGTTTTATTTTATTATATAAAATTTCAAAAGGTTTCTTTTCCGTTACTGAATGAATTGTTTGATTATATGATTGTGCCGCACGTACTATTATTTCGATATCATTTATTAATTCCAATTCTTCCTTTAGGCATTTTGCGATTTCGATTATAGTTGAATGAGCTCTTTCTATTTGTCCGTTTGTAGTTGAGTGTCTAGGGTCGCAATAATTTATTTTAATTTTCATTCTATCAGCAAGTGACCTAAATTGAGCTGAGCTAAATCCTGGTTCATTGTCGCATGTAATTATTTTTACCTCCGGAAAACTTTGTAAAGCTTCCAATACTTTTCCTGCTAAATTAGTTTTATCTTCTATATGTTTAATAATTAGAAATTTGGAATATGCATCCATTAACGTTAAAAATTTTAGATTTAATGCAAAAAATATATCTATATGTATTTGCTCTCCCTCCTTTTCCGGAATTAGAGCCTCTCCAATGGGTATACGTATGGGATGTCTATCATATTTATTTCTATTACAAATTTCACAACTTCTTATAAATTGTTTAAATTGTTTCTTCATCGATGGCCAATAGTAATCTTTATAAATCTGTTTTAGATTCTCTTTGTAACCCCTATGTGCTCTTGCGTGTGTTTGTCTAGTTATTTTTTCTTGATCTTCATCATTAATTACATCAATAGCCACTATATCTGTATGAAAAATTTTCTTTGCGATTCTATTTCGTAAAATTCGTTTAACTTCATATAACTCTTCTAATGTGCAATTTATTCCTGTTAATAGATTTTTATCTATTCTTTCTGAAACTACCTTTTTTAAAAAATCTAAATCTTTATATCTTATGTGGTGTCTGGAAATATTAAAGGTTTTAGTTCTAAAATGTTCGTTACCATTTGATTTACTCAGCACAATTTGTTGTGGGAATGAGTTTAGTGGTTTACTTAAGGTTTTTATGTGAAAAATATCCAAGCTTGGAGCTGAATGCATTGTTTCTGCTAGATTATCCTCCTCGCTTTCTTCGTTATTTTCAGCATTATTTTCTTCTAAAATATTGTTGTTTAACAATTGTCTTGATAATGCATCTGCTACACAGTTAGTATTTCCGGGTTTATAAATCATTTTTGGAGCATATTCTTCTATAAGTGCATGCCAGCGTTTCATTTTAGCATTGGGGTTTCTCGCCGACACAGCGAAGGTCAGAGGTTGATGATCTGTGTGGATTTCCAAATCAGCAACTCCATACAGGTAATTCCTTAGACTTTTCAATGCCCAAACAATGGCATATAACTCTTTTTCGTTCGTAGCATAATTTTGTTCTGTTTTATTTAGTGTTTTCGAAATAAAAGTTATTGGTTTTTTATCTTGTGATAAGACGGCTCCTATTGCTTCGTTTGACGCATCTGTAGTTAATATAAACTTCTTACTGAAATCTGGTTGAGTAAGCTCAACCTGTTGCATCAATTCATTCTTTAACTTCTCCACTGATTTTAAAGCTTCATTATCTAATTCTATTATTACTTTCTTTGATTGGTTTTGTGATATCCTACCATTTTCTCCTTGTAAATATTTGGTTAATGGTTTAGTAATGTGTGCGTAATTTCGCACAAATTTTCTATAATATCCAGTCATTCCCAGAAAACTTCTTAATTGTCGTAAAGTTTTTGGTACCGGATATTCTTTGATGGTTTCTATCTTCTTTTCATCTGTCATTATTACATTATGGGCAACCTTATACCCCAAAAATTCAACATTAGTCTTGAAAAATTCTGATTTCTCAAGTGAAATTTTCATATTAGCTTCATGCAAAGTTTTTATTATTCTCTCTAAGTGATCATAGTGTTCGTCAGCATTGCTAGAATAGACTATGATATCGTCAATGTAAACATGACAAAATTTCCCTACGTATTGGCGAAGGATGTTATCCATGGCTCTCTGGAAAATTGAAGGTGCGTTCTTCAATCCGAAAGGCATTCGAACAAATTCATACTTGCCGTTATTAATTGAAAACGCAGTTTTCTCTATGTCTTTCTCTTCCATTAGTATTTGATGGAAGCCCGATTCTAAATCTATGGTGGAAAAGATTTTTGCTTTTCCTAAGTTCGACAATATCACATTGCAGTCTGGTATAGGATATTTGTCAGAGATCGTTATCTCATTTAATTTTTTATAGTCGATCACCATTCTCATTTTAGGTGATCCATCTTCATTTTTCCCTTTTTTTGGCACTACCCAAATGGGCGAGTTATAAGGGCTTCTACTTTCCCTAATTATATTTTCTTTTAACATTTTCTTAACTTCCTTATTTACAAATCCATTCGCAGATAAAGGATATGGGTATTGTTTACTCCATATTGGTTCATTTGTGGCTGTTCTTATTTCGGCTTTAACATCAGTTCTAAATGGTAAAGTTGTGTTTATATTCCCGTGAATTTTTAAAATTTTATTTTTTATTTCTTGTATTTTGTCTTTACTTTCATTTTGTATATTATTTATTTGTCCTAATTCAATTTCACTAAGTGTATAAAATTTTTCTTTATAATTATTAGTTAAGAATGTGTTATCCTCAAAATTTAATTGTACTTTTGCTTTACTTAGTAAATTCATCCCTATCAGTATATCGCTTTGCAAATTATTAATTTCATAGAATCGTGTGAAATGATTGAAAATGTGTGCATTATAACAATGGGTAATAGTTGTATAACCATTTATCGTTTTTACGCGTTTTGCAATTTCTAATTGTTGTCTGTTAGGTAAAATGTTTGGTTTACAGTAGCAATTTGTTGCCCCTGTATCTATCAATACTTTAAATTTCCTGTTTGTCCCTCGTAATTGTCTGAATATATAGGGAAGGGTATTGCTTTGTCTAAAAAAGCACTTTCTTGGATATTATTAATTCTTTGTTGTTTTTGTTGATGCTGGTGGCTATTCATAGATTCATGATTTCTTTTAGGGACTCTATTGAAATTTGTGTCGTTATTTTGGACAAATTGTTGTCTAAACTGATTTGACTTATGGAAGGTTGGTTGTCTAAATTGAGCAGTATTATCTACTTCCATTGGAGTTGGTTTGGATTGGTTTTGCCATCCGAAGGTTCTATTATTATTGTTACTATTAAGGTATTGTGGTCTTTGATTAAATCTCAAATTATTAAAATGTCGATTATTATTATCATTTTGTCCGAATATGGGCTTATATTGGCTAAAATTGTTATTATGTCTTCGTAGATTGTAAGTATTGGCAAATTGTATACGAATCTGATGGGATTCCATTTCTTGGGCTTTCGCTAAAGCATTTGGCAAATCTAACGGATTTAGTGACATTATTATATTATTAAGAGGTGCGTTAAGTCCTGTAATGAAAACTCTTAATGCATCAGCGCGATGTCTTTTATTATATTCTTTAGTGATTTCAGAATTATTCCCATAAGTCATTATAGTTTTGTTAATCATTAATGTTAGCTGGGAATTTACTTGGTTATAATAGTCAATTAAGTTCATGTTCATTTGTCTTATTAGATTTAATTCCTGCTCAAGGATATGCAGAGGTCTCTTGTCTGCATATGCGAAATCTAATCGGCTAATTATCGCGTCGAAATTGAGAACTGTTCCATGATTAGTTAACGTGTCGTTTGCTTCACTAGTTATTTTGTTTCTTAGAATTGTTAAGGCAGCAAAATATTTACGACTGCCCTTCGTATATAAAAGCATTGTATTGTTGGCAGCTTCTCGCCAACTAATATATCCTTTCCCATTGAACTCAGGAAGGGATTTTACTATATCTAAAGTTTCATTACAATCTATTCCTACATTTATCGATTGTGGTTCGAACTCGGTCACCTTATTCACAGTTGTTAAATTTTGCATTTGTAATTTCAAATTTTCTATTTCTTGTTTCAAACTTTGTGTTTGTATTGAAATTAACTGAGCTAATGTTTCATCTGAATTTGTAGGCATTTTCACTTTCCTTATTTTTGTCACTTTTTACAGAAATAATAACTTAAATTTAAATTTACTTGACTCCCTTCAGCTGGAGGTATGATGATCTTTCCTGGATTTCCTTGTTGTGGGAGGACTTTGTTATGGATTATCGTCCTTTCTCTCTCCAGAATATCTAGGCTTACTTGATTGCTGATTTTCCGTACTTCTTCTAGGGATTTGTTTCACCAGTAAGTTGATTGTTGATAGTAGCAAAATTTTTCGACAGCAGGTTTTAAAGTTTTATATAACACTATCGCTTATTATTTCTCCTTTTATTTCTAAGGATACTTTTTAGTGCGATTTAGGGAAATTCCAAAGTGTTTGATTATAACTTTATTTTTATATAACACTATCGCTTATTATTTCTCCTTTTATTTCTAAGGATACTTTTTAGTGCGATTTCACACTTAGGGAAATTCCAAAGTGTTTGATTATAACTTTATTTTACTGCTGTCCCTGCTCGGGCGCCAATTAAAAAACGTTGTTTTCTGGTTGAACTCCAAACTAATTCTGCTTTATTCATTCTTTACATAAATTAACCAAAGCTTCTTCCAGTATCCATTGATGCGATGCTGCTGCGGCAATTCCAGGTAAGCTCTCTTGTTGTTTGTTGTGCAGCTGTTTCGTTTGTGCAGGTGCACCTTTCGTCAGCAGTTTTTGGTGGGAACGTATTTTTGGTGGGAACGTAACGTCACTCGTTAACTCGTCGTAGCTTCAAATTTGATGCAATTTTGCTATCTGGAAACATTGTGTTTTGTAAAATTGTTAGGTGGTCAACTACTCTTATCGAAGTATGCGCCACTATATACAAAGCGTTCGCCAATTCCGCCCTGTGCGTCTCTGTAGGTTTTACTGATGAAAATGAAATTGTAGGCTGGCTACCAGATGCAAACGGTGAAGCTGCATTTATGTGCTTTGCTGTTTCTGCATGTCGAATAATGCCGTACAACTTGGGCTCAAGACGGCAGTGACAGTACTTGCAACTAACCTCATTTCCAGCTTGAACGAGCCATTTGTTAAAACGCTTGTCGGTAAGCCAGGCCGTACGAATTTTCTGTTTGTATTTCCTATAAACACAAAAGAATATGTATTATATATTATTTTTAAAGAAACTTCAGACTTTACCTTGTTCGCTTCACAGGGCACTCATTTTCGTCTGAACTTTCAGAGCTCTCTGCTGCCTTATTGCCTTCGCTATGGGCTTCAGGTGGCCGCTTTTTCAAATATCTGCAAATAAATTGTCTTTAAAATATGACAAAATCATAAAGAAATCACAAACAAATTTGCTTACCTTTCCATTTTCTGTTGGCGTCCGCGCTTTTTTAATTAGAAATGGAACTTTTTTAGATAATAATCGATAAAAGTATGTAACAATCGTTCCTGGCTACAGAAGTTGCCATAACGTCGCAAAAAAATTTGAAAGGTGTTGAATTTGTTTAATTAATCGATCAATTAATCATTGAAATATAAAACTATACTAATAAAATTTTGTAGCTAAAAAAGAGCTTTAACATTTTAAAAAGAGCTAAAAAAAAGAGCTAGGAGCTAAAACCAAATTTTTGGAGCAATTTCGAAAAAAAAGAGCTAAATCTAGCCCCAAAAGCACCAAAATGGCAACGCTGGTCCTCAAGCTCATGCTTACGCATACATGCCGGCTCACACGTATAATACGTGACGTATTATGGGACGACAATAATCAGTTATTATCAAGCAAACATACGTCTGGCGCATCTTTATTATTTATTCACTGTCTTTGGCGCGACGGTTTTGAACCACACTTAGCTGGGTATCCCTGCTGATCTGAAAGGAGAAGGGATAAATAGGGAAAGAGTTGCATATCGACTTAGGCATTCGGGAGCACGATAAGCTTCACTACGGGTCGAGTAAGATGCCCGTGCTGAGTTTTAATTTTAGCCACTCTAACGCGCTCATCCCTTCCTGGGAAGATCTTCGTTACTCGACCGAGCCACCACTCGTTCGGCGGCGAATCCTCCTCAAAAACTACCACCAAATTACCAATTTCGACGTCGCGCTGTGGGTGTTGCCATTTAAATCTCTTACGCAGTTCTTTTAAATATTCCGCCTTCCATCTTCGGCAGAACTCGTGGTGAATCGACTTTATTTTCGGCCATCGGTTAATGATTGAAAGAGGGTTATCTCGAATTTCGGGTTCGGCTGCAGCCCCCTACCCCGATATTTGTGATGATAAAACAAATTTTAGATTTTGGTAATAAAATACAGTGTTTTATGTTGAAGTGAAGAGTTGCTTGCTTAAGACGCCCGCCGACGCGAAGAACTCCTTGGTTTAAAAATGGAGTATGTATATAGAATTAATTGCGATTTTGAGTTTAGTTGTTTCAGTTGCTGGAGCCTTTGTATGTCAGAGGCGAATGCTTTGTGTTGAACATACTTCAGCAAAACAACTGCAGCTTGTTGCAATTCGGTAGTGGTTAAAAAAGTTGACGTGCGTAGCGTAGAACACGATTGACAGCGCGAGTTGCGCTGTCCTAGTCTTCAGACGTAGAGAGAAACATTAGTTGATTCTTTTTGTTGTCGTTCTTTGTCGATTTCGCCTTCGTCCAGGTGCTCGCAACCCGTTTTCAAATTAACGAGTAGCGAGTCCCCTTAGCTACACCAGCACCGCCTATATTTGACTCTTACAATATTTGAACTAGAACTAAGTTTAACCCTACTGCGTTTGGCCTAAACACCTATAAACGCTTTCGTCTCAATGTTGCGCACAATGTGCGCCTCGTCCGATTCCAGTTTATGTGGAACAGACTGTGCGAACAGCGTTTGAAAATGCTTCAAAATTTTCATTTCATTTGCTTCGACTATGCTGTTGCTGCGAACAGTGACAGCAGCAAAGCCAAAGCAGAAGCAATCAAACAAAAAACCGAAGCTATGCTTTGGCTGTGCTGTGACGATGAGCGCAGCTAAAAGCAAAGCCGACAGCAATAGCAATAAAACCGAAGATATGCTGTCGGGTTGCTGTCAAAGCCGACAGCCAAAATTTACGGCCTTACCGTATAAATCCCGGTGATCGAACGCAACGCGAACACGAAGCCAACGCCGGGATCAAAAAATGGTAATTTGTAAATCACTGTGTAGTTGCGTTTGGCACTTTACGTTGTCACGGCAATTGTCAAAACTCTTACGTCAAAATGTTGCCACACCGGGTGAAAGTTGGTGTTTTGAGCATTTTTTCAACGAATTTTGGATATTTTTGCATTTGGATATTGTGGTATCTCTGTTTTTTTGGACAGCTGACATTTATTCGTTCTTATTTTACTTATTTTTTTATTTGTTTGTTTGTTCTTTCTTTGTCAATTTATTTATTTATTTGTTTGTTATTCTTTTTTCGTCAAGTTGTTTATTTATTTGTTTATTTATTTTTACGTTCTTATTGAGGATGCGCGGATGCGCCCCCTGAAACCCTAGACTGCGAGTTTGTGGAACCAACTGCGGAAGAAATGTCTGCGGCGCGAAATCGCGAACAGTTTGATTCATTAGTACACCTGATTCTCGATTCACACAAATTGATTTGTTCAAACACGATTTTAAAATTTCTATCAATTCCTTAAATAAATTTCCCATAGAAATAGAAAAATCGAAAAACCTCGTAATTCTTGTGTTTTTTCTAAAAAGGTCACCATCAGTAAGTGCAGGCTAATAACTGATTGCATTAATGGTAAAGATCGACTGCGAATTCTATATTTCTTTCTCTTGAGTTGGTAGAAAGAAAGCATTGAATGTCGAAGTATCTGTAAATGATTTCGTAATTGAACTCTAACAAGAACTTTTTAAAATTGATTATTAAGTAATATCGTTTTTACACAATTGTATTGGGTACGTATCTATCGTAGAAAAAAGAATTTGGTACATATATTGTCAATTACACTTGTTTAATCTTTATTATTTTCTTCTTTTGTAAATATATGTATACAGAAATGAGATCTTCGGTTATAAAAATAAATCACAGTACTTTACAAAAACTTGAACAAGACTTGATTAAAATTTCTTAAAGGACAACAAAACAAATCTAACAACATAAATTGCCATCAATCAGACTTTTGGTTGAGGCTTAGGCGTTCCATCGATGCTGCTAACTTCTGCAACGCAGCTGCTTGCTTCTCCATCGCATCAGCAATCCTCGAAAGCGAAAGTGCCTGCTGCTGTGCAAGGTTATTTTGCTCGTCAACCAACTTTAGGAAGTCTTTCTGCGCTTTAACTTGCTCGTTGAATAAATCCGCTATTAGGAGATATTTTCATTAAATTATTAACCTAACAATCTGCTTACAATTTTGTTTACCAGCAAATCCATTTTGCACACAAACACTCAATTTTCACTCGGAATTAATTATTTCGCATTTATTAAATTAGACGCGAGTTTTGGAAATCAAACGCGACCAGAAATCTTTAATTTTCACTCGAAATTTACAATAATTATGCATTTAAAACACCGAACGCGAGCACAAACCCAAGTGAACGATTGTGAACGATTTGACAGTTCAAGTGAGTGAATGCGCCGCGTTGCGTTTTACGCGGTACCGATTTTCATATGAAACTACGTAAGACAACGCGAGCAGTCACTGAGTGAGGTGATGCGTTTAACACAATACCAAATTAGTGAACGCAGGGTGAAGTGAGGCGTTGGGATTTACAAAATAAGCACCTTAATTTTCGACTATTGCTTTGCTGTTGCTCTCGCTGTTACAATATATGCACATACATTTTTTTTATTTCACGCCTCATTTAATCGAATTTTTCATGAACCAAAGGAACACCAGTTTTATAAATTAATAAAACAATTTACAAAGATATAGTATGAGATGAATTAAATAATAAAGTTTATTTTATTAATCACTGTCATCTTCAGTAACATTTTCAAATAATGGCAAGGTGTTAATGGCTTTATTTAAAAACGATGCATTCAACTTGACGAGCAAAATGTCTTCCAAATTCGCCTGATTCATTCTGTTGCGGTTGTCGGTTAAAATAAGATTTAACGACGAAAAGGCACGTTCAATTGTTACCTGTTCGAAATATGTATATGTACACACACACAAACTAATTATTATATAAACAAATGAACATTGAATTATAAAATAATCATTATCTTCCTGAGTAGGCGGAATGCCAAAGCAAACGTTGCTTAATGCGTACAGTTCAGCATCAGACTATTTTCTATCTTTCCAGAATTGCAAGACATCAGTATCGCTTCGCATAAATGGGAGATGTAGATATCCAAATTTGGAGTGCACAACGCAATAAACTGAATCGCCAGATGCGTCATGAAGTCTTTCAGTTAAAAATGGGTTCAGCATTTCCTCTGCCTCGTCTTCGAAGTTATTTCTGCTTGTCATTAAAGCTCTATCATCAGAAATATATTCTGAAGCAGCACAGACGGAGCATAGCTTATCCCAGATGTGCTTCAAGTAATTGACGGCTTCTTGTATTTTTTCTTCTTGTCTTAGAGTATGGTGGAACCTTGGATCCAAAAACAGGCACGCATTAAGGCTTTCATTCTCAAGCAGCTTAGATGTTCGCTTTTCGATGCTTTATAAAACACTTTTTCCAATCTTTTGTACCAAGTCCTTGGTTGAGTGCCTTTGGACTATTTTAGAAGTACCTAAGCATTTTACATTTCAGCCATTGAGCATAAAAGTTCCCACCGTGTAAATGCTCTGTCTGAAATTTTACTATAGCTTCTTGTAAGGGAGCAAACACGGCACTGTAGCACTCCATGAATTTCCAAAGAGAATCGTTATTTTCATAATTTTCATCGATGCTTTTATTCCCTATGGACTCAACAGCAATCAAGGCATATTTTAACATGATTAACAGTGAAATCTATAGATTGTGCAGATGATCCTTTATCAAACATTCTTTGTTCATTTTTAAGCCGATTTGGTCTGTTTATCAAACCTCAATCCATCAGCATGAGCAGATCTTGCTTCTGTGCGCCCAAATCGCACACAAGATAGTGCGTACCGATTCCAATAGCAGTACTTTGACGGATTGTATTCGGGATTTCCCTACTTTAGAAGCGCAAGGGACCTTTCCTCCTCACATACGGTGGAGGAATTGTTCTAGCATTTTTTACCTCCACACATACTTCCTTTGAACCGCACTTAGCTGGGTATCCATGCAGATCTGAAAGGAGAAGGGATAAATAGGGGAAGAGTTGCATATCGACTTAGGCATTCGGGAGCACGATAAGCTTCACTACGGGTCGAGTAAGATGCCCGTGCTGAGTTTTAATTTTAGCTACTCTAACGCGCTCATCCCTTCCTGGGAAGACCTTCGTTACTCGACCGAGCCACCACTCGTTCGGCGGCGAATCCTCCTCAAAAACTACCACCAAATTACCAATTTCGACGTCGCGCTGTGGGTGTTGCCATTTAAATCTCTTACACAGTTCTTTTAAATATTCCGCCTTCCATCTTCGGCAGAACTCGTAGTGAATCGACTTTATTTTCGGCCATCGGTTAATGATTGAAAGATCCGTGATCAGTTTGTAATTTAAATTTTCTTCCGTATAGATATGGTCTGTAATATTTTACTGCCCAAATAATAGCTAATAGTTCTTTTTCTATGGTGCTATAATTTTTTTCACTGTCGCAAAGGGTCCTGCTTGCGTACGAGATGGGATGTCCATTCTGTGAAAGGACTGCTCCCAACGCATTCGCACTTGCATCCGTTGTTAACACGAACTCTTTCGAATAGTCAGGGTAAATCAGTATGGGGAAGTTTGTAATTAATTGCTTTAATTTTTCGAATGCATTGAAGTAGTCATTATCGTTCATATTTATTTTTTTATCTTTCTTTAAATACTTTATTATAGGATAAGCGATTCTGCTGTAGTCTTTATTAAACTTTCTATAATACCCTGTAATTCCTAAAAATGATTTAATTTCCTTTTGTGTCTTTGGTAATTGGATTTTTTGTATTGTTTCTATCTTTCTTGGATTAGATTTTAATCCTCCTTCCGCTATTATATGACCTAAATATTCTGTTTCTTTCGCGAAAAATTTGCATTTATCTATTTGTATTTTCAGATTATATTCTCTTAGCGCATCAAAAATCTTTTTTATATTATGTAAATGTTCTTGCAGGCTAGTACTGAAGATGAGTATGTCGTCCAAGTATACCACACATATCTTGTTTATATATGGTCTTAGTACATGGTTCATCATTCTTTGGAAAGTAGCAGCTGCATTCTTCAGCCCGAATGGCATACGAATGTACTCGTAATGCCCAAAAGCTGTAGAAAACGCAGTTTTCTCGCGGTCCCTTGAATCGACCAATATTTGGTGAAATCCTTTTGCAAGGTCCAATGTCGTGAAATACTGTGCCCTTCCTAGTTTATTGAAAATTTCCTCAATATTTGGTTTTGGAAACTTATCTTCCACCTAGGGTTGCCAGATTCAAATTGCAGAAAAACTTGACATGAGGATGAAAAAAGCTTGATTTCGAAATAAAAACTTGACATTTTTTAAATATGCATACAATAAAAAAAAATATTTTATTCAAAAATTTAGAATTATATAATAAACATAAAACTTTAATTCAAACATAACAAAAACATAGAATTATAAATAAACATAAAACATTAATTCAAACATCACAAAAATTCATACTTTAATTCCAACATTACAAAAATATTTCTCTATTTATTTTGCCACATGTATTTAGTATTATTACTAACAGAATTGACTAACTTTGTGCCGTTAGGCGTTAACAAAAATTTTTGAAAATGTGTACAGCCTTCGTTAAAATTGAGTCGTATTAAAATTTCAGATCTTATAAGGTCAAATGACATTCTATTTCTCTCTTTGGAATATAAATTGTTTAAAACACTAAAAGTTCTCTCACAAAAAGCATTACTTATTGGAATAGACAAAACAAACGATACTAATTTAAACAGATTAGCTTGGTTATTTTTGCCACTTATTTTAAAAAAATGCGACCAACTTTTGTCATTTGACTCATTTTTCGGTAGATGGTCAAACGCACCTCGGAGACAACAGTAATCTGAGTATAGCTGATCGCTATTAATGTTATTTGAGATTTGCAAAACATTTGGAATTCCTAATAAGCTATCCCAAGTCAAAAGGGATATTTTTAAACTCAATACAGAAATTGTTTTGTAAAGGAATTGTCTGTAAAATTATACCGGTTTTCTAAATAAGTTATAGAAGTTTTCAAAAATTTATTTACTTCTGATTTAAACATGTCAATTTCTACAGGTGAAAGATTTCTAAAAATATGCACAACTTTACTTCCATAAAAGTTATCATTTATTCGACTGTGTAGACTGCTGTTAAGTTTAGTCATTATACTGTGAAGCTCTAATATCGTACAAGAATCGCTTTCCAGGGATAATATAGCTGATTGAAATTCATGCATGATATTGTGTACAAAATACAAGTACGCCTCGGACAAACCTTCAAACGTGCATTCTTCATCATCACTGAGCAATTCTGTGTTTGAAATACCACGCGACACAAATTCCCACAGAACTCTTCGACAATTCTCTTCACCTTTCTGCAAAAAGTACCTCTTCACTGCAGGCCAGCAATATATCAATCTGTCAATGGCAGGCAAAAGGGAAAGCCATCTTGTGGGGACGTGTCGAAGGAGATTTTTATATTCAATCCTCGCAAACTCAAAACATTGTTTCAACTTTGTAGTTGTTTTTGCCGAAGAGCTGAATTCATTGAACGTTTTAATAACAATGTTCTCCACATCTACTGACAATTCATTAAGCGCCTTTTTGATACAATTATTAATTATATGACAGCTGCAATTTGCTTTGATAATTTGTTTATTTTCGTTTTGAAGTTTTTGAAACACGGAGTTATGAATTCCATAGTTAACAGAAGCATTGTCAGCGCTGTATGCAGAAATTTGTTCAATTTTTAAGTCATTGTCTTGTGTTATTCTAATAGGGTTGCCAGATACTTGAGTAGTGAAATCAGCACATTTGAAAAAAAGCAACAAAAAAATCAGTACATAGCAATAAAAATCAGCACCTTTTTCTTAAGCGTTTTACGCGTTTATTATCAGTATAACAATTCATTAATTTAACAAAAAACAAAAACTCGGGTACATATTGGTAAGTACATATGTATGTATACATATAACTTAAAAGCTATACATATTTACTTCAAAGGTACATTTATAGAAATCCATTTATGTAGGTGTATTTATTGCTATTTAGCATTGCACTTATTAGTGTTTTAATTAAATAAAAAATAAAAAATATTACTGCTGATATCAATTTAATTAATTTAATTAACCAATGAATTTAAATTAATTACAAATATTTACCACTACTTTGCGTGTCAGCTATGATTTGCTCACCCTCATCAGTTTTTAAAAATTGACAAAATTCTGTGCACGACAACTTAAAATTGTTCTTTATTATAAGTTCACTTTCCAAATTTTTAAGTGCAAGCCTGTTTCGATCTTTCCTCCAAAAATTGAACATCAAACTGAAAATCCTCTCTGTGGCTGCGTTGGAATGTGGAATTGAGAAAATAAAATTGCAAATGGTTTCTAAGTTTGGAAATGTTCCACTCTTCAAGAATGCCATCCATTTTTCTTCAACTGATTTACTTTTATCCATGTTGTCAATAAATTTTTTTAAAGCAATAAATTCGTCAAAAAGAGAATCTGAATCAATGTTTTTGATTGAAAATCTTTCGGATATATCGGCAAAATCGTTAAACTGAATATCTGAACTTAAGTTAAATACATTTAGTTTCTCAAATTTGTTATTTTCGAATTCAAAATGGTCTTCAATATATTTGATTATTGAAGTTATAAAAGCAACTGCTCGTTTTTTAAATAAGTTTACTTTTTCTGAGTCATCACTTTGTTTGCAAATATTCTCCGCAATGGATCCAAAATAGCCTTGTTCTTTTTGCTGGCAAAGTTTATTATGCAAATTTTTCATTATTTGGAATAAATCGACAATAACCAAATTGGTATTAGATTCCAATTTTTTTATTGTACATGTCAACGTTGTTCCAATATTATGTAACAAGCCTAAGTAGGCCTCAGCTGTGCTATGTTCAAAAAATTACCTTAAAACTTTCGAGCAAGAGTCTTGTGCAGAAAAATAGCATTTAATGGCTTCGAAATTTTTATACAGCCTTTCGATGGCTGGTGCCAAAGTCAGCCAACGGGTAGGGACATGTCGTAGCATATCACTCCATTCTATGTTGCAAAACTCAAAAATTTCCTTAAGCCGAGCAGTCTTTTTAGTAGACGAGCTGAATTCATTAAATATTTTAATTATTATGTTTTCAAAATCAAATTTAAGTAATTTCAAAGAATTCTTAAAAGAGTTGTTTATCATATGACATAAACAGCCGATTCCTATTAGTTCAGGATTATCTTTTTTCAAAGCCACAAAAACGCTTTTTTTGCTGCCGAAATTGACATTTGCATTATCTGCGCAGAAACTTGATGCGTTGTGTAAAAACAATTGTTGGTCAATAAGTTTCGATTTCAAAGAATCTGCTATATCCTTTGACAGCTCAGAATCTGAATCGTAAAAACTTAATAACTTTATATTTATTCCAGTGTTTTTGTTGAAGTATTTTAGAATAACTGGGAACGTTTTGATGTTGCCCTTATTGGACGCATCTGTAGAAACGGAAAATGGGTGACCGTTTTGCAAGTCTTTTCGTATGGTTTTAACTGAATATTTTGCCAATACGTTTGTTGTTATTTTACTGCACTTTGTTCTACCACAAGTAAAATTTAAAGCTGTTGTTGAGTCGGGAAATAATAACTTAACGATTTTACTTGTACAATCCGCCGACAGGTAGCTGTGGCTGTGCATAACCGTATGGTAAACAAAGGCAGCTTCCGCTAAAGCACTGTTCTGGTTTGAAGGTTTTTCCAGGTGTGTGACAAATGTAGACATAGATTTCTGTTGCGAATATGAGGAGGAGCTTTTGCGATGCCTATCACTTTTCATGTGCTTCTTTACGTCTGTTACTCCCCCATTGACAACAGAAAAGGATACGGCACATACGATGCATTTCGCCATGCTTACGTCGCCAGTCCTTCGTATCCAATTGAATTGGGAACTCCACACATCGCGGAACTTGTTGTATCGTTTTCTTTTTAGGCTTCTGCATTTTTTTCCTTCAGGAGCGCGAGTTCGATCAGTGTCGCTGTTAGAGGACGAGCTCGACTCTTTTTGCATATTTAAACTAAAAATATAAAATACATTTTCTATACTTTTCAGAAATATTTCAACTTTATAAAACTAACATTACACAATTGTCCAGCTCCTCAGCAAATTTAATGTCTCTCTGGCAAACTATGTATGTTTCCGTAACTTTTGTACTGAAAATGTACATAACATTTAATTCTTGGATATTTTTTTAGATATATTTCGTGTCACTTACTATAAGTAAGCAAAAAAATCCACAAAAATCAGTCGTAAGCGCAACAAACTTGAAAAAATTAGCGGTTGGTCAAGTTGTAATGTTGCTATTTTACGAAATGTTAGGAAAAGAAACGCTTACAGGGTGACGCTTTTTAAAAATTGCATAAAATATCATTAGGCTGCAATTACACATACATACATTCGAATTTGTGGACTTTGGTGAAATTTGAATAAATCAGCACAAAAATCAGCACATCACTCAAAAAATCAGTAGATTTTTGTGCTGATTTCGGAATTCGAAAAAATCAGCACAAACAGAAGCGGCGAAAAGAAAATCAGCACATGTGCTGATGAAATCAGCGCATCTGGCATCCCTATATTCTAATGATGTTTCTGAAGATATCCATGGAAGCTTCGTTTGGATCTTCATAAAAATCTAATATTTGCTTACATATTCCTGTTTCAATGTCAAAGTATTGCACAGCATACGGAAACGTTTTGACATTTCCAATATTTGAAGCGTCGCTGCTTACTGAGAAATACCAATTTTCCTTTAAGGAACTGACAACTTTTTCTTGTGAATAAGGAGCTAAAACATTTCGGGTGATGGCAGCAGCTTTAGTACGTCCACACGTAATTTTGCTAGCAATTTTGCTATCGCAGTATATAAAAGGAGATAATTTGATTTGACAATCTAAGCTATTATAGCTGAGCCCATGAACTACATTATGGAAGACACTCATCAACTCAGCTCTCGAAATGTGTGTCTCTTCTGTACTTTCCTTTGAAACAACAAATTGGGAAATGCTGTGTGATAATTTCTGCGACATTACCAATTTCCTATGCTTTTTTGTTTTCATGTGTTTATTCAAAGAGGAACTTCCTTCATATTTTATAGAAATGTCGGTTTGACACAACTTGCAACTTGCGGTATATTCATCTTTCTTTTTTATCCACTTTGCATAATCAGGCGCCTCAATCCACCCACCAGAGAATGTTGTAAATCTTGGTTTTTTTGATGGTCCTGCTTCATCCATTTCTTTCTTTATGTATACAATGACGGACAACTAATTTGTTTAAAAAAAATTTGATTTTGTCGCTCAGCTGTGTAACTTTTTGTCAATCAGCTGTTGTGATCAGTGTTGGGCAAAAAATCAATACTGCTTAGACTGGAAACACAATCATATCGGATGACGATCGGCGAATTTATCTTTACGAGCACTTCTTATGGTTTATATGAAATGCTAATTGTGTTTTTTGAAATATGCTGGTTAAAATAGTTGGTACTCAAAATTGCGACTTAATATTTTAAAAATTTTGTTTTAGCTTGACAAATGTAATTTTGTCTTGACACTTGACAAACATTAAAAAAGCTTGACAATCAAGCCAAATCAAGCCCGTCTGGCAACCCTACTTCCACCGTTTCTTGATTCAACTTTCTATAGTCTATTACCAGTCCTCATTTCTTTTTTCCCGAATTATCCATTTTCTTTGGAACCATCCATAAAGGTGCGTTATATGGTGAATTACTATCTTTGATTATACCTTGTTCCAACATTTCGTCAATTTGTTTTTTTATTTCCTCTTCGAAAATCTGTGGCGGTCTGTAGATTCTTGAGTAAATTGGTTTATTTGTTGTAGTTTCAATTCTGTGTGTTACTTCTTTAACGCAAGTTAAATGGTCTCCTTCATTGAAAAATAAATCTTCGTTTTCCGTGATTGTTACCTCGGCCATTTCCACTGTAGAGTGGCTCGTCCTTCGCGGGTGTTTCTTTTACTGAAGGAGTTGCAACAGGGGGCCTCTCCGTCCTTGGGGTCGGGGGTTTTGTGATCTGGGTTGTGGCCGTGAGAATTAGAATTTCGCAATTAGAGGTAATTTGAAGCCGTTAAAATATGTGTATGTGTGTGGCCATTCTTATGCTCATAGCGGAGTTTGTGCTCTGAAAAATGCTATTATTCTAAGAAAAGTTATTTATTTAGAAAGTAAAAAATAAAACAATATAATTTTCAAGTATTTTATTTGTTTTTTATTAAATAAGGAATATAAAATTGTACATGTAAATTATTTTTCAATTAATTTGATGATGTCCCCACGCTAATGTGTTAACACCATCTTCCTGAATACATCTCTTATCATCTGAACAACTTAATATTAATTTTTTGAGCTCTTGTGTGTACAATTGATGAGCTTTTGATCTAAATATATACATATTACCGTAGAATTGTTTCTTCCTCAACAAACAATCTTTATAATCTTCTATACTAAGGTTATTTAATAAAGCTTTTTTAACGCCTTTTGCTTTCTTTACTTGATTACAATTAATTGTATCAATAGAATACATCTTTGAACGAAGACCAATGAATTCCCTCATTATATTACCATTGTTCTCGTCCATCATTCCGAGAACTTTTTTATTTTTTAATGGTATATTAAAGACATCGCTTGAATAAGCTGAAGTGTCAAAATATAAGTCGATATCATCTATAATATCTTTATAAAAATCTTCAGTTTTAATATTGTAAATGAAAGAGTCTGTATCCATATAATTTAATGTTTTTTCACCAAATTTCGGTTTCATATAATTATAGTGGAAATCATACATTTTTAATTTGGATAGTTCAAGTACCGTAAAACCTAAATATATAGGTTTATTATATAACGAATGAACCCTGTTCATTTGGATTGCAACCATAACATCTGTAAACATTGTAGAGCTATGATAATTGGGTTTTGCTATTAGAGCGCGAGCTCCTAAATGTTTTCTATAACTTTCCCGTTCACTTACAATTGTAACATCTTTTCTCTTATCAACATTTTCCATTGTTTTCCCGTATACGGTATTATTTAAGAGTTTAAAGAAAATTTTTTCAAACTCGTTTTTAGCTAATGTTCTGTGACGAGTATTCAAATCTATATATTGCTTCAACCAACTCGACTGTTTAAATTTCAAAATTTGTATGTATTTTTTTCAACTTTAAACCATTCGCTAGACATTGTTTAAGAATTCTATAGTGAATAATATAATTTTTCTTATCAGTCAAATCTACTATTAATTTGTTGCATTTGGATATAGGACTTTTTTTATTTTCTACACAAAATGGTAAGTCGTTATGCAGAATATGGCAATTTTGTGGGTATTCTAAATCTACTTCAAGTATATAACCAAAAGAAGAATTTTCTTCAATTGAATCTATGTCAAAGTCATCAATATTTTCAATCCATTCAAATGCACCATATGGAAGCTTTTCAGACATTGCCCAACCATATAGATTATTTGCATCTAAATACATTAAATATTCTGATGGTTTAGTGCTGTCGTAATCACTCATATATTTATTGTTTGCTTTAGAGTGTCTCTTGCAGCATTGAACAAGTCCGCCTCGTATTCCCTTTTGTAAAAAATTTTACATATCTATATTGGTAAAGAGCTCAAGTTCTATTTCACTTGTTTTAAGCATTGCATCCCAAGATAAGCCTGGAGCAGTGTAATATTGACAGGGATCTAGCCCATAAATATTTTTGCAAACCTTTCTAAAATTTTCAAAAATATCTGCCAATAGTAAAACATCTGTCTTCAAATAAAGTAGCATATAATCGAGAAAAATACAATTGAATTGCGATTTTTAGATTCATTTTGGTTTATGGCATCAAGCTTAGATAGTTTAGCTAAAAATTTAGCAGTAAATGATTTATAGATTACTAGAGATATGTATCCAAATGAAGATGAGTTTAATTTAGTCAGAAGAAAGGGTGTCTTTCCCTATGATTATATAAATTCTGCAGATCGTCTTAATGATGAAATCCTTCCACCTCGAAATGAATTTTTCAACAAATTGTGTAACATAGAATGTTCTATTGAGGATTATGAGCATGCTGAAAAAGTTTGTAATGTTTTCAATAAGCTTATAGGTCTTGTGGGCCTACTCGCGGATAAATGAGTTTACGCAAACTGTTTTTAATAACAAGATTTATTATACGTTTAACAATTATGCACAAAATATTCTGCGCGGTAAAGTGAGCGAAGCCGATGCGACGGGATTAGCTGTCTATTCGCGACTGTATTTTTATTTCGCTTTTTCAAACGATGCTCGCGTATTGTGTGCAGCTGCGGTCGTCAGTGTCCTAACGGGACCCTTTTTTGTCGCCGCTCGTACTGCGAAGTACATATTTTTTTTTTGCATTTTATGCACTTTTATTTTAACTTGAAAGTAAATACAAATAAATATATAGGAAGAAATAAATTTTAGCTCTTTGGCTATTTATAAGAACGTTTGCAAAAGTACATTGCGGAACAAGTAGGTACATATATTTTTTGTTGCATTTTATGCACTTTTTTAAATAAAAATTAAAGTAAATACAAATATAGTTTTATTCACAGCTTATATCAAAGAGATAAATTTTAGCTTTTAGGATATTTATAAAACATTTAAAAATAAATTTATTGTTATTGATTTATACAAATAAATGAGATCAGTCTCAGGTCTTGAGCTTTTATAAAAATAAACATCTATAAACTAACGGAGCTAAGTCTTGTTGTTATTGACTTCATATTTTTCGGAAGTTTTGATTTTTTGAACAATATCTTTTCCGTCTTCAGTTTTCAGATATGAACCAAATTCGACACACGTCATGGCAAAATTGTTTTTTATTAAAAGTTCGCTCTCAACATTTTGCAAAGATAATCTGTTTCTCTCCTTACGCCAAAAATTTACCATATGGCTGAATATTCTTTCAGTTGACGAGTTTGAATGAGGAATGGAAAAAATTGTATAACATATCTTTTCCATATTAGGAAAAGATCCGCTATTTAGAAAGACTTTCCATTTTTTTACAATATTTTCCTCTTCAATATTTACGGAGAATGCTTTTAGGGCCACAAATTCATCAAATAGCTCGTCTTTATTGATGTTTTTTATAGTAAAAAGTTGAACAATCTCCTCAAAAGTGTTGAAACGAAGTTCTGAGTTTAAATTGAGAATACTAAGCTTTTCGAACTTATTATCATCAAAATCAAAATGTTTTTCGAGGTATGCAATTATATTATTTAAAAAGGCATCTGCCCGCTTTTCGAACAGCTTTGTTTCTTGAGATTTTATGGTGCAAATATTTTTTGCAATGCTTCCATAAAATTGCTGATTTTTCTGTTCAATAATTGTCTTGTGCAGTTTATTAATGTTGCTAAAGAGATTTAGTACTACCAACTCATTATCAGTTTCCAATTTTTTTATAGCATTAACAAAAATTGTACCAACATTAATAAGTAAGCCTAGATAAGCTTCTGCAATATCAAGCTCAAAAAATTGTTTCAACACTTTTGGGCAATCATCTTGCGACATGAAATAAGCTTTTATGGCGTTATAATTTTTGTAAAGTCTTTCAATAGCTGGTGTTAGGCTAAGCCATCTTGTGGTGACGTGACGAAGCATCTCACACCAATCCATCTCGCAAAATTCAAACACCTCTTTTAGTTTTGCTGTTCGTTTTGTTGAAGAGCTGAACTCATTGAAAACCTTTATTATTATATTTTCAATATCATACTTCAAAAATTTTAGTGAATTCTTATACGCATTATGAAGCTTATGACAAAGACAGCCCATGCCTATAATGTCTGAATTTTCTTTTTTTAATTCAACAAATATGCTTTTTTTACTTCCAAAGTTTACATTCACATTGTCCGCAGAAAAGCTGGTTACATTTAACAAGCTTAAATTATGCTCACTCAGTTTTATTTTGAGATGATTTGCTACATCAAGAGATATCTCTGAATCGGAACTAAAAAAACTCAGAAGCTTAGTATTAATTCCGGTTTTCTTATTGAAATATCGTAAAATAATCGGAAACGTTTTTATATTTCCTTTGTTCGAAGCATCGGTCGATAGCGAAAATGGATGATTATTCTCCAGATCCTTATTTAGCATGGAGACGGAGTGCTTCGCTAGGACATTAGTAACAATTTTGTTGCATTTTGTTCGCCCACATGCGAAACTGGTGGCTATTTCAGAGTCGGGAAAAATATTTTTGAAAAGCTTACCGCTGCAATCGGCTGACATATAACTATGACTGTGAGCAACTGTGTGGTATGCAAAGGCAGCTTCAGCCAAACAGTGCCCATCCTTTTTCTCCTGGACTTTGCTTTTTAAAAGCTGTGACACCGTATTTTGGCCGCGAAACGTTTTCATGTTAATAATGTGCTTTGTGGTTTTTAAATGCCTGTGTACACTTGATATGCCTCCATAAAAAATATTGAAGTTACAATTGCACACAATACATCTGTAAAAGAACATTCGAAACAAGTCTCAAATGAAAGACTGGACCGTCTTTAACACTTATTTTTTATACTAACTTTGCTTCCGAGTCTTTGCTGCTTTTCCGGATCCAATCAAATTGAGCTAGCCATTCATTTCTGAATTTGTTCTTTCTCCTCTCCATTATTTATCAATTTGTACGGCAAATGGTTGAAGGCTGAAAAAAAGTTTTAAAATCTCGAATTTTGCAAAGACTATTATGTTAAAGAACCAAATTCGAACATACCTTAAAGTTATTCCACTCGTGCTTACCGCAAAAAGAAATTTATGTGCAGCCAATTACACAGATTTTAAATATAAGCACGAAATCTAGTGATGTGAAAATTTATTGGATTTTAATCGAACGATTTTTTGTTATCGGTTTTGTGTAATTGGGTTCACAATTTTGTTTTTATTGTAGGTATATTATTATTATTATTCTCAGTGTTATTTTAAAATATGCGCTGATTGACAAAACTTGTATTTGTATTAAAAACAACCCAAATTATGCGATATGATTTTGCTTTGACCACCTTATACTTGTATAAGTTAATTGTATGCGGTTTTATTCACGGCAAAGCAACTTGCCTTTTCCACGTCTATTTTACAATTGCTCGTTTCAATAGCTTGGAATTAATTCGAAGCTTAAAGAGCATACTTAAAACTATACATTTTTGTTATAGGCACATTCATGATATTATGAGCATGTTTCAGCAAGTACTTGAGCTTTCCATTGTTGTTGTAGGTGCATTGCAATTGCAGTACGCATGTTTCAGCAGATAGCGTACTTGATGCTATCCCTTGTTGTTGTAGATGTATTCGAATTCTGTAGGCAGGTTTCAGCAAATGAGCGTACTTGAGCTTTCCATTGTTGTTGTAGGTGCAGTACAATTGTTGTGCTCATGTTTCAGCAAGTGAGCGTACTTAGTGCTACCCAAGAGCAAGTGATCCCGTTTATCGATGGATGCTGAAAGCATTAGCATGTTGTTGCTATGCGCGCTTGCTAATATGATAATGGTGATACTGCAACTTGATAACCCAGCACGCAATTTGGGAACGCATCATATGTTTCTGCTACATGAGCAGCTACGTTAACTTATATGTTAACATAAAATATTCCCAATGCTTGACTTCGTCGTGAGAATGAAAGAGAATAGGTAGAAAATTCCATGCAGAAGGGAAACATTTTCCGCGCACAGTGTTTTTAAAGGGACATTTTCTTGGGAAATTTTTTCATAAACGGAGTGAAACTATTAAATCTTTTAAGTCTTATTATTTTGTTTACGTTCTTTTTAGATGCGACTACTGCCCGTAGATTTAAATTAATATTTTAATTTAAACCTTCTGGTGGAACAAAAAAAGTTTAAAAATTAACGCTCCACCTTTTGACATAAAACATCAACATATGAGTAAAATTTGGTTTCCACTGCCACCGGTTTCGGCATTGATCACGTAGGCCTTTCCAATCTAGTTAGGCACACAACTCGAATGGTTAATTTAAGGATGTTAATAGCTGATTAAATATTATTATTCTTAATGTGTTTTTTGAACAATTTATTTCAGAAGGCTTTTAATGTTTTTTCAGTTTACATGTTATCTTACATGTATGGAACAATTTATTATTAAAATCCTAAACTGAAGCTACCCTCCATTGAAAGGTCGATTGAAAAATCGATATTTTATTACTTTTACACACCCCTAACTTAGAGCTCATGCGCAATAAAAACCGTTAAATTGAAAGGAAGCATTACCATTCTTAGGAAAAATGCAAAGTAAATAGTGCTACCAAGAATGACTTATTTTAGTAATAGCGAAAAAATTTACATGTAAGAAACAATAAAACAAACTACAAAAAAAAGAAAACTTATTTTCACGTTGAAAAAGAAGTACAAAAGAAGTACAAAAAGGGAAAAGGAGTACATTTTAAGAATTTTTTTTTGGGAGTACAGAGTAGTACATGGCTTAAAAATGAAGCACTTGTACTACCTAAAGAAGCACTTCTGGCAACCCTATCCACGAATAAAACAATTTTTTGGTTTAACTTTTTCATATCCTTGTCAAGCGATAGTAAAATTTGATTCCACAAATCTGATGTCATCCATGCGTGTTTATTTGCGAAGTACGGCAAAGGAATTTCTACATTTCGAAAGCAACGAGGATTTTTGGACTTCCCGATGACATACACTTTTTTGTAGGAACCAGTCGCATTGCACAAAAACAGCAAAGTGAGTCGAGCCTTCTGAGTTTTGCGACCTTTTGGCTGATCGCAGTTTCGAAAAAATGTATCATTTGGCAAAGATTTAAAATAAGGACCCGTTTCATCTGCGTTGAAAATATCTTCTGCTTCATACTTTTTCAAAACATCGGGCAAAACTGTGCTGATGTAGTGGCAAGCACCTTCTTCGTCGTTATCTTTAAGCTCACCGTGAATTTTGCCGTACCTAATGTTATGGCGCTTCCTCCACCGCCACAGCCAGCTAGCATTCGGTTCAAAATCGTCGTTCATCTTTACTGCCAATTCCTTTGCTTTATTTATCAGCATCAAGCTCGTTATTACTGCATCATGCTGTCTTTGCTGGTCAAACCAAAACAGCAATGCTCTTTCCAATTTCTCATGGGGGCTAGCCCTTTATCGCCGGCGCTTAAGGTCGCCAGTCTTAGCAGAAATTTTGATGTCATCTTCTTTTTTTAAAACGCGGTTTATTGTCGAAATATGGCAATTATATTGCTTGGCTAGGTCATGTTTTTTCTCGTTATTTTGCACTGCTTCTATAATTTTAAGCTTTTGCTTAAGTGACAATGCCGGCACACGTCGTCCCATTTTTATTTTGATTTAGAGATGGTCGCTCAGACCTAGAACGATAACTTTTAAAGGTGTACATAAATGTAATTCGATAGAAAGTTATGGCAGAGCGATTTCTTTAAGTGCAGCTAAGTAAAACCTTTTCCACTGGAAATTTTAATTCTGAGACACTAATTTTGACGCAGCTAAGCGAAACGCAGCTAAACGAAAATTTTCCATACAAATACTGAATTATGGTGCACCCGTAATATGATGCGCACTTAAGCGAAGACGCAGCTAAGCGAATTTTACTGTACATTAATTATTATTAAAAAACGATATGTAGCATCAGTGGGAAAACTTACAAGCATCACATTTAAACTGTAGTTTCCCTTCCTGTTGTAGTACAGGTGTTTGTTTTCCGCAGGAGCTATGATGCGCACATGCGTTCCATCGATACACCCTATGACGCCGGGAATTCTATGTTTCATGTACAGGGCTAGTGCGATTTTCCTTTTTCCTTCAGGTGTCTTGACCAACTGAATCCACCTTGGGCACAGATGGCGTTCAAAGGCGTCTAGCACTCCAGCAAGGACTTTGCTGAAACTGGATTGGGCTAGAGCAACTTGGTAATCTTTGCCTAATCCTGTTTGGTAACCACTCTCGGCAAAGAATCGCAAAGCTGCACTCAGCTTCACGAGCGGAGAAATTCCAAATTGTTTTTTGATTGGTTGGGTGTGCGTTGTTAAAACATTTAGTAAGTACTGAAATGCAGGCTTGTTTACCCTGTAATATTTCTCAAATCAGTAAAAGAAGTAACTTATTAACATAAATCAATTAGCAAAGCTCATTTCTACTTACAAAGATTGCGGCAACTCCAGCGGGTTCGCAGAGTCTCGCAAATTCCTCCACTGTGGTGGAATATTTTGGTTTTCCTCTTCATCCACTACCAAGTGGAAAGCAATACTAATCATTTTTCAAACAATTTTTCCACATTTTTAACTTTTTTTACACAAATTTTGCACTTCCTGAACTTTGAAATTAACTAATGAATTTTTGAAGTTTGTGTTTTATTTTGACAGCTCAAAAGCGGCAAAACAGCAGTTTTGGAAAATTCGAACTTCTTCTCCGTAATTTTGCTTCTCCCAGGGAGATTAGGATAGGAGGATTTTGTTTTCGAGAAAATTTCCATTCCGCAGGAATTTAACTCCCGGGGAATATTCAGAATTGGGCTGATATTGTCCTAGGGGCGTTGAGAATGCTGTGTTTTTTCGATCTTCCGGTTTGATTATGATTTGATGGAAGCCCTTCGCAAGATCAAGGGTAATGAAGTATTGCGCCCTGCCCAACTTTTCGAGGCTATTATCTATGTTAGGGATTGGAAATTTATCGCTAACACTGACCTCGTTTAATAATCACCCTATAATCAATTACAATTCTCCATTTCTTCTTGCCCGAGTTGTCCGCTTTCTTCGGTACAATCCATAATGAGGAATTGTAAGGAGATGTGCTCTCTGTGATTATGCCCTGTTTGATCATGTCTTTCATTTGTTTACTGATTTCTTCCTCGTGGATTTGAGGGTATCTGTATATTTTGGAATATACCGGTCGGTCCGTTGTGGTCACGATTTCATGCTGTATTTCGTGAGTGTGGGTTAATGAATGCCCTTCTTTAAAGAATTGGTCAGAATTTTTTACATTAAATTCTATGGGTAAAGGTGTGATAATTTCCTGATCTATGCCAAATGTTCCTTTAATTGTGTTAAAGGAGGCCGGTTGCTTGAGTTTTGTTCTTGGGTAGTGTGGCAAGAGATGGGAATTTAGTAACCGAAGTGGTAGATCCTGTGTCAATAAGACATTTTATCGAGGTATTGTTAATCGTAAGTTCTACTACCGGTGGACTATATTTTGGGCCTGACATTGAAAATTTATTTCGTCCTTGTTATTAGTTTCAACTGTCTTGAATTCCCGCCCTGGTATCGAAGCCTATTGTATTCCTGAACCCGTCTTGTACTCTGTGCGAAATTGTTTCTATGAAAACATGACGTTATTGGGCCCTGGTTTGCACTAAAATTATTGCGGCTAAAATTGTTTCTTGGGAAAGTTGTATTTGTCCTGAACTGGTTGTTTTTTCTAAAGGGATTATTTATTCTATTGTTGAATTGTTCTATTAGCCCTGTTTCTTCTAAAGTAAGGAAAGCCGTTCTTAGGTTCTGGATATTTCTGCTGTATATTATGCTTGCTAAATTAGGTTCGATTTTACTTAAGAATATTTTCTGTATTACTGCTTCGTTTGCTGCCGGTGAAAATTCGGCTGGCTTTGACGTATCAAATTCGTACTTATGATTAAGCTTATCTAGTATGTGAACAAGTTTTTCGTAATAGTCACTTACATCGATGAGCCTGGTGGTGATTGCTTTGTGGTGTAGGCCATGGTATGTTTCTCTCACTCCGAAGTTCCTGATAAGTTCCGCCTTGACGTCCTCCTATCGTGGAGATGTTTTTAACGGCCTTATTATTTTTAAAGCTGCTCGCTGGATTTTTGTGATCACATGCCGCTGGAGTATGTAGGGGAGAGGGGGGTATCTCCGTCTCTTTTTTTTTGAAGGCCTATATTTCAGAAGGTAATCAATATATTTATAAACCGATTAGACTGTTACAATACCTCATTATTTAACAATAAAATGTTATACTAAATCGGTAATTTCGCTGAATGTGCCCCCATGCCAGGGTAGCTTCGGCATTTGGCGGGGCACTTTCGGCATTCATACTTTAAAGTACCATAAGGTGATACAAAATCTTGTTTAGACTAGATAAGACATGTTTTTGGTTACATAACACGTTTTTATTATATTTTGCATTACAAAAATTAAAAAAAATCATGTTTAAGAGCTTCAAAAAAAGGTAGTTATTGGAAAATTTTGTTTATAAATTATTTGTTGTATATAATGTTTAAAGTGCTGAGATCTACCCTAATATTAATTTTGTGTGGTTACGGGAGGTTTAAGCCAGGTTCGAGGGTCTTGGAAGCTTCAACTCGACTTCGATTTTTAGTACCTGTTAAGTTATATTGACGAATGTGCCCCATGCAAAACAGACGAGTCCACCCTGGTGTCACTTTTTTTCTTTTTATTTTTTGACTTCTGATTTTAGTGCTTTATTTTCACTTAATACACTTTTATTTACAAAATAATTAGTATTAAAGTAATACTAATACAATTTTGTTCGAAATAATGGTATAAATACAGCACAAACTTCTTACGTTACCGACCTGAATATTCGGGAACGAAGCACGAAAACACAAAATCAAATGTAACTTTATCATCTGTTCAGATAGAGATGGCAAACTTTGTGAGGGATATTTATGCTAGTTATGGGATAGTTATTACTAATAAACAGTTATGTCCGATGACTCCTTCATACCGAAATCGCCTTTGACGAATGTGCCCCAAGGACGAAGGTACCCCCCTCTCCCCTACTCTTTTAAAGGTGCATTCTCATCGAATAGCTGGAGGATTATTTCCACTTCCCTCACAAATGATGAAAGGTCGTAGCTGTTGTCGCCGTTGAACTCCTTGATCCTTGCCGCTTCCTTAATTAATTCTGATGCTGCGATCGTGCTGGATTCATCTTTGGCCTTTTCGAAATTCAGTCGTTATTGGAGTTCTCTGTAGTACTGGACACGGTCAACTGTGTCGTCGTCGTCGTCAAAGCTGCTGGATCTGTGGGCTACCTCTTCGTGTCTGTTTGGTATAAAACCAGCTTTTCCAATTTCTGCTTCAGTGGTAGGCTCTTCTTTTCCGGTAGGAGGCTCCAGTTTGAATCTTCTCGAGCGTTTTTCGGATATGGCTTCGCACTGTTATTTGCTGCTTGACTTCACTTTTGTTGTTTGCTGAAGATGCTGTTTCTTGCACTTTTTATTAAAGATGCTGCTTGCTTTGCACTGTCCTTTGTCTTTAGACAAAAGGAAAAATTTTTTTTTTAAGTGTTCGCGTTCACTTTTTTGTGCTCTTGTTCCGTCTTTAGATAGGAACTTTGTAGAACTTAAAATTTTTTTAAACGAGACTAAACGAGACTTTTCGCTTTTACTTCGCGGTCCGGACTGTTCAGACAGGAATTGTTTCAATGCTTCGCGAAAGGTCGTTTTTGATATTTCTTCGGAAATATCGCCGTCGACTGCGCCAGTTAATAGTCCCATTAGTTATGATTTAGGAATAACTTAACTTGACTTAAGCCAACCTGCCATACGGAAACTCTGTACATGCTGTTACTCATGAAATAGGAAATAGAAATAGAGAACAGCAGGTTTCAGGATTCTATGTTAAGTCGTTAAGTCAAAAGAGAGCGTGAGCGGATTGCTCTACAGAAGCAGCATTGCCAGTGCAATATTTTTCAGACTTGAAATAATTTCGATTGAAAACTTGGATATAAAACATGAAAAATATCGCTGTATCAGACGAAATAACTTTTAAAACTTAAAGTAATTTTTCGCCAATTCCGTAAAGTCATATTTCCATTACAAAACCAAATATAATTCTTGCGTTTTCAATTGAGTGGACCGCAATGGCAACCTTACTTTCATTCGTAAACAAAATGTCAAAACGTGTGAATATGGACGACGAGCAGCTTATAATTTTGCTACATTCAAATAGCGAATTAGCTGCTGTTGTCGTGTTTAATATATTTTATACATCTTGAGAAAGCTCAAGAACATTGCGCTCAACTTTAGTTTAGACAGCATTTCAATTAAATGAAAGAATTTAGTTCTGCACTTTCAAAAAATAATTCAACTATCAACAAAAAAACAGCTGATTTCAAAGTCATGAGTAACAGCTCCTAAGTTTCTACGGAAACTTAACTAAGTTAAGTTATTCCTAAATCATAACTAATGGGACTATAAGTTATTCCGGTGGTAAGGAAAACTTGTGGGTTCTTTCGTTGTAGAAAATGAACTGATACTTTATTTCTCTCCAAGCCTTAATATAGCTTAAAATCTACTTACATACTTTACATAGAATATTCTTTACATATTTCCTTATTTACTAATTCTGCTTGCGTCATTTCTCTCTTTGTTATATCAATCTCTTTTGATTGTAAACAATGCAACGAAAAGTGTCGAGTTGCATTGCTGCGACCAAAAAACCAATATATAATTATGCCTATGGGTCGGCCTTCTGTTGACGTTTTTTATTATGCTGACCAATTTATCGGCATGACGTTGTCAAGTGGTTCCGCGTTGACGTAGGCCGGTTGAAGTGACGCTACAGTCTTCCGGGACTGTAACGTAACTCGCGCGAACGCAGCGCTGTTGTCACATTGTCCAATGGAGATATCAAGCCTATTGTTATACTCCTGAACCTGTTTTGTATTATGTGAAAAATTTTTTTTTATGAAAGCTGGCGTTGCATTTTCACGCACGGTTCTTTCGAGGTAAAGTTTTTTATATCAAATTCACAAATTTCGTTGGGTAGACTGTCCAGTAAAGGCCAGCAATTTGACGACCATTTTCAAGTTAAAATTGGCCTTTGCAAGCAAATAGATTAGCTAATTTTTTAAGTCAATAAGCCCCTGTATTGTATCGCTTCCAGTTGGAATGTCGTCGACACACGCGTCGTTGAGTAACACACGCACTGCATTTGGATGGGTGTGCTTATAATCTTCAGATATTTGCTTCAGCACACGCACGGATAAAAACGGTGACGATGCAATCCCATACGTGACTGTCAGAAGTCGAAAATGTTCAATTGGAGAATTTTCACTTTCTCTCCATACAATTCGTTGGTAGTTTGTGTGATCTTGCGAAATAAAAATACCGCGAAACATTTTTTGAACATCGGTAGAGAACGCGTATTTATGCTGCCTAAAACGAAGAATAAATCACGCTGAATTGGCTGCCCGATATGCATGCGCTCATTTAATGAAACTCCATATGAATCTTTACACGACCCATCAAAGACAACGCGGCATTTTGTACTGGGACTGTCTGGGCTTAAGACAGCATGGTGCGGCAAATAAAAACGATTGGCAGATGGGACATCAATTTCCATCGACGGCCAGTAATAGTTTTGTCAGCAAAAGTGCAGCGCTGAGTTCACGGCGCGGTATTGACACCAGCTTTAGAGGCGCAACGCGAGTTTTTGACACGAGAAGATTTATGGCAAACGCATCGCCAAGCTGTGCGCGACTATATATTACTGCATGGAATTAACATGGAAGCAATATTACACATTTAGTCCACCGGTCGCGCAATTCAGCCCCTACTACGCGCGCGGTTCTCCAGTTGAAAATTCCAAGCTTTGCCAGTGCGCCTTTATAGCAATTGTTTAATTGTTGTAATTAAGCCTATGAGCAAAATTAGTCAAATTTTACTTAATATAAAATTTCACTCACCACAGTGTCAGCACTGTTTTTTTAATTCTTTTTTTTATCAATTTAACTGGCCGGGGTGCCAATTGGACGCCTGTCGGAGGTGCAGGTGAGGCTACGGAATTTAGTGCTAGCGGACAGGGGGCGGCGATTTGATGGCTGTTGTGGAAAATCCGTTTAAAGAAAACCACAACTTTTCGGAGCACTATGTGCAATCGAATTACTTTTATTTCTTGACTCTCTTAACTTACTTTTCCCATATATGCCGTGGCAGGTGGGTTGGTGGAACCGGGGGTCGGATTAGCGATTGTTCCCTGGAAGATGCGGGGATTCGCAACGGAAATAGTCACAATATTTGAATCTAATCGCGAGGAGATGCACTGGCTCTCGAGTTTTACTGAGCGGAGAAATTCACTTGGAAAAAACACTACTGTTTCTATAGTATTTTTATTGGGTTAACTAGTGTTTACGCCAAACGCAAACTATGTATCATACCCTTATGGTCTAGCCGTCTAGCCGCTGTTATATACAGCATTCGAAATTCGATACATACACGAAACGGCCAAGCACACGATCGCCTTGATAGCAAGGGTTCGTGGGCTTAGCACGTCGTAGCTAGCGGGCTTACCACTTTTGACCGCCAGCGAGGCCACAGCAACTTTTTGTAAGTATATTGTGCAATAAAGGAAAATAGGGATTTTATATCCCGCAAACCAAAATTTTTTGGTTTCATTTTTTTTCTTTACTATTTTTTCCATTCTCCTTTATAAATTTTCACCCGGCCATCCAACCCCGCACATATGTATATACTGCCACGTATATACAACTAGTTTCGACTATAGTTCTTATCGACATCGTATATTTTTATGGTATGCAAAAATTCAGCGTCATCGTTATTCCAATGGAATGTGGATTACATTTCCGATTTCCGCTGCGACTTCTAGCAAATTCTGATCATCATCAGTATAGGTACGTTCGTAAATGCAACCCAGCGGTCGCACTGCAAAGCAACGCGTTCGTAAAAGCAAAATGGCGCAATACTGTTGCGTGCAACGCGTTCGTTAATGCAACAGCTTGGCACCGCAGTGACAAATATCTGCAGTTTTCGCAGTCATTATCCTACTGTTGCGGGGTGCAGAACACGAAATGGAAACGTAAGAAAATTTATTATAAATGGATAAAAATTAGTTTGTTACCTTTTATAATTACAATATGCTTTATTTACTTTCAGTACACACGATTTTTCATCAAATTTCTTAAAACTCTTGGTTCGGACAAGGCTGGACATGGAAGCTGAGTTCAAAGAAGGAAGAAAGAAAAGATCAATTCTATGGGGAAAAATATTGGAAACCATAAAAGAAAAAAAACCAGGTAATAACATGCCAAAAGAGCAGATATCGAGAAAATTTGTAAATCTGTTGACGACGTACAAACGGATCAAACAGAGGAATAATACAACAGGACGAGATGCATCTTCGTGGGAGTTTTATAACGATTTTGATGAAATATATGGCACAAGACATTCGATCGTGACGCCCCCCGAAAACTTGCAGTCTTCATTGTCCTGTAATGACGAATCAAACGCCGCAAATGAGGACAACTTGGATGACACCAGTGGTTCGCCGGGAGCAACCAAAGGAGCTCATTGTTCAAGAAGCACCAAACGGCGAAAAGTAAGCGGTAGCAGCGATGAAATGCTGGATTTTTTCAAAGGTGAAGCCGAGAAAGAAGAGAAAAGGCACGCTGAGCTCGTCGAGCTCGAAAGGCAAAAGATGGCAATCGAGCGCGACAGGATCCAAGCCATGATAAGCGTGAGGGATCTTCTACAAAAGGTTTTAGAGAAGTGACATTTTTAACGTGTTAGTTTTTTAGTTTTAAGTCTAAGCAATGAATGCTGATTAAGTTTTCCTACGTGAAATGTAATTTCAATATTTAATCTTTTATAAACCAATTTTAATGTGATATATAGTTTAAATATAAATTCATACAAGAGAGAGCATAATTTTTATAAAATGAAATCGTGGTTTTATTTAAGAGCAGAACAATGTGGTTAAATTTCTTCTCATTGCAATTCCATCCGAATCGTCGTTTCCTTGTTGTAACCCTAAGGCAGCAGTAGTGCTACTATTTTCTTCAGTGCCTTCATTATTTGAAGGAATTAGTGCAACGTATTCAGAGGGATTTCCTCCGCTTAAAATGAAATTATGTAATATCGAACAGGCATATATTACATTTGTTACTTTTCGGATCGACTTGAAATTTACATAATTAAGTATTTTAAATTTTTGCTTCAAAATTCCGTAAGACTGCTCTATAAACACTCTTGTAGAGCTCAGGCAATAGTTAAATTTTTTTTTCCTCAGCGCTTAGATGACCATTATCTCTGTAAGGCGCTAGCAGGAACTTTGAAAGTGGGTAAGCGGAATCACCCAGAATAACCGCATTTCCCGCTAGTTGCACTTCACCAGAAGTAATTGCCTTATAGATTGGACTGGTTTTCCATACATGTGCATCATGGCAACTGCCTGGACATCCAACAAAAACATCAAGGAAGCGAAATTTACTGTCGCATATGGCCTAAAACACAACCAAGGGTTTGTCAGTATTTAAATGCTGGGAAAATATAACCCTGAATATACAAACCTGCATAATAATTGAGTGATTTCCTTTCCGGTTGTAATAACTGATTGTATCGCTTTTTGGAGTAGGGATGCGGAAGTGCGTCCCGTCTACGCACCCTACCGCAAATGGGAAAGGGTTGTTTCTGCTGCGCTCAAAATGCTCCATAACTTCGAGTTGCTTCGAAGCAGAGGGCCACATTATTTCCTCCTTTAATAAGCAAATAATTCTTACTATTCGGAAGAAAATCTTGTGCGTCGTCCCTCTCGCATCATTATCCATGGCTCTACATTGCCAGTTCTGTCGCCTTCGAGTTCTTCATAAATCTCTATTGACTTCTGTCCCTCATCAATTTCTATAGGGCAGGCAACCGACGTTACCATTTTCATAAGCTTCTTAAACTCATTATCGCCATCTCTTTCTAGTCGACCCAAAGATTTGATCCTCTGATGATGTTAAAACCACATATTCGACCAACATCTCAGAAGTTGGGGCCAATATTTGAGATAGGGCTGGACCTCTCAGTCCAAAATTCGTTCAAATTTTTCAGCCGTTCCAGAAATTACATCCTCTGCATCCGAATCAATGAAAATTTTTGAGTGTTGGAAAGTCATCGCAAGAAACTGAAATAAATATACTCTGGTCTCGTGATAGCTAGCAACTAACTCAAGTAGAAAGGATGGAAACGTTTTATATGATTTTTCGGCATAGGCCGAAGGCTCTAGGGGTTGAGTCGGATCAATACCTTCAATACATTCTACTTCCATTAATTGTCAATCCCACTCCTCTGATGATGTTAGAACCCTCCCAGTATCATAGCTTCGACTATAACTTTCCCCTCGTTAAAATATGGATACTCCTGGAACCTAAAATCTAAAAATACTGAAATATAGTTTTATATGAAGTTTCCTTTTGATGGGAGGGCGTCGATTAAACACTTGTGTAAATTATTTAATAATCACTTTATTCAAATACAGACGTCCTTAATCGCTATACACTTGAACTTTTGTATCGGTAAACCAGCTGCTTTATATTTTCTATTGGTAATGTCTTGTAATTTGTTTATAGGATGTTCGACATTTTATAGAAATCCTTTGCGATGTCCTTGTGTTATGCTTCTGTGGACTCACTCACATAAATTGGTGAAACCAAACGCCACAGCACTTCGCAAGTCTCTAAAATTATATTTCGCACCGTTGGGTTCCCCAGTTTGTAGCTCCAGGCGATTTCTGACTACCAGACTTCTCGCAGGAAGTCTAAAAAACATATTTATTTTATTGCACTTTATTACAAAAAAAAATATTGAAAGAAAAACAAAATTAGACGTCTAAAATCAGCAAGTCTAAAAAACATATATATTTTATTGCACTTTATTACAAAAAAAAAATAAATTTTTGAAAAACCAAATTAGACTGGACGTGTCCGTTCTTTGGCAAAATTATATATGTCAATCGTGTCGTGAATCCGGCTCGAAGGACCAAATGGCGGCGTGAGATATGTGCGACTTATGTTTTTATTAAAAGACTTTCAATTTGTTTTACGTCAATTTTTATTATTAAGTCACTTATTATTCTACAACTTCATTTTTGGGTATGCCTTGGCATGGCATGCAGATCAGAGATCTGCAGCGAGTCACTCAGACGCAAATCGGATTGCAGTCTGAGCACGTTTTTGCTTGAACTGCAATCCATCCGCACCTTCTAAAGTGTGAGCAGGACTGCAACATTTTTTCCAATCTTCAGATTTTAAAGCTCCGTTCGCCTTGCTTCTCTTCATCATGTTGAACTAGACTCACATCAAACTATTAAATTAAGTTTTCCCTCGTTGGCTATGCCTTGGCTTGGCATGTAGATCTTCTAATTTTCACTTTTGTTTTAAATTATTATACGTTTTACAATTCCCAATTAGAGTTGTAAAATTATTAATTGTTTGTAGACTTTTACAACAATGTCGAGTTTACAACAATTTATTAATTGAATAACAATTCTTAACTAGTGTATTGACACTCAAAAGATTGCACATCGAACAATGGTTGTGCGTTTACCTTTTTTATGCGTTTTTCACCATTTTGTTCATCTGCTCTTTCTTCGCATCTAAAAACGAGTCTATCGATATTTGGCTTCTTCTGGATTCCATGTTTTGTAAATGTGCAGAACAATTTTTGTCTCTTAAGGTGTGACAAAATATTGACAGCACTTTTATTGCACGCTTTGCAAAAAGCCGTGCCGTTTTGGTTTTTCAGCCATGGGAATTTTTGAGCCACTCAACTCTGAACTTCCTGTTTCTGTTTCACTAATCAGCCACTCTATCATTGCCTAGCTCTTTCCTACAGATATGACATAATGTGCTTTCATGTTGATTTCGAAATTGTTCTGATGTGAGGAAATTCATTGGCTTTATTATAGATAAATAATTATAATAAATGTCTTTTAAGTCTCTAACTAAATACTCTATACATTTTTTAGGTGAATCTACACCTGAATATTGAACCAATTTACTTAAAGAACTATTAGAACATTTTATATAATAACTAAATGCAAAAGGAATATGCTTCTGAATGCTTTTTACTTGTGTTGAGTTTTGAATATTTTCACTTTATAAAAAAAAATTCAAAATCAGCATATACTACGACGGGTATATCTAACTCCCGTTCATAATTTTTATAACTTAAAACTGCCTTCTTACCGCTTGGCATTTCAGCAACAATTTTGTTGCAGCGAAATTTATGTTTCTGCAACGCTTCTGAATCGTGAGTATATTGCAGTGTAATATCTTCAATTTGTTCCAATTTGGGGTACTTCTTCCGTCACAAGGAAAACACGTCTTTTCGTATCAGTGGTCGTTTATTCAATGATTCTTAGTTGCTACAATATATCTAGAAACCGCGTAGCTGCGCCGATATTTTTGATTTTATCACTTCAACGGCTATCTCTTCAAAAGTGCCTTTTGTTAAATTTACTAACTTCAAAGCTGTTACGAATCTTTGAAGATGTATTTTTTGTCCATTAAATTCTGGAATGACATTCGAAATGTCTTTTATGTATGCCCGTTGGGCAACTGGGTCTGCCATTATGTTTTCTTTTGTGTCTATTAAACTTGTATTTGAATATAATTCCTCTTCTTCTTGTTCCTGTTCTATTTCTTCGTCTATTTCTGGTAATGTTATTACCGCAGGAATTGTCAGATCGTGTAGATCTTGTTCTTTTATATCAATTACTTCGCTTGATTCGTCATCTTCATCTTCCCCTAAATCTATTATATCTTCTCTAGGATCTATTACCAAAGGGGTATTTAAGATTGTCGGTATTAATATATCTAAATGAAACCTTTCTTTGATGGTTATTAAATTCGTACGTAACTTAATCAATAATTTTGATATTTTTGACCAGTTCGTTTTATTTATTATTTTCCTATTATCATGCACTAGTATTCTTGCCTCGTTAAAGGAATTGACAAGAATCTTTGAATGTTTATTTATCGTATCTTTCTATGTTACCCTATTCTGGCTTACACATTTGTAAGACTTATCAAAAGTTTCTTTTATTTCCCGGATATGGAGACTCAGTTGCTCCCATTCCATACTAAGGTTTCATTTCTATTTTTATTTCTATTTATTCTCCAAAAATCTCTCTCAGACAACCATATAATCGTTGTACATATGTATATTTTTGTTTTATATATTTTAAATATATTTTTATGACAATTGTCTGTGCGTTTATTAGATCTTATCCAGATCGTTAGCTTGGCTTAAGGCCTTTTTCGTTATACACTTATTGTGTAAGCGATAAGCTTTGTAAAGGATATAAACGCACAAAATTACAACAATTATCGATAACAATATATTTGTCAACTTTGAATCAATATTTGTTGATTCGATTTTATTAATGACATTAGCAGTGGAGTCCACTGTTTTGGTATCGACTATACCCATTATGGTTGTATCAAATTTACTTATACTATTATTTTTCATATATTCTCAAATCAAAAAAATTCAATCTCAAAAAAATTAGTGAGTTAAGTAGGTCTATTCTGTATGATTTTATAAGCTTTATATTTTTTTTTTTTTTTTTTACAGCATTCTACCTATTTGTTCGTATAGCTTTACGGGCTATACTGCTATCGGGCAGATAAGGTTCCGCTCAATTTCACAATATGTTTCTTAATATATATTCTTAAATTAAAGTTATATGTTTGTAAAAAAAAATTTCGTCCTTCTCGGCTGCATCTGCTTCTGTTGTCCGCCTCGGTATCTGCTTAGGGAGTGGAGGTGTTGTTATTTTTATTGTGGTTTTAATCGTCTTTATCACTGAGTGAGCTGGGGTTATTGGCTTTCTCTGGATGAGGCTTGCTTTAAGGAAGTCAAGTTCCTCTTGTAGTTTTTGGGCAGTTGATTTAGCCACTTTAGCCACTTTATGTGCGCTATTCTTTTCTGTATTTTATTTTTCACACCCCCGCGGTTTGCCATAACCCCATCTCTACTCACTCAGTTCACTCCTGGCAGGATCACTCAGTTCACTTCTGGCAGGATCGGTCAGCTCACTCCTGGCGGGATCGATCAGTTCACTTCTGGCAGGATCGGTCACATGGAATATCTCCACGTCACGGTCGCCATGTAATATCTTCAATTTGTTCCAATTTGGGGTACTTCTTCCGTCACAAGGAAAACACGTCTTTTCGTATCAGTGGTCGTTTATTCAATGATTCTTAGTTGCTACAATATATCTAGAAACCGCGTAGCTGCGCCGACAGTGACGCCGGCAGAGGAGCGGTCTGCGCTTATGTATAAATATGCTTATGTAAATATAAATAATTGCTGGCGAAGAGTCGCCGCGGCAGAGAGGAGGTATCACGCTCACATCGTGACAGAGCCGTCGCGCATGTCAGGCATGCCGACTCAGCACTGTGCAGTTCCATTGCACTCAAGCGCGGTCATATTACCAGGCACTTGAGAAACTGCTTGGTACTTAAATATTGTGACCAAGTGCTACAATGTGTTTGTGATAATATTTATGCATAACACTGAGTACAGTGTGCATTCGATATGAGAACATACTACAGTATACACGTCATTTTTATTTTAGCTTCAAAAAAGTAAACTTTTAAAGAATACGAGAACAAAAACATTTCATAACAGCAAAAACTAAAATTAAAATGGTTACATGAACACATATTTGATGTAATGATGAAAATTCATTTTGTTATACATTTGATGTAAATATTTCACATTTTTACTATACATTTGTATGTATGTATACGAGTATTAGATCAAAAACTAATAAATGAGATCAAAAAGAAATTATATTAAATATTTTATGCATTTAAGCATTAAAAAATAGTTTTGGCAGACCATACATAGTTAGGTTCGTTTCCCCCACCACATAATTCTTTTGATAGCATAATGCTATTGATGGTTTTGAAATCAAGTTTATTTCTTTTTTGTGTTTTAATTAAAGACAAATCGGAAAATTTTCTTTCTGCCGCGGCTGAGCTATGCGGCAATGATAATAAATTCATTACGAATTCCGATAGCTCCTTAAAAGAATTTTCTCCCATCCCATTCTTGAAAGACGATACTTTTTGCCAGAATTCTACTATGTCCATATCACTACTTAGCTCCACATTTGAAAATCTTAGCAATTTCCACTGTGTGATTACTGTCTCAGAATCATATTCATTTAAATTCGAAAAATGAGATAGCAAAGGTAATATACATATTTCGGATTTAGACAAAACTCCAATTGGAGTTAAAATGGACAAATTTTTTAAGTCATCTCTAGAGAAGTCGAATCTCTGCTGCATTTGCTTTAAAAGCTCCAAGTAAAAGTTCCGAATATTCATTTGTATTTCTTTTTTTTGTGAATCAGACAGTGAGCTATTGTGTAGGTAAATATTTGCTTCATTTCCTATAAAAATGTCATTTATCGGTAAGTAATTTTTTGCATCGTACAAATCAAGCCCATCTAAAGAATGCAAGCTTTTTACGTGCTCATTTTGCATAAAGTTACTCAATATCAACTTAAAATTCATTTCAATGTGTGCATAAAGGTAGGGCAAACGAACCTTCTCAGACTGAAATTCTTTGTTGAGATTGTTAACGACTTTAAGGATATAGGATAAAAAAAGAAGGTAAGCTTTTAAGCTGGGATCTCCCATTTGTTCTGCCAAACCAGCAGATTTTATTCCATTAACTTCCAAGTAGCAAGATATGAAATAAAGGTGTAAATGGTTCCACTGCTCGATTATTCGGTTTATTACTTGCTCTAATGCAAGCCACCTTGTCAAAGAAATACCCAAAATTTTATGTGGCTCCACGCAACAATAATCCTGAAATTCTTTAAACTCATTTATACGTTTTGGACTGTGTGCAAAAAACATAAATATTACGACAAAGTTCTTCGATTTCAGTAGGTAGCTTCTTACATGCGTATGCCGAACACAAGTGTAAAGAATGGCATGAACACTTTATATAAAACAAATCCACATCCCTTTTGAACCTTGCTTGCAAACCAATAATTTCGCCGGCCATAACGCTAGCCCCATCCGTGGCTAAGCCTATGATATTTTTTACGGGAACATCGTGTTTATCAAAAAAACTTTTTATCGCTGCATAGATTGAATTGGCATCAGAATTAATTAACTCGATCAAACTGAGAAACCTGTCGTGAATGTTACGAGTCAAAATGTCAAAATATCTTACAACCAATACTAATGATTTTTTGGCGGATAAGTCGGTGGTCTCATCAACGATTAGCGAGAATTTTGTCATTTTCAGCTTACTAAATATTGCCTCTTTTGATTTATTTCCCAAAATTTCTGCAATCTCTGTAGATTTAGTTCTGCCACATTTAAGAGGCTTAGCAATTTCCGAGTCTGGACAGCACTCCATTAATAACTTCGGCAAATAATCCATCAACAAAAATGGCAAATTATGGCATATGATGAACATTACTAACGTGAGCTCAGCGTGATGAACTTGTTTTGCAAATTTTGTGGTCTCTGCGCTCATACAGTCATCAATTTTGATTTGGTTCCTTTTTCTTTCTACGTTTTTAATATGGCTTTGCGAAACGTTGTGTTTTTGCAGAAAAGAAAGATGATTTGACAATTTTTTGTCGCAAGCAACGCAAGAGCTCGTTTCGTTTACATTTTGGAGCCAGGGAAATTGTTGCTTCCAGTCAGGACGAAACTTCCTTTTTGGAATACATTTGGTTTCAACATTCCTGTATTAAAGCAAGAATATTTTTGTAAAAACATTTTAGGTGCCTATAAGCACAATAAACCATGTCACCTGCTTTCGTCGCTTTCGCTTTCGAATTCCATTTCCTCAGCACGCTTTCTGATCAGAAATCTATAGAAAACATGTTAAAATAAGAATGTCTCACTTATTAATCCAAATTACCCACTTTTCCATGTTCGCCTTTATGTTTGTAGTCTTTAAATTAAAAAATAAAGGCTTCCAAAAGACCGCTCTTCCCAAAAACCCGCTTTTTATTTGTAAGCAAACTAGAAATGATAATATGACAATAATCAGGCATGTTTCAGAATCCGAATCGGAATTGCTTCGGAATCGGAATTGAAATCCCATTCGGATTTAAAATGGTGTTCCACAATCCGTGTGAAATTGCCCCTTTCGGAATGAATTTCGAATCCGAACCAAACCAAATTTCGTATCAGCTGTTTTGTGTTGACACAAAATAAAAGCAGAAACAAAAGTAATTCAAATTTGAAAATTTGTGCACTTTCTTGTAAACTATAGAAAATATAGCTAAATAAACCAAAATAAGTGGTGCCGTTTTGCTGGTTGCTGAAAAGTTGAAGCAGGAAATTCTGCGCGATCGCAGCAATACCATGGAATTGCCGGATTCTTCGTACGAAGTGTTTAAAATTATATGAATTTAGAATATGAATGTAAAGAAAAATGAGGCGAAATAGCAAATTGTATAAGTGTAAATATTTTAATTTCAGTCTCATGTAATTTCAACTTTATGCTACAATGTAAAAATTGGTTCAAAATAAAAGAAAATAATTAAATTCATTAAAAAAAGTATTATTGAATTATCTAAAGACTATCATAACCGATTTAAGTCTTTTTATTTCATTCTAATTCTAATTCCACTGGCAGTTAGGTCATCGGAATAAATCCGAAGAAAATTTCCGAAGTTCGGAATGTAGAACACCAAATTTCCGATCCAAATGCGTTCGAACTCATTCGGATTTTAGAACAGGGTTGCATCGGTTAAATATTTCCGATAATCGGAATGCAGAACACCAAACAGTGGAATCAAATCCACTTCCGAACCGAATCGGATTCTGGAACATGCCTGAATATGATGCTTCGATTAATCGTGCTGCCACTATTAATCTCAGTGACATAAGTTATGCCAACGATGCCACTTCTTGCACAAAAATAAAAGAACTTATGAAACAAAAAAAATTTTAGTTATAAGACGTATTAAAGATATATTTCAGTTAATACTTGATCCGAGTCAAAAGTAACCAAAAATAATCAAAATTTACCTCGTAACCAAACGCAAAAAAAGTAACCAATTTTGGTAAAAAGTAACCAAAACGGCAACACTGGTTCTGCTGCGTGCTTTATTACGCACTCTCCTGCGTGCTCTATTACGCACTCTGCTGCTTGCTCTGCTTCGCACTCTGCTGCTTCGGGTTCTGCTGCGTGCTCTATTCCGCACTCTGCTGCTTGCTCTGCTTCGCCCTCTGCTGCTTCGGGTTCTGCTGCGTGCTCTATTACGCACTCTACTGCTTGCTCTGCTTCGCACTCTGCTGCTTCGGGTTCTGCTTCACACTGTGCCATAACGGATCTTTCGGGAGGAATGCGCGGGCACTCGCCGCGCTGTTCAACTGGCACTCCGTTAATCCTCAATATAAGCGAATTTTTAGTTCCACTTGACGACAGGCCAAGATGCTGCAACCACAATCGCAACTGTACGAGTGAATACTCTGCACTGGCAACTGGATTATTGGGACTTTTATCTCCACGCAACTGGCGCTCACTCATTTTTAAATATACTTATTGTATGTATTGAGGAAAAAAAAAAAATTTAACTTTAAGCACGTATATTATTGTTTATCAAATGTTTTAAATTTCATTTATTTTTCAACACTGTAGGCTTGGTACATATTCCGCTTCTGATGTAGCAATATAACTCAAACACTACCGGTTTTCTCAGCGTCATTTTCTAGAATCCCTCTTCGTTATTCTTGCTATTGCCATCATGGCGTTATGTCAAAATGAATACAGGATGAACTACATATCTTAAGACTAGAAATAACAATAAGGGTTAGCTTATACAAAACAATAATAGCTACATATACGTAGGTGACGTAGCGCGTAGCGTAACGTAACGTAACATTGCATGTACTTAAGTACATACTGCTACAATACCCACGTCATATTTTTTTTTTCGTTGCACATTTGAACCTTTATAAATCTTCAAACATTGTAAACTTTATTTCTTTATTTTGAATAAGCCACTTAAGTCATTTTATTTTCATTGCATGACATTCTATCTCTTTGAGCCACCTGCCAACATCATATTTTTTTCGTTGCACATTTGAACCTTTATAAATCTTCAACATCATCAGCAATTCTTTTTCAAGACTTTCTTGCACTCTGAATTTCCTAACATTGGAAACCTTCGACAATTGCAAATGTGCATATAGTTTTCAGTTCCTTTTCGAATAAAAACACCTTCAATTCAATTTGTCAATCAATTTATTGTATAGTTAACTTTTCTCATAATAGATTTCTTTCTCGGTTCAACAATTTTACAATTTCTTCCTTCCGACTTTGTCGGAGACAAGTGCAAACTTATTCTCACAGTTTCGATTTCACAAATTTATTCCTTTCGACTTTGTCGAAGATAAGTGCAAACTTAATTTCACGATTCCACAATTTATTCCTTTCGACTTTGTCGGGGATAAGTGTATACGATTTTTAAGTAGCGACGTCCACAATGTTGAGTAGTTAACTGCCGTTACATTGGCCGGCACATGTCTTTATAGCCATTACATTGTTTACCCCTTTGGCTGGTGCCAGCCTGCGTCGTCGCACAGCTTACGCCGTAGCGCAGCTTACGCCGTTCCCAGGAATGCCGCGTAAGCTAAAGCGCGCACTTGTCGCCTGGTCCTATTACAACGTTCAGTGCTTCTTCTTATTACTACGCTTCTTATTACAATGCCCAGTACTTCTTCTTATTACAATGCTCGGTGCTTCTTCTTATTACTACGTTTCTTATTACAATGCTCGGTGCTTCTTCTTATTACTACGTTTCTTATTACAATGCTCAGTGCTTCTTCTTATTACAATGCTCAGTGCTTCTTATTACTGTTTATGTCTAAATATCGGTACTATGTGTGTATGTTGTGTGCGTAAGGTTGTGCAATTTGTGTTGGTAATGCATTGTGTATAGGTGTTGGTGATGTAACAATATGACTCTCTTCTTGTTTGGCTGTCCCACCTTAACCTCCTATAAAAATTTATAAATACCTCTTGAGCCACCTTCCCACATCATATATTTTCGTTGCACATTTGAACCTTAATAAATCTTAAATTTTTTATACTTATCGATCCAGCGATATGTACCATGGAAGCTAAATTCCTTCCACATCATCCCCTTTAACGTTCTATTGAAACGTTCAACTATTGATGCTTTCATAATGCTATAGTTTGAATAATGATTGATATGATGTTTCTCCATCAGCTGCTTGAATTCCTTATTGAAAAATTTTTTGCCATCATCAGTTTGAAGATTTTTAGGTATATATTTATTTATTTAAAATGTGAACTTATTTAGATATATATTTATTTATTTAAAATGTGAACTGTTGACCCTCCTGGTCTAAGTCATATGCAAGCGCAATATCCAACTCGGGGATATCGCCAAATACAGGCTTTCGCCTATAAATGGTAAAATGCCCCGAGTTAAACTCTTCAACGCTCTTTTGAGCCAACTCATTATATCGTTGAGGGAGAAAAAGTATATGTTCAGTTAGATGAACTAATACCTTTTCCCCATACTTAGTTTTTGTCCGTTCCATGCCTACTACACTATATGGAACATCGATCAGCATGTCCTTCAGGTAGAGGATCGGCTTGCTGCTCCTCCCCTTAAAGTCAGCTATAGCCTTCAGTACGTTTTCCTAGAGAAAATAGTTTAATTTAGAAATATAATAATAAAATATTTTTATATTTTATAGGATAAGTTAACTTTTTTCTCCGCGGAGGCTGCTTGCTAAATCAGAAAAAGCGCAAACTTGAGGTTTTTCTTTAAACGTCTTTATTCTAAAGCTGCTGCCTTAAAACTAACAAGCACTTCTAAGTTCTACTTAAATCTACCTTAATATTAGCCCTGATTCTGCTGGCACTGCACTTCCCACGGTGGCTGGTCACGTAGCGCTGGCCCCGCAAGCGAAGGCTTGCGCGAATTATCTCACCACTATCTTTGGATACTGGGTTAAAATTTAAAACGGGGATAAAGGGTCCACTTTATTATTATAACTAGTTATTTCGCCAGTATCTTCGGATACTTGGTTAAAAATTAAAACAGTGATATTTTATAAAGAAAGAAGGGTCCACTTTATTATTATAACCGTTACAGTTGAGGTGAATCTTAAGACTCACTTACAAAAATATTCTTAAGCTAACTCGTTCCCCATTAAATGAATGTTTTGCTGTAGCAGCGAAAAGGTAGGTAAGACAAGAAAAGGTAAGTACATGAAAATACATAAGTATCTATGTAAGTATGTATTCACAGAAAGAGATAAGGCAGAACAGAAAGAATGTGCTTTGAATTGCATAAATGCAATTCTGCACTAATTCAGGTGCATTTATACATGAGAATATATTTTCATCATTTCTGTTGATAATATTTGTCAGTTGAAAATTAGCTTGAAATTTACAGTGAGACAAAGCAGAAAGAATGTGTTTGACAGTAGAAACGGAAAAGGTGTATTAGGTTGCGTCTGAAACGTAACTTCTCCCCCCTTGAGATAGAAGACTCTCCTGAGTCATCAATATTATTAAAATATTTTGAGTTTGGGAACGAGTATCTTACAAATATAGTTATTATTTATTTCAGACCGTATTTTTCTTTAATTTTTTCCAATTCAATTTCTTCAAACTTTTTTGTTTCAATTCTGTTGACAATCTTCACATTGTTTTTCCTTTTTATACGGAAAATTACTACGCTTATAACGATTATTATTATAAAGGTTTTATTTTTGTTTTTGAGAGTCACTTCTTGTTAAGGTTCGACAGTTAATATCTTTGGATATTAACACCGCGACTGCGCCAATTATCTCACCACTATCTTTGGATACTGGGTTAAAATTTAAAACGGGGATAAAGGGTCCACTTGGATACTTGGTTAAAAATTAAAACAGTGATATTTTATAAAGAAAGAAGGGTCCACTTTATTATTATAACCGTTACAGTTGAGGTGAATCTTAAGACTCACTTACAAAAATATTCTTAAGCTAACTCGTCCCCCATTAAATGAATGTTTTGCTGTAGCAGCGAAAAGGTAGGTAAGACAAGAAAAGGTAAGTACATGAAAATACATAAGTATCTATGTAAGTATGTATTCACAGAAAGAGATAAGGCAGAACAGAAAGAATGTGCTTTGAATTGCATAAATGCAATTCTGCACTAATTCAGGTGCATTTATACATGAGAATATATTTTCATCATTTCTGTTGATAATATTTGTCAGTTGAAAATTAGCTTGAAATTTACAGTGAGACAAAGCAGAAAGAATGTGTTTGACAGTAGAAACGGAAAAGGTGTATTAGGTTGCGTCTGAAACGTAACTCGCGTGTATGCAATTTTGCAGCGTCGGCGCTTCCCACGTCGCCAGTACTCGCGATCGGTGCACGTACACCTGTAAGTGCGATATTGACATATTCTTCGGTATCAAAATTCAGACCGGATGCGCTGCAGACAGGGAAATATGCCTCGCCGTAACTCCTCCCTCTTCAAATATCTGCGTCCCGCAGATTTACCTCTGAAGGCTGAGAACGAGAATTACGAATAGCTGGCGTAGGTGTTAATTGAGGCATTTGTAAAGCTGGTATGTTCGCTCTGCCGGCTACCTTCCACCATAGGATTCCGACTACCAATGCAATCAGTACTAGCGATGTAACGTTTATGCCCGTGGAGAGGTCAAGCCTATATCGTAGTGCCGCGACATGCTTAATGTTTTCCTCCCTCTTCAGTCGAGATTTGCATTTGGCATAGCCGCCCTTTAGAATTCTAGACACGCAGCTATCTTCCGGCAACTTCACTACTGCCGTTTCTTCGCACATCGTCGAATTGCTGATCGAGTAGCAATTTCCCTGAATTCCATACGTTTCCCTTTGGCTCATCAGAATTCGGTCGTACTGCAGGTCGATTTGTTTTCCATTCTTGACGGCAGCCGTGGTGATCAGCAAGTGGTACGTCTCCTCCTTCAGTTTAGGCATAGAGATGACGTACAGGAGCGATGACCCATTCGAATACATGGAAGGTTTTCCATACTCGATAGCTTCGATAGCGTTTTGATACGGTAGCGTCTCCATCTCAGCTATGATTCTCTCGATCTCTTCCCTATTCAGAAGGTTGCTATTGATGATGCCAGCTTTCGCCATCTGACTTGCCCTGATGATTTCGTTCACCTCTTCTTTAAGTATCAGCACTTGATTCAATGTGTTCTGCTCAAGCTGCTCCGCATCCTTTTCGTCTGCAACGCTGTTATGTCTGGCGATGACGTCGTTTATCTTGCTCACAATGTCTCACGTTGCGCCTAAGAGCTGCTCGTTGATTTCATATTGCTCATTGTTATTAGGGATCATGTTATCCTGCTCGTGCAGAATTTGGTTCCAGCCATTACCAGCTCGCATTGTGACCAACGGTCCTCCATAGTAGAATGCGTTAAAGCATTTAGCAGGTGCCACCAGAAAAAATCTATTTCTTACAAATTACAGATTAGAAAATATAAAATTATGTTCTAAACTACTTGATCGGTAAAAAGTATAATTGAAATTGGAGGAAAAATATTATTTCAAAAACATATTGGTTGATATATTATCTGGAAATGATTAAAATGTTATAGGAAAAATTTCATTAGTTATAAAAATTACAAAAGAATATCATTGACATGTTTTGGGATTCCATTAGTGTATGGTAAGTTCAGGAGCAATAGGATCATTTGGGGTAGGATAATGATTAGGTAGGATTTAATACATAGCAAGGCGTAAGCCCGCTATCTGTTCTTTTTTCCTATAGGCTTTTCATGCGGATTTTTGGTTTTTTAATATAAGTATGTGAGTGCAAGTGCAAGATTCGTGAGTGGGGTCGGATTTTCATTATTTTTCCGTGCTTAAATTTTTAATGTGGGCTTTGTGAACTCTTCTTCCACTGGATGTTAGCACGGTTACTTTGTTATCTTTTTCTACGATTTCTCGTTGATAAGAATGTTTATCATTTCCGTTAATTCTCTTAATAGCAACAAATATCATAACACCCTTTCTATATTTTTTTGGTTCAAATCGCTTAGAAGTACGTTTCTGCGCAGCAGGCCCTTTAAATCCAAATTTTTTTGCATGAATATTAATTAGATTTTAATAGTTAAATGATAAGTCTAATTTTTAGCCTAGAAATAGCATCTGCAACAAAATTCGATTTACCAGGCTTGTAAATCAATTCGTGGTTATGCTCCTTTCTTAAGGATTTCCATCTTCATAGCTCCGCATAGTAATTACTATTACCCAATGTGGAATTTTCTAAAGGTGTATTTTATATTTATTTTTATGTATAATGTATATTTTAGAAAAGAGCTGGCACAATACATTTTCTAAAAAAAAAAAAATAATTAGTTGTTTTCAATAACGTTCATAATTTTGTTTTGTTTTCTTTACTTTGCTTTCATTTTTGCATTCGCCTCTATCTCACAGTCTTTATGCTCCTCGTCTGCTGTCAGCCCTTGCTGATTCTGGAAATAATTATTTCTGGGTGCATTTTGTATGAATGGATTGGCTCTTTGCGGATGATTCATGTAATTAACCCTTCTCGACTGTAACGATGCGCCTATCTCCATAGGCTCTGGTGGTTTCGCCCCAGATGGCCTCGGTGGAGGGCACAAATTTGATGGCATACTATTATCATAGCTGCTCCTGTAAATTGGATTGCCTCTCACAATCTCGTAGTCCCTAAGCATAGTCTCTACACTATGTACCCATGAAATGTATCGGACTGGGTTACCGTGAAAGGTTCGTAACTCCTTTACACTGTCCGGTAGCCGCCCTATGTCCTTCAATTTATCCTCAGTTCTAGGTGGCTGAAGTGGCAATATTTCCTCATGGGCAGTTAATTGCGTCACGCTTCTGCTATTTTCTAGTTCTATCGAACGTACATTAATTTTAGATATCTCTCCTAGCAAACCATTTTCTAACTCAGAGCGGTTTTTTTCAACCTCTAAAAACCGACTATTAACCTTTTTTAGAAGCTCTAATATTTGGTTGACAGCTCCTGTGAGCTCTGTCAGGGAATTCTTTATATCCTCCATATCTCGTGCTAACACCAAGTAAATAAAAAGAAGAATTCACTCACCTGTTCCGTATTGTTTGCACTATGAACACCAAACACCACTCACTTATTTGCAACAATTAAAAATTTTTCTTTTTTTAGCTCAACGTTTATATTTTTTAATATTTCTTCTTTCAGTTGGCTATTTCACTTCAATTTTACAAAATTTTACAACAATTAAAAATTTTCTTTTTTTAGCTCAACGTTTATATTTTTTAATATTTCTTCTTTCAGTTGGCTATTTCACTTTAATTTTACAACATTTTTTTTTAAATTTAAATTTTCAATTTTTTTAATTTTTTTGCACACAATAAAAATTCTAGCATTCCGCGTTCTTTTAGAGACCGACTTCGGAAGGAATGTGACAAATCCTTTTTAGTCGATTGCTTTTATAATCGCAATCAACCTACTAAGGCACAAATCTCTTCGCACTCGACTGGTAACCGTTTAGCAATATTCTGCAAAATTTATTTGTTTAATTTAAATTGATTGCTCAGGAATACCAGGATCGAGGAAGTCAGGTCCCTGCTCGGGCGCCAGTTAACTTTTTTCTCCGCGGAGGCTGCTTGCTAAATCAGAAAAAGCGCAAACTTGAGGTTTTTCTTTAAACGTCTTTATTCTAAAGCTGCTGCCTTAAAACTAACAAGCGCTTCTAAGTTCTACATAAATCTACCTTAATATTAGCCCTGATTCTGGCACTGCACTTCCCACGATGGCTGGTCACGTAGCGCTGGCCCCGCAAGCGAAGGCTTGCGCGTGCATGCGATATTGCAGCGTCGGCGCTTCCCACGTCGCCAGTACTCGCGATCGGTGCGCGTACACCTGTAAGTGCGATATTGGCATATTCTTGGGTATCAAAATTCAGACTTACATTATTTCCATTTGACATCTTTGCTGTTGCTGCTGCTGATACTGCTGACTGTTGAACTGCTATTTTCAAATTATTGAAGACTTCTAATGAGAAGGAGTCTTTTATACTCAATCTCTCTCTCTCTCTAGTTTTGTATGCATTTCTTTATCTTTGAATAAGCCGGCAGAGCCAGATTCTTTTCGTTGCATCACCATTCCATCACTTTGAGTTACATACCCACGTCATATTTTTTTTCGTTGCACATTTGAACCTTTATAAATCTTCAAACATTGTAAACTTTATTTCTTTATTTTGAATAAGCCACTTAAGTCATTTTATTTTCATTGCATGACATTCTATCTCTTTGAGCCACCTGCCCACATCATATTTTTTTCGTTGCACATTTGAACCTTTATAAATCTTCAACATCATCAGCAATTCTTTTTCAAGACTTTCTTGCACTCTGAATTTCCTAACATTGGAAACCTTCGACAATTGCAAATGTGCATATGACTCTCTTCTTGTTTGGCTGTCCCACCTTAACCTCCTATAAAAATTTATAAATACCTCTTGAGCCACCTTCCCACGTCATATATTTTCGTTGCACATTTGAACCTTAATAAATCTTAAATTTTTTATACTTATCGATCCAGCGATATGTACCATGGAAGCTAAATTCCTTCCACATCATCCCCTTTAGCGTTCTATGGAAACGTTCAACTATTGATGCTTTCATAATGCTATAGCTTGAATAATGATTGATATGATGTTTCTCCATCAGCTGCTTGAACTCCTTATTGAAAAATTTTTTGCCATCATCAGTTTGAAGATTTTTAGGTATATATTTATTTATTTAAAATGTGAACTTATTTAGATATATATTTATTTATTTAAAATGTGAACTGCTGACCCTCCTGGTCTAAGTCATATGCAAGCGCAATATCCAACTCGGGGATATCGCCAAATACAGGCTTTCGCCTATAAATGGCAAAATGCCCCGAGTTAAACTCTTCAACGCTCTTTTGAGCCAACTCATTATATCGTTGAGGGGGAAAAATTATATGTTCAGTTAGATGAACTAATACCTTTTCCCCATACTTAGTTTTTGTCCGTTCCATGCCTACTACACTATATGGAACATCGATCAGCATGTCCTTCAGGTAGAGGATCGGCTTGCTGCTCCTCCCCTTAAAGTCAGCTATAGCCTTCAGTACGTTTTCCTAGAGAAAATAGTTTAATTTAGAAATATAATAATAAAATATTTTTATATTATATTATAGTATACTTTTATTATTTCCATTTGACATCTTTGCTGTTGCTGCTGCTGATACTGCTGACTGTTGAACTGCTATTTCCAAATTATTGAAGACTTCTAATGAGAAGGAGTCTTTTATACTCAATCTCTCTTTCTCTAGTTTTGTATGCATTTCTTTATCTTTGAATAAGCCGGCAGAGCCAGATTCTTTTCGTTGCATGACCATTCCATCACTTTGAGTTACATACCCACGTCATATTTTTTTTTTCGTTGCACATTTGAACCTTTATAAATCTTCAAACATTGTAAACTTTATTTCTTTATTTTGAATAATCCACTTAAGTCATTTTATTTTCATTGCATGACATTCTATCTCTTTGAGCCACCTGCCCACATCATATTTTTTTCGTTGCACATTTGAACCTTTATAAATCTTCAACATCATCAGCAATTCTTTTTCAAGACTTTCTTGCACTCTGAATTTCCTAACATTGGAAACCTTCGACAATTGCAAATGTGCATATGACTCTCTTCTTGTTTGGCTGTCCCACCTTAACCTCCTATAAAAATTTATAAATACCTCTTAAGCCACCTTCCCACATCATATATTTTCGTTGCACATTTGAACCTTAATAAAACTTAAATTTTTTATACTTATCGATCCAGCGATATGTACCATGGAAGCTAAATTCCTTCCACATCATCCCCTTTAGCGTTCTATGGAAACGTTCAACTATTGATGCTTTCATAATGCTATAGCTTGAATAATGATTGATATGATGTTTCTCCATCAGCTGCTTGAATTCCTTATTGAAAAATTTTTTGCCATCATCAGTTTGAAGATTTTTAGGTATATATTTATTTATTTAAAATGTGAACTTATTTAGATATATATTTATTTATTTAAAATGTGAACTGCTGACCCTCCTGGTCTAAGTCATATGCAAGCGCAATATCCAACTCGGGGATATCGCCAAATACAGGCTTTCGCCTATAAATGGCAAAATGCCCCGAGTTAAACTCTTCAACGCTCTTTTGAGCCAACTCATTATATCGTTGAGGGGGAAAAATTATATGATCAGTTAGATGAACTAATACCTTTTCCCCATACTTAGTTTTTGTCCGTTCCATGCCTACTCCACTATATGGAACATCGATCAGCATGTCCTTCAGGTAGAGGATCGGCTTGCTGCTCCTCCCCTTAAAGTCAGCTATAGCCTTCAGTACGTTTTCCTAGAGAAAATAGTTTAATTTAGAAATATAATAATAAAATATTTTTATATTATATTATAGTATACTTTTATTATTTCCATTTGACATCTTTGCTGTTGCTGCTGCTGATACTGCTGACTGTTGAACTGCTATTTCCAAATTATTGAAGACTTCTAATGAGAAGGAGTCTTTTATACTCAATCTCTCTTTCTCTAGTTTTGTATGCATTTCTTTATGTTTGAATAAGCCGGCAGAGCCAGATTCTTTTCGTTGCATGACCATTCCATCACTTTGAGTTACATACCCACGTCATATTTTTTTTTTCGTTGCACATTTGAACCTTTATAAATCTTCAAACATTGTAAACTTTATTTCTTTATTTTGAATAATCCACTTAAGTCATTTTATTTTCATTGCATGACATTCTATCTCTTTGAGCCACCTGCCCACATCATATTTTTTTCGTTGCACATTTGAACCTTTATAAATCTTCAACATCATCAGCAATTCTTTTTCAAGACTTTCTTGCACTCTGAATTTCCTAACATTGGAAACCTTCGACAATTGCAAATGTGCATATGACTCTCTTCTTGTTTGGCTGTCCCACCTTAACCTCCTATAAAAATTTATAAATACCTCTTAAGCCACCTTCCCACATCATATATTTTCGTTGCACATTTGAACCTTAATAAAACTTAAATTTTTTATACTTATCGATCCAGCGATATGTACCATGGAAGCTAAATTCCTTCCACATCATCCCCTTTAGCGTTCTATGGAAACGTTCAACTATTGATGCTTTCATAATGCTATAGCTTGAATAATGATTGATATGATGTTTCTCCATCAGCTGCTTGAATTCCTTATTGAAAAATTTTTTGCCATCATCAGTTTGAAGATTTTTAGGTATATATTTATTTATTTAAAATGTGAACTTATTTAGATATATATTTATTTATTTAAAATGTGAACTGCTGACCCTCCTGGTCTAAGTCATATGCAAGCGCAATATCCAACTCGGGGATATCGCCAAATACAGGCTTTCGCCTATAAATGGCAAAATGCCCCGAGTTAAACTCTTCAACGCTCTTTTGAGCCAACTCATTATATCGTTGAGGGGGAAAAATTATATGATCAGTTAGATGAACTAATACCTTTTCCCCATACTTAGTTTTTGTCCGTTCCATGCCTACTCCACTATATGGAACATCGATCAGCATGTCCTTCAGGTAGAGGATCGGCTTGCTGCTCCTCCCCTTAAAGTCAGCTATAGCCTTCAGTACGTTTTCCTAGAGAAAATAGTTTAATTTAGAAATATAATAATAAAATATTTTTATATTATATTATAGTATACTTTTATTATTTCCATTTGACATCTTTGCTGTTGCTGCTGCTGATACTGCTGACTGTTGAACTGCTATTTCCAAATTATTGAAGACTTCTAATGAGAAGGAGTCTTTTATACTCAATCTCTCTTTCTCTAGTTTTGTATGCATTTCTTTATCTTTGAATAAGCCGGCAGAGCCAGATTCTTTTCGTTGCATGACCATTCCATCACTTTGAGTTACATACCCACGTCATATTTTTTTTTTCGTTGCACATTTGAACCTTTATAAATCTTCAAACATTGTAAACTTTATTTCTTTATTTTGAATAATCCACTTAAGTCATTTTATTTTCATTGCATGACATTCTATCTCTTTGAGCCACCTGCCCACATCATATTTTTTTCGTTGCACATTTGAACCTTTATAAATCTTCAACATCATCAGCAATTCTTTTTCAAGACTTTCTTGCACTCTGAATTTCCTAACATTGGAAACCTTCGACAATTGCAAATGTGCATATGACTCTCTTCTTGTTTGGCTGTCCCACCTTAACCTCCTATAAAAATTTATAAATACCTCTTAAGCCACCTTCCCACATCATATATTTTCGTTGCACATTTGAACCTTAATAAAACTTAAATTTTTTATACTTATCGATCCAGCGATATGTACCATGGAAGCTAAATTCCTTCCACATCATCCCCTTTAGCGTTCTATGGAAACGTTCAACTATTGATGCTTTCATAATGCTATAGCTTGAATAATGATTGATATGATGTTTCTCCATCAGCTGCTTGAATTCCTTATTGAAAAATTTTTTGCCATCATCAGTTTGAAGATTTTTAGGTATATATTTATTTATTTAAAATGTGAACTTATTTAGATATATATTTATTTATTTAAAATGTGAACTGCTGACCCTCCTGGTCTAAGTCATATGCAAGCGCAATATCCAACTCGGGGATATCGCCAAATACAGGCTTTCGCCTATAAATGGCAAAATGCCCCGAGTTAAACTCTTCAACGCTCTTTTGAGCCAACTCATTATATCGTTGAGGGGGAAAAATTATATGATCAGTTAGATGAACTAATACCTTTTCCCCATACTTAGTTTTTGTCCGTTCCATGCCTACTCCACTATATGGAACATCGATCAGCATGTCCTTCAGGTAGAGGATCGGCTTGCTGCTCCTCCCCTTAAAGTCAGCTATAGCCTTCAGTACGTTTTCCTAGAGAAAATAGTTTAATTTAGAAATATAATAATAAAATATTTTTATATTATATTATAGTATACTTTTATTATTTCCATTTGACATCTTTGCTGTTGCTGCTGCTGATACTGCTGACTGTTGAACTGCTATTTCCAAATTATTGAAGACTTCTAATGAGAAGGAGTCTTTTATACTCAATCTCTCTTTCTCTAGTTTTGTATGCATTTCTTTATCTTTGAATAAGCCGGCAGAGCCAGATTCTTTTCGTTGCATGACCATTCCATCACTTTGAGTTACATACCCACGTCATATTTTTTTTTTCGTTGCACATTTGAACCTTTATAAATCTTCAAACATTGTAAACTTTATTTCTTTATTTTGAATAATCCACTTAAGTCATTTTATTTTCATTGCATGACATTCTATCTCTTTGAGCCACCTGCCCACATCATATTTTTTTCGTTGCACATTTGAACCTTTATAAATCTTCAACATCATCAGCAATTCTTTTTCAAGACTTTCTTGCACTCTGAATTTCCTAACATTGGAAACCTTCGACAATTGCAAATGTGCATATGACTCTCTTCTTGTTTGGCTGTCCCACCTTAACCTCCTATAAAAATTTATAAATACCTCTTAAGCCACCTTCCCACATCATATATTTTCGTTGCACATTTGAACCTTAATAAAACTTAAATTTTTTATACTTATCGATCCAGCGATATGTACCATGGAAGCTAAATTCCTTCCACATCATCCCCTTTAGCGTTCTATGGAAACGTTCAACTATTGATGCTTTCATAATGCTATAGCTTGAATAATGATTGATATGATGTTTCTCCATCAGCTGCTTGAATTCCTTATTGAAAAATTTTTTGCCATCATCAGTTTGAAGATTTTTAGGTATATATTTATTTATTTAAAATGTGAACTTATTTAGATATATATTTATTTATTTAAAATGTGAACTGCTGACCCTCCTGGTCTAAGTCATATGCAAGCGCAATATCCAACTCGGGGATATCGCCAAATACAGGCTTTCGCCTATAAATGGTAAAATGCCCCGAGTTAAACTCTTCAACGCTCTTTTGAGCCAACGCATTATATCGTTGAGGGAGAAAAAGTATATGTTCAGTTAGATGAACTAATACCTTTTCCCCATACTTAGTTTTTGTCCGTTCCATGCCTACTACACTATATGGAACATCGATCAGCATGTCCTTCAGGTAGAGGATCGGCTTGCTGCTCCTCCCCTTAAAGTCAGCTATAGCCTTCAGTACGTTTTCCTAGAGAAAATAGTTTAATTTAGAAATATAATAATAAAATATTTTTATATTATATTATAGTATACTTTTATTATTTCCATTTGACATCTTTGCTGTTGCTGCTGCTGATACTGCTGACTGTTGAACTGCTATTTCCAAATTATTGAAGACTTCTAATGAGAAGGAGTCTTTTATACTCAATCTCTCTTTCTCTAGTTTTGTATGCATTTCTTTATCTTTGAATAAGCCGGCACAGCCAGATTCTTTTCGTTGCATGACCATTCCATCACTTTGAGTTACATACCCACGTGATATTTTTTTTTCGTTGCACATTTGAACCTTTATAAATCTTACAAACATTGTAAACTTTATTTCTTTATTTTGAATAAGCCACTTAAGTCATTTTATTTTCATTGCATGACATTCTATCTCTTTGAGCCACCTGCCCACATCATATTTTTTTCGTTGCACATTTGAACCTTTATAAATCTTCAACATCATCAGCAATTCTTTTTCAAGACTTTCTTGCACTCTGAATTTCCTAACATTGGAAACCTCTCTTCTTGTTTGGCTGTCCCACCTTAACCTCCTATAAAAATTTATAAATACCTCTTGAGCCACCTTCCCACATCATATATTTTCGTTGCACATTTGAACCTTAATAAATCTTAAATTTTTTATACTTATCGATCCAGCGATATGTACCATGGAAGCTAAATTCCTTCCACATCATCCCCTTTAACGTTCTATTGAAACGTTCAACTATTGATGCTTTCATAATGCTATAGTTTGAATAATGATTGATATGATGTTTCTCCATCAGCTGCTTGAATTCATTGAAAAATTTTTTGCCATCATCAGTTTGAAGATTTTTAGGTGTTCGTCTTAATTGAATATTTCCTTCATTGCCTGAGTGACTGCGCTTGCAGTCTAAACGTCTCAATCGCTTCTGCAACCGAGTAATATCTTGATGCTAGCGTTGGCATGGTTGTTGGTGTGGTTGTTGTTGTTGTTGTCGTCATTGTTTCTCTCAGCGTCGATAGTGTTTCCTCTTCTGGGTCATCATTGTACATCCGGCTGGTGGCCGGAGCGGTTTTCATTAGTGTGAAGGAAAGGTCAATCATGACCCTCTCCCTATTCGGCAAAGTTAGCTCGAAGCCATAGCTTCCCTTGTGGTCGTCATTCAAGTCCACGGTCATACGTCTTGGTTCCTCCCATTGCCTACGGCTTCGATTAGGCAACAACCTCTCTAACATCACCCTTTGGATAAGGGTCAGGATGAAGAAGGAGATTATTATTTTCATTTGTGGATTCATCTGTGGAATTAGATATAATTAGGTGTATACATATATATATATATTTAATTAATTGATTGACGCAACAGCCCCTGTGGTCTTCGGCCTAGCTTTCTCGCATTATCTTTTGCATGCTTCTTATATTTTTCACAAATTAACGGGACCTAATTTACCGAATCCGAGCAGGTTTGAGAAGCATTTCATGGTAAAGAGAATTACCAATTCACGAGAAGTGGCGCCGCGCAAAGAAACAATTTAAAAACAAATTTTCTTTTTATTAGATGTTATCGGACCTGGGTCCTCCACGACAGCAACCAAGCACTTAGCCCACTTTTTTTTAAGTATACTTACTGAGTTTCTTTTTAGTTGGCGAGTTCTCTTCTCGATGTTGGAACTTGAAATGATTTTTGTCTACTTTTCAAATTTAAAGAAACCTCGCATTCAAAAGATAATATGCGCATTTATTATTTTGTTTCAATGCATTGTATGTAAGCAAACATCCAGCAACACGAGCATATAAACATACGCATACGAATATAGAATTCAAAATTTTTTTATATTATTATCTATTTGAGATTTTGTAACTGTGTCACCCAACATTAATAATAATATAAATAGAAAATTTTTCGTAATCATAAAATTTCATAGTAAACATTTTATGTTGATAATTTTTCAGCATATGCTTAGATGCAAAAAAAAAAAAAATACACATACGCACACACACACACTACCGCTGTACACATACTTTGCGCTTCCGCGAGCGCCGTCGATAACGCCAGCGTCAACGATAGCACCGCCGTCGACGCAGTGCGCATATGAAACTAGAATAGCCACATCTTTTATTTCGAATAAAGAATTTTCTCAACTGACAGCATACCAGCGCCGTCACCTCTGACACACAACTGCATATATGTATATGCACATGCATAAAAAAACTCGAATAGACACGCGTGCATCCGCACTGCGCACGCAATCCACATATAAAACCACAATCAACGCCCTACCTACCTGCTTCTGCTAGCCGATGCTTCTTCCCAATCGAATTGCCTTCACCTGCCTATCCAACTGCATGCATCTGCACCGATGCGCTCTGCCTCCCTATCCTCTGCCTGCGTCTGCGCCGACGCTCTGCCCTCCCTCTGCCTCCCTATGCGCTAGAATTCTAATGTGTTCGTTAACGAACACATTACCAATACTGACTTGACTGCTTGACGGCTGCCTGGTGACTGCTTTACAGCGACAAAGCGGCAACTTTTCGCCGCAGCGGTAGGCTAGCGTCGCCTCGTAGGTGACCGTCTTACATACATACATATATGCATGTATTTGTTTTAATAGATAAATGTACACAATTTTCGGTAAAACTTAAACGTTCCAAATATCAACAAAATTTGTTATTCGCAGGGCATTTGATTATAAAGTGCAACAGAGTGTTGGCGAACGGAAATGGAAGCGACATAATTCTACATTAAATGCTTACATGCAACTTGTCTTGGGAACGAAAACATGCCCTTACAAATAGTGGCATGTAATGTGCCTTAACTTATACATTACAATGGATTCCTAAAACAGGATGGGTTAAAAGTCCATCTGATCCAAATTGCAAGTTGACTGCAGTGATTGAATATATTTGCTGTTTTTTTTTACCTTATGTGCCATCCATGTGCAAATTATATCTTGTCTTATCCACCCTCAACAAATCTTTCCAAAACACCTTTCATGTTCAATCCAAATTGTATCTTTATTTTATAATGTTTCGTTAGTAATTTACACAACTCGTAGGCAATCGTTTAACAACACAAATTCACATAACTTGCAGTATCTTCCATTAACAACAAATCTTTTGATACAAATGTTATGGCTCAATCCAAATTGTAAATTTATTTTATTTCACATTCAGGCGAACCGTTCTTGCTTTACAACTTTGAACTATGTTCGATTTAAAGTTCGGTCGCACAATTCGAATTACTTCATCTCTCTTGCTGAGAGTCCGAAACAAGACTGACTTTTGATTTTGGGCAAGAAGCCCACAAGCCCGTTCGCTTGACCAAAATTCGCCAAATCAGCAGAACTTACCTTCCCACGGTTTGGCACGTTTGGCAGACGGGGAATTTGAATATTGCGGCGGGCAACCCGATGCCGCGAATTTGCAAAAATTTAAATATGGCACGTAGAGTGCTAGACAACGGAAATGGACGAGACAAATTTCCACAGAAATTGTTTACATGCAACCTGTCTCTGGAACGAAAAGATGCCCTTGACAAATGGTTGCATGTAACATGTCTGTAACGTGCCTTAACTTGCATTCATATGAAGGAGGATTCTTATGCCATTTTCCTTCTCCAATTATCATGTTTGTTAAGATAGGGCTACATGATTGACGTAAACAAAGGGTTGATAAATCCACAATATCTTTGTTATCAAGGGGAAATCTTCTATCCCTTAAAACTTTCTTTTCTACACCTCCAAAAAACCCTTCATAACATTCTGTTTCCACTTCATGTTTTTCCATTCTGTATGCCACTCTTGTAAATTCAGAAAAATTTGGAGAGTAAATGGATATAATAGCAGGTTTTTGGTGTCTTTTGATATCAGAGGGTTCTTGACATTTTGGGCGAGCAGGTATAGCATGGTGGGAAACTTTTTTCATATCAACCCGTTTGGAAAGATATCATCATATATGTAATTGGATCTATGAATGCAGTAAGTAGTTATATACATTACAATGGGTTCCTAAAACAGGATGGGTTAAAAGTCCATCTGATCCAAATTGCAAGTTGACTGCAGTGATTGAATATATTTGCTGTTTTTTTTTACCTTATGTGCCATCCATGTGCATTCATATAGTTTTGGTGTCGTGCCCTCACGCAATAAGTAAAACAGAGTTAATTTGAAATTTTACGTAGGGTTTCTTTATTATTGCGTTGTAACTTTATAATCAGGTTGTAGCTTTATAATCTGGTTGTAACTTTATAATCAGGTTGTAGCTTTATAATCAGGTTGTAACTTTATAATCGGCACCATGCAACTTTGTTGCATCTCTTTAATATTTTGTTATGCAGCTTTGTGCATCACTTTTATATTTTGTTATGCAACTTTGTTGCATCGCTTTAATATTTTGTTATGCAACTTTGTTGCATCACTTTAATATTTTGTTATGCAACTTTGTTGCATTAACTTTAATATCTTTACTGACTTTGTCAGTGGTGAGTGAGAACTGCCTGTTGCACTGGCCGGCACCCGCCTTTATAGCCAATTCTTTGTTTATCCCTTTGGCTGGTGCCAGCCTACGCTGTCGCGCAGCTTACGCCGTTCCCAGGAATGCCGCGTAAGCTAAAGCGCGCACTTGTCGCCTGGTCCTATTACAACATTCTTATTACAATGCTCGGTGCTTCTTCTTATTACTACGTTTCTTATTACAGTGCTCAGTGCTTCTTCTTATTACAATGCTTCTTATTACAATACTCAGTGCTTCTTATTACTGTGCTTCTTATTACTGTTTATGTCTAAATATCGGTACTATGTGTGTATGTTGTGTGCGTAAGGTTGTGTGTTGTGCAATTTGTGTTGGTGATACATTGTGTATAGGTGTTGGTGATGTAACAATATGAAGGAGGATTCTTATACCATTTTCCTTCTCCAATTATCATGTTTGTTAAGATAGGGCTACATGATTGACGTAAACAAAGGGTTGATAAATCCACAATATCTTTGTTATCAACGGGAATTCTTCTATCCCTTAAAACTTTCTTTTCTACACCTCCAAAAAACCCTTCATAACATTATGTTTCCACTTCATGTTTTTCCATTCTGTATGCCACTCTTGTAAATTCAGAAAAATTTGGAGAGTACATGGATATAATAGCAGGTTTTTGGTGTCTTTTGATATCAGAGGGTTTTTGACATTACAAATATTTATAAAGCTTCAAAAATATACATAAAATTTAGTTTTCTTGAAAACAGTCATCAATATCGGAATAATTATCTAATAGACTTAACATTTCTGGAGAGTGACATTTTTCAAGCTCTTTTCCTGATCTGACATGTCTGAGAGATGAAATTATTGGGTCCGATGAAGCCGCTAGCATGTTCGTTCTGTCGCTTTCGTGAAATCTTTCATGTATTTAAATATCTGTATTTTTTGTAGTCCTGGTTTTTGGGTTCCTGTGCTTCTTCTGACAATTCTTCAATTGGTAAAGATTGGTACTCTATTATACTTTTACCATGGGCCAGAACTTTATGAACCGTAGGCTTCAGCATTTTTTTGGGATATTTTTGTTGAATCAACTCAGCAGTTCTTGTGGCATACTCTCCGAACTTTTCAGCGTTTACATTTTCTCTACAGCATAAAACATTCAATATGACTTTTAGCCTTTTAATTATGTCTCTGTCCACTCCAGTAATTCGAGATGTCCTTTTCCCTTTGGAAAAATGTTCTGGATGTATTTCCATCATTTGTATTTCCAAACCCTTGTTTTGGTTGGTCAACTTTCAGACCAATGTCATCGTAAAACGCATCTTTCCTCTCTTACTCTAGGTTTGCATTTTTAACATTTCTGAGTTATAGGCTGCCATTACGGCCATTACAGCTGCCCAGCTTTTATAAATTATGATCAGTAAATATGGCGCAACTGGCCGAGGTGCCAATTTGGACGCGAGCGAGCGAGCGAAGCGGCGAATGGAGGGAAATCTCAACGACAAAAATGCTTGTTGGTTATGTGCAATATATGCACAGAATTTTCTCTTTATTTCTCTTTACTTACACTTTAATAACAACAATGGTGAGGAAGGAGCGGGGGTCGCTGTATCCTCAGAAAAGATAACACTTAGTAGTAAAGGAGGACATTCCAAAGTCCGACCCCTGTTCCACTTTCCACATCGTTTCAACTTAAATCTATCTTATATCCTAGGGTTGGCAGCTTTGAGCTGGGGCAAAAGCTTTTGGCCCCAGTGTGCAATAGTGTAGGGTGGCCCGGCGTAGACATCCCGCCCACCTTGCAGCATCACTGCAACCAACAACACAATCGGGAACTTAAAAATAAGCAATTATATATATGTAATGTACCAAGGTTGCATCAGGATGTTGTCACTCTTTAGGTCTATAGCCTAGTAAATTTTCATTTGGCAGACAATTTGCGTGTCTCCAACCGATAGGGAGGGGTTCCCAGTAACCTGATCGTGCGTTGGGCGGCATTAATGCAGTCACTTTGATATATTCCGAGGTTACGTACGGGCTAACATAGCACTCGTAAAGGTTGTGATTCTCTGCGGTTATTGGACCAAATGAGCCTGACCTAACAGTAAGGTTAGTTATAGTCGTTGCCTTTGGTACGGCAGCATTCGGTAAGTTCCAAATTACTTTATCGCCGGTGGGAGTTATAGTTGGGCCAAATCCACAAATATACTCATAAATTGGTTGCGGGATATTGTATTCTTCCGCGCTAATTGCTGCAAGTCGGTCCATCATAGTTTGTAGTTCTGGTACCTTTAATACATATTTTCCATGGTGTAGTTGGTATGCGACCACAAATTCCGTCTTGCGTGTTGGAATATCGAATAAGGTAGGCTTCTTGGAATGCGTTGATCTTCAATACAGATTCTGTCATAAACCTGTCTGACCAGTGGGATAAATCCCGCGCAGTCAAAATTTTGGCCGATTGTCTTCTTTACAGGTTTGCTACCTCTTCCATTGCCGGAGTACAATTGCTCATCTTTCGCTGGAGTTTCCTTTGTTGAAGGTGTTACGGCTGGGGGCCTCTTCTCGGCTGTGGTCGATCATCCTGAGACCGTGGTTGTGGCCACGGTTGCCACTTGAACAAATTTTATAGTGCGAAAAAAATTAAAAAAAAGAGCCAACTTCACTAAAAAAGGGCCAAAATTATTTTTATTAATTAAAACAAAACCAATTTTATTGTAATTGCGTTGCTTTGGTTCGACCGCATTTGATGTCCTTTGCAATTTTGGAGTCAGGACAGCACACGCGCAGCAAATTTGGCAAAAAGTCCATTAAAGCGAACGGAAGATTATGCATTACCAGGAACATGATGAGCGCATACTCGGCATTGCAGACTTCTTTGTTGTGATTAGATTTTTCCTGAGTAAAGCCGTCTATTTTTACCTGGTTTTCTTTAGATTTAATATTCCTGATATGCACTGCCTGCTTTTCGTGACGTTGGAGGCTGTTAAAGCGGTTAAGAATAAATTTGCCGCATGCGGCACAATGCGCACGTCCATCGCTGTTACGTAGCCAGCGAAACTTATCCAGCCATTCCGATCTAAATTTGCGGTTCGAAGGAACAGCAACGCTAAGACAAAAAAGTTAAATGAAATGACTGCCGCTACAAATTAGTTTTTCAAGCTCACTTTTTATTTTCGGAAGTATTGGTCGTAATCTCAGCGTGTGTCTCCGCACACTCAGTGCCAGTTGGGTTATTTTTTAAAAGAAACCTACAAGTGTAAAAACCTTATAATGTACATGTAGAGAGGTGTACTTTTCTTTTCTTAATTGTCCATTTTTCAAAATCACAACTAACAATTTCACCTCCAGCACGCACTAGTCAAAAATGGAAAGTGCTCGAGCAATTAGTGATGCGCATTGTTTTTAGTTTTCGATTATTTGTGGTTTCGATAATTTTGGTGTTGGTAACGAAAAATTTTAAACTCTAAATTACGTGCTGAGTAATTAAAATTTTTCCTTTGCTAAGCAAACAATAACCAAAAAAAAAATGCGCCAATTACAATAAAAAAGAGCCACGGTGCCAACAGGAAAAAAAAGAGCCAGTTTTGGCGCAAAAACGCCAAATGTGGCAACCGTGGTTGTGGCCTAGGAGGGCGGGCAAGTGCCTCTTTTTCCTCTACGGCATTACGGCAACTGGTTGTTGCCTTTCGTTATAAGCAGCCATTCGCTGAATATCTCTTGGACGTGCTCGTAGTGGTATTCACACTATTCGTTTGTTTCTGCTGGTTGTTTGCAGTTGCAGCAGTTTGGGAATTGCTTCTGTTGATAACCCGGGCAGAAATGGCCTCTTTTGCTTCAATGCGGACATTCGACGCTTCCAATGATTTGTTGAGTTTGCTGCTTTTCTCAGTTACAAGTTGCTGCGAGATTCGCCGATACTTTGCCAGAACAAGCAGCAGGAATTTAGCGATTTGTTTTGTTCAGTGTTGGAAATCATGCAAAAGAGGAAAATAAAAGAATGTTAGAGAAAGTAACAGTTACAATATGTGAGGCGGTTCGGGGTGCTCCGCCGCTAGTCACTCCAGAGCCTGATCCGGCTCGAAGGACCATAAAATATGACGCAACTACCCACGATGCCAATTTGGACGCCTGCCGGTGAGGCCACGGAGTCTAGTGACAGCGAGCGAGGCGGCGAATGGAATCGCTTGTGGTGGAAAATCTCAACGGGAAAAATGCTTGTTGGTTATTTGTAATATATGCACAGAATTTTCTCTTTATTTCACTTTACTTACACTCTAAATAACAGCGCTTGATGAGGAAAGTGGAGCGGGGGTCGCTATATTTTCGGATAAGTTCCTGGACGGGGGAAAAATCGTAGTTTCGGTTTCCGGTAACACTTTCTGCTTTCCTGCAGGTATCGCGATCTGACCCCCGATCAGAAGTAAAGGAGGACATTCGAAAGTCAAACCCCTGTTCCACTTTCCACATCGTTTCAACTTAAATCTATCTTATATCCTAAGGTTGGCAGCTTTGAGCTGGAGCAAAAGCTTTTGGCCCCAGTGTGCAGCAGTGCAGGGTGGCCCGGCGTAGACAATCAGTATCAAATTGGTTTCATTGTTTTTAGTCTCTGCTGATCCCCTATTAGTTGTCGTACTGCCTCCCTTTAACTCACGAATGCTCTGCCTATTTCTTATGATGTCGCTCGTTGTTCGGGATTACACTTTAGTTCTTTAAAATTTGTCCCTTTCAATCTTGCTGCGATGTACTTGGTTTTATCATTTGCTTTGTGCTGTGATCCAATTTTAATATTTTTTGTCTCACAATATTGTTTTTCTGTCCAATTTTGTTGTTAAAATTTTTTATTAGACTGTACCAGTTTCTGTACAAATCTATCACTATTTGCACTATTTTTGAAGTAAAACTTCTTTGCGGAGGCTAAACCAAAATTTTGTCAAACGGAAGTAGGTACTAATTTTCGTATTGGATTCTTATTGGATTCGACTAGCATCAGCGCCTCTGCCGGCATATTGTAATGAATATAGTACAAGCGCCATCCTGTGCACCAACCAACCAACTAAATAGCTTATATCAACACCATCTGTTCGAAGTTTGGTTGTTATTGGAATCCGAAAATAATGTTTAATCAAGTAAACATGTATGAAAAATGATTGAACAAACCAAAATTCAGGAAAATTGTATTGAGTTAAATGGTAAAGTTTAAAGACAAGCATATTTTTCAGTAATAGCAAAAAGGACCGAAATTAATCAAAAATAATTCTAAAATTAATAACTACTCAGCATACAACGCGTATAAAGAAATTGTTGTCATGACAAATTTAACGTCGACTTTTCATTCAAATTAAGAATGTATACTTAGAATGTAAAGTTACTTAAAATTTTGGTAGGAAATAAGCAAATGAAAAATTTTTAAAAAGTTGGTAGGTGTAAAGAAACAATAAATAGTAAATCCTGAAAAACAAGGGGAAAATTGTCAAATGAAAAGCAAATTTGCTACAAGCTGAGAACCTGCAAGTGTGTGAAAATGTTCAAAAAAGGATATTTCTACGCAGCAGCAGCGGCGCAGATTTGATTCCCTTCGAATATGCAAGGCAATTCAAAGGAAATCCAAGCCAGCCAGACAGACTGTCTGTCCGTTCGCAGACAGACTGAAATATGAAACAAAATATATGAAACTCCTCCACATTGTAAAGAAATACAAGACTGTTCTTTGTAAAGTATCAGAATAGAGTGTTTTATTTATTATTGGCGACTCTTACTTTCTGCACATGGGTTCTTACTTTCTACGTACATACATATAGTTTTTGATGTCGTGCCCTCATGCAATAAATAAAACAGAGTTATTTAAAAATTCAACGTAGGGTTTCTTTATTATTGGGTTGTAACTTTATAATCAGCACCATGCAACTTTGTTGCATCACTTTAAATTTTTGTTATGCAGCTTTGTGCATTACTTTAATATTTTATTATGCAGCGTATGAGATTGTCGTAAACATCTATTTCTATTATATGAAAAATCTTGTCATAATTTTCTATTACATCCACTTTTTCTTTCTTTATTATTGTATAACCTGCTTCTGTTGTCAGTTGTGTTGTTCTTATTTCTTGTGCGTATGCATGTGGTGAAAATATTAACATACATATATGCTAGTATTAAGATTGTTATCGTCAAATGTAATCCCCTCGTTGCTGATATTGTCAATTTAATATGCGATGTATCTGTAAGTACAATGAAAATTTACTTAAATTTTCTCTTCACTCTCTGTGGGTGTATGTTTCTATTTCTGTCGTCTAGTATTCTCCCGCTTCTCAATTTAATGTTTATTTGTTTATATTTGGGGTCTGATTTCCTTATTCTATCGATTTTGATGAATACTTGTCCTTCCTCTGGTAATTCCTGTTTATCTACTCTTTTTTTTGTTTATTCTATTTAAATTATTTTCTTTTTTCTTTGCTGTTATTTTGATTTTTATTATTTATTAATGGATTAGATCTTTGCACTTGTTTTTGTCACTTTTATTATGTTTTTTTACAAGTTCTTTTTTTCCATTGAGTAAAATTATTAAGATGCCTGTAATTAACAAAATAACAATAGTGGCTGACTCGCATATATGCCTTCTCTTATTGGCGTAAAACACTTCATTGATCTTGTCGATGTTTTCGATCTGATCTAGTACGAGATCGTCGAATATTCACTTTTTGTTTTCTGATTTTGACCACTTGATTATTTGTATTTGTATGATATTACTATTATTGAACCAATTAAAATATACAGGCAATCATGATATAGCAAACTGAAAAAGTCCATTGTTTTAGGGAGTATACATCTGAAGTCCAACCAGCTAGTACATTTGACATCTACAATATTGTTATTATGAGTGAATGTAAATCCATAATTTAAAGATACTTTAACACTGGGAGCAGTAAAATTAAATTTTGTGTTTGAACATATTTGGTCTATATTTTTTGCATAAATACAAGTTTTAAATTCGTGAATCAATGTTCTTATATACATGTGCTTTCTTATAATATTGCATCCTTCAGACACTGCTTGATGATCATCCTGTATAAATTTATTTGTATCACTTTAAAGACGCGACGCGTCGGGGTTTGCAGGATATATGATGCAAACGAGCAAAAGGGGGCGAGTCCGTGGCCCGGCGTCGCAGCAGCGGTTTGTCGTGCACGGGGAAAAATGTAGAAAAAAGGGAAAATATCAGAAATGAAAGTCAACCAAATTTCTGCTGACGTTATAAAACGTATGTTTATTATAAATAGAAATATGTGTGAGTTAGTGGACTGTATGGTGTTGTTATGAAATATGTACATATATCCTCATATGGAGGAGAGTGGCTTACCCTTTCGGTTTGGAGGTTCGATCGCAAGTGCCCAAGCGCAGTTTGCCGCCACTGGCTCACAGCACTCGGGTGCAAGCGAAACTTGGCATCAACTTGCCACCTCGCTACAACCGAAACGGTGTACTCTTCTACGTTGGCTTAAACACACTTTATAGATGTTGTGTTTTTTTTTTTTTGGGCTCAAGGTCCTTGTAATTAAAAAACCGTTTAATGATTTTTAATTATTTATTTCGGCCAATATTTCGACTTCCATCGGACGTCATCATCAGGGCCACTGAACATAAAAATATATACTTTAACAAATTTTACAAACAAAAAAAACCTATTAGACAAGAAGGATGAACTATTACTTACATATATATAAAATGGACTTAACACTGAAACAAATATAACGCTTAAATTAAACAATTTTCACAATAACTAACATAACGTGCAGTCAGTGTTGCTGCGTCCTCGTCTGGTTTCTAACTAATTTCGTTGACTGAGTCCTCTGTTTTTCTACCAGGTGTCTGTAAATATGAGCGCATTTGTCTGTGTCCGTTTTGAAATTTAGTCGTAGGTGTGATGGTGTATTAATGATATGTAGCATTTCCAGTGTATATCTCCGTACATAGTTCGTCTCATGCTGCAGCACTTTTACATTTTCAAAATCTGGAATGTGGTTGAGTGTTGTACAGTGTTGTGCCAAGGCTGTTTTTTGCTCCATAGTTTTTGTACGTGATTTGTGATCCGATTTATGTGCTGAAATTCTAGTTTTTAATTTTGATTTCGTGGTACCTACGTAGATTTTGTTACAATTATTTGATTCGTCTCCTTTGCATGTTATTTTATATATCAAGTTAGATTTATCTCCTATGTCCATTTTAGCTTTGGTGTTGCTGTAAACTTGTCCTAGTGTATTTACAGATTTTGTTGTTATTTTGTAGTCTTCAGTGTTGTAACACTTAGATGTAATGATCCTTTCGGTCATTCCAGGTACATACGTCATCGATTTGTATATTTTGGGCGGTAGCTCCGTATTTTGTCTATTGTTATCCTTCCTCTTAGTGTGTTTTTTAATTAAGTCCAACATTGTTCTCGTAGGGAATCCGTTTTTTTATTAGGATGTCTATGACCTTTTTAATATTGTTTTCGTGAAACCGTGCGTCACTTATCGTTAGTACTTTGTTTATGAAATTATTCGCCGTGTTCATTATTATCTTTTTGGTGTGTTTAGAATTGTAATTTATCAATCATCCCGAGGCCATGTGTTTTTGGTACCAGTCGATCACCAATGTGTCATCCATTCTTATTACCATAGTGTCCAAATAAGGTAATGTTCCATTCTTTTCCAATTCTTTTGTAAATTTCATGTTGCAATGAAATCCGTTAAGAGCATTTAAGGTTTCGTCTTTGTATCACTTTTAAATCTTATAGGGCCATATTTACCTTCTATACACATATTATATGTAAAATATATTATGTCCATCACTATGTGCTTTTCCAAATTATTGTAAGTCCAGCGCTATGTGCTTTTTCACAGGTTTTTGATTAAGCGCGATGCGCTGTGTTTTATTCAAAGAGTAATTATATCGTTATTATAAACTTTTATTTTTCCACAGCAACAGAATTAAACCTTTATTATAATCTTTTTATTTTTGTACAGCAACAGAATTAAACCTTTATTATAAACTTTTTATTTTTCCACAGCAACAGAATTAAACCCTGCCATGCAGGTTAACTCTCTCACTAAGACTAACTTTTGACTTTCGACAAGAAGGCCACAAGCCCGTTCGCTTGACCAGAATTTGCCAAACCGGCAGAACTTGCTTTCTCACGGTTTGGTATATTAAGCAGCTCGCTTGGCCGAATTGGCAGGCGGGGAATTTGAATGTTACGGCGGGCAACCCGATGCCGCGAATTTGCAAAGTCTAGATATGGCACGTAGAGCGCTGGACAACGGAAATGGACGAGACAAAATTCTACAGAAATTGTTTACATGCAACCTGTCTCTGGGACGAAAAGATGCCCTTGACAAATGGTTGCATGTAACGTGCCTTAACTTGTACATATTCCACCATTTTCTGAACCATATTCACCTATACAATTTTCTGTTGTGAACTTTGTTATTTTGAAATTTTCATCTATATTATAAATAGTGGCATCAACAATTTCAAATTTAGCTGCAAATTTACCCATATAACCATGTGTAAATGTTAACATATTTGATGGAAAATTATAATGAGCATCTTCTAAAAGTGACATATGCTCTATTGTATCCATTTTGTTATTCTGCATCCCAGATTTTGGTGTAAGATGTTCTACCTTTGGGTTTTTGCAAATGAATAAACAAGATCGCCTTTTATTCCATCAAGATTTGATACATAAAATGATTTATCAGAACAATGATCCCAATTTACAATTAATTTTGTGACAATAATTATTCACATATACTTCTGAAGAGTTTTTGTTATCTCCTGGATGTATTGGTACAGCTATTATTTCTGGTATTTCTCTGTTTACTTGCCAAGTTTCAACAATCATTCTGTTGTTATGTAAATTGTAGCTACCTATGTTATCTATTATTTCACAGTCTATATAAATCGAATTTTCTTCAATACTTCAACAACCTGATGATATTGACATGCAATACAATGAATTGTGCCCAAGATGAATCCTTTGATCTAAAGAGTGATTTTAATGAACATGTATTTAGATCTTCCTTGCATACTTTTTCACAGTCAAATTCAGTACATGAAAATGAATTCTGAGTATTGACTTTCCAAGCTGTTATGTAATAAATTAAATCCATTTCAACATTAACTATTACTAAGTGCAAATATGTTGTGTGGTGCTGATCTGATTGTACTAAATATTCTTGAATATTTCCATCTTGCACTGATCCAGCCCATGTTATTTCACTTGATGCCTTACATTTCATGTCATTAGCTTCGCAATGATTAACAGCGAAATCTATAGATTGTGCAGATGATCCTTTATTAAACATTCCTTGTTAATTTTTAAGCCTGTTAATAGAATTTCTTTGAAAGGTATTTCCCTCAAATTTATCTTCCAGTTTATCGAGCATAGATAATTATACTTTTGACCACTTGAAATGTTCCTTACCATCTTTAACTTCTTCATCTCTTTGAAGCAATCATGTGTTTCACCCATTTTTCTATTGCATGGCATATCAAGAGCTGTTGATGGACTTATAAACAGTAATGTGGATGTTATTATTACTAGAACTATCCATATCTGTGTGGGCATTATCGCTGAGCTCTTTTGGCAGGGGTGTCGTGATCTCCATTTCGACTTTTATGATCCCGTTTAGTGATTTGCAAGTGACAGGAGTATGTAAGAATTTTCTCCTGTATTGCTGTAGCTTATTTTCGTTTAACAGTGAGATGGACGAACCCGTATCTATTCAACATTTTACCCGGTCATTCCCTATATGCAGTTCGACTATCGGTAGGTAGTTGTTGATTTACGTCTTCCTCAATGTGGTCGACGTCATCCATTAGCAGGAAAGATAAGTTGTGTGCTTTCAAAAACATAACAATCGTGAGTTCTGCGATTTTCACCATTTTGTTCATCTGCTCTTTCTTCGCATTTAAAAACGAGTCTATCGATATTTGGCTTCTTCTGGATTCCATGTTTTATAAATGTGGGCGCAGGAGGAGTTTTTTTTTCGGTATGGTGGAGCAGAAATCTCGTCCACCGTATGTGTGGAGGAAAAATGCTAGAGCAATTCCTCCACCGTATGCGTGGAGGAAAAATCAGTACTGTGGAGCAGAACACTACTCCACCATACTATGTGTGGAGGAAAACAAATGATAGAACAATTCCTCCACTGTATGTGTGGAGGAGAAAGGTGACTCATCAGTGAAAAATCATGTGTGAAAATGCAACCCTGTGCTACAAAAAGAATTTCACAATTTTAATAGATAATAATGAAAACTAATTCAAAAAATAAACAAATAAATAAATATGAAACACATAACAAATTGAGTATATATTTATTATATTGAAACGGTGTGCATTACATAAAATTTAATTTGTTTATTTTTATTTGTGCTATAAAGAAATTTTAGGCAAAGGTGACCACAAGTAAATGAATTGTACTACTGTTGTTGTTCATAGTTGTACTGAATATTATTTCCCAAGTACTTGATTATTTCCTTTAGCGGTTGTAAATTTCCAAAGCTATCGAAATATTCCTTACAATTTCCACTTTTATTGTATGCTACCCAATGTGTTCCAGAACCTTTAGAAATATCCAGATTGGCTATACCACATTCGAGATGAAATGGTTGTTTCGGTAGAGTATCTCGCATAAAAATTCCTCTAAAATGAGGTATATTTTTCGCATATTTCAACAAATCGACATCAGTAAAAGCTCTTTTGGGTAGCCTCTTTAATGGTTTTTTTATTCTGGTGTATAATAAAAACAGAAACCCTTCTTATATGGCTTAAGATGTAAACCCTTTCCCAGAGCAATTGATTCCATAGTTTTATTATGTCGATTTGCTTCTGCTAATTGTTCCCTGGCATGTTTAGTATTATTCAGAACTTTTGCCACAGCAGCTCCACCAGATGTCAAACCTCCAATTGCTCCGAGAGCAGTTAAAATGGGTATTAATGGTAGAAAACCGCCAATTTTAGGTACGGATATAACACGAGGAACGTCAATTGAACCCTTTTTACCCCTGAAAGTATTTCGAACTACTTTTCGAGCAATAGAAATTGCTTGTTCAATATTTTCAGGTTTCTCTTGATTCAAGATTCTTTTAGCTTTCATTATAGCTTTTGAGAAAAGTTTTCTTCCGTTTAAACATTTCTTTCTATTATTTCCTCTTTTCTTTTGAGGCTTATTAACAGCCTTGCTCTTACTCATAACATTCCCCATACCGAATTTCACTTTAGTTTTCAAAGCGTTTGCAACTAACGATGCGTTTGCACGCTCAGCGATTTTGCTCTCTTTGTTTACAACTCTTTCCCACGCTTTATCAACTAAAATTCTATCGGCTATATGTCGCTTGTTTATATCTTTTGTTTCTGCGTAAATAATGTCGTGTTCTCTACAAGCTGAATCCAATGGATTAATACCTCTATCGCCTCTTGCTAAACGTTTTTTCAATTACGTCCCCGGCCCACAAAACTGATAGCCTGGTAAATGAGTTCCACTGGCAACGAATTTATTAGACTATTAAGTAGACTTCCTCCGACAACAAATCGATTAGGGCTGATTTGATTTTTATAGAATACTACCATATTTTTGCGAATAATATTTCAACCTTTCACACAGTCCATTGGTTCCACTTACAATAAAGTCATATTGCCATATACAGCCCAATCGGCAATTCCGGGGGAAAATTTTTTCCAAGGAAATATTTCTCTTCCCACGAAGGGAATCCTACTATCGTGAATTTCCATCGAAAAATATTTCCATTCGAAAAAGTGCTGCCAAATCCATTTCATTTTCGAAGCCAACACTCAATGAAAATAGAACAAATAATGCGGCCATAATTCTGCAGTACGTTTTCCAGAACAGTTAGGTATATAACTCCATGTGCTGTCGGTTTCGACCGCCGCCTGTGCCACTTCTGACTTTCGTGCAGCAGCACAAACAATTTATTGGAGTGTTATAATTTTAAGCATATTCCAGAAAATATGCAGTGTATAAACACATTTCCATCAAATATGATTAAAGAAATGTTTGCAGAACAAATTTATTGAAAATTTTTTACAAATATAATTTACATTTCAAATTACTGATCTTTTCTTCTTCAAATTGTTGATGGAATTCAAAGCGAAAAAAAGTTTGAATTTTTCCATCGGAATTACATTCACGATAGCAAGTTTTCCTTGGGAATTTTTCGAACATGCTTCACGACTTCACGATACCAAATTTCGGAGGAAGGGAAAAATTCCAAGGAAATATTTGTTCGCGATTGGGCTGATAATATTTTGATATTCGCATATTCGAGAGCTTCTTCTTCAGATGTGAATAACATATTTTCTTCTTTTAATTTACTTAATGCTAACCCTATTTCCTTTTTATTTAGTAACATTGAATTAATTATATTTTTTTTTGCCCATTGAATGGCATATTTTATGTTTATTAATTCTTCCTTTACTAATCTTAACCTAGTTTGGATGTTCAGCGTTACTTCGTTTACAATGTTTCCGTCTTTTCTTATGACATTGTTTACATCATTGGTTATTTTGGTTAAATTGTTTAATCTTGCCATTAATGCTTCATTTATGACTATTTGTTTATTATTATTATTGACTACCTCACCTAGAGTGTTACTTATTAGCTCAAAATCGTCATGGTCTGGCGTTCCTGCGACATATTTCCAGGCTGTGCCCAAAATGTTCAGGGCTCTTTTCTTTCTTGGTTGCTGGTTCGGTTTAATGGCAGTCAGGATCTGGGACGTTTGGGTGATTTCTTGGGTAAGTAGAGGAAAGAGTATGTTGGACGGGGAAATATTGCGTTCCGTGTATTCGCGCACCTTGGCGATGAAGGATTCGTATTCTTGCAGTTTGACAACGTGTACGATTTTGAACGTGCCGTCTTGCACTTTTCCAATTCCGTTGTTTAATGCAATAAAGTGCGATAGGGTGTAATTAAAGATTTTTACTTCATTGGCCATGGTGGTGAGGGACAGGAGGCAAGGTAGGATTAGAATGATAATCATGTCGATCTTCAAACCGCTGCTTTTTTCACCGCTGTCGCTGCTGCTGTTTCGCTGTTGCTGTTTCGCTGCTGCTTTTTCGCTGCTACTTTTCCTTCGCTGCTGTTGCTGCTGAAACTGCTGCTTTTTTCCGCTGCTATCGCTGCTGCTATTTCGCCGCTGTCACTGCTGATGTTTTGCTGCTGCTTTTTTTCTTTCGCTGCTGTTGCTGCTGTTGTTTCGCTGCTAAAGCTGCTGCTTTTTTCCTCACTATTTGAAATGTTTGAAAATTTGCGATTCGATTTTGAGCGCAGAAGGCATAGGCTGTATTCCTAAACGTCAGTTGCGCTGCATAAGTACAAAGCAGCATGTTCCTAAACGCAAACATAAAAAGTTTGCACGTACACCCTGTTCCTAAACGCAGGCATCAAGTTGTTGATAAGCATCAAATGCGCAAACTGCTCATCACAAATTTTGTTGATGCTTTGTGATTATTGAGGTTATGTTTTTTCGGCTTCACTGAAACTTTTAGGACGCGATTAAATTTCGCCTCCTTTTTCTCAATTTTACAATTAATTTAGCGTTGCTGGGAATTTATTCGCTACTCAAATGCAAAAATGTTTTGAATATGTAGTTTTTTACAATTTCCATTTTGTGAAAACAATGTTGAGCATCAAGTGCGTTCCCAAACTAAAAAGTGGTGCCAACCTGATTTATGCAATGCATCGCAGTAGCACTCAGAAAACAAATCAGTAGAGCATTGGGAGCGCAGCACTGCTTTGCATAAGTACGTTTAGGAATACAGCCATACACTTCTTGCAAGTTTTTTTTTCCGGCAATTAAAAGTGTTTCTAGTACGAAATGGTCAAATGCACTTAGAAAATAAAGATTGACTGTTTCTTATTTTCTTGTTCGTATAAAGCTTGGAGTGGCTTGCGTCCAACGCGTCCCGTTCAAAATTTACTAGGGGGCCTGATCTTCCGCACTTTTAGTGCAAAACACTTGCACTTTTTGAGGGCTTTTTAGTATTTTTCCCGCACTTTTGAGGGCTTTAGTTTTTGCACTCGAACTCAGTTTCTGTATTTGCACTATTGGAGCTTTTAGTTTTTCTTTCGCACTACTTGAGGGCTTTAGTTTTTGCACTCGAACTAAGTTTCTGTATTTGCACTGTTGGAGCTTTTAGTTTTTCTTTCGCACTACTTGAGGGCTTTATTATATTTTTTACTTTCACTGTTTACTGTACTACTTGAGGACTTTATTATATTTTTTATTTTCACTGTTCACTGTACTACTTGAGGACCAGTGGCGGATCCACGGGGGGTTTTCGGGTCCGGACCCCCCCCCATGGGATCATATACTTTCAAATTTTATGCTTTTATTGGGCATGTTGGTAAAGTTGAAACACAAAGTTATTAATAAAAATTCGTAATTTATTGAATGTTTTACACAAATTTTAATTTATTTTCGAATAATAAATGCAATAAAAGATAATTACGAAGAAGATAATTACGAAGATATTCAATATGACCGATCAAGAAAAAATATATGATCCACAAACGGTTCTAGTCACTCTTAAATTTTCGAGGCTTTTCAAAAAACTTTCTGAGAATTTCGTCTTCAGTCAAAGTTATGCGATGATGAATGTTCAAAGATGCAAGACCATTGAGACGCTCTTGACCCATCGTGTTTCTCAGATAATCTTTCATTCTCCTCAAAGTCGAAAATGATCGTTCTGGAGTTGCTGTGGTCAACGGTATCACCGCCAAAACTCGTAGGATTTTGTTGACGTTTTTGAAAGTTCTGCCATTTATGATCTGCAAAAATTCCTTCTATTTAGATTTTCAATGGATATTATTTATTTTACTTTGTTCCAAATTGCACCAAAAAAATCTCTTACTCAATTAATTGTCAATAAGTCGTCTATTAGTGATTTTTCTCTGATTCTTTTAAATTAAAAAATTTTGTTTTGAAATTAAATAGAAAATAAATGATAATCTATTAGTATTATAATCAATCAGATTTTTTGGTACAATATATGAGAAACCTGGCATTATTTTTTAGCCAAAAATGATCTGAATTTGGGAGATACTCACTGCTAATGCATCAAGTGCATTTTCGATGTTTTGATTGCAGATCCGTTGTCTCCACATTTTGACTTCTGAAATGAAATTACTCTCGGAACAATCCAGTATTTCTTCGTAAAACTGGTAGAGGCTTGCACATTTCTTCTCGTCGAATTCTTGTTTGAGGAATAGCTGTCCAAAACTTTGAAAAACTGTTTTGTGTTTTTCGAACCGACTCTGAAGATGAGAAATGTAGGTGTCGAGAAATGGGATGTAAAATGCGATTTTGTAATACTCTTCACTTATACTAACCACTTGTCAACTTCGGCATGTTTACACAATGCGTGTTGAAAGAAACAAAGAAATAATTAAAATACGCTCAAACATGCTCATAGATGGCGCAAATATCAACGGAAAAACTTAAAGAAAAATCGCACGGCGCTGTCATCGCGACTAGGTTGGCGCGCAGTTTGAATTTGCGAACAAACTATATGCACTGCCATAACGACTGGACAGCACCAATGGCTTTTCTATAACACGGTAGTCCAGCCGTTATGGTGAACTGTATTTACGTGGTAATTATGCATATATCTCAAGGAAAAAATGTCTTCCCCCCCCCTTAAAAAAATTTTGGACCCCCCCTTATCAAAATCCTGGATCCGCCACTGTTGAGGACTTATGCGAACAGGTCCTTTTTTATCGCTCGGGCGCCAGTTAAGCTAGATAACTACTAGCTTCCAAAAAAAAGACAAGGTTCGATTTTTAATACTTTATTCACCAAGTTCCGTTTTTTGACTGCCCGACTTACTTCGCTAATTAAAATATGTAAGCTCGGTTTTGATGATTGCGCAACTGTTTTTTAGAATTAAACTGACCCGATAAATGCTGATATTGCCGATGTCAGCGTCTGGCGGTTTTTGTTGAACGGAAATGAACGCGACGCGTTTGGCCGCGCGTGCTGAGTGAATTACTGAAAATATTGCTAAGTTAGCGATGTTTGCAGGTAAGCCAAATTACTGGAAAATATTGTTTACTGAAAGGAAATGACCGCAGCGAGTTTGGCCGCGCGTGTTGGGGAAGATGTCAAGTCAGCGATATTTGCAGGTAAGGCAAATTGCTGGGAAGTATTGGTTCCAAAGGGAAAGTGCTGTGGCATACAGGGTGCAACTTTAACTATGTTAATTTACAGCTTAAATTTTTCAAAAACTTCGCTCTTATGCTTGAGAAAGTAAACGTATGTCCGACGCGACATGTCGTTTATGAACGTGAGAAAATAAGACGCTCCGCCAACAGATTTTACACGAAATGGACCGCACACATCCGCATGCACTATCTCAAGCAACTCCTTTCTTATTGTTTGAGACTCCTTGGGGAACGACAAAACATGTATTTTGCTTAACATGCATGTGTTGCAACTTGTTTGATGATCAGCGTTCATCTCCATTCCCTTCACCATGCCTTTGTTTGATAAATCATGCAGACTCTTGCTGTTGAGATGTCCAAATCTGTTGTGCCATACCGCATTCATACTCGCCTTTGCAGAGCAAACCATTTGTGCAGGAGCTTCATTCTGCGCAACGAACATGTTGTTTTTTCGCTGTGCGACCAAAACAACTTCTCCACTCATACGACATATCTGTGCCTTCGACTTGTCGAATGCTGCAACCAAGCCTCGTTCGACGCATTTGTTTACGGAGATGAAGTTCGCCTGCAATTTTGGAGAAAACAAAACGTTATGCAGTATCAATTCGAAATTATTGTTGTGAATTATCACGTCACCTTTTCCAACGGCATTGATGGATTTATTGCCGGCCAACTTAATAATCTCATTATGCTCCTCAAAACGAACAAACAACCCCCGATCGTTGCACATATGTGATGTCGCTCCGCTGTCAACGTACCAGTCCTTTGAATTGATTGCTTTGCAGTCTGCTGCTGCTAGCGAAGTCAACGCTTGCGAATTTGATTTTACCGTTGCTCGTGCGTTTTTGTTTTTCTGCTCGCAATTGCTAGCGTAATGCCCGACACCACCGCAAACGAAGCACTTTCCTTGAAATGTCTTTTTGTTGTTTTTTGTCTTTCGCTCGTTTGGCTTTGCAGCGAACGCTTGTTGCTGACCGTTATTCGATGGCGTTATGATGCTCTCATCTCTCTCCTTTCTTCTCTTACCCTCTTCTAGAAGTTTCTGCTTCAACACAGCCAAAGATGGCAACGAATCTCGAGTTTCCATGGCAATTGTGAAATTTTCGTACTCCGTTGGAAGACTAGACATTAAAATAATCACCAGAAGCTCGTCTCCGATGTCTATTCCATTTTCTGCTAGCTTGCCATATATTTCCGTGAATTCGTTCAGGTGCTGAACAACCTCGCCGCCGGGAGGAAGAACCAAATTCACCAGCTTCTTGTACAGTGTCACTTTCTGCATCGGTCCCTTCGGCATGTACACTTCTCTTAGCTTTTCCCATGCCGCACTTGACGTCTTGCAATTACGTATGTAACCCAGCTGTGATGGCTGCACTCCCAAATAGATTGATGCAAGGGCTTTTTCGTCATCCGACTCCCATTTGGCTTTTTCGGCAGCATCTGCAGTCTCATTTTTGACTTGTCCACTCACGATTTTCCAATGACCGCTGTGAATAAGCACACTTTTCATCAATATTGACGAGCTGTCGTAATTGTTTTCATCCAATTTTGTAATTTGGATTACAGGCGCACTCATTTTGAAACTTTTGTTTTTAAATTAGTTATTTTTTTTCACAAATGCACACTGGAACGGCCTGGGCCCATAACCTGATAAAAGTAGTTGCGTATTTACGAAAAGCAAAAGAGATACTGAGAAAAGAGAAATGAAACATTCATATTGAAAGGGTTGAGGGTTGCCATCAAACTTTAACAACAAATTTATATTTTCTGTTTAAGTATTTGCAGGCTCTTTGCTGAAATATATTATCGTCAACCATTCTGACTGCTAATATTAGTTTACTTATGTATATACACATGTATGTCAGAAATATCGCATGAATCGTCCAATGCAAAAGAGAAGTATGTACGGAATTTGTATTTCTTTTTTTTAAGCGAGTCCGCTCTTAAATTTTTCGGGTCACTCTATTTCGTGACAAGGGAGCTGTTTCAATTGAGTTTGCCAACAGATTTTCACTTTCTCCAAAACAAGACAGCATTTCTTTGCAAACTTTCTTAATAAAAATGCCATCTGAAAACGGTTTGAAGTTCTGAGCAATACTTAAACTTCCTACATAAGATACTTTTAGAGCTCCAGTATAAGATTTTACTGAATATTACGGCAATATTTTAAAGGATTCAACATTTGTATAGGGTTTGAACCTCTGCATTAGTGTTTATAGCTGGTGAGCTGGTGTACCTATTTTCCTTTTTGGTTGATGGTTATTAATATTTGTTGTGTATACTAATTTGCGCTTTGTTTGCCGCTTATATCTGTCCAAATTATTTTATCATCCTTCTGGTCTTTTCCTCCAGGTTTTCAATGTCTGTTTGACTTGGCTCACGCTTCATGCCAATAAGTTTCAGGCTTTTCAACTAGGTTTCCCTTGATTTGTAGTTTTTGTCGTTACTCCTTGGTTCGCATTGAACAATGTATTTGGAGTATTTCCTGCAATTGTTCATCTTGTTGGTTGTTATTTTATATTCTTCAGTGTCGTGTTGAGTTGATTTAATTTTTGTTCTTTAGAGCGGCTATTTGCCACTTACACAGATTCTACCATTTCCAGTGGGTTAGAATTATCGCGCAAAAACTTTCTTTTTATTTTTCTTGATTATTCACATTATTTTCACTAAATTTAATAGAATATGCAATTAACGCACTAATTTTTAACAACATAACCAATTTCTGTGTTGGTTTTTATTCTGAAAATTGTCAGGTTGTAGAGTATTTTTAGTAAAATGAATGACGTTAAATGAAATGTGCGGTTAATACAAGTTAAAGAAAGTTGTTCAATACAAAAATATGCTAGTACTCGCGCTCGTAGCGAAATCGTCACTGGCGTCCTTTTTGGTTTTCGATGTTCTGGAAACTTTTAGAAATATTGTCAGCAGGGTTGTATTGTGGTATACGGCTAATTACTCGTTACAACTCGGCGATTCCTGACTTGACATCGCCTCGATGTCTTCTGGCTCGCTGCATTGGTCTTCATTGCAATCGTCGGCATCAAGATCTGGCGGCATAGCACACCACGGATTCATTTTGTCTGATGAATAGTGTAAAGAAAAACACAATGCGAGTAAAATATGAATTCTTTATTTGGCAATTTAAACTGTCTATCTTTGCTGTTGTTTCACAATTGGTGTTCTTTTCGTGGTTTTACGCGAACTAACAAAACCAAATTAGAGATGAACCAACTGGTCATAAAACCGTCGTTGCCATCTGAAATGTTATAGAAAAAATGTCTTGCCATCTGTCCAGAAATATTTTGGCCCAGAATTGCCGACAAATAGACTGAGCAAAACTTCTTCTGGCTGCTTAAAATAAATTTTCGTAATACTGACTTACGTCGTTGTTCTTCGTATTCAGTGCTATGTGGAACAGCTGGTTGTATGACTCCCACACGCCGAAATTTCTTATAAGCTCCGATTTTACTTCTTCCCACGGCGGGTCTGCTTCCAATGTCCTTATTGCCTGTAGCGCTTCGCCTTGAATTTTTTTGAGTACCTGACGTTGATACACATACCCTCGTAGCTGGTCCCCCGCAAATAGCGACAGTATTAGGTTCACCTCTTTTATGAATGACGCCACGTCATTAGAACTCCTTTATTCTTGCAGCTTCCTTCAAAAGCTCCGATGCTGCCACAGTTTGGTTTTGCTCCATTATCACTGATGTTATTTGCCATTAATGTTTTTAATTATCACTACTATTCTGCTGCTTTCTCTATTCCTTCTATTCTATTCCTTGAAATATGTTGGGCTCTTTGTTTCGTCACTTGTCACTAGACTATTGATGGAAATCCCTACAAGAATAGCAATTTGAAATATATCAGTTGTAGTCGAATGGTGTAAGCATTAAACGTACTGCCACTTTTGCTGGTGCTTGAATAGCTACATGCTTTCCGTCTATAGTACCGATGCAGGAAATTCCATTTTTGCAGGAAACCATCGGCGACTTCACGTAGTTTTTCCTGCGTCCACTCTGCAATTTCATTCTTCAGCACAAGGCAGATTGCATCGCACACGTGTGCTATAATCATGCCGAAATGGACTTTGCTGATCATGTAGCAAGATGCAATGTGACGTTGCAGGTCTCCTGAAGCCAAGTACCTGAAAAGGCACGTGATTTGACTCTTGTGTAATGTTATTATTACTAAGTCTTTCTAAGTGTCATCGGTCAGTGGTCCTGGTTGGCATTTAAGCGTACCTACGCTGTAACGGTATGGCGCAAGCGCCGCAGTGAGGAGATCAAAATAAAAGACTAAGGCTGTGGAGCCGAAGAAGTTTAGTTTCAATCTGTTTTATTCTTCAAAAGTATTGGCTTATATAATAGAAACTACACACAATATAAAAACCCAGTATTTCCAATACTCCGCCCTATTCCAGTGTGCAACGAATATGCACAAAGGCAATAGCCAATCACTGACCTGCGCAACAAATAGCATGCACAGCGAAATAGAGACAAGTGCATCCGCATGCGCTAACGTTACACTGCAAGCGCAAGTGCAAGCGGTGTCGCGTATCGCGTGTGCGCCCTGACCTAATACAACATGCATGTCAATGCTGCGCAGTGTGGCGATGTGGTAATGCGTGGTACCCTACACTTGCTTGCTATTAAAAAAACACTATACATACTCTATAACTATTTATAATTTTGCCTTTTCGGGTATAAAGTCTTTTGGCCTGGTGTTACGCTTCCAAAGCAAGTGTGGCTCCAGCATGGTATATAATTCTTCGAAAACTTCCGGTGGCATGTGGAAGTTTTCAATGAACAGCAATGGGTCTTTTTTAAGGTTTTCGAAATCGGTTGCGAATGTGTTTAGACTTCGCTTGGCACTTCTTCGAAGATGTCCTTGAAGTGTTGGTCCTTTTTCCTTTACGATTCTTTGGAACCGTAGGCCGTCGACTGCTCCAGTTTTAGTTTCTAAGATCTACAGATCTTCAGAAAAACACGAGTTGTTCCGTTGATAACCCATTTTGAAGTAAGGAGTGAGATCAAAAAAACCGGATAACTTTAAATTACCCTTGATGGGTTGGCGATTTTTGGTACCAATTTGATGTTTTGGTCTTCGAACCATTTAAGGGTTACTTTACTATAGTGGCAGGAGGCTAGATCAGGCCAAAAGAAAGTAGATACATTGTGCTTTCTAATGAAGGGCAGCTATCTCTTCTGGAGGCACTCCTTCACATAAATTTCGGCGTTAACAGTGCCACTTGTTACGAAACGTTCACTCCTTAGCCCACAACTACAAATCGCTTGACATACCAGAAACTTCTTCGGGAACTCGGACTTTTGTTTTGTCTACATCTTTCCTCAACTCCTCCTCGTGCCTTTGCGGTGTAAAACTCTTGACCAGCCAATTGAGAAAATTTAGACAACACGTATGTTTCATCGTCCATAACACAGCAATCGAATTTTTGGAAAAAATCTGTCTTCAACTTTTGAGCTCGGCTCTGGGCGAATATTCGCGTCGATGATTGGTATACATATATTTCCGTGCCACGGGGTGGGCAGGTAGTAATCAAGAAAACGCGGTGTTTCAGTAAAACGTTATAAAATGTGGGGGGTTTTCTTTAATAAAAGAAAGATAGATATGAGTGCACAATTCAAGAATTCAAGATTTAAATTCCAAGATTTAAAGTCAAAGGTTACAAATTCACGAAATTGCAAATCTATGTAGAGTTGCGAGGAGAGACGTTCCTCGGCCAAGCGCTTTCGATGGAATGAGCGGAGCTGCTCGGTCGCCTCTCTATCGAGGCGGGCTGGGCGCTAGGGATGGGGCAGCATTGATTAAACAATTGGCATCGAAAATGGCTGTTTCATTGTAATGCTATTCAATCGCATGTAACCAATCAATTATTTGACACACGAATAATTTTCCATTTCAAAAGATCATCGATTATTTCTTTTACAACAGGCCGTCTTGCAAAAGGTAAACGATACGGCTTCGCGTTTATTGGCTCGGCAGTCGTTAATTTTATTCGCAATTTTTGTTAAATTTCCTTTAGTGATTTTTGCCGTTTCTGCAGAAAAACAATCTTTGTGACGTTGTTAAATTGTGCTTAACTGCGCGAACTTCTCGTTTGTCATTTCACTTGCGATGCTGTTAATTTTTTTCGATTGCATCCAGCGTGCATCGAAGGTGGAAAATACCTTCGACCACGAAACGTTTATCCTGTACACATAACACGTCCATACCTAACAACACAGGCTGCTGAATTGAACCCGACCATGCTGTGCATTTGTTGATAAAGCCACTTACTCAAACTGATGGGCAGTGACGGTTTCAGTCAGGTTTTTAATGAAAATTCGGCCAGATTTATTTATTTGAATCGCGGACTTATGTTATAGCACCAAAGATTCACATTGCAGGGATACTTGTGGTTACACACTTCCTACGAAATGTTAATTTATTTAATTTGCTATAAAAATGTAAATTTTGGCAGTCGCGTAAATTGATTGCAAATTTAACCCAATCAATGAATCCATCGTAGGTTCGTTTTTCGAAGAAGCGAGCGTTAACTTAAACTTTGTAGAGTGGTTTCGCTGAATTCATACAAAACGTCAATTATATTTACATATATGTAGAGATATATTTAAAGTTGTAAGGTATATAAAATAGTTAAGAAAACCCGAAGGTAAAATTGACAATGCACAGATATAATTGATGACGACTCGACTGTTTCACGTCACGACAGCTTCACGACTCTCAAACGATTTGACTCTTCAGCGACAAAGCGGCAACTACTCGCCGCAGCGGTAGGCTAGCATCGCCTTGTGGGTGACCATATTACATATATGATAGCCTGATAGCTTCTGCGAGGTAAAATTTCACAGTACGATCTGCTGCAAATGGCCTTGTAAAGGTATAAATGCAAAATATTTTTCCACTGCATGCAATCACAACAACAAAACACTGTCACTAAAAGTGCGTTCGTAAATGCAACAAGTTCGTGCATCAGTGCGCCAGTGCTGCCGAGTTTAGTTGCCACTGCGCGATGATCAGCTGACGCAAATGCAACAGTAGAACAAGTGCTTCGCTGGTTGCAGAAAATTTTCACCAGTAAAGCCAAACTGTTGCATTAATGAACGCTTGACGCGGAGCAGTGTTCCGCCATGTTGCTTTAACGAACGCGATGCTTTCGTTAATGTTGCAGTGCAACCGAAGTGCTGCATTTACGAACGTACCCTTAGTATCCTAAACATAAAGGTATTGCATAGATGAGAAATCTTTTGATGCAAACTGATAAGCATAGTTGCCAGCTTCAAAAGTTGCATTGGTGTCTAAATATTTACCCTTAATTTCATTTGCTGACTTTTCGAATGAAGTTGCAAATTTGTTGTTTTTCGTTTTTTCGTGGCATTTTATTAAATACGTCAAAGTCAAAAGTCATAAATCAAAGGCCTTAACCAACATTTTTTACGAAACATGTTTGTTTACAGTTTCTGGTAGCCTATATTATGTATAATACACCTCCTCACAAAATGGCTGCGCCTATTGAAGCAAATAATTGGTTTCCCCCTAAATGAAATTCTGCGTACGCACGTGAGTATATGTTTAATGACACAACTCGATCGTAGTGGAATACCCTGGCCATTTGTGGGCCTCAATCTTCGCCATAAAATTTTTTTTAATACAAAAAAGCGCTTTCAATCGTTTTGCAAAAAGACCAATGAAGGTGGTGTGTGCTTCAAAGCAGGAATGCTTTGAAAGAGTTGAAGAAGAAAAGAGCCTGACTGAGGATTAAAAGATCTGCAAAGTTGCCGAATCAAGCGAAAAGCGGCAATAAGTCAGACTAGTTCTAAATCGTCAGATACATGCCTTCAACTTGTTCGGCAACTTTGTAGCGCACCCAACAATTTCCAAAATGTATTTTACAGTTTTAAATAATTTTTTTTATTTGAATTATTTCATCAACTTTTTGCCAGCATATTTCGCAGCTTTGTTTAGGTTACTTATACATATATATTTATGTATATATACCTACATATACATATCGATTTATTCTGATATTATTATTATAATTATACATGAATTAAATCGCAGCTCATCTTATTAAGTGTTCTATAACATTTTTACTGAAAACAATGTAAACGAAATAAATAAGCAACTAAGCAGGGAACATCAAAATGTTTGTAGTTCAAGTAAAAGTGTTTTGAAAAACTTAAGTTGCAATATTTGAAAAAAGAAAAAATTGTATTTATGTAATACATACATACCTATATTATGCATTAAGGAAATTTAAATTTAAAAAAATCAATGTAATATCTGTAATGCATAGACAAATTTCGTTCGAAGGTAAAATAGGCTGTGTAATTAAATTGTTCTTAGATATCGCATCTTATTTATAAAAAGGCGCTAATGCGAAATTTTAAAACCGAGTTTTCCTTGTTGGCTGTTTTTGATCGCAACCATCTACAGTATTTATAAAAACGTATGAGCGCCTTCTTCTTTTCTTTTATTCTTACAATAACTTTAAAGTGCCTCAATTTATGTGGAAATAATAAGTGTAATATTTTGACTGCAATTTGACATATTGTTTGCATTTTTTGAAAATCAAATACAAAATTGTTGTAAATCAAATTTCACACAGCATTTTTTGGTAATTATAACTACAATTCTTATTTATATAATAAAGTAGATAACTAGAACTCTTATAACTCAAATGTATTTTAAAACTAATTATTTAATATAGTTTTATGGTGGTTTAAAAAAAAACATACAAAACAGTATGCAGCAATCTTATACGTTTTATGCATATATATTTATACATACAATGTGTATGTAATAAAAAAGACAAAAGTTTAGCAAGTCCATAAATAAGCGTTTTCATTTGTAATTGTTTGCTTTGTATGCATATAAAATAGTCAAAAGTTCATGTAAATTATATTTTGTTTTGTTTGTTTAGTAACGCTAAACTATGACTAAGTTTGAAAGTAACATTAAGTTTATATATATATATATGTACTAGTTTTTAAAGAAAAAAACAGTTAATAAATTTACACATAAATAAAAAACCAAAATTTACTGGTTTTATTTTGGGTTTTTTTACAAAATAATAACCTGCCAGTAGCGCACGCCGCAGTGGCAGAGATTGTTCCTCAATACAAGAAAAAGTAAGTAGAACTTCAAGTGAAAGCAAGCAAGACTGCGCTCAGTATATATGCATATATGTACATATATACTATACTGCTACATGGGTTAAAAGGCAACAACATTTCTGAGCGCGCTTACATGACATTTCTAATTGGAACTTTCTTCAATACAAATGCAATAATTATTTTTTCATTTGATTTGTTTGCTTGCATTTTTCGTTTACTAATTTCATAAACTAACAATACTAAATTAAAGTCGTATGCTATAAAATAACTGAAGCCTTTTTTCTGCTCTCTTTTCTCTAAGTTATAGTTTGGAGGTGTGTATTTATAGTTAGCTTTTTTGTTTAGAAATTAACTTCCTCAATTTTCTCCGCATCGGATTTAAGATCCTGCAGAAGCAGTTCATGACATGACTTGGGTATAAGAATGCCAACGATTTTCTCGCCTTCTGTGGTCTTCATGCGTATCACCTGCATTTTGTTGTTGGCGTTTCGCATGGCCAGCACATGTTCGACTCGCGTCCACACGGAGAGCACCGAACCGGCAAGCACATAGTACAGACGTTGGCGCAAACCCACCTAAAAACAAATTGGCATTGTTAAAAGTTACAAAGCTTAATAAAAATGGGCATGTTTGCGACGCACCTCACACTCATTGCCCAGACTGACGTTGCGGCAATTGCCATTCCAGTAGGCGTGCGAGCAAGTATTCACCGAAGCGTCGAACTGCTGCGTCCATTGCGGCTCCGCCTCCTCGCTGGATACCTTCTTGTACTTCTTCTCGATCTCGGCGAGCGACTCGTGACGCACCTGCAGTCCAGTGTTCGGGCGATATATCTGAAACATGATGTCTTTTTTGCTGGTCGTTTTCTCCTTCTTATTGCTGCTCTGCTGTGGTGCCTGTGCGGGTGCTTCGATCTCGACCGCCAGCATAGCAGTGCGTTTGTTGTTGCGCACCTGATGCGACAAGTAGAAGCCCTCATGCTTGCTGATCAAATCAGAGTATCTATTTTACGGAGACAGAGAAGGAGAGAGTTGAAGGAGTTCACTGTATGATATCACACAAGCGCACAATTCGCTCTCGGTGGTGCTGTGCGGCAGCGAAGACATTGGTTTGGACGGCCGCTCACGCCAAATACCTTACTACTACTCACTTGTCAATTGCCTCCTGCCAGATCATGCCGCGCTCCACGCGCACTGTGTGCAGCTCGGTGGCTGCTTTGCCGGTCGTGTGCTTGCGCATGAAGCGTACCAGTTTAATGCGTGTCACATTCTCGCCGGCGGCGCCCAAGTCTATGTAAAAATTGCATATGTTATATTAAGTGTCAGAAACAAAACTGAAACTGGTCATTTTTTTAAAGATTTGCCCGCCCGTCGTTAATGCCTACTTGACTCAAATAACTATCGTTCATGTTTCAAGGTGAGGTCCTTAGAGTTCTGAACTGTTTAACTGCATGGAAAAAGCGGATTATGAACACATCGAATTTAGATGGAAACAAACTGGTTTCTAAGTGCATTCTTTGAGGAAAATATTTTGTATAAAAAACCTTGTTTGGGACACCCTGATTCATGACAGAAATTGCAAGCAGCAGTACGATGTCTTGTTAGTAGAAGGAGCAGAAAATCACTCTGGAAATTTACGTTTACGGAAAAACTAATAGAAGTGTTTAACAGCAGTGAAACTTATCGTTCAGACAAGATTCCAAAAAATATGCCATTTTATTTAAAAACCAACCAATATTCAAAGCTTTTGGAAATTTATTTTGTTTCATAAAAAAGTTGTCCAATGATTAGAGCTTTTTTCGTATTTTACTTTTCATGGATAAGGAAAACGCCGAAATTGGAACTGACTCCAACCGGAATCTTCGAATCGATCTTAAATGCCCCAGTTAGAATCGTAAAGTACTAAAGAACTTGGTTTTCCCCGGTACTCACCCAAAATGCCCAAATCGAAGCGCCCACCGCGCTTAGCCTGGTGTATAATGGCCGTCAGCGTGTCGGTGAAATATTTGAAGAGGCGATTCTGCAGCTCAACCGGCATGCCGAGTATGCGATTTAGGAATTTGGAGATGTTATTGTAGTCCTTGTCCAGGCTGAGCACACCCGGATTCGTCTCACTGTTGACAATAATACCAACGCCCACAAACGCGCCAGCAACATCCTTGAAGAAGTCGCCCTTGTAGTCGGTGGGCGAGGGCACCAGCGGCGCCTCGTAGCCCATGATCGTCTTCATGACCGTCTCCAGCGCGGTGCGTCCATATTTGTTGTCGATGTTGAACTGGGAGAGGTCGCGCGTCTCAGTGGCGCGTCGATCGCCGTGCGTGAGCGCACCTAACGACTCCAGCCGCTTAGCCACTGTGGACGCGAAGCGCCGTTCGCCGGCCAAATCGGAAATAAGGAAAATGTACTCGGGCGCATTCACCTGATTTGAGCGGTGTGTGCGGCCAAACTGCTGTACAGCGCGGTCCGCCGACCAGGGCAGCTCCAGTGTGATGTGCACGCGTCGCCGCTGGTTGCGCACCCGCCGATCGCTTTGCAGCGAGATGCCACTGGAGGCGGCCTCCGAGATTATGGCCACATCTTTAGTGCCGTCCATAAAGCGTTGCTTCTCCGTAATATTGAGCGTCTCAAGTGGTACGTCCTGCTCTGAGCGCGATTCGTACTGTATGGAGCCGTCGTCAGACTGCACTACGCGTCCCTTGCGACCCGTCATTTCGGCCACATTCTCCGGGCCGCCCAGCTCATCGATGAGTTGATCCAGCGTATTGGGGGGCAGTCGCTCGCCGAGGCGTTCGATTTTGCGCAGCAGCTCTTCTTTCATGCTGCACGCGCGCTCAATGGCATCCTTCGGCGGTGGGCCGTAGTTCAGTTTTATACCATTCACGCCGATTTGCGTGACGGTGCCCTTGAGCTCTTGCTTCTTCTGCAGCAGATCCTGTATTTTGTCCTGCGTGCTCTGCGCGGCCTTTTTCTTTGGCACACTGGCGGCGGCGGTGGGAACGTTGGCCACACTTGTTGCTCCTCCCATTGCTGTGCTAGCTATGGATTCTTTTGTTTTGGTCTTCTTCTTCTTCTTCATTTTTTTGGTACGTGAGTTCACCCACGGATCATTATCACTGTCCGAACCGCTAAAGAACGGATTGAAATCGCTGGATTCATAACTGTCGGATGGTACGGCAGCCTCCGACTCCTCAGACTCGGAGTTGGACATTTTGAAGTCGGATTCCACTGCGGATTCGTTTTGCGAATCCTCATCGGAATCGCGCCACGTTCTGGTGCGCGATTTTTTCGCTGCGAGCGACTCCTGCCGCGCTGATTTGCGTTTGTTGCCTGCGCTCGAGCTAGAAGAAGAAGCTTCTTCTTTGATGGCCGCATGCGCTTTACTGCCGGTAACCTCTTCGATTATGGACTGTAGCATTGTCTTCTTCTCTTCAGAGACACCTCCCAATCCCAATATACGATTGATGCGGTTGCGATCGGGTGCGGGAAAGTGCTTCTCCACTAGCGATTGAAAAACGCCTCTGCACAAAATCAAAATAATTAAAAATCTATTTCTTTATTTGCAAAATGTAATAAGTGAACTTACTTGGCCGTCGATACGAAATCAGTCAGTTCGCCATCGTCCCGTTCCAGCTGCTCTAGCGTGCGCGCCTCGCCTGTCGACTGCAGACCGATGACCACACATTTGCCGTACTTTATGGCCTCTCGCGCCACCTGCACAGCGTGATTCACCTTGGCCGCTATGCAGAGGTACTTGAAGAAGCGCTGATGCGAGGACCAAAACTGACCCCACATGGTCTTCTTCATGCGACTCTCGGCATCGATCAGCTCAGCAGCCTCTGTGAACTTCTGCATAGCTTCCACCCACTGTATGGAATGATATGAAAAAGATGCACATAGAAGTAATTAGAATTTGAAAATCCAGAAATTTTATATGTTTGATTATGCATATTTTAGAGAGTTCTGAATACACCGCGTTTTACCGGTAGATGAAAAACTATACATGTTCGAAATTGTCCATATTAAAAATTAACATTATTTTTTGAAGAAGTTTTATCACTAACATAGCTCAAGGCAAAGGCGTTTTATCTTTGATGTCAAGTTCTAGGAATTATTTGTACACAATTTTAGAGCTCTCTCATAAATATTTTGGATTTCTAAGAAGTTTTTTTTAATACAATAATAAAGTTTAACAAAATAAAGTTATTCTTGAGCAGGAATATAATGAAAGAAGTGATGTATATAAGAATATGTAATCATCATGCTTAAAATCAACCAATGGTCTTTATATTGGAAATTATTGGACTAATCGCTTTACGGCCTCGGGAAAATTTAAAAATAAAAGGAAAAAATAAAATTTAAAAGGAATAAGGCTCAATATGTTACAGTTTTTCTTTAAGCTAGCCTGAGAGGAAGGAATTTATTGACATTTTCTTAGCATTCTTTCAAAAATTGGAAAAATTTGTTCCCTCAATTCGGGATGATAATTGTTAGATACAAATTTTAAAAAATATCTATTAACCCGTAATGAACAACGAAAAAGGAGATGAAATGTACGAAATCCTCTACAAAAACCATTAGTTAAACACCCAATTTCTAGCAATTCATTTACAAGCAACTCACCAATTCGACGGATTGATCGTAGACTTTTCGAAAATCTTTGGAGAGTGAAACTTCCTCAATTTTAAAGGTTACACCGTGGAAGCTCAGCTGACGTGCTATATACATGCCACGCAATTTCATGTCCATAGCCACGATTTCCATAGCGCCAACACCTCTGAAAAGATCACATATTCAGAGAACTTTTTTAAATATATTAAAAGTCGCCGCTCAACTCACCTCTTCTCGACGGCGGCAATGAAATCGACGAATGTTGGAAATGCCGTGCCCAAGCCCCAAAGACCTAAACGCACCATGTACGCCATGTTTTTGGGCTCAGATGCACCCGTTGCGGAAGCGTAAACCACTCTCGCCCTTGGCAATTTATTTTGCAGTTCTAGAACGGTTTGGCCCGTTTTCGTAGATTTACCCGAGCCCACGGGGCATAAGTTCTTAGCCTTGTGACACTCATCGAATATGATGAGACCATCGAAATCTTCACCACACCATTGTAGCAGCTGCTTGAAGCGTGATTTATATTTGCCAGTCTTATTGTTTGATTCACCGATTAAAGCGGAATACGTGCTAAAGATGACACCCCGCTTGCAATTGTTATTCACATCCGAAGAGATTTTTGCATATTTGAACTATGTGTAAAAAATCAAATTTGTAGTTATAAACATTAAAATCTGTCTCCCTCACTCACCTTGTTCAAAGCATGCACTTCGATTTTACCCGCGCCAATGTCGGACAGATCACGTTCGGCATCGTACTTCAAATCATTGGATACTGATATCCACAGTGCCTTTTTGCGTCCCTTCAAGTAGTTCTCATATATAATACCAGCTATAGTGCGACCTTTGCCCACACCAGCGCCATCACCTGAGATGGAAATTAGTATGTATAATGCTTTTAAGTTGTTACGTCTGGACAGGTTCTAGCCTACCAATTAAAAAGCCCGCACGATTCTTATCTGGCAGCAGATGATCGTGCGCCTGTGAGGCATAGGTGATGGACTCCAACTGCAGCGCACTTAATTGACCGCTGTTAATGATCTCCGACGGTATGGACAACTTGTAGTAGACGTCGCAGGGTTCCACCGACGAGAGTGAGGCAGTTTCAACCACAGGATCAGGATGCTTTTTGCCCAGTTTCACTAAAAGAATATACAAGGAGAGTTAGATCAACTTTTGAATAAGATGTTTTTTTAATATATTTGCATATAGTTCGAAATTAGTAAAGTATTTATAAAATGTGCACTTACATTTGGCCGGCCAATATTCCGCATATGTTTCGGCCACACCCATTTCTTCATAGTCCACATCTTCCTCCTCTGGCGGCGCCACGTGGGTGGGCATCTAAATCGAAACAATAACGGATATTAATTGTTGTATATACATCTAAGTTTTAGTATTTTAAGTGAACTACTTACCTTCATCGGCTGCATGAAGAGCTGCGAGAGCAATTGATTTGGTATGCCACTGGTGAGAAAGGAGGGATTCGCCGCTACCAGCGTTTGGATTTTTTGCAGCATGATTGTGTTGAGTTTAGCCTGCGCACTCATGTCATTCATTCCGCCCGCTGCTGCATTGGACATGCTGGTTGCTGTGGAAGGAGCTGGGGCTGGATCAAAGCCGAAACCCATGCTCACTGTAAGTGACAATTTCATATGAATGTATTATCATCTCTTAAATTGATTTTCTATTTACATACATATATAGAGTTTTATAAAATTTCAAGACGATATTATAATACTCCAGAACTAATGGCAAATAAAAGTAAGAATTTTCTAGTTTTATGAAATTCAAGTTAAATCGTTTTCGAGTAGCGTATTCGTATATACATACATATATGGGAGTTTGATAAAGAATGGCAGCTGTGAGTAAATGTTGGTAGGTATGATGTGTAGTGGCAAAGGTTTACGATATGTGCCAAATTAAATAGCATCGTTTGTAAAGCGGCAGAGTTTTTAAGTGAAATAAACTGTAATTTGGAAATTTACAAACCCTTTTTATAAATACAAAAAGTTGCAAGTTGTTTCAGAAGAAAACTGGCTAGATAAGTATTTGAAGTTAATCTAATTAAAGGCCCTCAAAGAAACAACACATAAAACAGGTAAGTAAAAACAGAGCTGTAGACATTTTTTGTATCTATCATTTTGGAGAAAAGAAGCGAAACATGAAAATGACAAAAAAGTTCAAAACTACATTCAGTATTTGGAATTTTGCTTTTATATAGTTGAGTTCATACACTTTCTATAATGCAACAAGAGCTCTGAATTGAAAATAAAGTGTATACATTAATTAACTAAAAAACTGACATACAGTAGAGGCTTACAAATTGAAACTAGAACAATTCGAATTGTCCAGAAATTAGATTCTGAAAATTTAAATGCAAAAAGAATGAAAGCTCTAAAATTTGAATATTTGGTTCTAATTTGGGAGCGAATTCTTTTCTGTTTTTTCAAGTTTTGTACATATCGTTAAAGCACCGTTATTGTTCGGAAACGCAGGCTTATGCCGTGCTCATATGCATATAGTATATTTGCTTGACGTGTATTGACGCACGCATTTTTGATTACAAGTTTTTGATCACTTTTTATAGGAATAAAAATGTGAGGAAATTATAACTTTTCGAAACAAAGTGGTTCTAATTTGTGAGCTTCTACTGTATTAACTAAAGACCTTTTGGAGTTTGTTTCTGTAAAATTAAAGATTAATAATAGCGTTTTCTATGACAAAATTTCCATTCAGGGCAATTGTCAACCCATTCAAAACTATCAAAGAAAATGTCGTGTATGAATATCCTAATTTACTGTTTATACCCTACACCTATGGTAATAGGGTATAATAACTTTGTGCGAAAATTGTAACGCATTAAAGGAGCCGTCCTAGGTATAGACATAAGTATATAGAAATGATCAGAAACACTTTCTCTTTTGATATCCGGTTGTCCGTCTTTCTGTCTGTCCTTTGTGTGTCCGGAAAAAAAGAAAGAAGGAGTTGTCCGATTTCGACCAAATTTGGTACATTATCACAGTGAACCTCGGGCTAGGTAAAATGTTAAAATAAGTCAAATCGGTCGAAGGACACACCCACAATTGGCCTGTAAGTCCCACTACCTCGGGTTTTTTTCGATAAAATTGCTATAATTTGTCTAATTACTCATTTAAAAGAATAATAATTGGTATTTAAGGTGAGCTGCAAAATACCAAAAAATGGGCGTGGTCCGCCCACTGTATAAGCGGCAACAATTTTCTGGTAAACTGGCCCTCAATTGACTACTTATGCATTTAAACGAATAAAATTTGGTTCTTAAGTTTAGATATAGGCCCTACTTGACATATAAGAAAATGGGCGTGGTCCGCCCTCTATATAGGCGGTAAGCTTAAAATCCTCATTACTTCTGTAATATACACACCAGAGCATCCGTATTTAGTCACTTCATTGCAGGTGCGAATTTCTTTATATTCTCCAAAAATGGGCGTGGCCGCCCACTATGGGGGCGGTAAATTTAATATACCGATCATTTCTGTTGTACACCTGTCAAAGTATCCATATTTGGCATATATAGTCCTATTAGAAATATCTTGTGGTTTGTCAAAAATGGGCGTGGTCCGGTCACTCGGTTACTTGGTGTAGGTTATTACTCTGTCGGTGAAACCCGACTGATGCTTCCTTACTTGTTTTTTATTGCATCCGACTAAGGTTAATAATTAACCTAGTTCGGTATTTCAACACCCTAGTGATGACCAACCAGTGCAGAAGAAGACCTGCCAATCCGAAATACAGTGGATTTTTTTTTCTTTCTGGCGGTTTGGGCCACTGGTTTCTATAATATTTTTTGTTGGTAGAAGAAAATTTTTATGGTTTCATTTTCCATTACGATTTTCAGCGAAAGCCAACTTGTTGTCAAACCTATTCAATATCTTTGATGCAAATATAAAATTAAATAAGAGAATTAAATTATCCTGATAAATTTCACATTTGAATTGTGCTCGACGGTAACTGCACTAAAGTGACTAGCTTAAGCAACTTTTTAATTCAAATTTATTTATTTTAGCAAAAACTTTAAACATAGAGGAAGCAACCAAGTTAAGTTGTTAACTTTGATTGTAGGTTTAGTGTTTGTTGTTGTTGTGTGTTGCATTTTTCTGGGTATTGTGTCAGCGCGAAAAAGCATGTAACAAAAAACTACAAATTATGCTATGTTTTTTAATTTGTCTACGGTAATTTACGTTCAATATAATTTCCATCAAAGCGACAACAAAGTGTACAATAGTTATTGAGAGAGAATGAGAAAAAATCTCGTTGTTACCAACATTACTCGACTTACTCTGCGCCAGTAAAGACGCGGCCATATTAAAATTAGAGCTTGCTTGATAGTAGGCGCCGGCTCCGCCGCCGCCGCCAGCTACCCCAGCCATAGATGCGGAGGAGCTCATGCTTGTGGAGCCAGCCGCGCCGCTTATGCCACCAAGCGTGGCCGCAATTGGATTTTTGGCTGCGGCAGCGGCATAAGCGGCCATGCCCAGCAATTGGGAGGTATTGAAAGTCGTCGGTGACGATAGGACACCAGGCGGCAGGCCCCCGTAGCCTGCAGCAGCCGCTGCAGCGCTGCTGCTCGGGTAGGAAGACATTCCAATAGCTGCCAGCGGGAAGCAGATAAGGGAGCAAAAGAGAAAGATATAGCGACAACTTACATTTACAAAATTAGACAGAGGGATAGAGGAATAGTGAGGAAACTTGATTTCCACATTTGAAACTTCTCTGATTCATAATTTTTAAAGATTTGATTCTGGTATGATATATAATTGTTCCTAGTATTCCTTCTTACCTGAGGGCACTGTGCTCTTCTTGGGCATGTTGTTATTGTTGATGCTACTGCCAGCAGATGTTGTGGTTAGGTTTAAGGCGCCTGCTGTGCCTGTGGACGTTGTCGTTGCTGCTCGGTTTTGATTAATTAGCAATGAGTTAGTGTTGACTTTGCTGCTGCTGTTTTTAGCATACGTAACGGCGGTTTGTAAATCACGTCCTCCTCCTAAAAGTAGACAAAGAAATTTGAGTATATGTATGACTTGGAGATTTTAATGGGATAAGAAAGAGAATAAATTGAATTTACAATTAAGAACCCAGATTCTGAAAATTCCTGATTTGGTAACCTTAAAATATGGTTGTTAGATAAGGGCGACTATGAATAAAAGTTATTTTATCTCGAGAAACATTTTCACTCTAATTTCCTCGGATAATTTTTTTAATTTTGGAGGTGTTTTATTATTCAAGAAATATCAAAATGTTGCTATTGTTCATAACCTTATACTACATACCGCACCATGGCAAAACATTTTCTATAAATTGTTAGATATTACAGTGTCGTTTCCGCTTCCGGGTGCTTAAAAGACTACCTCAACTGCCAAAAGAGAGCAATTGAGTTTTTGCGCCAATTTTTACAAATGCGCTTACTCCCCCCTCGGTGGCAAACATTGAGACTTAAAATAAAAATAATATGAGAGCAAAACATTGGACAAAGTAGTAAAAAATTAGAAAAATGGGAGAGCTGAAAATGCAAAGTGGTGGGTAATAATAGCACAACAACAAAAGCACGCTCCACTCGCCACCATATGATGACAACGAAGCGCTCCAGCGAGAACAAAACACATTTTTCCACTTTTGTTTTGGTTTCTGCTGCCTTGCATTTCATTACATTACATTTTTTACATTGTATCAGCACAACCACCGGCTTTTTCTTCTTCATTTCGTGCGGCCAGTTGAAAAGTATTTCCGGGAGAGTGGAAGTGAATGTGCGTGTTCTGCAGTGGTTGGTCCACTGCATGGTTCGGAGCATTTTTTCCACGTCGCGCTTTTTTCCTCTTCTCTCAGAGGGCTGAGAGGGGGAGAGTCCCAAGGCGTGTGCACATAAAAATTTCATAATCAGCTGAAAAGCAGCGAACTCGTGTTCGCGCTACAATTTTTTGCGTTTTGCTTGTTTTGGCGGTGAGTTTCGCTTAGTGTGGCGTTCAACGTCACCCTCGTGCGCCCCAGCAACGTCAAGCACACGCAAATGTTAGAGAGTTGGCGCGTTCTTTTTTCGTGGCGGAGCTTAGTATAAATGTGCTTATTAAAACTTGGCACATTGTTGTTGTTATTACTTCGCATGAACACCACCGTCACAGCACCGACGTGCTGGCGGCAGGAACACGTGCTCATTGCTCAGCGAGTCACAGTCTGCTGTCGGTGAGCCAACATTTCTAAATGAGCACAGTAGTTTTGTTGCTTGTATGTACATACATACATATGTACATAGAACAATGAACAACAATGTTAAAAAGTGAAAATAACAGAAAAAGTGAGTACGTATTTCTTCTATGAGTAGTTTGCGAACAAGCGACTATAGAAAGAATCTCTCTCCCTCTCTCTGAAAAGCATTACAATTAAAAGCAAGTACCGCAGCATTACGTTGAACAGCACGTGGTTGTGTATTATGGCCATGCGTCAACAAACCGGCTAATGAAATGGTCATAACAATAACAAATGCTATTGATACATATGTATATCATGGCCAGCGCTCGTGGCTAAATGCAAAGATAAGTTGAAGTTAGCAAAATTATTTAATTCAACACACTCGATTGGCAAATAAAACAAAAGTGATTTTCTTAAAAGTAATATGGCTGTATGTAGCTAGTTGAAACGTTCAATATTGTACTATATAACAAAATTCTTTGAACTGATTTCTGACTTAATCTACTCATGATTGAATTTGTCGATGTATTAGTTATTATGTGATACTGTTTGATTTCGGAGCTATGAAGCTATGTATGTAGTATGTATAATAATTTTATGAGCTCTTGCTAAGAAATTTGGTGTATGCAATATGTGACTCCGTTTCCTCGGTAATATAAATCTATAAACGCAGAACATTGTGCACGGATACCGAAAAGAAGTTGCTTCATACCATTTGAAGCTACGCATCCATGAGAATCTGAAAGTATGTATGTACATGGAGAACTGTCACAATAGGCCTTTCAGGCTGCGATGACTATCAGACTGGACATCAACAATCTAATTCAATATATATATAATATAATATATTTTATATAAATATAAAAAATAATAAATATCAGAAAGAAAATAAACTTTTGGCAATTTCTAGCGAACAGTTATTTTGATCTGTGACAAGACTTTGGGGGTGACCTTTAAATTGTAAGTATGTCACGTTGACATTCTTAAATAGGTCTATGTTAGAATCTGATTGTAGTTTATTTGTATCACTGTGTAGCAATGCTTCCTTTAGAATCACTAAAAAACTACACCAATTGGGCAGTTAAAATTATAATAAAAATGTATGTGCAGAATGTGCATTGACACAAATTAAGCATATATCATAAAAACTTTAGAAGCAACATAATCTATTTGGTTCAAAAAAATATGCCAAAGCTTCAAGAACTTCATTCACACACATATGTACATATTATTTCGGCTTATCAAGAAAAGCGCGTATTGCCAAGAATAACGTGGTCAACACAAATCAATCAAAGAAATTAAATATCCAATTGTTTGATCAACTCACATGTTGGAATAAAAACTGAGCGCACAAAGAAACGATCGCTATGAAAATGGTGAGTAATGCATGCTTTATCGAAGAGCACAAAAATTCATTCAAAATGAACAAAGAATTGAAAACACGCAACAGAGAAGCGACAGATAGAGGCAAGTGAGATATTTGCTTATCGGTGCATTGAATAAAAGTGAGAGGTTGAGAAATACATATGTATTTCCGAAAAAAAAAAAAATTCCGAACAACAGCAAAAGCTGATAGATCGAGAGACCAGCTGAGTTCTTAATATTGCCCCACATATCGAGTGCTTAAACTTTTCACCAAAGCAGGAACTGTCTTTATTCGAAAATGCATATGAACATTCCAATTCGTCTTTGCGTACATAAAAATCTTGATAATTCACCTTCACCCTTTAGCGCCATCTGGTCATGTAAGAAATTCAATCCAGTAAATTGGCTTTCCGGACTGTTCCCAAAATATTTCTTTCGGGAATGGACATTTTAATTTAATTTTATAGTAAACTTCTTCGTTACATTATTTATTATTATTATTTATTATTTAAAAATGTAATATAATTACAATTTTAAAACTAGTTTAGTACTAACGTGCATTAATACAAGTATACACGAGAATTTATGGATTTATATGGCTCTTTGTAGCTCTGTTGTTATAAAGCGAGAGAATGGTCTATCAGCGCTTAATTCACTTTTTCAAACCTTGTTTGCTTTCCCAACAACAAAAATAGCATAATCAGCAAAAATCCAGGGAATGAATATCAAAAACGAGTGAGCATTTTATTTATGTAAATATGTGCGAGTGTGTACATGTGTATATGAATTGAAGACAAATATTTGATAGCGTTGCCAAACGGTTTCTCTTAATGCAAAAAAAACAACTATGAAAACTGAAGCTAAATAGTTTGAATTTATAAATATTTATTAAGTATTTCGCTGTTTGCTCTGCAATGGACATTAAAGAATATTAAATTATTAACAAAGGAGCCAAAACGCCGACTTTTATATCATCATATACAAACACATATATATGTGTGTATGTATGTAAACTATTTTTTGTATGAGCAATATAAAACAAACTTCTGCCTACAAAAACGCCTTTAAAAAGATACAAAATATTACGAATTTTTAGAATTTTGCCTATGCAATGCGATAAATCACTGCACTCTGGTTGGCTGGGTTTGAACCCGCTTGGGAATGTACATATATGCCGGCGTACAGCTTATACAGCTCCTGGTTCGTTCGTATGCAATAATCAACGGCAACGCAAACTGGGCCTTAGATCTTGCGAAGAATCTATCTCTCGACATTCCAGCCTCAACGGCTTGCGTCCGTGTCCGTTTCGCGGCACCGTAGAGAAGCACTGACAGGATGATAGGCTTGTAGAGCAGTAGTGGCCAAATGAGCCTGCGGGCCCCTTTGGAAATGCATTATAGCTACGCGGGCCACATGCCATACATTTTTCAACATTTTGACCTATGTATATCTTCGAAACGTATCCATCTAAAGTTATGAAAAAAAAAACATTTTTGGAATCCACGGACGTAGCCTTTTTTAACGATGCCCCACACGATACGATATAAAAATATTTTTCCTTTTTTGTGCAACCCGAAAAATATCTTTTGTAAAAGTGTGATGAATCTCGGAGGCCAGACAACTGCGGGCCACATACGCCACGCGGGCCGCGGATTGGCCACTGCTGTTGTAGAGTGTGAGTTTTGTCTTGCGAGACAGGGCTTTACTTCTCAATTGCCTGCTGAGCCTAAAGTAGCGCTTAATGGCAAGGGTTTCTCTTCGCTCGGTTCCAAAAACCCTTCAGTATTTTCTTTTTTACTTTAGCTTGTAAAAGTTTGTTTTATTGCTTGAATACAAAATTCAAAGTTTTAGTATTTTCCTGGGTTCGTCACTGCATCAAGGCACTTAATTGGCAGCTTAGTTTCACAAGGCTTCTGCGTGACATTCCTAGTCAGGCTTGTACTTTATATTGAGAACACTTGCAAAACTGAAGCCTTAACCTTTTCGAACACGAAACTGCTTGAGAGCAGCTTCACCAGTTTGTCGTCTTATAGCAAGGGCAACGATTCACTTGTGTCTTTCATTTATATATGTAAGTAGTTATCAACAGGTTAATGTTTTGGGAAGTAAAATCATAAGAAAGCACGTGCATTTTAATAAAGTTATTTTCGATAAAGTGCAGTCGTATTATGTGAAATTATCGAAAATTCTATATACTAGGAAAACTTTGAACCTAAGGTAGTTAAGTTTGTGGTGAAAGGCAGGGGTTAAGAAAGTCTGCAGCTGCCAACCTAATATCAGGGTCCGTTCAGTTGGCTAAGACGCGATGTCAAACACAAAGCAATTCGTTATTAATGCCGTGAAGGGTATGACGGATATTGCCATCTCACTCTGTGCATATGAGTCTACTCTAATACATATTTAAGTGGGTAGACAAACTACAACGGTACTTATTTATGCTACATATATGACTGGCGGGTGTTTGGGTGGTTATATATAATGCAGCTAAGATTTGTGCATTTACTCGATGCACACACACACACAGATGCTTATGCACACTTGCAAGCTGTATGATACGAGTAACAATAATTCAAACAGATCTATTTATCTTGATTATTAATTAGAGAAGCTGTGTTGTATAGCATGTATTGCGGATTGGTAGTTACATGCCGCAACGGCAAATGCACATGGCTGCAAACATATAGAGACACCAAGCTTAATATATGCAACTGCGGATGCCGTGAATATTTCGGCGCTGGTACAGGTACAGGGCGCTGCTGGCCATTTCTCGGCATCATGGGTAGGCCTAATTCGAAGTCTTCGAGGCAACACAGCGTAATGCAGCATGCAGCGGAAGCTGGGCACATGCAATAAGCGCCGTATTAGCGGTTCGTCGTTGCTGTTGCCATGTCCCTTATATAATTATAACAATGATTATAAGCAAATGCTGGTGCCGTAGCAATCCTGGCGCAACACCACATCACATATACACACACGCATCACTTTACCCCATCCTATCTGTGCTTGTGGTGGCGCTGGTTGTGGCTGTGCGTTGCGCTGCTATCTGCTCGGCGCTGATTCGCAGCGCTATTGATTGTCCTTCGAGACAAACCACTCGACAAACGACAGTTGCAGGCAATCATCTTTTGGTGGTGCGGCGGTGACTTGAGACATTTTAGAAACGAATACATACATGTGTGTGTGTGTGGTAGTGTGTTTCGAAATTACGCCAAAATTCTGACAACTTTTGAGGCTCTCAGCCTTGGGATTAAGCATCCTTATTATAGCAAATTACACACAGTTCTCTCAAACACATAAATGATGTGGTTGCTCCCAGCAAACAGTTTTACTTCCTAAAGATTTTTTTAAAACTTTTTTTAATTATTATTATTGGGCACCACAACCCGCGTGGGCTTAGTTAGGCCTGGCTTTCATAAACTTCTGTGTGTTTGTTTTATTTCAAATTAACGGGACCTACAAATAACCGTATCCGAACAGGCTGAGAAGCTTTTTCTCATGGCAAAGAATACTCTCAAAGAATTGCCAATTTTTCGCGAGAGATGGCGCCGCAAAGAAACAAATTGAAAACAAATTTTTTCTTCTTTTTAATATGCTAAGAGTCTGCCAAGGAACCAGCGAGGGAAGACCTTCACAGACCGAGCACATATAAAGTTAAGTGCGCTCTGAATAAGATAACTCCTTTTATTTTGTGAGTGCTTACACATATTAATATTGTAAGCTGGGCTGCCGCCGTTACTCCTCGCTCTGTCGAGTAGGTACATCCCCTATTCAAAATATACACACACACATGTATATATTTGCATATATGTATGTATCTATGGAAATGCATTTAATTATTTTCTCTGTTTCGCATACTTGCGAACTTCTTAGCTTATCTTACACACAAAGTCAATCAAAATTTAAGCAGATTTTACATTATCCTTTATTGCTGCAAAATAATGCCAATTATTATGATTGTTGTTATGTTTGGTAGCACGCTCCTCTTTGGCATTCCGAAGTAATTTGGATTTTAGTTAAAGGGCATTCAATATTTAGCTTTAAATCCAACTTTTGATTTAAGCCAATACTTGATTCGAATAGCGGGTAATCCGAAGTTCGTTCCAAAACTTTAAAAACGGTTCTAATAATAGACAGCATTGAACAGCCTCATATTGCGCTTTAAAGCTAAAATGCTCGACCTTAATCCTGAACGTTTTCAAATCATTATACATTAATAATAATTCTCCTAATATGGTTAACATGAATTGAAGTTATAAATAAACAAATGGTGAGTAACTTGGCTCTAAATAAGGCAAGACGGCAAAAGATATTAAATGCCGTAAGCATTTTAAAAGCACAGAGCAGACCGACCTGGTAAGATGTGGAACATTCGGACTACGCTTGCTTGTCATATGGTATCAAATGTAACTAGTACCTTCACATGAGAATGTTTTCAGCAAATCTTTGCTGTTAAACAAGTGCAAGTGCAAGGAAACAAGCAGCAGAAGAAGAAATAATAGCAAATTGATAGTAAAATTAAATCATTGACCAAAACTGTTAAATTGGCCAGCCACAAGTGGGCCGTACCATAAATTGTGTGTGATTGACAGCCGGAGTTGCTGAGATCTTTTGCGTACAAGTATTTTCATAGAGGCTATAATAAACAAGTACGTAAGTGGTGCAACAGACGCAAGATGTCGACCAAGGCGACCACAGCAGTCTGCCTTATAAGGAGCCGAAGCGGAGCTGGGCAGGTAGGGTTTGTTCAAGGAGTCCTTGTGTGGGTTTTGTGACAGAAGAATGAAAGAAAATTGCTTTGTATGCAATTTGCCAACGGCCTGCAGGCATTTAAATCGGCTTTGCAAGATGTTGATGTTATGTATTTAAGATTGTATGCTCGTCTTCGATGTTGTTTATTCTAAAGTGTTTTTGATGGCATGAAATGGAAAGTGTTTCCATTTGAATGTGTGAAATTGGTTCAAGTGTTCGCGTCAGCTTTGATAAATGTAATTATTTTTGTCTACCGAAAGAGAAACTACAAAATATTAAGGTATAAGTGGGGCCACCTGTCGTGTGTGCCTGTATACACGACAGCTAGTAAAACAATTAGCAACAATAAAAGGCAAAGCAAAGTAAAAAATTAAAAAAATTAAAAAAAAGTTGTAACCTGTGGGATTCGAACCCATGACCTGCCGAGTGCAAGCGCGCGGCTCTACCCACTGGGCTACACAGGGCACTGATTGCGTTCGTCTAAAGTCTTTTTAGTCACTCTGCGTTTTATATATAAGATGTCTGTAAATTCGTAACAAAATAAGCAAGGAAGAAATCCACAGGTTTTTTTTTAATAGAATTAGGCTTTATAATAATATTTTACTAATATATTTATATACTTATTATTCTGTGCGCGTGGAAGCTACTATCATAAGTTTTTTCCTTCTGCATTGTAATCAGAAAAGCTTTTTAAAGACTATAACACGATGTAATAACACAATGTGAGAACCTGAGGATTAAGCCTGTAGTTCCAACACATGGAATAGACAGTAACTACTATATACAATAGTAATCAATCGTTAACTTGTCCAAAAATATAACAAGCACACACAAGTTAATGCGAGAAAGCTAGGCCTAAGTCTCGTTCACGGGCGGTTGTGCCAGTTACTTACTTAATCAATCGATGCGGTAAACAATTACGAACGCATACACACATACGCAAAAGTATTTACACACGAAAGCAATACTCTAACATTGCATAAGTATAAAGCGCCAATCAGTCACCGTGTATCGTATTTAATCGTATCACAGACAAACCTGTTTTACCCGAGCTCTATACATGCGTTCGCTCATGACGTATTTATTCGGATCGTAACGCTGAAATTCTCATAGAAATAGGTCTCTCTCAGACATTTACGATACGATTAAATACGATACGCGATGACTGATTGGCGCTTAAGTTGTGCCTGCTAATGAATATTTATACAGTGTATGTGTCTGTCAGTGTTGCCACTTACAAAATGAAAATTCATAGAACTTCGCGCGAATTCTTTGATACTTCAAAAGTTAAACAGAAAAATTTTTTAAATTTGTAAATACAAAATTCGCATAAAGTTTTTTTTAACATATATCAAAACATGAAAAGCTTTATAGCATTTTCTTTATCTTAAGTCTTTGACAATGAGTTTTGAGATGCATATATTTTAAATACCTTTTTCAATGCAATTTATATATATTAACGATTCACTAAACACTAGGGGTATTCACTTAAACGCGCAAAAGCCTGACAAACGTGACAAACTTGACCAATTTACCACCTGATAAACGAACTGTCAAATTTTGTATGTAAGTTCATTTGCACAAATGTGATCAATTTGCCCGATGATTTCGCTGTGCAAACGATGTTTGTAAACTTAGACGGCAACGAATGCAACCCTGCTTAGCTATGATATATAACATTATGATAAAAGTTTAGGATTGAACAATCAAAATTAACGCAAAATGGTTACAGTAATTTTTTCCAAACAGATCCAACAATAATCTTTACTTTTTCACTGATTCTCGGCATTTTAGTTTTTTCTTTTTGACAGCCAAACACCGTTTGCACAAACACTTTGCCAGGCGCGTTCATTTAACACACTTGATAAATTGATAAATTTGCGCAATGTTCAAACTTATGCGCTTAAATGAATACCCTTACTTTTTTGAAGATTATTACAGAGAAATTCTTATTGTGAGTTGAAGCCTTGTTATTTTTCAAGAACATTTGCATTCCAAATTTGTTAGTTTTGGATGCAAATGTTGGCCTATGCCTTTAAACGTGTTTTATTTGACAGTAATACTATAAAAGCTTTAAATCTTTATGGCTCTTCAAAAAAGCATTAAAAAAGTATTCTTCAAAAATATCTCAAGGGAAACAAAATTGCTGACGTTTACAGGAGTTGCCCATAAAGTCCCAACACTGGTGTGTGTGTTTACTTGTATGTGACTGGATTTATGTATGCATGTGTGCATCTAAGGAACAAATTATTAATGACATTCGTAATGTTAAGACTTCACTAATTTCCAATGCAAATGCAATCTAATAAATGAATGCAAATGCATTTCGGCTGCAGCTGCAATTCGCATCTTATTAACGACAGCGACGCTTTGCTGGTGGGAGGGTTAAAACGCTTGCAGGCTAAGGTGTACCTGGCGTGTGCTTTCACAATGACCAGGCCCAGCCGCCGCTGCATGCATTGTTGCGAGTGCCTCATATTGCGTGGTTTCGGCACAATACAATCAGGATGCGTACATGCTTTGGTCAATGCCGTGTTAAATAGGCACCCACACACACACATTATGAGGATCATGTGTCACGACATGGTGTAGAGGTTTGTATGTGGCAAAATATAATGCATATATATATGTCTATATGTACAAATGTATGTACGTCTCGGCGAAACCCCTTCCGATGACAGCGATAGACCTCGTCCAAGTCCGTCGCGGCTATCGCTTCAGGAGGCCATACCGCGCCAACTGCTTGTAGCCGGACCATCTCCACAGCCGCTGCCAAAGCGAGCTGCTCTGTCGAGTGTGCCAGGAGCGGCACCATAATTTGCTACACGATCGGAGTGCGCCGGCCAACCGTCTTGGAGCTCGTCCGTCGCGCCCAAGGCGATTGTGCCAGGAGCGGCACCATACTTTGCTACACGATCGGAGCGCGCCGGCCAACCGTCTTGGAGCTCGTCCTCGACCGTCGCGCCCAAGGCGATTGTGCCCGGATGCGCTACTCGGCGAAACCTCTTCCGATGACAGCGATAGACCTCGTCCAAGTCCGTCGCGGTTATCGCTCCAGGAAGTCATACGGTAGCACGAGCTAGAAATACAGCATGAAGATACTGACATACCCAGGCCACGCTTATCAATCAGAGGAGACAGTTGTGACCAGAAAACTTCAGTAGTGGATTTTATATTGGACCTCGTCTGAACCGAACCTGGACCTCCTCCATCCAGGTCGGTGACAAATGGCACGAAGCTATCAAAAGAGAAGGAATCATGCAAATTACTGCATAAATAAACAGACGAAACCCTAGAAAAGGGTTATCCTGCCCTGCGAAGGAATGCCTTGATTGGTGGTACCGCAGGGGAGTACAGGACTGAGTCCAGGAGGGAGGTGGGTTTAGTACGTAGGCACAAGGAGGATAAACGTGAAACGTGAATCGTGCATGCTGACTAGTACGGGCTAGCAGTATCTATGAAGATTCCCACCTTCTTGCGCATCGAAACAAAAAAAAAAAAAAAAAACAGGAGTGGTTATCCAAGCGGATTACAGCGCTGTCAAAATTATGAAAAATGCGAAAGAAGCTAATAGTTTCGAAGAAATATCTATATATTTCCTTAGTAAAAAGACAAGTGTACTATTTTTTGCATTGCCAATAGTTTCTGTACGGATCAAATATCAAGTTGGTATCAAAAGTTTTGAAGTTTGATGTTACTAGGTTAAAGCAAAATTCATAAAAATATCTGCTCGGAATCAAGAACCCGTTCAAATCGGGCTAAACGGGAATGCGTATGTTCCAACAACAACAAAAGCAAAGGCGTTCCGCCGCTTCATCTTCATTTATATGACTGCAGTTTCGGCAGATATGATTGAAAAGGTCGCAATCCAGCCAATATTCAAGCAGAGTTTTCTACTTTAGGGTAGTCTGCTCCTTCGTTTACAAAAAAAAAATATTGGGTGTCACGCGCTTAAACGAGACAAAGACTAACATCGCAGCGGTCGATCAAATGAGGTGACCACACCAGAAATTGTGAAAAAATCCGAGTTTTCGCTTTGATCCATAAAATCACACCTGAAACGAAGGAGCAATAAAACCAATGGATAGAAAGGGGAAAATCAGCTCCAAAGAAGGCAGTTCCATCTGCTGGCAAGGTTAAGGCGCCAGTTTTTTGGGATGCATATGGAATAAATTTCATTGATTATCTTCAAAAAAGAAAAACAATCACTGGCGAGTGTTATCAGAAGTTATTGCAGTGTTTATGAGATGAAATCAAGAAAATCGCCTGCATTTGACGAAAAAGAAAGTGTTGCTCCTTCAGGGCAATGCACTAGTTTACAAAATCATTATAAAGGTGGTGAAAATTAATGAGATAAGTTTCGAATTCGCATCCTATTCGCCAGATTTAGCTCTTTGAATTATATTCGTTTCCCAAACTTGTAAAAATGGCTTGTTGGTAAAAGCTTTGCCAATGAAGAGCTAGAGTCTGCGGTTGATGGTTATTTTAAGGAGCTCGATGGTTCTGAATATATACAGGGCATCGAAGCTATTGACCTTTGCTAGGAAAAGTGTAATTGACTAAAAAAAGACACTATTTTGGAAAGTAGGTATATAGTTTTTCTTTAATTTTTTATGTTTGCTGTAATAGTTTGGGTACTTCTATGTACTTCTGGACTACTCTAGTGAGATTTTATCACAGGCACTGAGATGTTTTCCGTAGTTTATTCTCGGAGAATAAAGACTGTAAATATTAAAGATACAATTTTCGCTATGATATTTCAAGGAACCTTTTATACGCAGCAGCCATTGGCCAGGTCAGCGTGTTCAAGAGGACTTACATACATGCATACATAATCAAACAAGAGCAATTTGAAAATTACCTAAACTTTAGGAACAGCCAATATTCATTCTTTATTTTCTTCTATAAGAATGGCATGGGATGATTAAACCGTTTTGGCAGGCTTTGATGGCAAATGCGCCTGCTGCAGACCGGCAGTAAGGTGGAGAGAGAGGGGGACATTATTCCCGTGCGACCCAAGGCATTTTACCAACGCATGCTAGCAGATTGTATATGCAGAAACAAGTGAGCTTTTGTAGCGCTGTTAGAGCGCTTACAGTGCTGCGTATTGAAGGACTATCCACCCTCTGTTTTACAACTAACTACACATGCTCCCTCCCTTCCCCTCTCTCTCTCTCTCACCGAATAGCCCAAAACCACTGAAAAATTTAGCAGTCATGTTGGGGTTTGGTTAAATTTTCCAATTTTGTGCAATGGTGCAAGCAAAATTGTACAAGAATTCAAAGGCTGCTAACTCTTTAACTGAGTTATAAAGACATAAACACACAAACGGAATATGCGCACACACACACGAGTACGCACTTTAAAACGGATGCAAAGGCAAACTTGTGTTTCACAAGTTTTGTTTGTCAAAAAGTTGAGCGTATAGTTTCTTTTCTGTAAAACTGGCTTTGACTCTCTGTTGCTTATAGTCCTTGTAGTATGTAAGCAGGAAAATTCGAAAATTTCAACAACGCGCTTACAAAAGTATCTATGTGTGTATGGGAGTGAGCGTAATAAGTTTATCGTTTGTAGTTTTCAAGGAATGCAACATTAAAAGGGATTCTTTTCCAAGTGGCCGCTTTTAAAAGTTTTATTATTTTATCTGAGGCTAATACTATTACCAGCAGCTGCTTATATAGATTAGTTCCATCTCGAATTATTGAAGCGTACTGAAATAGCGAACCTCTGTTGGCCGCAAATACGAGTATTTAAATGCTCACCTGGTACTTCTATTTTGTCTGGATCTTCATCGTCATCAAAGTCTGAACCAGAATCCTCATCCTCAAAATCCTTCCCTTCGTCGAAATCAATGGATCTCTTTGTGGATGTCTGTGAATATAAAAAATTATAAAATTGTTATTTTCATTTTATGCAGATTGAAGAAAAATAAGTGTTAAAGGAAAAATTTAGTGTTGTGTATGAGAAAAGTGGTATCTATGATTCTTTTTAAAAGAAGACCTAGTTTGAAAATGAAATTTTTCAGAAGAAAAGTTTGAAAAGTGTTGTCTTCATGCAGTAGTATTAGCGAACGGAAAAACTTTTCAAAAGCTATGGAAAAAAACTTAAAACTAATTAAGCCTACTAGTATGTTGACTATTGCGTGTTTAAATTGTCATGACAATAAAGAAAGCAGTTAAAACCCATAACTTGAGACTGAGCGACGACAGGATATTGGCAATAGCAAGATTTCCCGAAAGACCACAGAAACGTTGGTATTAGTGCAAGTAGACACCAAAATCTCACAAAAAGATGTATTTAAATTAGCCGCAATAAAGACTTGCAATCAGAAGGAGAAAGAGCGTAGAGGTCTTCAACCAAAGACCTTGAGTTCAATTTCAGCTTAGGCTAATTCAATATAACAAAGCAACATCTAACAAATTCTTGTTTGGACGACGCCGTTCAGGCGATAAGCTGTAATTTTTTCCACCATATGTACATACGTGTGCTCGTTCTATTTTAGCACAAGTTAACGGGACCTACAAATTTATGCTATTGCTGTATTTACTGAAACTTTGCATACATGCCTAAACACGAGCCCAATACATGAATCAATAAATTTTATGGGCGTAGGATAAGGGGGCGTGGCACCCCCATACAAACCAAATTTTTGATCTCGATTAGCTTTGGAACTAAAGCTCGTGCAGCATTGAAATTTCGTATGCAGTCGCCTCTTTGATGTGTCGTCCCACTGGTAAAATTTTATGGGTGTAGGATAAGGGGCGTGGCGCTTTTTTTCCAACTCCAGATTTGTGTATAACTTTAGAACTATACATCACACATCAATGAAACTCGGTAGGAAATTACTACATATCCATATCCTTCTACTGAGAAAATAAGGGGGGAACTGGATAAGGGGGCGTGGCACCCCCCATACAAACAAAATTTTTGATCTCGATTAGCTTTGGTCGTGCAGCATTGAAATTTCGTATGCAGTCGCCTCTTCGATGTGTCGTCCCACTGGTAAAATTTTATGGGCGTAGGATAAGGGGGCGTGGCACCCCCCATACAAACCAAATTTTTGATCTCGATTAGCTTTGGAACTAAAGCTCGTGCAGCATTTAAATTTCGTATAAAAACGATAGGAACTTACTCACCGCGCCTTGAAAGCAAAACAACAACAACTCATCGCGCCACAAATATGCCACGAATATTAGGGTCGATCACAGCCGTATTATTTGTTAAATTGAGGATATGACATATGACGATAGGAAACACTGTGAATACCCTAAATATTGTGTACTGCTCTGTAAGTTTTAAATTCTTTTTGTGAAACATTTCAGAGCTCTAAAATTTAATTTATGGAAGACTAAAAAGTAGAAAATAAAATTATATAAAAAAAACTTTTTAAAAATAAGCTTTAATTTATTTAATGTACTAAAAAGTAGAAAATAAATTGTTTCCAAGTCACCTGTATCTTACTATTAATAAAAGCTTGTGCGCTCAATATCCATATTCAAAATATCTTTCATTACTAGAATCTATTTGCAAAAAATTATTTAAATAAAATATTGTGGTAACTGGTTGACAAATATTGAACACATGAGCGCCCCAAGCTTTTATGGATAGTAAGATACAGGTGACTTGGAAACAATTTATTTTCTACTTTTTAGTACATTAAATAAATTAAAGCTTATTTTTAAAAAGTTTTTTTTTATATAATTTTATTTTTAGATGTTGTGTCAATTAAGGATCAAATCAACGGCCTCTCGCATCAGATACCGAGCACTGAGCTAATTGCGCCGCCTATTTTATTTAAGTAGGAAATATGTATCATTCATGAATTTTCAGGGCAAACCAAAATTTTACTCAAAACATTCAAGAATTTTTGCCTTTAACTTTTTAAATCTTTTTAAAAAATTTGTTTGAAATTTCTAAATTAAATGGGAGGCATTGTGTTTTAGCCCCTTTGGACAAAATTCTTTAATTACATCCTGTTAAAACTTTTCTCCATCTCAACAAGCGCTAAGCGCGCTCTTTTCATATCCAAAAATCTATGCAATTAAGAAAATCAATATCACAGTAAAGATGTAAATTCAAAATCCGACACGTCAATATTCGATGCAAATTTTTACACATACAAATTGTCTGTACACGCCAAGAAGAAAGGAGCACATACCAGCCAACCGAGCATAGCTACTTTGTGTTTTAAACTTTGCTTACCAAAGACTGGAAAAAGTATTATCAAAGATTTTCACGCACACTTAGGAAGCACTAAACTGCAACACTGATAGATTGTACACCATTTAAAAATAAATTTTTAAAAACATTTACAATTTAAAGAAAAGAAAATCGGAAAACTTGGCACTCATTACCACTCTGTCTCCCTGTCGATTAAGTTACGAAGGCGCAGGAACCAACGTCCTTACAACATCTAGTGAAATCGGCAACTGCGGCTTGGTTGGAAACGGCATACACCGTCAAGCTCATAATGCAGAACACAATTTGAAATATAACGACAAGGAATGGAGGAGGCGATAGAGCACACCGGAGCTGCGCTGAGCACAGCATAGCAAAGCGGAACAGAATATAACGACGGCACATGGCAGCAGCAACCAGGGTAGCACAACCTCGTATTTTCGTACCGATTCGGGACCTTTTAAATTTGTGAGTTTTTATTTCCCAAAGTTTTCGTTGTAAGCGAATGGGAAAACAAATACATATTATTATTATATTAAGGGTATTCATTTAAACAGATAAATCTACACATTGCTCAAATTTATCAATTTATCAAGTGTGTTAAATGAACGCGCTTGGCAAAGTGTTTGTACAAATGGTGTTTGGCTGTCAAAAAGAAAAAACTAAAATGCCGAGAATCAGTGAAAAAGTAAAGATTAATGTTGGAGCTGATTGGAAAAAATTAGTGTAACCCTTTTGCGTTTATTTTGATTGTTCAATACTAAACTTGTATCATAATGTTAAAGATCATAGCTAAGCAGGGTTGCATTCGTTGCCGTCTAAGTTTACAAACATCGTTTGCACAGCGAAATCATTGGGCAAATTTATCACATTTGTGCAAATGAGCTTTCATACAAAATTTGACAGTTCGTTTATCAGGTGATTAATATATCACGTTATCAGGCATTTGCGCGTTTAAATGAATACCCCTATTAATTTTGTGCGAAAATTGTAACGCATGAAGTCCTGCTAGGTATAGACATACATACATATGTATATATGTAAGTATATAGATTTGTCTTGATTTTCGGATGTCCATCTGTCTTACCTTCTGGGAGGAGAGAAAGAACCAGTTGTCCGATATGAACAAATTAAATGTTTTTTTTGTAATTACGTATTGAAAAGCAGTGATGCTGGAAGATGTGGAGATTGGTGGTAAAAGTGATTTCAACGAATTCGATTGAATCGCACATTGCAATATTATAGGAGAGATGCAGTCCAGTCACATTCAGAGCAGGGAAATTTATGTTTGAAAAGATCAAATGATTTCAAAAGATATCTTAAAAAATGAATTGTCACGTGTACATAAGTACATAAGCCCGGCAGGGCGAATTTATGGCATAATAATTTGTTTTGTAGTATCATATAGACGAAGGAATTCAGAAATTGTAATCTACTGTCAATACTATTGAACATAGTTGTTAATAATGAAAAATGGCCTTTTTATATGCGAACCTGGCACGGTTTGATTTTTTGTTTGCGCAACCCTGGAAGCAACCCTTTCTCGGAAGCATAGGCTAGTGCAGGATACATGGTAAATAGTATGTGTAGCGACAGGAACAGCAAAGCGCGCAAATGCCAGCACGCTCGGCACTCGGCTGTTGGTTGAGTGGGAGACGGTGGGTGCAAGGGTTAATAGTGATGGTGGTGGCAATGCTGCAGAGATATATTGGGAAGTGTAGAACAGCGAAAGGGGTGTATCTTGTCGACGACTATGGTGGCATCTATGACGCGCGAACGCACCAAAAACGCCAAACGAACAACAACAACAATGCACATACATATGTAGCAGGATTCCAAACAAGCTCACACAAATGTTGGAAAATCCAGTTTAAAGGAAAATTTTACAAAATAGCATGAAGAGAAGCAGCAGGAAGGCGAAGGGATGAGCGAATGAAGCAAACGAGAGCAGCACTTGATAAATGCATTCCCTGACAGTAGAAGGTAAGGTGCAGTGCATCCGAGTAGTTGCTGCTGCTGCCGCTGCTATAATTGACTAGTTGTTGTTGGTCCTGCATTGTATTGAGTCGCCGCCGTTGCTGTGCATGTACCCCAGTTGTGTCTCCATCATTGTCAGAGCATATCCTGTACCGGACGCCTGCTGCAGCCAATGTCCTTGCACATCGCAGAAATCAGCTTTAGTAGCTTTATTTGCGCTGAACTTTTCCGTAATACATACACAACTCTATAGAAAAATTTTCGTTATGCTGATTTATTTATTCAAATTGATTTTATATTAAATATTAAAAAGCTTATAACAATGCGCACTTGAACTAAATTATAAAAAATAGCTATAGCTAATACAAGTGTCATTAGTAGACAATACAAAACTGGTTTTTAAAAGTACTTTATAAAAAAATTAACTTTGGAGTTTACCAATAAGAGCGAGAACAAAGAATAATAAACGATGCTTTTAACAAAGCTACCTAAAAGAAATCTTGTGATTTTGACCATTTCTATATATGTATGTATGTACCATACATACTTACACATGCACATATGTCTTTACCTAAGATGAATTCTTTGATGCGCTACAACTTTCGCACAAAATAAATAAATATTCCCTATTACCATAGGTGGAGTATAATAGAATAGGCTATAATAAAAGCATGGCTATTCATTCTAAAGCTCTAAAAAATCGGAACTTAGTCTCTAATCGTAAGCTTCTCATAACTTTGCTTTAACGTGTTCTATAAAAAATTAAAAACAGGCTTAAAATCTTATCGTTCGTGGATAGAGAATTATATAGATTTTAACAAAGCCGAAACTATCATAAAAGAAGCTGCAAAAAGCTCGAAAGAACTGTCTTCCCAAACGTCTGCGAAGCATCAGAACTAAATTGAATTTTTTAGATCTGCTTGACAATGTTTAAGTGTGCGTTGCACAGTAGAAATGAGTGTGGAAGTGTACCAAAATCACACACCGAATTGAACCTTTATCTTTGTAGAAAGAAAACATAGCACCCCAAAGTGTCTGATGCTTACAGGCCCCTAAAATCTTTTAAAACTGGTGGATCGAAAATCAAAGATCCAAAATACATTCGCTCATAGAATATAACATTATCATCATTTGGAATTATCGGAAATACATTTAAAATTTTCTGATGTATGTACATACAACTGAAAAAGATTGTAGTGTCCATCTACAAACGACTTCCACATAGCTCGAACGGAACTGCAAAGACCACACCCATAAAATATATGCAGATGAGTTGGAGCGCTAGACAGCAAAAAAAATCCAAGAAAATTCAGAACATTTATGAAACCAACTGCACAATTTTATAAAGAAATAAATAAATAAAAATGCATGCATTTTCGCCGGCCTCAAAAAACCCAAAACAAAGTCAAAAAGTCAATACACTCCAACAAAAGAACAAAAAGTGATAGTAAATAAGTAAGGCGCGGAAAAAGTGAATGCTATGAATGAATGAAAATGTTGTGTGGGTGGCAGGATGGACGGGCCGAGAAGAGCTACTATATGAATTCAAATGGCGTTGACTCGTGAATGTGTGCGAATAAAATCAAAACGAATGACCTTGCAAAATAGGAATACATATAACAAAAAAGTATGTCCTCGTTAGCGGCAGTGAAAAAATATGCCAAACATGCATGCACTTACATACATACACACGTAAGTTTGCGTCTGTGTGTGCGTGCATGTCAATGCTACAAAGAGTGCAAAACGCGTGCGGCATTGCGGCTCATGTACACAAAAAATCGGAATGTTAAAATAAAAACACATAATTTCTGATAAAAATAGCAAGAAAAGCATACAAGAAAAATGTCCGCCAAATACAGACAGATACAACGACAATTTTCATCCCCAAAAACTAAACAACAAAAATAATGAGGAAAATGCAACAGCAAAAAAGCAGAAAAATCCACAAAAGAGCAGAGAAAATATCAAGCAAAGGAAAATGTAAAATCTCTGTCGCCGTGTGCATGAAAATTGCTCAAAAAAGAGCGGCGACATTTTCGTCAATTTTCGTAGCATATAAAATTATGCTCTTCTTCCTTGTTTTTCCGCTTTGCTCCAACATTATTCTAGCAGCGGTACAATAGCTCTGGAGCTGTTGCCAGGACGAGCCGTTATGTATAGTGGTGTATGAGTATCGAGTCATCGAATATTTAATATTACTTGTTTGATAGTCAAGTCGTCATAAGCATAGGATTGATAAATTTAAGTACTCAGGCTCGAGTTTAATACTCTTTTTGACAGTTTATTCCCATGACCCAACATTTTGCAAATCACATTGATATCACACTTTTCGAAAAATCTGCCCACTTTCGATCTTTAAAATTTCTTAAAATATACCTCGAATATAGGTAAGCATCAAGAGGAGCATTCTTTTGGCCATATCAACTTCGGCCTATGTGGAAAAGTAGCTACGAAGAAATAAGAGCTTAGATCTTTTATTATTATTTTTTTTAATTGGTGCTCTTTTAGTGCCCCAACAATATGAGTGCTTTGAAAATGTAGGAAAATCTGATATTTGAGGTATTAATGCATTATCAAACGATTTACGATTTTGCATGAGACGATATATGTATTTCTTAATTAGGACCGGTTGGTGAAAACTGAATTTTTCATATGGCAAATTTTAACAGGTTTGAGAGGAAATGGCATCGCAGTCATTCAAAATTTTTATATTTTCTTTAATTGAATCGGACTATAAAAAGCATAAGGGCTTTTTGACTTCAAACGCCAAGCATTTTCCAATTGCTGCTGCTACTTTTTGATTTATACACTAGTAATTATTAAAATATCAAGGTGTATTTCTTGTACATATAAATATAAGAAATCAGAAATATACTACTTGCGAAGTATAGAGTGTTGAGAACAACCGACTAAATGCATCACTAGTTACATACATATGTATGTGGCTGGTGTGCGCATGTGCGGCAATTATTGGCACTGCGCTTATGTGCTCCCAACAGGAGTCGTCACCTTCTGCCTGCAGCTCGAGCAGTAACATAACAAACAAAGAGTTCTCCGATAAATAGCGTTGAACTGAAGCAACACCAGCAGACAGAGACGTAGATAAAGAAAACCGTACGTACGAATTAAGGGTGTGTATGCGGTGAAAGCACATTGTATAAAATTCTTGAAACAGATAAACTTTAATTTCGAATAAAATTGTATGAAAAAGTTTGGCCGAAGCCGATCATATCATACATGTTATCTACAAGCTAAAATTTCCGGCCTAACAGTACATATTTGGAAGCTGACATTCTCAACTTTTGCAGTAGGATGTTTATGTGGTTAAAGGCATTACGACAACATAAGCCGAAGTAACTATAGAAGTAGGCTACATAAGTATTACTTTAGCTGTTGGCTGGTGATATAATAAGGTTAATACATATACGAGTATTAGTAGAAAATTTTTAACTCTTTGAGATGCTGGTTAGAATTTTAATGGAAATTTTGGAAATATTTCTAAATACATATTTATGTACATATGTATATGTATTACGTTTTCATAAAATATGCGTATTTAATTTCAAAGCTCAGGGAAATTTACTGACGTCATTCTGTTGAAAAACGACATCAGTTTCCATAATTCTGTGGTCACAAACCATAACCGCCTAAGTCGAGTTAGGACGAAATTAAGTTACTAATGCCATCGTGTTCAGCGTGTCTTAATCTATATGCTATCAAATATTCATGTTTGCGCCTTCTTTAGGACGGCAATTATCCATCAAAACCAAATAGATTTTACATATACTGTAGTGAGAATTTGAAACTTTAAACTGCTCCCCTGAAAAACTTGAAAAACAGACTTAGGCGGCTACTACTTGTGACCACAGAATTATCAGTAAACGTTTAGTGCTTTGCTTGTACGATTTATCTATAATGAGAAAAGACATTTGTTTAAAAAAGACAAGTAAGAATGCAAAAAATTAAACTCAAATGATGCACAAAGTCTGGCTATGATACAATGCCAATTCAAATAATACGCGTATGGTCTAGTCTAGACTAGAGAAAAAAAAACAAAGTACGATTTACTTTTAATTAATCAATGCAAATTTTTTTACAAGAGTAATTTAATTATTGTAGAATGTAATTATTAGGAAATGCGAATAAAAAAAATTAACAACTCGTAAAACGAGGATCAGGCCAAGCAAAGTCTATTTTTAGAACAAGGTGATGGGACTCCTCGCATCAGAGACCGAGAACACGTCCACGGAGCCACTTCGGCGCATTGAATACTGCAAGAACTAATTCAATGAACAAAGGCCGTGTTCACACAAGCGATAAAATTATGGTTCTAGCGTTTGTTTCCCAGAGAGAGGGTCTTAATTTTCATATTACAATGGAAGCAAAAAACAACGATCATAATTTCCTTGTCTGAACGCGATCTAATGGGAAATTTCAAATTTCTTTATGAAAATGTATATGTCCATAAAGTTAGCCCCGCCTTTTCATATTTTCCTAAAACCCTTTTTGTGCTGACTTGTGCTAGGTTTGTGCTGCCTTGTGCTGCTATTTATTTCGAAAAATCTCAAAAATTTATGAAGATGTAGCAACCGATTTTTTGAAAAAAAAGTTAGCCCCGCCATATTTTTTTTTTCGAAAAATTTTTTTTGTGCCAAGTTGTGCTCGATTTGTGCTACTTTGTGCCGATTTTTTTTTTTTTTTTCAATTTATAAAAAAAATTTCAGAACATTTGAAAATTTTTTTTCCATAATTTAAATGAAAAGGATGCCACTGCCGTTGGTATCGTTTGTGCTGCAGCGTGCCGTAATTTATTCTAAAAAAAAATCACAATTTCCGAAATTTCCATCGTTTCCATTCAATTTATAAAAATTTTTTTTCTAATTGTTTCAATATTTTGTTTATGAATTAACAAAAGGAAGAAAAGCGGCACAAGCTAGTACAAAATGAGTTCAAACATTTTCTCGTAAAAAATTTTTTTTTGGGATTAGGCATAGTGCAGCACCAAGCGTCCAATGTAACAATTCATTTTTGCTAAAAATTCAGACCGCATAAGAAGGTCTTGCAGTACTGATAGATAGTTAGAGTTATGATAATGGCAAGGTTACATGCTCAAGTAAACTATATGAATACGTCAGAATAAAAACTCTCGCATTTATATATTTAGTAATAAAAATATAAAAATATACATAAAAATTTAAATATATTGAAAAACAGCGGAAATCGATTATTGTAGGACATAGATACAAAGATGAATGTGTGCCTGTTCTTCTTCTCCTACTAATTTTTGTTTAGGTTTTGAATTTCCGCCATCAATGTGAATCCAATTGCCCGCCGTTTTAATATATATAGTGTAGTGTCCTACGGATGCGACTCTAAATGAACCTCCGTAAGAAACAACACCTACAATATTATATTTATCTCCATCACATGTTGTTAATTCCGTCGGAACATCACGTAAATTTCGTTTCTGACGATCGCCTGCATCAGAATCAATTATGAGATGTGGTCCATACAACCTCTGTTTCGATGGGATCTGCTGACAACATCTCCCTGTATGAAACCCATCGATTACAGCTTCCCACAATTGTGTCATGCCTTTTGTTTCAAAAGTCTTGAAATTAATCGATAGTACAGGTGCACTTGAATCTGTTTCTGCCTTGCAAGAAGAGCAAGAAGAGCACAGAGTTTTTGTTACGCAACTTGGAATGTCGGAAAACAGCTCTGCCGCTAGATTGGCGACGTTTGTGGCGGCATCGATTTTAATTATGTCTTTGCTTTGGGTGACTCGAAGCACTGACGATCGCCTTAATAATGCAGCTCGTTGTTTATAAAATTTTGCTGAGCAACCATGTTCGATGAGCATGTTCGTACAGTCAAAAATTGGTAAATTGATACTCGACGTAGTCTCTCTATATCTTTCATTATTTTTTAACGCAGTTGCCATTATCTGGCAGACGGAATCGAAGGCACAAGTATTTTTGACAACGTATATAATACCGTCATTTCGTACATTTTTACAATGGTTCCCGTTTGTTATTACTGGTAACATTACATTACACTTCAATGTCGGATCGAATTGAGGACAAGGATCAACATACCTACCTCGCGGTTTGACCTTCGAATTTTTATTCCTCCAATTTTGTTCAGCACGTAGTTCCCGCAGCTCTTCGAATTCATCATCACTAGATAATCTTTCTCTTTTAGACTCATTGGAATTATTTTCATCCATCGTAGTTATATGGGACTCTACAATGAATTTTTCTCTATCCGAATCAACTTGAACATTTTTCCCACTACTTGGATCCGTCGACGTATCCTTTATTTTGCATGCTTCAACACTGTGTGTTTCGTCTCGGGATTCAGTATTATCATTCGCAGTAGCCATGGCAATTTTCAATTTACCAGGAAATGATGTGATATGCCTCATAATAAATTTGTCAACTCGCATAGGCCTCATTGCATCTTTAAGGACACGATTCTTGAGGTCATTGAACTCTGATTCGACCGCTGCAGATGTAGGTCTTCTGTGTCCATATCGAAATATCGGTGGCATGACGTCAGAAAACATGGGGAAGTATGGAAGTAGCTTCTTTAATTTTTTCGCGACTGCAGGACAATAGAACGCATTCATATAATCAGTCTCTTCCTCAACAGCTATTTCTCTTTCGCATTCTTCATAAATTTTTTTTATCCATTTGAATATGTCACTCTCTTCCATTGCATCATCAGCACCTTCATCAGATGAAATGTCGTCATTATAATTGTCGAAGCCATCATAACTTCCATTTTCTTCCATAACTCCACGAATTGATGCTGTTAAAAAATTTCTAGCTATAGCACTGGAATTTCCAGGCCCTGAATTTGCATTCAGTGCAAGTGTGAATATTGCTTTAGCGTGTTCTTCAATTCCCCCGATTGTAGTCTACTGTCTAAGACTGGCTAAACTACGTAAATATGTTCCTCGTATGCGACTGTGTACATTTGCCCAACATTTCCATCTTGCTACAATATTCATGAAGTGGCAGACGTCAAGCCGTAACATACATGGTGGTGCGTGACATGTATGACCCCGGATCAGTTGGTAACATTTATTTAAATAATCCATCAAAGTTCTTTCTTTGGCGAATGCCAAATTCTCCCATGGGAATTGGCACTTCAGCCACATTTTTATTCAAAATAATGGTAGTAAAAAACATAAAACAATAAATAAAATAGTATGGCTGAGTTCCTAAATGCTGTAATATAAAAGCATCAGCATTTTGTGAAGAATATGTAAAAGAAGAGTTCGAATTCCCATAAAATCGTGAAAGTTTCCCTCGGTTGACAGCCCTGTATGTAGTTACTTTGAGTTTGGAATTTCATGTTGCAGAGCGGTTCTCTGAGAGGATGAGTGCCGGAGAGTAAAAAGCTCAAAATTTGAGTGAACGGCGGGTCAGGATCTAGACCCAGTGTAGCCAGATGGACGACGCGGTCGTCATTTGGACGATTTTAGGGCCTAAATGACGATGGACGATTTCAAAGGCAGAAATGACGATTCCTGAAACTTTGTAATGATAAAAAATTCAATTTCAAATTCAACACATCTTAAATCCATTTCTTTTGTGTTCTTCCAAATTATTCAGGAACGAGCAATGCACGATAACTGCCTTTTCTACCTTGGAATTCCTTGTACAATCGATTGCTTGATTTCATACAAATTGAAGCGTATTTTTCTACAACTTCAGCTTCATTTGCTGAGCATGAAAATTTGTGCTACGCATGACTTTCTGCCTTTGCAGAAAGTGCACACATGGCACATTTCTAAGTTGATTGAAAAAATTTTGAAAGCATTTTTCCAAACTAACACATACATACGCACAACATAACGATGGTGATGCTTCTGTGTCAGTCACTTAATTCTTAATGAGCATTTATTTTTGCCAACATTTTTTAGTACTACTAATGTGTTTAGTAATCGAATTATCACTCCCACGCGTGGAATAAAAGCCGATGTAACTGTAAAGTCTTAAAATACTTAACTTTTATTAGTCCGCAGAAAATTATAAAAAAAGAAATTACTTGTTCAGAACTCATTCTTCGTGATTTTCGAAACCTCATTGAATACAGTACTGCTCAAGCGATAAACAACGAGTTTAGGGAGCTAACAATTACAATTTTCGAAATGAATTTCACAAAAATGAGGAAATAATACCAGCTTTTTGGAAAACTTTATCTGGTACAACATACTCTGATACTTCTTTTGTTTTTCCCAACTCTCCCGAAAATTTTTTTCTCACTTATGTATGTGTCTACCTTACTCATCAGCAAATGTTAAGGGAATCTTTTCAAAAGTTAATTTGAACAAAACTAAATATAGAAATTGTCTAAATAGTGAAGCTCTACACGGAATTTTATTCGCTCAAGATTTTCTAAAATTTAATAATTTTTTAAAAATACTAAAAAATTAAGCTCTAATATATATCAGTAAAAATATAAAATCATCAATGGAAGAATATTGATAAAAAAAATATTTCGAATATACATATGCACATAGTATAGGTAACTTTTACATACACAAATATGTAAAAACTCTGGAAAAAACTTAAAATATTGTATAATTAGTTAAAAATGTGAAACTAACATGGGTGTCAGTTCCACGAGTCGGGGTGCCAATGAGTTCTGGAATGCCCTAGTGGGCGAAGCAGCTGAAAGATTTTAGGGGAATAAACTGGGAAAAATCAAAACACAAAGTAGTTAATGAATTTCTTGTGAATAATACCTATAATACAATGTTTGTATCTTGATCTGAACTTTTAAAGAATTTTCCTTAATCAGAAATAAAATATACTAGTATATTTTTACTTTTCATTGAAATGACGATTTAGGACCCAAAATGACGATTATTTTAAATATTTTGACGATTTGGGATATTTTTTTCTGGCAACACTGGTTGCAACATCTGCCACAAAGCCTTCGCGAATTATATATTGAAAAAAAAAAAAAAATCGGCACAAAGTAGCACAAATCGAGCACAACTCGGCACAAAAAAAATTTTTCGAAAAAAAAAAATATGGCGGGGCTAACTTTTTTGAGAAAAAAAAATTCATAATTTCGGAAATTGTGATTTTTTTTTAGAATAAATTACGGCACGCTGCAGCACAAACGATACCAACGGCAGTGGCATCGTTTTCATTTAAATTATGGAAAAAAAATTTTCAAATGTTCTGAAATTTTTTTTATAAATTGAAAAAAAAAAAAAAAAAATCGGCACAAAGTAGCACAAATCGAGCACAACTTGGCACAAAAAAAATTTTTCGAAAAAAAAAATATGGCGGGGCTAACTTTTTTTTCAAAAAATCGGTTGCTACATCTTCATCAATTTTTGAGATTTTTCGAAATAAATAGCAGCACAAGGCAGCACAAACCTAGCACAAGTCAGCACAAAGAGGGTTTTGGGAAAATATGAAAAGGCGGGGCTAACTTTATGGACATAAAATGTATACATAATTCCTTAGATCTTTTATAAATGTAAAAATTGCGTAGCCAAATTTGAAACAGACCATAACAAACCTAGTCGAAAATTTTAACGATTACGTGTGATCATAACAAAAAACATATGTCGGGTTTCACTCGCAGAGTAATTACCTACACCAAGTAACCGAGTGGAGCGATTGTCCATTCTTTTGAGTACTTAAATTTTTTTTGCCATTTACATAGGTCCATCGATTTCTTCGACCGATTTGACTGTCACTGTTTACCAAATTTATTTCGATTAAAACGATTAAATGTAATCGTAATCACAAATTTTTACGATTTCGGACAGATGTACATCTTACAAATCGGCAATTTACCGGTTGGTGTCTTGCTGGGCTTATAAGAAAATCCTATATGCCAACAAATCAGCCCTTTAAAATCCCAGAATTGTTTATCTTCGAGTGATGGCAACCACCTCACAGAGAAAGAGAGCGGAAACCAGAGTGAGTGCTTCAAGAAAAACAGAAGTGTATAAGAATGTCACACAAAGCAAAATGTCAAATAGTTGCATAAAAAGAACTTTTGGTTAAAAAAATATATAAGTCTGCAAACGAATTTTTTGGTTATGTGAGCAGATATTTCACTAAAAAATAAATAATATAAAGAACAGAAAGGAAGTGAAAAGGGCACTGGAATAGTTACGAAATTTATGGGATAAGCCACCGTGCAGAAGTGACTTGTACAAAGGCCTTACGAACCAAAGAGAAATGTCAAAAAATACATGGATGGAAAAATGTGGTAATTTCTGAGATTTCACGAAAATAAAAAGCCACACGAATGGTACAACTTGAAAATAAGTCGGGCGAATTAAAACATGTGAAAAGGAAGCTATAATTTGGTGCTTACCATGATGGTTTGCTGGTATTTCTCCAGAGGAGCAAAGTAACTGCGTCAGTGAAACGTAAGATTTCTACGGCGCAGCAACTGTATGTGCGCCTTCGTCACTGCTACAGCAGCAGAGCGTGTCACCGAAAGACTGAAGCCGCAACAGAAACGGAACTCGAATTTAGAACAGTTTCGTGGACAAAGCAGCTTCTTTGCGTTTTTGCAGTTTCTGTAATTGAAACGTGTATTTAGCCTGCACACGTTTCTTTTATTCTTTTCACTCCAATTACGATTATAGATTTTTCCGTAGAATGAAAAAACAGTTTACTTAGGTTTTAAATCAAGCGTTTCAAACCCAAAAGGGTTGTAATGTAGAACCTGTCGCCGCGCGGGCGAACCGAATAACGCTCTTTCAGCGCTACCGACTTTGTTGTATCATTCGCGGTGTACCGCCAATTCAGCTGTTGTTGTATTATACTTGCAACTTTTAACAACAAAAAGAGCACGTATGAAATTATTTCTTCTTTGTCTTCACCTTGTTTATCATTCACTGTGTGTGCACTTTTCGTCTTGCACTTCTTCACGAAACGTTCCCTTTTTCGCCGCAGACGAGACACACTTCCGACGCGTTCGACGTTCACCGCACAAATAATTTTCATCTCTGCTACGCTTTTCTTCTGCTTCTGATGCTTCTTCTTAAAGAACTAAGCTATTCACCATAGCACTTTGAAACCAGGGATACCAAGCTTGTTTTTCAAGCTCCCGATTACACGCATACCAGATTTACTTATGTGCATTGAAATTTCCCAATTATAATGTGTTCAAAAGCCATAATATGGCTTTTATCATATATTATATGATATGTAAAAGCCCATAACAAAACCCACGGTCTCCACATACAATTTCTTTCCAAAAAAGTTCAATGTATGTTCCATGTTCCACTTATGACGTAAATAAAATGGTTTTCTGCTACTATAAATTCTATTAAAATTCATTAATTTCTCTGAAAAATCGTCTGTTAAAGCCGGGGGCTATAAATTTTTCCCCAACGCATTTTTGAAAGATTTGCCAGATTATTTCTTTTCAAATTATTATGCTTTTATAATGCTTTCCAGAGATTTTTTATGGTTGCAACGATGTTTGGTTCTCTATATTTGAAATGACTAAACAAATATTAAATAAAAGTGAAAAAGTTTATTTTCTATAACTTGTTTTGCACCATTGATGCTTGAAAATTTGGAAATTTCATTCTTTTAAATGTTTGATTGTTTTTCACAGTTTTTCTTCAGCATTGAATCGCAGTAAAGTAGTATTAAATTTAAATGTTTGACACGTTTTTTAAAACGTTTTTATTAGGTCGCTTTCTTGTCTGTTTGTATGTCCCGTACAAATCTTGGAATTAATTTTAAAGTAACTTCCCGATAAGCTAGAGACTTGAAATTTTCAACATAGCTCAGAACTGGATGACAATGCAATATTATATCAAAATTTTTTCTGTGTGGGCGTGGCACCGCCCACAAATAATGAAATACTTTTTATCTCGGCACTTGTATAAGCAATGTTAACGAATTTTGGTATATTGATACATACATTCGTTTCCAAAATTTTTCCGAAATGTGGTTGGCGTTGGACAACGGGGCGTGGCCCCGCCTATACAACTCCAACTTAAGGAATGCTTTATCTCGGCTAATTTTACAGCAATATCAATATCAAATTTGGTATTGAGGTGTTAATAATCGTTTCTTACATTCCTATCATATGTGGTATGATGTAACTCACCACACTCAAATTCACCACACTCAAATTCTCCACGCCCAAACTCACCACACACAAACTCACCACACCCAAACTCACCACACTAAAACTCACCACACAAACCCACCACGATCCAACTCTGGTATATTGATACATATATTCGTTCCTTTTAATTGGCCTGCTATATATCATGAGAAATAAACATGTCTCTGTTATAATCTCATCAAAATATTTGAAATTAGTCCGCTTTTACACGATGCGACTCGGCCCCGGCGATTTTTTCGCATTCCGCTTTGAAATCGCGCATAGCTTTTACACGATGCGACTCGCTCCACTTCACATATTGACACAGAGTTTGCAGCTGGTTTTATTTGTGTAATTTGTAAACATTTAAAGCACTTATTCCACTCTTTGCTCATTTTCTTCTTTATATTTACTTTTTTGCGTAAAATTCTGTTCTGTTTCAGTTTATTTGCAATACGTATTCACTCGATTTCAAGTTTTAATTTACAGTCGACAGCGCGAAGCGCGAAAACGAATAAAGAGGAACGTCAGAAAATCAGAAAATCGCAGCACAATCGCTGCCCGAGCGATTTTGCGCGTTCCCCTGTCGTTTCACCCCTCTTTCCTTCATTCTTCCGTGTCTCCGGGGCCGAGTCGCATCGTGTAAAAGCGGACTTACTTGAAAAATTTTACACACACAAGACTAAAAATTTTCTGCTTCGGATATAATCAGTTGAAATTTACATGTCTCTGTTATAATCTCATCAAAATGTTTGAAATTACTTGAAAAATTTTACACACAAAACTAAAAATCAGAAAATAATTATTAAGTAAAAAAAAATTTTTAATATTCAACGTTTTTAAAATGGACTAAAAAGTATAAAATAATTTTTCATTGCCATAAACAGATTTCTGAACCAATATAGATGGTCCTGATAATGTTTGATTTTGATTTTTCAATTGATATGGAAATACTAGTAAGATTTAAAACTAAAAACGTTGGGCGCAAAATAATAGCAAAGAGTAGCTGCTGTTGAGAAAACAGTTTATATCATTTGCAGGCCAATATTATTGTACTTAAGTGATTTAATAATAATAGCCGAACTTAAGTTACTACAGCTCATACTTTCAAAGCATAAATGACTAAAATTCATCAATCAAATAGATGGGATTGAAAAACAAAGCATGCAACAAAATTCTGAATTTTAATCTCCTTTTGAGTTTAACAAGTTTAAATCAAAGAATAGGCAGTACAATCAAACTGTTAGTGACTTAGGTGAACTATTCACGCATCAATAACCCAATGTATGCCCCAACGTTTTTAGTTTTAAATCTTACTAGTATTTCCATATCAATTGAAAAATCAAAATCAAACATTATCAGGACCATCTATATTGGTTCAGAAATCTGTTTATGGCAATGAAAAATTATTTTATACTTTTTAGTCCATTTTAAAAACGTTGAATATTAAAAATTTTTTTTTACTTAATAATTTATTGCTATTTTTGTTTGGTTTAAATAAACAGCATACTTCTTCTCTTCTACAAATCAAAATATTTGTATTTACCTCAAAAATCGGTTATTCCGTAACTCCGATTCGGCTTTGAATTGAAGAGTTCCTCGAGGTATTTGGTAGCTCTGATAACAGTGTTGCATTCCGTCTGGTTGGAAATTCCCGTACTTAATCCGCTAAACTCTCATACTATTCCCCATATTAGTACATACTGTTCCCCGTATTAGTAGATACTATTTTCCTTATTAATATCATCCCGTTGTAAAACCATTTGCGTTATTAGTACCAATTTTTACATTTAGGTTGTTCATGTGCTAAAAGACCAAAATATATATACTGTCAATTCTCTTTTTATGCGAATTATTTTTATGCGATTTCGAAGTTATGCTGTTTTTCCATACGAGTTTTATGCGATTTTTTTTCATTATTTCAAAGTTATGGGTTTTTTTCCTTTAAATTTTGTATGGCAGAGGTGCCCTAGCGCAAAGCAACAACACTTTCTTAAGTTTTGTTGGTACACTTTTGCGACACTTATCTTCAACGCAAATTTTGTTGTTGTCTTGCGCATGATTTCGTTGGAAAAAGTGTGCAGCTGTGGAATGAGAAGTACATACTTGAAAATGTTTTTGCTTATTAAGTTTGATTTTTAAATTATGCTAACTTTGCAAAATGAAAAACCTATCTTCAGAAAAAAAGTGGGAAATTGATTTTTTTGACTGGGAAATTGATTTGGATTTATTGGAAGGATCATGAGAGATTTAAATGAATTTTGAGTTATTAAGTTGGGGTTTTCATACAATTCATTTGTTTTTATAGTGTACATATTGAACACAATTGGTTTTTCTTTTTATCATAACAAAGTTTGTATGTGTTGGTGTTTTCTCTTCCAAAAGGAACTTTTGGGTAACAATGTTTTACAGAACAGGCAAATTGAAAATTTTTACTCCTTGTTCAAAAACTCGTAGGTATCCACATTTTTTCTGAGTCGAATTTTTTTTGCGACTTTTTGGTCTTGAGCTTTTAAAAAATTTTGGAACGTATCCCTACTTATGCAATGTAATTTATGTCTATTTCTATGCGATTTTTGAGTTTTATGCGCTTTTTAAAAACAATGGAACACATCCCTATTTTTACCATACATTAGTGTATTTTTTTATGCGATTTCCTTTTGTGCGGTTAGTTGTGGAACGCATCCACCGCATAAAAAGAGAATTGACAGTATAACCATTTAAATCCCTTGTTCCACGAATTTATATGATTATATAATGTAATTTGCTTGTCAAATTTATTATTTATCTATACAAATAAATTTATTTCAATTTATTTAATAAATTTCAACAATGTTATTAACCAAGTGCACCTTTTTTATAAGCTTTATATTAACTTCACATCCGGTATGTTTGTATGTATGTAGTGGAATCTAGTAATCAATTTTTCACCCACTTCCCGACTACTTAGAGATCTGAAACTTTGCATACATGCGTAACCACCATGACAATGCATGAATCAATAAATTTTATGGGCGTAGGATAAGGGGCGTGGCACTTTTTTATCAACTCCAGATTCGTGTATAACTTTAGACCTACACATCACACATCAATGAAACTCGGTAGGAACTTACTACATATCCATATCCTTCTACTGAGAAAATAAGGCGTGCACTGGATAAGGGGGCGTGGCACCGCCCATACAAACCAAATTTTTGATCTCGATTAGCTTTGGAACTAAAGGTCGTGCAGCATTGAAATTTCGTATGCAGTCGCCTCTTGGATGTGTCGTCCCACTGGTAAAATTTTATGGGCGTAGGATAAGGGGCGTGGCACTTTTTTATCAACTCTAGATTCGTGTATAACTTTAGAACTACACATCACACATCAATGAAACTCGGTAGGAACTTACTACATATCCATATCCTTCTACTGAGAAAATAAGGCGGGCACTGGATAAGGGGGCGTGGCACCCCCATACAAACAAAATTTTTGATATCGATTAGCTTTGGAACTAAAGGTCGTGCAGCATTGAAATTTCGTATGCAGTCGCCTCTTGGATGTGTCGTCCCATTGGTAAAATTTTATGGGCGTAGGATAAGGGGGCGTGGCACCCCCATACAAACAAAATTTTGATCTCGATTAGCTTTGGAACTTAAGGTCGTGCAGCATTGAAATTTCGTATGCAGTCGCCTCTTGGATGTGTCGTCCCACTGGTAAAATTTTATGGGCGTAGGATAAGGGGCGTGGCACTTTTTTATCAACTCCAGATTCGTGTATAACTTTAGAACTACACATCACACATCAATGAAACTCGGTAGGAACTTACTACATATCCATATCCTTCTACTGAGAAAATAAGGCGGGCACTGGATAAGGGGGCGTGGCACCCCCCATACAAACAAAATTTTTGATCTCGATTAGCTTTGGAACTAAAGGTCGTGCAGCATTGAAATTTCGTATGCAGTCGCCTCTTGGATGTGTCGTCCCACTGGTAAAATTTTATGGGCGTAGGACAAGGGGCGTGGCACTTTTCAAGCAACTACACACTTGGGCTTCAGTTTATAATTATAGGTACACCACACATGAATGAAAAACGATAGGAACTTATTTGCCGCGCCCTGCTGGCAAAATAGCAACAACTCACCGCGTCACAAATATGCCACGTATTATTTGTTAAATTGAGGATATGACATATGACGATAGGAAACACTGTGAATACCCTAAATATTGTGTACTGCTCTGCAAGTTTAAAATTCTTTTTGCGAAAAATTTCAGAGCTCTAAAATTGAATTTATGGAAGACTAAAAAGTAGAAAATAAAATTATATAAAAAAAAACTTTTTAAAAATAAGCTTTAATGTACTAAAAAGTAGAAAATAAGTTGTTTCCAAGTCACCTGTATCTTACTATTAATAAAAGCTTGTGCGCTCAATATCCATATTCAAAATATCTTTCATTACTAGAATCTATTTGCAAAAAATTATTTAAATAAAATATTGTGGTAACTGTTTGACAAATATTGAACACATGAGCGCCCCAAGCTTTTAGGGATAGTAAGATACAGGTGACTTGGAAACAACTTATTTTCTACTTTTTAGTACATTAAAGCTTATTTTTAAAAAGTTTTTTTTTATATAATTTTATTGTACAGTGTCTTTCATATATATATTTGTCCATCTTTACTATGTGCTGGTAGATTAGGGAATTAACTCAAATACAAAATATTTCTAGTGTTCAAAATGAATTTGGAGTATTCCACGGCCCAGCAACTGACCGAGAAGCACATCCACTTAACGTATTTGAAATACCGCTGGCCTGGAACGGGAACTAAAGACAGATTAAGAAACTCTTAACCCGTGCAGACTTAACTCTAAACTCCAAATAGCAAATGAGCTAGAGCTCACACGCAAAATATAACTGTATTGAATGTAATGAAAATCTACTGGAAACTGCTAAAACCAAACAACAAATTCTCCCGGTTATAATTAGGCTACAGGGAAATTGCGAAGGAACTAGTCGATAAAGCATTCAAAGTTGTAAGTGCACCTGGCTTCACTCTGAAATACACATTTTAATAATTTATTTTATGTTGTAGGTGTAGGATTTGAAGACCGAACAGAACAGTTTGGCGAATACTTTTGCCTTCGGTGTCCAAGTAGAAAAAATTGATTATTTACTCGGCTTTGTGCCGAGTGCTTTTTTGAGTAATAAGCATAAAGAGTAGAGGATCGAAGTGCACTTTCTAAGCCTAATCCATAGGAATTTATAAAAGATTTGAGAATTGTGCTCAAAGAAATGTATTTCCAATTTTTCTTTATATGTAAAGATCTTTTAATATTTTGTGAGTCCTATTAACTAGGGAGATGTGACAAATTGGTATGAAACATTTATTCAGAATAAATTAAGAATGTGTATAGAAAGGTCGTTGGATTGTTTTTTTGTAATTATATCCGCCATGCTCCGACAGAAGAGGCTTGATTCAAACGACGAGGGCCGACACTGAAAACTGAAAAGGCCGACCCGGTTGAGGAAACCATATAAACGCTTCTAACCATATAATGGAAAGGTGCGCATATAAAAGAGCCGTAGCTATATTCCGAATAACTAAAATCCCTATCGGAGCGCCCCTGTAACCAATTGGAACTTTCGCTGCAACTGGGCTTGAAGCCTGGCCAATCATAGATTTTTGATCGTCTAACAAGACTTGTCAAGCGCCTTTAGTTCATTTTCATTTCTTATAAAATTTATTATTGAAACAAAAAATTTTTCAATACCTATTTCGAAACCAAAAGTTCATAGGGAAAAAGTAAACCAATATCTTATATGTATATGCAAATAATGCGCAAAAAAATTGATCAACAAATTGAAAATGTTTAGAGCAGCGGGACCTCGGAAAACGACGCACCAATTCCGCAACACCAACTGTTACCAATATCTGACGTCTCCGATATTGGCGACATCACATTGCGGTGATTGGCATGGATCCGTAGGCGGTAATGGCCAACCGGTTGTCAAAGCACCTATGAACATTAAGCAACGTGCGCCTCTATTTCAACTGGGTAACAACCAAGATGACATGTGGGAGACATCCAACAAGTCCAGTCTCTGGGTGCCGGACCATGCGACGCCCTGGTTCCGGCAGCAGCGCGAACAGAGCCTCGAAAGCCACTGGCCAAGTATAGGGGAGCACTTGCAATCGCTTGGCATTTTGCCAATGGAGTGGCCGCCAGAAGAGGGCATAGACGTGCAGTCCAAGTTGCGCCCACCATACGCAGACCGGAGCCTAGATCCCACAAATTTCAAGCGCATTTCTCCAGAGTTCTTTCAACTGCTAAAAAAGCACGACGACGGCGTGATCAAACTACACGGCTTGCCCGGGCGCTTTCCGCGCTATCCGCGCCAAAGAAAACGCTCTGCCAAGCAGCTTGTGGATGCATCAGTGAATACGGAGAACTGCGGTGACCGAGGAGTCGCAGATGCGACCTGCCCATGTCAGCCTGTATGTGAAAGGCTCCCTTCTAAAACTGATGAGAAGTACATAGCTCGCACTACTTCCACAGGCGATGATTACCTTGCTTCCACCAATATGGAAAAGGCCGTGACGGTTCACGGCTTCCAATTTCAGCTGAGAGAAGAGCGAATACGTCAGCAACAGCCAGTTGTGCGCTACGAAGGTAGCTCCTCTTTGGCTGACGAACAGAAATTGAAGGCGAAAGATGATGGAGGGAATACGATGCAGACGAATGCAGCAACGACGGAACAGCAAGTTAAAAAGGCTTCGACGCAATGTTCTCCGCAAGATGGCGCTTGCATAGCGCATGATCGAGATTGCATTGCTATTGGTGGTGATGCTGCTACCGCCAGCAAATTTGAGTGCAGCGTAGAATCAACGGCCAGACCATGGATAGGCAAAAGCCGCCATAGTAGTCGGCGTGCGCATTCTAGCGAAAACTTCGACAACATACCGAGTACCAGTGTGTCGGCCCCCGCAGCGACGCAGTGGTCGTCGCAACATACTAGCGATTCAATTGACGCCAACGCGAAATGCAAGGGGCAGTGCAAAGCCGAGGATGAGACAATACTTGGGCGGAGTTTGAAATTTTTCTTCGGCAAAAAGTCGAAGCAACCACCGAATCGAGCCGTGTCCAATGACAGATATGAGCGCGGCCGTGACGTAGAGAGGAGATCCTCATTGAAATCGTCGACAGTCAACCGTTGCGAATGCCCTCTTACGCAACCCGGCACTTCGCCTTCCATAAGAAATACGTCAAGGTCTGGTCAAGGAAAAGTCGTGGGTGTGAGTGTGGGAAACAATTTTGGACAAGGGAAGGTGCAATTCATAAAATGTGGACGGGGACAGCGCGCAACTTCGCCTTATGCACCCGAAATGAACACGACTGCGGACACTGACCATCAAAATTCCAGCCTCAGGAGCCGCAGATCGAAGGATCGAGGCGGACTTCGCGACAGACACCCGGGCTTAGGGCATAGCCATGAAAGCGAAACATCCGACCACAGCTCGCCGCAACGTTTACACTGCAATATGTCGTCGGCCTCCTATAGGCCTGTGCAATCTCATCCAAAGTTGGGCCATAGCAGTACTAGTGAAACATACCTATATAAATCGCCTGGAGTACGGAAGTGCAAGCTATCGTTGTGCTCCCGCTTGCCAATCAGCTCTCCGAAAGAGGGCCAAGATGACAGTCGTGTTACTCGCACGTCTCGCGCAAGCAACGCTTCACCACGTTCATCGAATCAACGAAAAAGTAGCATAAACAGTGAACGCACGAGAAGTCTCAGCTCACCATCAGGCGCGCGTAAGCCAATGCACTTCTCTCTGAAGTTGGGTCATAATGTCAACAGTGAAACATTCATTTCCAAACACAAATCTTTGAGAAGTCACTGTTCATCGTCGTGTTCGTGTGTATCCACAAGCTCTTTTCCGAAGCCGGGCCATAGTACTAATAGCGTATTATACATACACAAACAGCGACGTTCGGGAAAACGCTCCGCATTAAGCATATGGAAACTAAAGCGCTCTACTCCGAAATCGGGTCATAATGTCAACAGAAGGCACTGTTCATCATCCTGTTCATGTGCATCTATGAATGCTTTTCCAAAGCCAGGTCATAGTTCCAACAGTATATTACGCATACATACTCAGCGACGTTCGAGAAAACGCTCCTCATTCAGCATAGCTAAACTAAAGTGCTCTACTCTTCTCAACAGTCAAACAAACATTCGCAAACGCAAACATTCGACAAGACACTGTTCATCATCCTGTTCGTGTACATCCACGACCTCTTTCCCTAAGTCAGGTCATAGTGTCAACAGCGAAGTATGCATCTATAAACCGCCTGGTTGGGAAAAACAATGCTCATCAACGGGCTCGGCTAAATCAACGCCTTCCTATCCCAAGCCGGGTCATAGAGAGTATTCCGAAACCAAGGCACACCCGAAAAAATGCAATTTCTTTGCAGGCTTGTGTAAATCAATCCGCTCTCGTTCTAACAGTGAGAAACGTTCTTCCATATCCCGACATCGTATCAAGCGAAAGTCGTCGACAGCCTCGAGCCAATCAACACCCATCTATCCGAGGTCAGGTCATAGCGCAGACAGCGAACCAAATGCTGGCAAAAAAGCTCGTCCGAGAAAGATCAAATCATCATCAGGTTCTGGCAGTTTATTGATGACTTCTCCAGCTATCGGCCATCATGCGATATTCAATCTTAGTGAAAAGGAAGCAGTTCAAAGCTGTCTCAATAAATTCAAGCAAGGTCAAGACGATGACACAGACCCACGGAATACTAGAAGGAAAAGAAAAAATCAAATATGTGAAATCTGGATAAAACCTAATTCAACGTATATGCGTCACTCCCAAACATCCATTAGTCCGTGCTCGGGACTTGATGCGTGCAAACCACCCGACCCTGCGACACCTCTCCAAAGGAGGAGGGGCCACAAAGAACTACAGCGCAAGCAGAAGAAGTCCCACTTATCATTGCGGGAGAAACATGCGCAGAATGTACAGAATGCCGAGAGAGGATTTGATATGAGTGAACCACGGCTGAAACACCGGAACCATAGAATATCAGAAAGTGACGACGAGCTTGCTACACCTTCGACAACAGGCCAAAGGCAGCGGCGTGTTCAAAACTTATCTAAAGACAAGGGCTGTAAACCTTCCATCTGTAAAAAATATACACACCCGAGAGTGCACGGCTTCATATACCCGGAACTTTCATGTGATGAATACGAATCGGCCGAGAAGGAACAACAACCCTCGCCAACTGATGCAGATTTGGCTGCTCCCGAACTTGTTAAAGGTGACGTTCATGAGCCGGCAGCTGTTTCTGCAGAGGAGACGAATGTTGCCCAAAACGAAGATGATAAAACAGCAGTGATTAAGCCTCCACCGGATCAAGTTAATGTGACTGATGCCAGTGATAACGAGGAGAAGACCGTGCCAGCAAGCACAAAAACCGCAGATAGTCAAAACGATAATGAAAAAAGGGGAAAATTTGAAAAGCCGATATATGCGGAAAGTTCCAAACACAGAACCGTGAAGGAATCGCCGAAGAAACCGTCGGCAAAGCGTGTTTTAAATAATAGTGAAGCCGATGACGAGAACTCATCAGGTGAAGATGGGCTAAAGCCAAAGCAGGTGGCGAAGAAACAACAGCCCGATTTGACCACAAAGGTCATACTGATAAACAGAGAGGAGTCCGTGGACTGGGTAAATGCCAATGATAACTATCCAACAAGTTATAAAACGGCTGGACGCCAGTTGAGAAAGGATCAATTCTTATTGGCACGACATAGAGACCAACTCGCCACAAGCGATCATCCTGACGACCGCACAAAAATGGGATACGATTATTGCAGGAAGATGCGACTGATGCGACGCTTTGAGGCTGAGCAACAAGAGGCAAGGAAGCAAGAGGAAATTCGCATGCAGCATAGGGCGAGGAATGAACAAATCCTGCTCCGACGAGAACGAAGACTGCAAGAAGAACCGAAAGCATGCTGCTGTGCGATCGAACTATCGAAAAGGCCTTCCAACTTTTCTCGTTGGGATCGAGGAGGAAGAGACGAAAGCGTTGATCGAAAATCGCACCGACCGCCAGTGCTGTTCTACGACTCCAAAAAAACGCGAGGCCCCACAGAAAAATGTCTATGTTGCTATGGGAGAAGGCGTTCGGAATCGCACGGTAGAGATAAGGAAAATGAATCGCCAAGACGAAGCGGAAAATTCACAGATAGCGCTCCGGACGAAAAATGGCGATGTTGCTGTAGTAAGGGTCGTTCGAAATCGCGCGATCGTGATAGGGAAAATGAATCGCCAAGACAAAGCGGAAAATTCACAGGTGGCGCATCGGACGAAAAATGGCGATGGCGCGATAAGGAAAATGAATCGCCTAGACGAAGTGGAAAATTCGCAGATGGCGTAATGGACGAAAAATGGCGATGTTGCTGTAGTAAGGGTCGTTCAAAATCGCGCGATCGTGATAGGGAAAATGAATCGCCAAGACAAAGCGGAAAATTCGCAGGTGGCGCATCGGACGAAAAATGGCGATGGCGCGATAAGGAAAATGAATCGCGCAGAAGAAGCGGCAAAGTCAAAGATGGCGCAGCAACCGAAGAGTGCCGATGTTGCTATGGCACAAGGCGTTCGGAATCTCGCGGTAGAGATAAGGAAAATGAATCGCCAAGACGAAACGGAAAATTCGCAGATGGCGCACCGGACGAAAAATGGCGATGTTGCTTTAGTAAGTGTCGTTCGAAATCGCGCGATCGCGATAGGGAAAATGAATCGCCAAGACGAAGCGGAAAATTCGCAGATGGCGCAGCAAACGAAGAGTGCCGATGTTGCTACGGGAAGAGGCGTGCGGAATCGCGCGTACGAAGCAGTAAATTCAAAGATGTCCCAGCGAACGATTCGTTCGATTCTGAAGACGATTTGGACCGGAAACCGGACTATGTGCTCGGACAGAAAAATAGAAACCGGATTAGATCGAATTACGCGCAAAATTAGCTACTTCGCTTTTGAAGTAACTCATCGATTGTGTAATGTTAAATTTTCCAAATTTTTCAAGGATCAAATGCAATTTTGCAAACTTTAAGTAATGCAATTTTTGGCATGACAACATAAAATTGCAATTCTTGAGGTTTTTAAAATTACGTTTTATGCTTGCGTTTATAAAAATTTTCTGCATAAAATCGTATTGTGTATGTAATGACTGTAAATGACTTTATTTTGAATCACATTTGTATACTTTCATAATAAAACGTGTTTGGTATTAAGTAATTAATAACACTTAATTTTATTTTATTTGTGGTATATTTTTGTTCATTAAATATTCTAAGAAATTAAAGAGAACCTACATACTTAATATAAAATTTTATTAGGACAATAAATAACTGGCGCAACAGCCCGTGTAATCGAGGCTAAGGTCTAGCTTTCTCGTATTAGCTTGTGTGTGCTCGTACTATTTTGGCACAAGATAACGGGACCTACTTTATTTCAAAGCAAATAATGCTCTCGGAGAGTTGCTAATTAGATAGCGAGAGGCGGCATCGCGTGTAAAGAAACGAGGTTTCTTTTTAGTTAAGAGATACATATAATTCGTCTAGGATATGAACCAACGACTCCACACATCAGGGATCGAGCACTAATCCACTATTGCGCAACACGACCATACGATATGTACATTTATCTATAGAGGACCCTACTTGCGACAGCTGCCCTGAGGAGGAGGAAACGAAATTTTGTTGTACACTACTCCATTTGTAAATTATATGACAGGACCAACTTTGCATTTAACTAGAATAGAAAAAAATTGTCGCATTTGTCTGTGTATTAACTTGCAAATACTATTTATTCCACAATATTTATATCAATATACATATGTATAATCAGGCATGTTCCAGAATCCGAATCGGAATTGCTTCGGAATCGGAATTGAAATCCGATTCGGTTTTAAAATGGTGTTCCACAATCCGAATGGAATTGCCACTTTCGAAATGAATTTCGGAATCCGAACCAAACCAAATTTCGTATCAGCTGTTTTGTGTTGACACAAAATAAAAGCAGAAACAAAAGTAATTCAAATGTGAAAATTTGTGCATTTTTTGTGTAATATTTAACAAAATAAGCCAAAATGAGTGCTGCAGTTTTGCTGGCGTTGTTGGTTGGCAACGAACAACACCCACGAGTAAAACTAAAAAGAAAAATTCTGCGAGACAGCAGCAATCCCATGGAATTGCCGGATTCCGCGTAAAAAGTGTTTAAAATTATAGTTAACCAGCTTATAACTTCTGAATTTTTCAGATTTGTTGCTCAATACCGCGTTAACAAAGATGCGTTCCGGATGATTCTTCATGAAGTGAAACCTTTTGTTGAGCAATGCTCTATTCCACCTATTTTGCAATTGGCTGCAACTTTGCGATTCCTTGCCGAGGGAGGTTTTCAACGATCGGTGGGAATGGACTCTAATATCGCTATGGCCAAAAGTAACTGTTTTTGATAACACTCTATGGGAATCCGGAACCGCGGTCCATTGCATTTTAATTTCAGTCTCACGTAATTTCAACTCTATGTTTTATGGTGAAAATTGGTTCACATGTCTATATTAAAAATAAAAGAAATTAATCCAATTCAATAAATAAAGCATAAACCAATTGCCTAAAGACTATCATAACTGATTTGAGTCTTTTTATTTCATTATAATTCTAATTCCACTTGCAATCAGGTCATCGGAATAAATCCGAAGAAAATTTCCGAAATTCGGAATCTAGAACACCAAATTTCCGATCCAAATGCGTTCGAACTCATTCGGATTTTAAAACAGGGTTGCATCGGTAAAATATTTCCGAAAATCCGAATGCAGAACACCAAAAAGTGGAATCAAATCCACTTCCGATCCGAATCGGATTCTGGAACATGCCTGATTATACACATTAATAATATTTTACCTGATGCATATATCTTCACCAACTTATTGTAAAAGCCTTTACATATACATATATTTATATAACATACTGAAATACACGTAACAGTTTGTTTTGATAATCAAGCTTAGTAGGAGCATACCTCTTTAGTTGTCAATTTCGGCAAAAAGCGTTATGTACTTCTGTGTGTTTGTGTGCTTGTGTAAGTGCAGTCTAATTTTGCAAAATTGTTATTGTAACAGCTTTTAAAATAAATCATGTTTGCACTGAATCACGGAATGAACTGAAAATTGCTGATTTGTTGGTTTTTTTTTTTAATTGGCTACTTAAATCTGATGCTTAACCAGTAAATACTTTTTGAGAAAATTTCGATGCAAATTACTTTAGGCATTTGCCAAGGCTGAAACGAAATGAAAGCGACTTGAGTTAATTAATTAATTACAGTAAAGGTAAGATGATTCGACATTAGGCTCGAAATACATAACAAGAAATGTATCGAAATCAATTTTCAAATGTAAATATCTGCAGATATAAAATTAAATTTAGTTTATCGATGGTTCAGCTTACCAATGTAAAAAAAGCCGATTTTGTGTTTCGAAGCTGATCATTAATATAAAATTCAAATATTTTATACAAAAATATCTGGCACAGCAGATATCTACTTTCGAAAAGTCATACCAAAATTATATCGATACCTGTTGAGCTGTAGTTCCACAAAGTATGAGCTACCAACTAGTCTTCTTGCAATAAACAGATACACTATCTAGAAGCTGTGCGGGACCGTGAACAAAACTTCGAAAGCTTACTGCAGTTCGATTTTAAAGGCACACGTGGCGCAACACAAAAGTAAGCAAACGTCTTATGCTGCTGGAACACTGACAACGAAATTAAATGCATACAAAAAAAGAATTGAATGCTTCACTTGGCAAATCGATTAACTCCACTTTCTGAATTTTACAAACTTTTAATTTGGAAATCGCTTTATTGACTTCTAACTGTGTAATGTTCAAAATAAATTTCTCTGATAATAAGTATAAGATAACAAGTCTTATTATCATTTGTTTTGAATGATTCAATAAAGTGATTTTACAATTAAAATTTAATGAAATTCAAAAAGTGGAGTTAATCCAATTTGGCAATTGTAATATGCAATTATATCTGCGATTTGCGTTCCATTTGCACAACATAGGAGGCAAGTTGTGCATATGTAAGTATTCCTTTAACAAATGCAGCGTATTGCGGTGTGCATAGTGTGCTCTACTTCAAATAGGCATATGTGTTATTCCTTTCATAAGCAGCCAATGCTTGGTTGCCGGCATAAATTCCTTTTTGTTGTCAAATTAGAATATATACAACAACAAAATGCTTCAATAACGTGATTTTTCTCATATAAACATTTATTATTAGAGCATTATATTTGCGTTTATTTGTTGTTACTTTATGGCTACTGCGCATCATGTTGCTTATTGCTGCTATTGTTGTTGTTATTGTTATTGTTGCAATTGTGTGTAGCTGTGTTTTTGCTGCTCTTCATCATCATATAAATTAATAATTCAAATTAATTTCGGCATTTAGCATTTCTGTTTCTTCGCGGTTACCATTAAATTAATTTGTTCATTACACATTCGCTTGCGGTACAATAAAAGCTTTTACAATTCAATATGCACGCATACATGCGGCGCGGAATAGATAATGCCATTGGTATATTTGCGTACAAACTAAAGGATTCCACAGAGATTTCACACATTTCACTACAAATATTTAAGCTAGACTTTGTTTAGTACACTAGTTGTGCTGTTGTTTATCAACTACCATTACATTTAGCCAAAACAATAACGGTACCTTTCTATTTGTAAAACATTGTTGAATTTAAGCTCGTTGAAGTCTTTCCTTTATTTTACTATATAAAATCTGTATTTTGCAACTTTACTACATACAATTGTTTTTGCTTGCTCATAAACTATTTAAGTTGCATTTTTTATCCTTAAAATTTATATTTTTTGCACTCTAATAAAATAAATTGTTGCTTAACTTTCGAAGGTAATAACAGTTGTTGTAATTATTAGTGATAACAGTAGTAGCAGTATTTGGTAGAAATGCACTAACTTAATAAAATTGCTGCCATTCGCAAAATTGTCTTTTATCATTCGAACTTAATCAAAACAAACGCTACCTTAACGTGTTAATTACAATTTTAGTTGATTAATAGTTATATTGTGTTACGCTTTCATCATTAGATTCTTTAAATAATATGTTAAAAGAGGGCGAAGCTTATGGCCTATAATAAATGTCAGCTTTATCTCAGTCAACGATTCAAGTTGAATTCATCTTAAAACTGACAGACTGACTGACTGACTGACTGACTGACTGGTTGTGCTTGCTTGCTTGGTTAATGCGTTGTTGTATCTTTCGGTTTGGGGCGAGGCGTCCACTTAGTTTTTGCCATTTATGGGTACATCTAGAATGGGTGTGGTTGTTGTAAGAGCCGCTGTCAGCATGTCGGCCGCATTGTTTAGTTTGCCATCCTGCATGTGGCTGTGATGAATGCTGCCATTCACTGCCAGCTGCTGCCCAATCTTGTGGAAGTCCACAGGGTTATCCGTTATTGGTGAGAGATTATTATTCTTGGATTTTTGCTGTTGTAGTTGTTGGAGGGATTTCGTCGAGGTTTTTTGTGTATTGGGTTGTAGAAAAACCTGCAAGAGAAGACCACAGTAAAAAAGTGGAAAACAAAGATAAAGAAAGAGTTTTTTCAGCAGAATACATCTTTTAATCCAAAAAAGCTAAAGCATCAAAAAGCCAGCTTCAGAGGCCAACGAAATAAGATCTCCATTTCATAGTTTTTCTCATTTCTAAACTATTGCGCCTTTATGGTTATTAACTTTATCTATACAAAATCAAACTTCGCAACACATTTATTTGTATTGCTTTCCTCAACGCTCCATTTCAAACAGGACGCACCGAAAAGTGGTTTCGCGATTACTCCCCTCCCCCTTTCAAAAATATGGGATATAAGAATATTTAGAGTTCGTGGTAAAAAGAGAGAAGCGTAGCGGCAATGTATTATACAGGCTGACCCTGTTCGATTCGTCCATACACAGATTTCGAGACTGTTATAATTAAACTCGGATTGTGGAGTTTCTAATGGCAACCAAAATGACAATTAATGGATATTCGGATTATCGAGTGCATACTGTAGTCGAAAAATGCTCCTTCCATATGATGGAAATATTTTGTTTTGAACAAAACAGAACAACAAAGGAAGTAAAAGTCTCACTCACATTTAAATATACTAAAGCATATCACAGAAAAAAAATAAATTTATTTAAATGCCAAAGACGCATTAAAAATTGCCAAAAAAAATTCAGTCATACCACATTGCAAAAAAGTAACGACAACAAATATCTTTAAAAATTTGATCTGCTTAGATAAGTTTTTATATAGAAATCACATACTAAAGTTTGAAGCCAATATAACTTCTAATCCCAAAGCTTTCTGGCACTTTATTAAGTCGAAGAAGTCGAGCTCTAGTATTCCCTCGTCATTATTTTTCAAAGATAAATCTGCAAATTCTGCATCGGATGCAGCAAACCTGTTTGCTGAATTTTTTAAATCAAATTTTATTTCGGATACCGATACTGATTTTTCTCCTGATTTGGAATCATCTCTGGATTTTGGTTCCTTATTTTTGTCATCTCTCGATATACTTAATGGTATAGCACGACTTAAACCTTCGTCTCAAACAGACTTAGATGGACTCTCCGCCGTTTTGTTCAAAAAGTGTGATGCTCTTGTTCTCCCTTTGAAGACAATCTTTAATAAATCACTATCTTCTGGTATTTTTATTGATGCTTGGAAAACAGCATTTATTACTCCTACTTTCAAGAGTGGCAATAAAAATGATGTTTGTAATTATAGACCTATTTCCAAACTTTCAACCGTTTCTAAGCTTTTCGAATGTATTATCAAGGAAAAAGTGTATTTTGCAACTAAAAGTTTAATTTGCCAAAATCAACACGGTTTTGTTCCCGGTAGATCGACTGTGTCAAACCTAGCAGTTTTCACTGAAGACTGTATTTCAGCCTTCCAAAATGGACAGCAGATTGATGCGGTCTACACTGACTTCTCCAAGGCATTCGATACCGTCTCTCATAATATTCTAATAAAAAAATTAAAACTGCTGGGTTTTCACTCCAAATTTCTCGAGTGGATCAAATCCTACTTAAGTAATCGGCGTTGTGTGGTCACAGTTGATAATGCTGCGTCCTTTTCTTTTGTTGCATCCTCGGGTGTTCCTCAAGGTAGTATCCTTGGACCCTTGCTCTTTACTATCTTTATTAATGACATCAGAAGTTGTTTTTCTTTTGCTAAATTTCTTCTGTATGCAGATGATCTTAAAATTTACACGGTTGTCAATAACTTGAGTGATGCGCAGCTGCTCCAGGCTGAACTTGATAAGGTATATGTGTGGTGTTGTAATAATCGTCTATCTCTAAACATTAGTAAATGCTTTCACGTTACATTCTCCAAGTGCTATACTCTCTTCCAGTCCTCCTACCATATTGCCAACTGTTACTTAAAGTCGGTTACTGAAGTCAAAGATCTGGGGGTAATTTTTGACTCCAGGTTTACCTTCTCTAGCCACATTAACTCCACTATTTCTAAGTCATATGCGATGCTAGCCTTTGTAAGACGTAATAGCTCAGAATTCACTAATCCATACACCCTCAAGTTGCTTTACACCTCATTTGTCCGTTCCACGATTGAATATGCTTCTTTTATTTGGAGACCTTACCACACGTGTCATATTAATCGCATTGAACGTATCCAAAAAGTTTTCATTCGTTTCGCACTTCGATCGTTGCACTTTCACGACCCCTTACCTTCCTATACTTCTCGTTGCTTGCTCATAAACCTTAAATCTCTTCAAATTAGGAGATCTATCTTATCTTTATCCTTCGTCTTTGACATCATTAATGGCAAAGTTGATTGTCCTTCTCTGCTCGAGAGGATTTACTTCAATGCTCCTGTGAGATTTCTTCGACATTTTGATTTTTTTTATGTTGGCTTCATTAAATCTAACTATGCTCTAAATGCACCGATTATAAGAGCTTTGATTGAATTTAATGATATTTCGCATCGTATGGAAATCGATTTTTCTACTTCCAAAAATAATTTTTTGAATTTGCTTAAAGCTAATCTGAATTAATCTGTTCTGAATTAACTGCTAGATGTAAGATCTCTTTTTATTTTACTTATTAGTCTGTAAGAATATTGTTTATTCATAGACTAAATAAATAAATAAATAAATAAATAAAATTTAACATTATTGCTTGTGCTGTACCAAGGGAAGCTATTGGCGTTTCAATTTGCAACTCAACAAGAAGAGGTAAATTGTAAAAGTTTTGGTGTAATTTATGGATCGAAAATTTAACATGGAATAAATCGTATTTTATACACCAACTTTAATGTAAAATGTCATGTTTTTGGCTTAGCTTTCATTTTGCTTCCACAAAATAACATAAATACATACATATATTCTCTTATAAATAAATATTCTCTTATATGTATCCCAACCCGCAAAAAACACAAGTCCAATAAAGCACTTTTTTTCAATCTGTATAATAAACATATCGTCGCCTGGGTAAAATATTGTCGTAAGCGCAATTTTGATGATTTTGAGTTATTGATGCAGTTCTAAATTTTAAAATGAGATCTTTCAAATGGATTTTTTATATCTTCTATGGTGTCCGAAATATCAGTATGATTTTTTGTCGTACATCCAAAGTAAGTAGCGAATTTGTCGTATGTGTGGAGAGTTTTTTGATAATAGTACATACGGGTAAATATTTAATTTCTCCTACAGCATGCGCCACGAGATAGATTTAAATTAATGTTAAATTCAGGCTATGAATCCTATTGAAGTTGATTGACACAGGAGATTTTGTTGAAAAGAGATACACTGATTGGGGATTGGTTTTTAGTAAAGAAGAGTCAGGATACTCCTTTTCGACTTCTTTGTTTCTTTGTTTATTTCAAAAGCTCGTCCAGGGAAAGAAAATGAGCAATGTCCAGAATAATATTAATGAGTGAGAATATCAGACCTCAACAAGCCAGTCTGATACTCGAGTAGGCGGGACAGTGGCAAAGAGAATGTTCTGTCTCCTGCTTAAAGAAGCTGTTGCAAGTAGGGCCGATTTCATTCTTCTGAAGTGCATTTGGAAATGTCTGAGGTATATACATTTGAATTATCTAAAGCGCATATGAAAAAGATCTAGAGGTCGTTAGCGCATTTTCAAGGGCCTTTAGTGAAGCCTAGCTGTCATTTCAGGTATGCACTTATATTTTTACAGCAGTTATCTGAGCAAAGTATCCACGCTTATTTTTTGGGTCTAAAACATGATAAAAAGAAGATATAGAAAGTAGCCTTTAAAAACCAGAAGGGTTTAGAAGAAGGTAAGATAGCATAATATGAAACAGGATATGATAGAACAGGAAGAAGGGGATAAAACAGAACAGGATGAAATTGAGTTTGAAAGTAAGACATTAAAGGAGCGCATTGAATTTTCTAATGTCAGCTTGCCACTAATTTTGAGAGCGCGCTGCGACTTTTAAACCATTTTCTATCCTAAAATATTTCAGCTTGTGCTCGCCTCATATATCATACCTTTAAAGCTCCCTTGACCATCAGGTAGAACCAATAGATTTGTGGTAGAAATAGTATCAATATGCTGATTATACAACCACGAGGTAAACCAATAAATGCCTGCAACGAAAAAATGTACTTATAAAGGCTGTCAAATTGCTGTTGCGTTACACTGTCAACTCGCCTCCCAGAAGGGTGTGTCGATGGCTACACTATAACGCCACATCACGTAGGGCCACATGCAGACGCGACACACAAAGAAGCTGCCCAACATGGCCAAGCCATTGAGAATGTAGGCGCGAGACTCCTTTAAACGCATAGTGCTAAGAATGCTGCGTAACGAGACGAACGGCGTGGAGAATTCCATCATGAACATGTAACTGTAGATGCAGTGACCGCCGCCGCGAATATACTGCAATTTTGAACACCACAGAAAAACATATAAGATTAAAAATGTTTGATAGATTTACAACTGATACATACCGTCACCACCAACAGGCCGAAGGTACCAATGAAAACATGATGTATCATCATGACAGGATGTGTGATCACATACTTGAGGAAGTCCAGCTTGCCTTCCTTCGGTATTGGCACACTCTCGCCATCATAATCGTAGATCTCCTCTTCATGACGCCGCGTATGCAGTTCACTGCCTTCGGCTGTTCCCATGGTGCCATTGTTGATAGCACTGTCCTTCGCCGCTTGAAGTTTGCCATTGGTCACACTGCCGAATGTTTGCGCCGCAATGTGCTTATCATAAAGTCCACCGTTCGCTTGGCCATTCGCCGCTCTCGTTGCGCCGGAGTGGTTTCTCTGGTTCGTTGTTGCTGCAAGGCGCATCAATTTCAATTTGTCGGCGATCTTTTGCGTGTGCACCTTGTACATTGACCAAATGTCGTACATAAAGTAAGCCGTGCCAAACCAACCGTATGCCTCCATGAGGCAGTGGGAGGCATACACGAACGACCTGCTGCATGTTGATTTGCAGACAATAAAACCCACCAGAAACGAAAAGGTTGCTTGTATGGCGGAGACGATTCTGAAACCAGCAAAAGAAAAATACGCAATTTTAAGGACCAATTACAAATTCAAAAGGTTTAACAAATATATTTTTGAAAAGGGCTATTTTAAGTAGCAGATTCAATTGGCGTATGATAAAACTAGTAAAGCTTTTCAGACTATCTGTAAATAAAAAAACTTGTTTTAAACACTTAAACTTTTTTTGTAAACTACAAAATAGTAACAGGAAAATCGGCCCAGCCTACTTTAAGACTGGTGACAACAAGTGTACGGGGAATGCCAACGTTGCACTTTTCAAAATTGGAATTGCACTGAGAATTCCATTGCTGAGTTACACAAAAAAGTATTGTAGGAGTAAAACCAGTGTTCGTTCTTTCGAGGCTATTTCACGACTGACTTCTTCGTTTCATTTTATTCTTATTTCCCACCGAGATCTCTCTTTGTCGGTGAGAGCGAGACAACTCGATTACATTGCGAATAGCTTAGAACTAGGGTGAATTGAGATAGATGATTACTTATGCTACGTACAACTATAGGGTAATACTACATATTGCTACAATTCGGCCATCCTGACGCTAAGGATCTCCCGATCCTCATGGTTTTTACATGCTTGAATCTGTTCGTTAGGACTTTGCATTTTCACAACTTTTCATTTTACATTTCTATTCGAGCATCAAAGTGACTTATTTTGTGATGCTCTGCCTTCTGCTTTGTGTCGCCAATTGCCTGGTTCATTACGCTTGCACACAAACTCAAAAAGTAAACATTTTCTTTTCACATTTCTCAAAAT